>LS997564.1:15465590-16065590 GCA_000469685.2 Haemonchus contortus | reverse complement strand
TGTTTCTTCAGGTTATATCGAATTTCCGTACAAACAAACAAACAAACAAACAAACAAACAAACAAACAGACAGACAGACAGACAGACAGAGCGCTTTATATATGGTAAGGAAACGTTCGAAAGACAGTACAGTACCTATTGCTTTCCTACACGCTGATCCATTTCTGATGTCACGATGCTGTTGCTCATCTTTCTCCATCTCTAGCAACCTTTCCTCAGAACTAAATTAACCAGATTTTTAGAAAGAAGATGTAGGAAAATTTAGAGATGATCCCACCACACTTTCCATAAACGAGAAATCCATCAATCTGGTCGCTTGGTGTTGACTATGTTCCATACTGTCCGACCGTTTTTCAGTGGTGGATATTCTAACAGATGTACCCTTGTCGAGATTTGTTTCACCCTACGGTAGACTTTTCGAAAGGAGGGTAATGATGGTTGACGGTGGGGCTGAGGTGTATGACGATATTTTGTATTATACTGAATGAATCCCATCGCTGATCTCGGAATTTGAGGGCAGTCTTGATTACATTGGAATAAGGATATAACATGTAGTTTAAGTCTGGGAATTCGTTTGTACAGGGTTTGAATGTTAAGGTATTAGGACCGAATAATTTCCACGAAAATGTAAATGTGACGATCGAATGCGTACACTGACGCATCTCAATAGAAATAGGGCTTTGAGGGGTCGTGATCAGAGAGTTCTCTTCTGATGGGCAGCTATCACCAACTACTGTGAAGATTGGCTTTTTTGTGGAAGCGAGTTAGGCGAGTCGAATTGAGGATCGCTTCGGTAGAGATGCTCCATTTGGTTCAACACCAACACTGTTGCCTTTTGTTGCACCGACTTCTCTCATTTGTTTTCTATCATTTTTAGGATCCTCTATAGCGTCACCGCTCAGTAGAAACTCGGGAATGACCAGACGGTTAACCTTCTTCTGTTGCTTAGTCTTTTTTGGCGAGCCTAATATCGATGATAGATCAAGTTTACCAACTTTAAACCCTCGTTTCACCACATGAACGTTCTTCTTGCGGTTCACAGTAGGTGGCTTTTGTGGTACTCGCAGATATGCGTACAACGATCGAGGTGTCGTAGGAAGCGAGATCTTTGTCAAACACTTATTCGGTGCTCGTTCGGTGAGGCGCAAATTCATTCTGACGTTTCTTTCTGGTTTGCCTACAGCCCTCACGGAACCCTTATAAAAGCTGCAATGTTGAATGGAAATGTCAGCGGAGCAGGGCAAAATAGAGCATGGTTTGCGCTCAAGATTGGCCAGAACAGCCCTTTGTTGTTCTATTATAGTCATGATGGTCACAGGTTTTGTAGTTGCATCCTTTCCCTGTTCCTTCGTTTGATCAACAGGTGGCTGGTCTTTTTGAAAGTTGCATATTCGCTTCTGTGTGGTTGCAGGTTGCAACCCTACAGAACTTGCTTGAACTCTGATCTGCTTTTCAGCTTTTATTGATGAGTGCAGGCTCTTCTTCACTTCCTGATACTCCTCCCTGGATTTTAAAAAGATCGAGGAAGATGAGGTCTCATGTGCATAAAATACACAAGCAAATTCGACAGGCTTATCTCGTAGTGGTCCAGCAGCTAGTACTTTGGAGGTCGCTTTGAACACTGGTCCTTCGTCAAGGGGAGACACAGCTGTTGTCGATTTATCACGATGTTCCCTACAGGACAAATATGCTTTCGAACACGGTTGATACGAATGAAAGGTTTTAGAGCATGAGAGACAGGTTTCGGGTCGTACGAACTGATGTTCGCAAGTGATATCCTCCTTTTTGTTTGCAATGGAGCTACTTCTTTCGCTGCCATTGTCCGTCGAGAGACCCGAATCACTCGAACTCGTGCTTGGTGTTCGTGCTCGCCTGCAATATCGAGCTCGTACGATTGGGATTTCCGTCCAAGCTCTGAGATATTTGGATTCGTCCTCTGCACTCAATCCTCTAGATCGAAGTAGGTCGTCGACGCGATTATGAGCCACAAGCAGCCTGTTCATGAATTCGTTATGATCGATCTCCTGAGTATCTTTAGTGGTACTAGACACATTTTTTCGATCAGGAACTCTGGAAGAGCTGCTGCAGACACCTGTGCCAAACAAATTGGAGCCGCCGACCACCATTGATCCTACACCAGCGCTCTCGGTTTCTCGTCGTGTCTTACTCAATCCACTATCCGTAACCAGCTGCTGTTGTCGACGCTGCTCGAATGAGCTTTGTGGTGGGCTTTTGGTAACAGAGGGTTTTCTGACCCCATAGCGTTCTAGTAGGGAATTGATCTCACCATTTTGAGTATCCCTAGAGTTCGCTGGATTGCCATCGAACTTGCGCTCGTCGGAAGACCTACGAAAACCGACTGAGTGTAAACTGGAAGAGAAAGAAGAGAAACGTGAAGGCATAACCCAATATTAGTCCTACTTGCCAGACATTAGGGCAGTTCACCGCGGAAAGTTACTATGCAACAAATTTTGTGCTAAAAGGAATGGGTAGGGATAGGGATGCCTTATAATCAGTCAATACACCCAAGGGACCCTCCGAGCACAGCGTACGACACAGCAGAAACTGAAACAAAACAGCTAAGAACTCATGCATCTGGATCACGCGTGTGATAAAGATCAACAGCATTCGTAATTGATTATTAATGTAATTGAGAAAGAGACGAGCAACGATGACGAAATAGGAAACTCTTCAGAATTGCTGAGATAAAGCTGCTAAAAAGAGCCTGTAAGAGTAGCTGCGTTTCCGCAATGACTGAGCTCATGTTTACCCTCAGAAGTGGAGTATTTACTCCTCCTTTCGAACTATCGACGCAGGGACGGAGTTTAAAAAAACGCCGGATAGCAGCGATAGCTGATATTCGGTCAACTACTAGCTCGGTTTTATTATATTTTTTCAATAAGTAGGAATAAATAAATCGTGTTGTTGTGTGCGCACATATAAATATATATGTATTAAGTTGATGCATAATTATTGCGGATTTTTTCGCGACTTCTTTTCTCTCGATAAAATTAAACTTTTGAATTCGGGATTCCTGAAGAAATAAACTTCTTGCTTTTCTTAACAGAAATATGTCTAGAAAGTCATCTTCATATACGCCACATCATGTTCTATTACTTCGAGAAGTGTTGGAAGGAGGCACACTCATAACGTGATCTCAACGAACTTCTCGGCGATGGAACAGTCAGCCAAAGCCGAAGACCGCCTAGCAAATGGGAAGCAGTGCTTTACGTAGATGGTGGATATGTTCCGGAGCAATTATTTGAACATGTCTTTGCTAAATATTTCTATCGTTTTTTCAAGTAAAATTTGCTGAAAAAAATCCGAAATAATTATGCAACAACCTAATACATATACAGGGTGACCCACATGAAGTGTGACGGGCAATAAAAAAAATCAACTTACGGGCTTCTGGGCTGGAGGATGCGATGATCCCCTGGGCGGAAAGGAACGCTATGAACGTCAGCTGAACCTTTCGTAGGGTTGGGCACCAGCCCACAGCGCAAAGAAGATGCTGTAATGTTGTGAAAACACACTTCCAGGTTTTTGCGGCGAAGCAGGTTTAGCCTTCAAATTCCATGATCTTAATCCTCTGGATTTCGCTGTATGAACGATTCTGGAGCAAAAAGTCTGCGCTTTCAAAAATAGGTATTTGGACCCTCTGAAAAAAATTCTCTTGTAGAAGCGTGGGATGAAAGTGATTGCGCTCATTCTTCAAAACTTCCGAAAGAGATTGGATGCTTGCATTAAAGCGAAATATGGCCATTCTGCATGCGAGATGTGATATGTTGTTTACAATTTTGTGATGATTGTATAGAAGTAAATGTTTCCTATTTGGTTTGATTTGGACAATTTTGATGCTAGTTTTCTGCGTCACACTTCAGGTGGGTCACCATGTACATATATGTATGTAGATATATATAAATATATAAATACATATGCATATATACAATACAGTCGAGGAACAGTAGAAAGAACTAGTGGACAAAGATCAGGTGTCAATTTGACTTTCAATGTTTAATCAGGAAGCATTCCAGCAAGTCACAGCAGCAGAACACACAGGAAACTATCATCAAATAATGCAGTGAAATAAAGGAGACCAGAGCCAGGCTGCCAAGGCTTTATGGCTTGAGTGCGAACTGGAGTGAATAAGTAGCTCTAGATGAGCGCGCACAAACTAAGCTCTATGAATTCAAAGACCTGGAAAATTGAAGATTAATTATTCTTATCGATGCTCATCAAACCTAGGCAAATGTAGGCGCCTCATCAATACTTGATGGGCTTGCACTCTTCGGTTATAGTGTAACATGATGTGGTTGGGATGAAACTTCACACAATGTTAGATTTTAATTTCTTTTTACCTCGTGATGATTACTATTTGGTTCCGACTGTACTTCGCGTCTTATCGTTACGCACAAGGTTGATTTTCCGTTTGATTACAAAACGCTCCGGGTCGTCTGGCTTACGACGCAGGGCTTCTGTACTTACTTTTACTAAGTTTTAGGGGGAGATGGGCGCCGCTCTTATCCAGCATTGAGGGCTGGAGCACAGAGGAGGGTAGTCGACGACTTGTCGACCTAGCCTATGCTAAGATACTTTTATTTTGAAAAAAATAGGCTTTTTACCAAAGCCTTGGGAGCATCGAGGTGAGTGAAATAAATACCTCGATCAAAAAGCTTGCATGGGCTAAAAATTTAACATTTACTTGACTCACACACCCCTCTGCTCCTTTACCCTTGAACTCAGGTAAAGTATATATGAGCACCATTATGGGCTCGCAAAGTTGTCACCATCTTCTCTGAGTTCTAGCTCTGCATGTTGAAGAAGAGGTGAAAGCCTCTCAACAACATTACCACCTCCGAATTCCCCAAGACATGCACAGTCGATTGTACGTGATCGGGTTTGTTTGTTTCAGTGCCACTCGAGAACATTATGCCGCCACTTGGAATGGAAAGACATGGGAGTGAAGGTCGACTGCCGTTTTACGTCATCTCCGCTTTGCAGATGAAATCGTGCTTAAAACACCGAACATCGAGCTGCCGTAACGAATGTTACGAGAGCTCGACAACACTTGTAGAAAAAATCGGCACGCAACTGAACCCAGCAAACCATAAGACCGTGTTCATGAGAAGTGGGCTGGCATTTGGTGCTTTTTCACGCTACAGTGAAGGGATATCCATAAGTGCCTAACCAACGCAACGTGTAGCTCGGTCGAGTGACTAACATTCTGAAAGTTCTAGGTTTGAAGCTGAGAAGAAGGGAATGTGTGGTCTAGCAAGGAGCAATTACGAGCAATGAGAAAATGATGAGGAACGCAGGAACAACTGAGATGCGCGCCTGTTTTCGAATCAGCGGCCCGGTCCGAGCTGAAAAACGTAGTTTTCGTAATCATCAGCTGTGGCTCGTTCACGGTAGTGTAAAGGATTACAGCAGGGTGCCCGGACAGCACAAGTACAAATTCGAGTCTCGTACGAGGTCGAAGTTTTGTCCCTAACTCGTCAGCTTTTGTGTCTATTGCTTTTGTTAGGTCGTTAGGATTGTTACTGGGTTGTCCGGGACGTGTTCGTCGTTTTTGAGCACCCCGGGTTGATCGACTGTTGTGCAAAAGATCAAGGATCTGACCTTACAACATTGTATATTTTATGAAAGGGTAGGTTCTCCTTCACATCTTTGTATGATTCAGTTAACATTCTTTGAAGTCTTTCTTTATAGGACTCATGTGAAATAATAAGCCACCGGGTGCATTTTCAGCATCTAAAGCTTCTCTCCTACCGCTAGGGCGAGAATGCGGCTCGAGCCGCGAGAAAGAGTTGGGTTCGTTTGAGTAGGCAGTATCACCTGTATCACCTGTAGACAGTGCTCTAGGGATTTACAGTGCATGAGTGGTTTGCGAAATTCAATGAGGGTGAATTCACTTTCAGCAAGCTCAGAGAGGCTATCACGACCGAATCAAATATTAATCGGAACGAATCCGCCTATCACTACTTGTGAAATAGGCGAAAGACTTAGTGCTTCGAAATCAATCATCCAAGACCATTTGACTGGGGCCTGCTTCTGTTGGGCGCCTTGATGTTCGATTGCCTCAGAAACTTAACGAGCGCAATGTGATGGACCGCACTCCCGTGTGCGACTTCTGACCACTCGTCAAAAACTGTTGCAGCTTGAGTGGGGCGTCCTACCACTTCTTGTATAGTTCGGACATAGCACCATCAGACCACCGCTTGTTGAGCTACCTGCAGAATTCTCTGGATGCAAACTGCTTAAATCCGCTGGAGGACTGTAAAAAGCATCTGAAATGGTTTTTCGAATGGAATTGAGAACTCTCCACGCATGTTAGATAGTGGATAGGATGTCGAACCATCAGTGAATAGAATGGAGGATAAATAGGTAGGACAGCTCCTTTGTGTTTGGAGATGAACACGATAGAACTGTTCCTCCACACACTTGAGCCACTTGATCCCGCTTCGAGGATTGGTATCCTAACAGAACAAGTGACCTTCCCGACTTCATCTTCCCTATTGCTCGACGGACCTCTTATTCTGTCCAGTGTAATGGGGCCAGATGCTTGCTCTGCCGTCGAACTCAACTGGAATTCTTCGCTCAGAAACCTACCACAGTAGTTCCTTTTACTTGAGTCTGCCCTCGCCAGGCTCGCTCAGGATTGAACTGTTGCTATTGCCAGCAAATAAACCTGTGTGTGGCTAACATGGCAAGTTGGTGCAGTGAGGATATACCCAAGTTTCTTCGGATGCATGAATTCGCTGAAGTAACCTGGGTACTGCGGGATTCATCGAGAAGAAATCAATTGTGGTTGCTTTCTTCCATGATCTGATTGTCCCATTCACCAGTTTCAGAAAACATTCACGGAATTTCATACTACCTTTCACTGAATCTTGCCTTAAAGGCACAGTTCACAATAATTTAATGGGCGGAAACGTCAATAGCTTTCCCGCCTCTCGATCAATATCACATTGGACGTCAGAGAAGAGTGTCGAAACAATACAGACTGCAAATTTTCGTTCTAGAACCCCCACACAATCAGCTGTTCGCCGAGTGATGAGGCGGTATTTTTCTCCCATTCTTTTTTCCTCTGTTATTCTCCTACTCCTAGAGGCTGAAAAAGGTGAGCTACTTTTGCTATTCGCACGAGGACCCACACGTACGCAGCGAGACATTGTATATCTCGTCCGAACGCCCCACTTTTCTTTATTATTCTGGTCTCATTCTCGTCTACCCCCCTTTTTAACGGTTTTTCGAAGCCTTTTTCACTTTGGAAACAACGATGCACGCAGTTTCTTCACCTCAGTCGCACTAGCTTCGATCTTGCCTTTCATTTTTCATCATAATCTGGAAAACCCAAAATGATCGCGAACTGTGCCTTCAACCATCGACATTGAGATTACTGTAACCAAACGTATGGTCATGTTCGTTCATTGCTTACAATGCGTAAGAAATTCATGAATTTAACATCACAATTATTATGCTCTTCCTGTCACTCTACTTCCCGTGATTTGCGTTGCACTTTTCTGTTTATTGTTTTTTTTTTCATAGTCCGCCGTTGCCATCATACTACCTAGAGAGCTAGCGGGTGACAAGTGGAGCATTATCGCATATGCAAAGTTCGCGGTTCGAATCCGTATTCGAAATTCTTTCCCCAATCCGAGCTTTCCATTTTTCGAGGTCTGCTAATTGGTAACTTGTTCGAATGAAGACGTCAGACAGAAAGAAATATAAAAGCTTTCTGAATACAGATAGTAATTAAATAAAGATGGTAGGCAAACACTGAAAATAGTCAAGCAAAAGGTAGCCAATTATAGGTGAGACTATTCTTCAACGTATCTCTCTGACGAGATTCATCGACGCGTGGAGACTTTATTCTCTATCCTTCTGGACTTATGTTAACTTGCTTGACTGGGGAGCGTGCGATTCACCACTTGGCAGATTACGCACGTGTTTCGATTCCTTCGCTTCAATACCCTTCATATGTATAAGGTGATCCAAGTAAGATGGCACTAGTCCATGGCTTCACCATGAAGTTCGCTCTTTACTCTGACAATGAAGCTCCTTTAAAATCAAAAATTTATTTACTCCATAGGCGAACAATTTCAATTCAAACGACTCTCAAAGACCTGCGTAGTCATTGAGAGTTCAATCAAAAACAACCCGTGGGTGAACATGTTATTAACTTCAAAAACACCCAATCCCCGTTCTCAATTTTCCTGAGGTCACTCCCACGTTTGTCTGTTGTCCACATCCATTTCATATCAAGCAATAAATTACATTAGAAGTGTTGCAATTGGTTTTTCACTTTTATATGCCTCAATGCATATACCAGTAAGTTGTGATACCACGTGTGTGTGTGTGTGTGTGTGTGTGTGTGTGTGTGTGTGTGTGTGTGTGTGTGTGTGTGTGTGTGTGTGTGTGTGTGTGTGTGTGTGTGTGTGTGTGTGTGTGTGTGTGTGTGTGTGTGTGTGTGTGTGTGTGTGTGTGTGTGTGTGTGTGTGTGTGTGTGTGTGTGTGTGTGTGTGTGTGTGTGTGTGTGGTGTGTGTGTGTGTGTGTGTGTGTGTGTGTGTGTGTGTGTGTGTGTGTGTGTGTGTGTGTGTGTGTGTGTGGTGTGTGTGTGTGTGTGTGTGTGTGTGTGTGGTGTGTGTGTGTGTGGTGTGTGTGTGTGTGTGTGTGTGTGTGTGTGTGTGTGTGTGTGTGTGTGTGTGTGTGTGTGTGTGTGTGTGTGTGTGTGTGTGTGTGTGTGTGTGTGTGTGTGTGTGTGTGTGTGTGTGTGTGTGTGTGTGTGTGTGTGTGTGTGTGTGTGTGTGTGTGTGTGTGTGTGTGTGTGTGTGTGTGTGTGTGTGTGTGTGTGTGTGTGTGTGTGTGTGTGTGTGTGTGTGTGTGTGTGTGTGTGTGTGTGTGTGTGTGTGTGTGTGTGTTGTGTGTGTGTGTGTGTGTGTGTGTGTTGTGTGTGTGTGTGTGTGTGTGTGTGTGTGTGTGTGTGTGTGTGTGTGTGTGTGTGTGTGTGTGTGTGTGTGTGTGTGTGTGTGTGTGTGTGTGTGTGTGTGTGTGTGTGTGTGTGTGTGTGTGTGTGTGTGTGACCAAAAATCCATAACTCCTGCCCCGTAGACCTAGAATGTTCGAATTTGATAGGGGTACAGGGCGGGAACACTCATGCTGGGTGGATTCTACCCACGGGCCAGTGCGTGGAGATTGAGTGAAAACTCTTAATTACAGTTATGTTCAGTTACCTAGAACGTTCATATTTGAAAGGCATAGAATTGGCAGGATGGGAACACTGATGTTAGGTGGCACAACAGGATTCCGCAAACAGGGCAGGGTTTATTGTCAGTTTGCACTTAGAGCAATCAAAAATGGCAGGAGTACAAGCGGCATTATAAGAACACGTGTGTTGTGTGGCAGGACCGGATCTGCCCACGGGCCAGTGGGCTTACCGGAGTCCACCCAAGGTGGCGGGGTTTGCTCGAAAACTGCCAATTTGAAGCTGGAGCGTTGAATTTCGCTAGAAATACAGCGGCAGGATAGGAACATAACCTGCGGAATGGAGGGCCAGACTCGGTCAGCCGGGGCGGGATCGAAATAAATGTTTGAGCGGTTCTTAACTCCTCTTCCCGTGGACTTGGAAAGTTCAGGATTGGAAGGAGTAGAGGAGGCATGATAGAAATGCTGACGATACGATAAGGATTCTGACGATAGAAGTGGCTTCAGAGAGCAAGATCCACTCACCAATCAAATCCTAACGCCATTCTTATTTGCGTTCTGGCTCTGACTCTATCATATGTTTCATTCGACAAGAACGTTAAAAGCAGTGACAGGCATCGATTGATGGTACTAAATTATAAAGAGTTGAAAATAGGTCATTTATTGTAATTAGCTTACGACCACTAACCAGAGATGACCCAGTGAATGATCACGGTTTTTCTCTGCTTTGGTATCATTTTTGGCAAAACATATTCGACCACTAATAATCTTGGATTTTCATCTAATGATACATGGGCAGAAAACAAAGCCTCATTGATAAAGTTATTCGATAATGGTGTTACCAGTCGGGCCGCCCAGCTAACGCCGGGCTTCCCTCCTTCTTAGGGTGTCGTCCGGCTTCGCCGGGCGCTCCTTCCTGTAAGGAATTTACTATGCGTAAATAACTTTTCGGATTCCCCTTTTTCTTTGGAAGCTCTGGTATTAGCTCCGAATAGGGAGCGATTTCTTTTGTATTATAATTAAATCGGATTGCTCGGCTATTGCCGGGCATCCTCCTTCTTATATAAAGTCGATTCGTTTGCCTTACGCCGGGCTTCCCTCCTTCTTTGACAAAGTTGTAGTAATCGGCTAACTCTCCACCCCTTCTTCGAAGCAAATAATATTTTCCTGTACACGAAGTTTGACACAGGACTAACAGGGTACTGGTATTCAGTGGAAGTCGGTACTTATGTCTTGAATTGGGAGTCTCGATCTTTTGCTCTTGTTCTTGAAGATAAATACCCAATAAAGATTGAACTGTTAGGTAACCAAAGCCTTGTTCGGTACTTACAAATATTTCGTGTAATGATAACTCGATTATCAGATGTTATCAATGAACCTTTTACTTCACAGAGATAACATTAGTTCAGAGTTCTAAATAACTGGCGGTCCGTCAATTTTGTCGCAAATGATACGATATGTCGCAAATGAGGATCCTTCATCAAGTCACAAACTTTGCTGTGTAGCGGTCGTAATCTAATTGCTAGAAATGAACAAAATTCTAATCTGCTTATCGTAATGTCGCATATGGGTCCCTATAACTGCACTTATCACTCCTTTTGTCACCCTACTCTACCATCTCATGTTATCGAATGAAACATACTGAACAGCCAAAGCTACCTCATAAATACCGAAGACATTAGGATTTCGATCGGCAGGTGCACTTGCTCTATTAGGCCCTTTATCTTCTTTTATCAGTTATTATCGTTTCTTGTCACCGAGTACCTAGGATCCCGTCATATCCTACACCACTTATTAAAAAGCCGAGGTTCCACTGTTAATACGAAAAGCTGTAACCTTACCATATTTGAAGTCTCTAGGGCCGCAGAAACAGAAGTTATGAATTTCCGCTCAAGTGTTTACTCTGCACAAACCCCGCCCCCTGTAGGCTGAGTCTGCTCCTGTTACCTGCCATGAGTGTTCCCATCTTTGTCCCCGTATTCCTACCGAATTTAAACTCTCTAGGTCCACGTAAACAGGAGTTACGAATTTGCAATCTAAAATTTCTACCCCGCACACACCGCCCCCTGTAGGCGGAGTTCGAACTTGACACCTGCCATAAGTGTTCCCATCCTTGTACTCCTTCCAATTTTGAACGCTATGGGTCCACTGGAACAGGAGTTGTGTATTTGTGACCTAAAATTTCTACAGCGCTCGTCCCGCCCCTGTAGGCAAAGTCTGCTCCTACTATCTGCCATAAGTGTTTCTATCCTGCCTCCTGTATTCCCAACAACGCACTGGGTCCAATGGAATAAGAGTTATGAGTTTGCGGCCACAAATTTCTATCGCGCACGCCCCGCCCCCTGTGGCGGAACCCGGTCCTGCCACCTGCCATGAGTATTCCCTTCCTGCCCCCCGTACTTCTATCAAGTTTGAACGCTCTAGGTCCACGGGACCAGGAGCTATGAATTTCCGGTCAAACACACACATCGACACACACACACACACACACCGACACACCAACAGACACATTTAGCGAATTATATAAAGTAGGATTATGACTCGACAACATTTGTGAGTCCATTCAATAAGACATCATTTCCGACATTCAATAAGAGTACATAAATGACATTATAAACAGGTTTATATAAAAGGAAAAGAGTAACATGTAAAAAATTTCGTTCAATACTCACCAGGCACTGAATTGCGAAGTGGGAATGGGAATGCACAGTTCAAAATATAATCTTCAACATAATATCAAAGAGTCCTCTAGCACTAACAAGAACACATCAACGATATCATATTGAAAAGAATATAAACCACAAGGAGTAACACTGAAAAATTTCAAATGTAACTCACCAACAAAAGAATTTCACGCAAGAGGTGTATAATGCATGCAAAAAAATTATTCAAAATGGCTCAGCATACTTCAATACAATGTCTAAGAGTGTTCTTGGCATTCAACAAGAACATTGCAAACACAAAGTATCGATGAAATTGCTCTCAACGAAAAAATAAAACAATCACAGCAGGAATATTTAGTAATACGGCAATCACAGCACAAAAGACAAACTAAGAGCTGAAACTACTCACCTTTTCCATCCTCGTACGATAGGAGGTCAGAAGAATACCAGGAATAGAAAAAAGAATAATAAATAGTCGTAGAATACTAATAGAATAAAACAATCGCAACGACAGAAATATTCAAAAATACGGCAATCACAGCACAAAAGACAAGCTAAGAGCTAAAACTACTCACCTTTTCAATCCTCGTACGACAGGAGGTCGGAAGAATACCAGGAATAGAAAAAAGAATAATAAATAGTCGTAGAATACTAATAGAATAAAACAATCGCAACAGAAATACTCAAAAATACGGCAATCACAGCACAAAAGGCAAATCTAAGAGCCAAAACCACTCACCTTTTCAATCTTCGTACGACAGGAGGTCAGGAGAATACCACGAATAGAAAAAAGAATAATAAATAGTCTTGGAATACTAATAGAATAGCGTCTCATCACTGGGCAATCAGCCGATTTCGTGCTGAAGGGAGGATCCTGACGCGATTACATGACACTGTACCGCCTCTGCATCTCGTCTGGCGCGACATCGACCGAGGGGCGGGAGCGCGAACTACGGCAACAACGGAGCTGCCACCATGCCCTGGACGCCGAGATTGGGGGAGTGAGAGGGTCCCTCCTACAACCCATGGGGGCCGCTGAGTATTAATAAGGTAGGAACTCAATAACCTTTCTTATCGTGAACTGTGCCTTTAAGGCTTTCATTGCCTACAACTTGCATGTCCTACTAACAAACTCTCAAATTTTTCTTTCGAAATGTACTATTAGTTTCAAATAAGGAGAGGCCGATTTACCGATTATTACAACCCTGTCATAAGAAGGAGGGAGTTTCGCCGTCGGCCAAGCGACCCGACTGTTAGTATACAGTGACAATTTTTACAAGGAAGACACTGACCATTCCGGCCCTTCTAAGGAATAAAGAAATGATCGTCAGAGATGGTTTCTTGTTAATGACGAACGGATCGCCTATCATAAATACCGTACTGCGAGTTGTGAGTCGGTAGCATGACATGATCTTCCTTATCATCGTAGGTTGAAGATAGACACAAGGAAGTCTCATTCGCTACTGACCTCACCTGTGGCGACGACGGATGTTGTTCGCTTGAACAGTGGAACTTGGCAAGTGTTTTCTTCAGATTGTGAGTGGATCTTGCAGTTTGAATAGCCTTCAGATTTCCAAAGATTTGTACCGTAAGCATTCAGACATGTCCGCTCGGGGCCACTTAGCTATCTCATGACAAGTCTGGAAGAAGTGGCTTAAAGCACCATAAGAGCACTTTATGTACATACATATATAGCGAGATCGTTACACTGCCGCAGTGATCCTCGCCGAAGGGCTCCTAAATAAGATTGGAAGCCACTGTTAACATGTGCTCAGAAAGTATTTGTATAGCAGCTGCAAGGCTGGTTTTGCATGAGTCGATTTTTTGAAAACAAAGTCGACATGCTTTCTTGTTTGACACTGCTGGTCCTTCTAAACAACGAATGCTTTGGATGGACTCACTCGCTTGAAGGCACAGCTCATGATAATTCTGGGAGACCCTTTTCAAGACGGAAAGCGTAAGTATTGGTTGAGGGACATCGGTGGCGGAGGAAACGCAAAAACTAGACGGTCTTTTAGGAAGCCTATTTTACGATCACGAAAAATAGGCTTCCTAAAAGTTGTGAAGGTCAAGGACGCGCGAGATTATCATGACGGAAGTGGCAGGAAACAAGTTTTCGGAGGAGATTGCAGTGTTGTCATCACGCAAATAGCTGACTACATCAAGCCAAAACTGTTCAGAATCGCCTTCCACCGTTACGTCATGACAAGTTGTTTGAACTTCCTACATGGGTTTCCCTGTGATTTTTGCAGCCTCTACAACGGCTTCGAAAGTCGTCCGCTATGGATGGTGCATTCAGATGGTACAGTCTTTGGGCCGTCATAACGCTCTATCTAGGTTGTTTACCAACATGACAGCGCTACATATGAGAGACGAGGGGGCTACACATCAGTCCCACAGTGATATCATAGAAACCATTTTCATCGTAACAGTAGGATCGCCTGGCTCACGCCGGGCTTTCCTACTTATTCGGCTACGTTGTAGTAATCGGCTAGCTCTCGAATTCTTTTCGAAACAAGTAGTATTTTCTTGTACACGAAGTTTGACACAGGGCTCAAGTACAGTGAAAATAATAATAAATGTAAGTTGGTGTCAACGCCTTTATATGGGAGCCTCGATCTTCTGCTCTCGGTCTAGAATGTTCTTAAAGTTCCTTGAAAGATTTAAATGTAAGGCAACCACAGCCTTGGGCGATACTCACAAATGTTTCGAGTGAAGATATCACTATCAGATGTCGATATCAGTAGACTCTTATCTGTACGAAGATTTCATTAGCTGGGATTTCCAGATTACGAGGGTCGGTCACGTTTTGTCGCAAATGACATCGAGCGCATAGGTCCTTTATCATTGACGCTCGGGATCTCATTGAGTCACGAACCTTGCTAGGCAGCGGTCCTATTTAATGGCAAGAAATGAACAAAATTTTCATCTGCTTATCGTAGGGCCGCTAATGGATCCCTATCATTGCACTTACCACTCACTTTTGTCACCCTGCTCTACCATCTCGTCTCATCGAATGAAACATATTGATCAGTCAAAGCTGCATCATAAACACCGACGGGTTTGTTCGGTAGGTAGCCCTTGCTCTCTAAAACCCTCTCTCTTATCAGTTGACATCGGTTCGCCGAGTATCTACAATCCAGTCATATCCTACATCACTTATCGAGTGCCGAGGTTGCTACCTTTACCGTAATGATATTGCTTGCGGACGGACATGAAAGTCGATGTCCTGTGAATATAAAGTTTAGATGTACAAAAAATAAACAAGGAATCGATGCGGCATTGCGTTATTTAGGTAGGGTAAGAATCACTGCAAACAGGCTCACCTTTTGCATTCGAAACTCTTTTGTCGAAGCTCAGAAGTCAAATCTGTCTTCTTGCTCTAGAACAAGATAAAATCGACACAAAAAAGACTTCTGGGCCTCAACGGAAGAGCATTACGAATGCAATAGGCTGGTCCTTCAAAAAACTCCTATGGTTCCTCGCACATGAAGCATCACACTCACAACTGCTCCAAGCCACTGTCGGAGACTCTGTCACATTCGCTTGTGTTGGGTGCCATCTCAAATCACCTTCATAACTCCGTCAAGAGAGCTGAGCAAGTTCTGAGAAGCAGATATGAGGTCAGCATCCAAAAACATTTCTAACAGCACGCCTCCTCCAAAAGTTCAACTTGAAATCCTTTTCTGTAAAATGATATCCAGCATCGGAAAGACGAGTAACTCTGTGGTTGGTTAGTCAACCACGCCAACCAAAAATATCCTACCAAAGAATGAAATGGTAAACTCACCTTTTAACTATCGATATTTGCTTTATTCTCAATAGTTAGTAAGCTGCATTCAAGTGAAACTTCATTCACATCCAGTGTCACAACTGTCAGAAAAAATTTTCAGATGATGCAAGCAAAACTCGAAAAGGAAAGGACTTTTGAGGCAGCTAACCGTGAGTATGCTGTGCACGTCAAGTATCTTGACTAATTAATGAGATGGAATCAATGGAAAGTCAGCTGGCCAAATAAACATTAAAAGTTAGCGGGACAGACTATCGGAGATAGCCAGTGATTCTGAGGCTGCGGAATAGCTGAAGCTAGTGATTTCGAGACTGTCATCATAGTGAAGTTACTACAAAAGTTGAGCCACATAGGCGTACACAGAAGAATAATGGCTTGGTTGGAGTCATTCTTGGAGCGACGCACTTTCCAAGTTCGTATCAATAAGGCATACTCCGCTAGGTGCTGCTCTGCTGTCAGATCAGCACCTAGCGGAGTTCCCCAAGGGAGTGTTTTGTCCCCAGTTCTCTACAATATTTACACATATGAGCTCCCTAGTCTAATTGAAAGCTCAGGTGTTATCTGTAAGCCTTTTGCTGATGATTTGAAGATTTACAAATCTGTCTCCACCTCAGATGACTCAACGAAAATTCAAGAGGCAATCAACATTGTAAGCACGTGGTCTAAGAAGTGGGGTCTTCCCCTAGCCATAGAAAAGACGTCGGTACTCCACATTGGCTCTAGTATCATCCCTTCCGATTACCACATTGATGGCAACAAGCTTTGCGTGAACAGTGAAGTCAGGGATCTAGGGTTCATAGTTGACAATAAATTGACATTTTCCGAACATTGTTTGACATTATCGAGTAAGGCAGAGCGGCGGCTCCACTTACTCCTTAGGAGTCTACTCACTAAGGATCCATGTGTTCTACTCAAAGCCTACAAAACTTATGTCCGTCCGATACTGGAATACGCGACTACTATTTACTTTCCACATTCTAAAGGTAACATAAGGAAACTTGAGGCTGTTCAGAACAGCTTCACCAGGAAGATGTTGATACGAGCCCTTGGGTTCAACTACAAATCGATTCCGCGAGGTATCATTAGAAATAAAATGTTGGGACAGGATTCCCTTTCTCATAGGAGGAAAATGCTCGATCTGATAACCGTTTTCAAGATGCTCACCGGGAAAATTAATGTAAAGGTCGATGATTTTTTACTATTCGACGCACTATTACGAGAGGAGAGAAAAACAAGCTTTTCGTACCAACACCTAGGACCAGTAAAAGAGCCAGATTCTTCACTTCAAGGGCGGTTGCTGAATATTCTAAGCTAACTAAAAAAATTGCTATGCCTCAAAGTATAATACAATTTAAAAACATCGTGCGGCGTTATCTTAAATGAGGACATTTTGGGACTCGGTCGGTGGTTAAGTTTTCTTACTATGCTCCTGCTACCTAGCACGTTTTCTCCACAGTTTTATCAGCAATTACCTTTTCCCATCTTTCAAGTACTTTTTGTTGCAATAAGTTCAATGTTGATTTTTTTGTTCGCTGGATTTCAGCTTGTGTTTTTCTTCCCATGTGCCAGACACATGCAATAAATCTAAATCCAAGTGCTGAAGGTTGCGCAGCTAAATTCATTAGAAACTCCCCACTAGATGCAAACTTACCATAATCTTCATTATTCGTTATTCTCGAAAGTGGAAATAGATACCGATCTATGCTCTTCTAGCCCAAGCACAAAAACCTTGAGTACTTTGTTTTAATTGTTGATGCCTATTTAGAGACTAAATGTAAGTTGAACTTACTCAAGTGTAACTTACACTGGCTGCTCGAGTTACAAGTGAAGTAGCTGCTGAATGTTTCAATCGTTCAGGCCAAGTAACCAGGCTTTCGAAGTTTTCCTAATTCAGGTGTTGTAGTTGCACAAGTTTGTAACCTTATGATCATGTTCTATTTGAAATGGTAGAGCAAGTACGAAGTCGCAGGGTGAAAGGCTGTACAAGTTCATCATGTCGACACACACCATCCATGGTAACTCGTTGTTCCAGAAACTTTCTCATTTGCGATGAACATGGACGTCGCCTGATGGACAGCTCGCAAATGAAAAAGGCCAAATAATCTTCAATCGGAAGTTTTGCGTTACTGATGCTGCTGTTGCTTCGAGTTCTACACGGGATCAGTCCGCCGGCTCCTCCGCGCTAGATTCTGCTTCTCAGTGCGTGGAAAGGGAGCTATGAAGATTGGGAAACGAAGCCTCAAGACCTTCATCATGGACCACTCCGCTTTCCTTGCAAGTGATTGGAAAGTCTCCGTTATCGACAAAATCGATGATGAATGCAACCGGTTTGTTGCACATCTTCACGATAGTGTTAGGAAAGCAGGGAGTCTACAAGAAACCAAGAGACGACTCAAAAGACTCTCAAGCTGAAACGCCAGCTTGGAATCGCGCGAGCTACAGACAATCATCAACAAACGTCCGAGCTGGCGAAGCAATGCAGAGAAGCGACAAAGGAAGATTTCATAGAGAGAAGAGCAGCAGACATGGACAAAACCGTCGAAGCCGAAAAGAGCATTGGCAAAGCCCGACGGAGCTTTAATCAGATGACTTCCCTCCGTCTTCCTGACGGAACAGTGACTGCATCTCGAAAGCAATGGAGAAGGTCATCTACGACCTCTACTCCTATTTCTTCGACAGCCACGTCTATCTTCCTACTCGCTATCTTAGGCAATTCGAATATAATTCTCCTCCGGTTCTCTCCCCCGAAATTCAACATGCCATAACGTCGATGGAGAGTTGTGCGGAGCCCGGTCATGAGTATAAAACCAGAGCATGCAAGAAGTCTCCCACCCATTATCGTCAGAGGTCTGGCAAGGCTCCTCATGCGGAATGCAAAGTGCCCACGCAGTAGCAAACTAGCAAGACCATGTTGCTGTAAAGAAGTAGATCCATATGATGTTTGCAGTTATTTCCCATTTTGCGCGCTGTCTGTAATTTACAGACCATTCACACGACTCATCCGTAGCAGCATCAGTAGAATAAGGATGAAAGAGAGCACTCGAGTGAGCGAGTCCGGAGAGGGTTCACATTGTCACAAAACTCATTGAAGTATCGCGAGAGTTCAAAATGCTGTTAAGTCTTACGTTCATCGATTTGAAGAAAGCCTCTGATACAGTCGAAACAGAAGTGGTAATTGAATCGATGGACAACCATGGTGTTTCTAATCAATATAAAAGAAAGCCTTGTCAGCTCTACATCATCTTCACGAGCAGGGCCTTGGTATTCTACAAGGAAGCCATAGACAGTGAGGAGAGAGATTTGCCAGAGAAATACAATCTTATCAAACTTTTCAGTGCTATTCTCGAGAAAATCAAGCGTCATTTAGAATGAGAAGGCTTGGGAGTGAAGGCCGACAGCCGCTTCTTCCATCATCTCCGCTTTGCGGACGACATCGTTCTTATAATTATGATTACCAAATATCGAGCAGGCGGAATGGCTGCTGGCCGAATTTGACTGCGCTTGTGGAAGCCGAAGCCGTAAAGACCGGAAGTAGCCGTTGCTGCAAAGAAGGAGATCCAGATGTTATTTGCAATTATTTCCCATTCTGTCTGTGACCTTTAGACCATTCACACGACTCATCCGCAACAGTAGAATAAAGACGAAGGGAAGTTCTACGAGTGAGCAAGGTTTCGGAGAGGGTTAGTACAACCGATCGCATTCGCAGTGTCATGAGCCCTTTGAGGTATTGCGAGAGCACAGGTTGACGTCCCTCGGTTTGGGAAAGAACTTTCGTACAGACAAGACGCAAGACGATGTTCATGACAGATTGGAACAGATTGGTATCTGGCGCTGCCTCTGAGAAACGAATATCTCTGAATGCTCTCGTTATGAGTATCTAGGTGGAAAAGTCAACATGATAAACGACCAACTCCGAGCTCAGCAGAACAAATGTAAAGAGCATACAGCTGTGCACTCATCTTGCGACACTTTACGAAAGCAGGACGGACACCGAGTCAGCATCATTCAGCGTTCTTGGGGAGGACGGTACTCGGAATTCCTCGACATGCAAGTGCAGCGGAGAACCTCCAATTGCAAGCCATGTTTGTCAACGAACCAAGGTCAGGAACAACATTGCTTACTTCAAGGAATCAAAGATCAGGAGGGCCGGACAAGTATTACGATATTGTGAAGACCATCAGATCAGGGTGGTTGCTGAATATTAGGGTGTCCGGAAAATTTTGAGAAGATCGAGCCGGTTTTTAACACAAAACAACTACATCAACAAATGTAGACCAGTGTTGAAGACAGCGACCCTTCGGTAGGGTTATACCAAGTCCTCCAAGCTCATTCATCGACGTCCTCGCGCGGGGCAGTCCAGCATTACTCATCATAATCGAAAATTTCCCTGTAATCGGTGTGAAACGAAGGCTAGGAACACCATTTTTCACAAACGGTAACAGAGTACTCCTGCGTTAACCGCAGTTCATTTTGGTAGGATCTCCTAGTAAACCACTCGGTAGAACAGAGGAGAAATGAGCTCGTGCCCTTCTTAGCGTGAGCGTCTCGCTTTATGGCGGACTTACGCCCGTTGGTAGGCATTGCGATTCCCTGATTTCTTTATAAGACTTCGCAGTCGTTTACGATTTAAGGCTGATCATAAACCTCTGTTTTCCCAGAACTCTACCATGTTAGAACTTTTACGATCTAATACGATGTTTATTAAGAGTATCGTACGAGAAGCTCTGGATCGCTGGGCACCTGGATGACGACAATTGTCGACACCTTTATGATGCTCGGCTTAATGCTCTCTACAGATTCGTTATGGGTGTTTCCCCTGCAAGCGCTCAAACATGGTGGATGTGCGTTGTTCTAAATTACTCACTCTATAAGCGTGGAAGTTTGCTTAACTTCTCGTTCCGGATTTTGTTGCTTTGCAATCTTTCTCGGAAAAAAGTTTGAAAATACTTGCCCACTTCGATAATGTCCATTTTGTAATTATCGTAGAAGAAAACAAATATTGTTTATACAGTTCACTTTTGATCGCAACGCCATTGGTGACCTTCTGGCCCAATGCAGTGCAGCTATTCAAGTCGAAGTGAAACGGACAGTTGCATAAGATTCCAAACCTACTGGATACAGCGATCATGGAATATCCATGTAGAATCGCCCGATTCTTTGGGCCAGTACACTCTCTCCATCCTACTCAGTGGGCATGGCTGATACAAGACGCTCACCCATAACTCGGGAGGTGCTGTATCACCCCTAAAACACCGATTGCTGCTGGCGCTGCTTCGTTCTAAAAATGGCAGAACGTTTTTTTTTGCTACGAAATGCTCATTCTGAGGTGTTCAGTTGAACTTCTAAGCACTTGAAAATACTCTAACTGATATTTGCAGTCTTTTTCCTTGTCATATACTTCTTCGCTTCGTTATCAATAGTCCTTCCATTGCTTCACTTGGAAATTTTCGTCTCTCAATTGTGTCAAGCAGGTATTGTGCGATCCATGGAGCTGCACGGAATGGGTTATGCAGGTATGGAAGTAATTGAAGGAATTTTGAGAAAGTTAAAAGAAATTTCTAATCCCTTGAGTGGACCCTAGATGTTCGAATCAGTAAATTTTCTTTCCAAGTTAGAAAGAACCAACCAGCCATTATGAGAGCCAAGCTAAGCTGAACAAGAATCCTTTTTACAGAAAGCGCAAATGCACTGAACGTCTTTGTCATCTACAGCCTCTCTGTAGCAAAAACGGTTTACCAGTCAAAAAACTAACAAATATTCGGAATAACGATTTGCAGGAGTTGGAATCGGAGTCGTGGTGCTAACTATAATGAGGCACCATGTCGGTCTTCATCGTGGTTACCATTATCTCGCCAATATTTTCAAGCTCTACGAGGACCCGGAAGCTGTGGTCTCCTGCAAAAGCCAATTCAAGAAAAATGGTACTTCGCCTCTGAAACACGTTACTATGAGCAACCCCTTCACATTGTATCCACATCAAAAAACTCAGTTCGAGTGCTACTGCAGAAGCGCAAAAGCTTGGACTTTTTCGCTAATGCTGCCGGTAGCTTTAGAATTGTCGTGAATAGCCTTCCAGATATTACTAATAAGCTCGTACAATTATGCCGAAAGATTGAAGGGGTGTATGACGTTTGATGCGATCCCTCGGGTGTATGTCGTTTGGCGCGATGGGCGGGGTCGCGCCGCCTATTTGAGGCGGCGCGACTCCGCCCATCGCGCCGTTCAACTCGTTCAGATCGCGTAATCTTCTGCTCTCCTCTCCTCTATAGATGATAGAAGCCAATTCGATCATCTATAGAGGAGAGGAGAGCAGAAGATTACGCGATCTGAGATGTGCGCGCTCCTTCTGAGGCCCATTTGAGGCGGCGCGACTCCGCCCATCGCGCCAAACGACCGGCTCCCCCCATCCAGCTGATATAAGCCCGATAGATAACGCCACGCTGATGCAGAATACAAGCATTCCCCGAATTCGGCGTCTGATAGTAGCGGCGTCATCGATTGGGCTTCTATCAGCTCGATGAGCAGAGGTTTGCCCGATCACCTGGACGAGTGGTCCAGCTCGCAAACCACGTCGATTGGGCGGCGCGGAGGGAAAGTCCGTCTCCAGATCGAGACCTTCGTTTTCTCCTTTGCATATGTCTAGTACGGAGAACGTCCGTTGCGCGTGTCCGTCGAAAGTAGGTCATCCCGCCCACTTCGCGCGCGGCGCTCCCCACTGAAGTCTCGGGATGACATTTCAGTACCACCAGGTGTCAGTGGAGCGAATGATTTGCATTTTGTCGTGTTATCTTATCTTTTGGCTGGATGCCGTGGACCAAGCGCATTTCGTATGCCTCACTGACAACTGCGACGTTTGTCAAAGATCGTGGCTGATCCGCCGCATGCGACGGCTGCGACATGACCTAGTTTCGACGGACACGCGCAACGAAGCGCACCCGTCTAGTACTAATTCACCCATCACTTGCTATACAGCTTTCCTCAAATAATGAATTGATGCCAAACGCATGAGAACCCTTTCAGAAACTTTTTGTGTCTCTATATATGAGGATCGTATGTGCCAAACAGATTCACGTGGACGGTACTATATCAATGGGTCGTGCGAGGAAGAGCCATCATTCCCCGATATCGTACTCACCGCTTCGGACTCCTATGCAACGTAATTTCTTTTTAAACTACATCTACGCGTTGAACATTCTTTCTAGTGATGACAACCAAAAAAAAAACCCTCAAAGGCTCATCCCGGACAAAGGAATAACGCTATGATGGGCTACGAAACCACAAATGACCATTATCACCCTATGTGAACTTTGAATCTGTGAAGAGGCTGCAACGGACCATAATTTTGAAAAACGTTTAAGCGTTCCAACTCTGTCGTCCCACGCCAATCGCAGGAGGCAACTCAAGTGGTAGCCGCCTCACAGGTGATAGCCATAGAAGGTAGCAGAGAGATCCTTATATTGTTCCTCCTTCTACAAGCTGATTTGTCGGAACCCTGAGGGAAGCAATTGCGATGCATTCCCCTGTCTGAAAGCTATAGTTTCTGTGATCGCTCCTTATGGAAGAATTCGTCATATTTTACCCTAACAAAACTGCTTTAGCGACCTAAATGGTAGGATGTGCCTTCAAAGCTGGGTTCGTACCGCCCACACACTGAAAACATTTGGTAAAATCGTATTTTTAAGGTATCTGCTAAATTTGAATACGCAAAAAATAGATCTTCATGTAAGTTCAGGCAGGATTTCAACTCATTCTACACACTTTTATCTGATTACACTTACTTGATTGTGACACTGAAACTGAGATGATTTCCAAAAGCACTTCAGATAGTTATGCTTCAACTTTTGGTACTTTATTTTCTATGTTTCATTGGACTACGACTTCTGCGATTACTTATAGCTTTTATATGTACGTCATTGTTCTACCCTTCTTTAAAGTTAAAGCTGTACTGGTAGCGGACAAACAGGGAAAAGGAAAAGGCACAATTCATTACAGCTCCAAGATACGTAGCTCAAATAAATTATTGGAAGTTATGGAGCAGAATAAAGTAAAAATCAGGAAGAACGCGTGGAAATCGACGGTCTTTCATAAATTAGGCTTCAAAAGGATAGTGAGAAAGGAGGATGTACGAGATTGCATGACTGTAATAATTTGGGCTCTCCCACTTGAGCGTACTGTTCGTCGAGTCCTATCGCTTAATTTCGAATGTTACAGCCTTAATAAAGCCGCCACAACACGGCCGCCCTGGTATACGTGCGTATGCCAAACTACTTCAGAGCCTTTCTATGTCCTGTCGAGGGGTTCTTCGGCAGTACAATGTCCCACACGCTATCATTCGGGGCACAGATTCATCATAGAGAGGAAACTCAGAAACTATTTTCACCGTAAGCTGCGCCTTCAAGGTTGCTATGAAAGCATTGGTGGTTTGTGATGCACTTACATGCGCAATAAGTTGGAACTTCAGTCGCAGGGACGCTGAAAGTTCTCTCCTTAAATGAGGAAATCTTCGAAATAATTGTCATTCGGTTGGGATCCGCTTCTTTTCGGGCAAGTTTAACTGTAAAAACTTCACTCTACAGAATAGTGCGCTTACCTAACAAAGGTCTTGTTGAGACTTAAAGGGACGGACGGTTACGGGACAACTCGGCGGGGAGCCTAACCTTTAAACAGTTCTGCACGCTTCTGTAACTCGCAGCTGTTAAGTTTTCGTCAGAGCTGTGCGAGCACTACTAAATGAAAAAATAGTGCTTTCCAATAGAAACACATGCGAAATCGCTCCTACTGAACTGAAAAACCTTTATGGTCTTAAAGATAAGCAAAAGGGGAAGCTGATTCAGTTCGAGTCTCGTTATCTGGGCAAAATATTTAATTTTCACCTTCTTCCTCCTTGCTATCATCTCGTGAAACTCCAGATGTTGTTACAATGTTTTTCTATGGGACAGCGGTATTCAACTTCCCGTACAGGAAGACTCAGGAAGTAATCTCTTTAGTTGGTGCCTATTCCAATCCCAAGGTCTTGTTCCAAGTAGAGGTAAGTTTTAGAATCTCTAGTATTTTAAAATTTATTTCCCATTGTTCAATCTATAGTTAGTTCCATTCAAGGACTCTTTCGAGCCCGTTCAAAATGTAATAGTTTCCACGAGCGAGCAAATCTATAAAGTGGAGTCCTGAAGAGGAGATGATGATCAGTTTGATACCAAAATGAATGCGAAAGAATCCGTCGAAGATTAGTTATGCAACTTTCCCATCTCGACTGCTCCTTTGAGGGTGTAGCTTTGAAATATGATGTCCCTGAAGATATCGAATTACTAAAATTCTTCTGTCCCACCTTATTTATTCCTCCACTTTCACTGATAGAAATTTCTTCCCTTATTTCATCCTAATAGTACATCACCCTTACTCGCTGGGCATTATTAGGTTCCAATAATAAGAGGCGTAACCTATTGTGTTTGGGAACTGATAGATGGTCAGAAGCCACCAAGGTGTATAAGCCGAAACGATAATTGGGCTTGTCAAAAAAAGATCACTGAAGATATGTATAGAGAGCTGATTGATTTTCCAAATTTTAGACGTACGCTGCTGCTCTTCGACTAGCGATCTCGTCAGCCGGCCTTTGTGTGTGCGGGTTATTTTGTGCATCATCGTTCAGGAAACGAAATGGCAATAGCTACATGGTAAGTGATTGCTCCGTTCCACGCATTTGCAATCACTGCACATATGGTCTTGAATGGGAAGGGACATAGGAAAGAGTGAGCTCAGGACCGTGAAGCAGAAACCTTACAGGAAGCGCAGTATTTCGATAGAAATAACGGAAAACGTTGCGGTGCAAAAAAAGGCTTGCGCCGATAGCTCACTAGGGTGGTGGAGATAAGGCGAGAGAGAAAGGCAAACCGCCTTACCGTGTAGCCCTGAAAGGTCAGTGTTCCTAAACTCACACGCCAGAAACATGCATACCACAGGAGAATGAGGGCTTCGAACGATCTCTTAGGCTGTGTGACCGATAAAATACCCTAGCCGTTGCGCTATGAATGCCATCCTTATGATATTCTCCATTTCAGATCACATGGATAGCGTTCTGGTGCAATTATATGTCATGTTTCATGTCTGTATTTGCCGTTGTTGTCGTGCTGTCATTACTGCGTGAGGCCAGTCCTGGTTCCTTAATCAGCTTCTCAGTTAATAAACAAGGTGCATTTCGGAAACGATCGTTTCAAGAACACCGATGATGATCTCTTTCAAAAACGCTGATTTTCGACCTCTTTTACCCTTTCCCATTCAAGAAATGTTGCCAAAATCTAATGCGTAGGATGAGTTCCCAGAGGCGAACCTGACAACGTTGTTGAATGAATCGATCAACTACATTCAACACCAGTAAGGTGGTGCTTGGGTTTCAAAACCACAAAGAAGCGATAGTGGACTGCATGTTTTTTCACAGTAATTAATTATCTACCATGGCAGCTTTATGGCAAGTACCTGAATTCTCTGAACGTGCTCACGCAGCGGCAACTGACTTCTCTGAACGTGCTCACGCAGCGGCAAATCCTTTCTAGTGTTCTGCGGCATAAAGCTGATAGAAGTGTTCACTCGCCGTAATCTTTCTAAATCAACCCAACCAACTCCCTAAAGTCAACTGGTGATGCTCCGCAACACGCGATCAGTGCGACAAGCACGGAAAGCCGAAAGAGTTGAGACTCACAATTTAGGATGGTGTCAGTTTATATCTCGAAACCATTAAGTAAAATCGGCACAGAAACGGAAATTCAGCACCGGCACTCGGCTCTTACAGTAATCTTTTGCTTGCCTATCCCCTACCCCTGTGTCCTTACCCAAGGCGCCTTTTTGATGCGTCGTATATGTGAAGGGTGAAAATTCGCATATTAACATGTGCCGGATTACTGTAAGAGCCGAGTGCTGTACTGAATTTTCGTTTCTGTGTAGTCGGTGGTGGGTGTAGGATAGAAAGGTAGGTTCGTAGGAAGTTATCTATTAAAGGTACCTAACCACGCCGTGGCAAGGCGATATCCACCCGCTCCCTTTACCACATTGAACCCATTACTTTCCAAATTTAATTCGAATAGAATCGGTCAAGCGCTGTTCTGCTCAGGTCTGGCGTTTTCTGCAGCTACTATCCCTGAATTTTTCATAACAACCCACAGTGTGTTCACAACTGTATTGTTGATATACTTTGGTGGATCTTACATGATTAACTGGTCCTATTCATTCGGTAAGTGTACCGTTCCTACTCCATAAGTACCTAAGTAATTATTGCATAAAGGTAATGTCTTCGGTAGCATCCGCTTTTGCGTCGCTCGCAGCTGATGATCTCGTACACACCATTCCGGTGAAACTGGGGGAGGGAGGGGGGCAAACATAAGTGTTTGTATAACAAGAAATTAACACAGTGTTACTTGAAACGAAGGGAATGATTGGATTCGGATATCTGTGTGCTTTTTTACGTTGTGATTTCAGCTAACGGGTGTAGTTTTTACCCTAGGCTTAGAAGAATGGGAGCGCCTGGAGGAGCGCCTGGGTGGGTGCCTTGTGCTGGAAAGCTGGAACTCTTCAACCTCGGCGCTCCTTCCCTATTGAAGCTCAGTTGAAATTCACACATCCGTAGCGCAACACTGGATAACACGTGTCCTCGTGGTAATTCCTTAATAAACTAGTATTGTTATGTGTGCTTCCCCTCCCCTCCCACCCTTTCACCCCCTCCGAACTACACTTTCACAAATATTCCTCGTGAAAATCCGACCTCGCCCCACCAAAGGCTGTTGAGTTCTGACATTCTTGATACTTGAATGAAATCCCTGGGTAGTGAAAGCAGAAACCATATTATGCTCCAACAACTGTCTCCAGATACCCTCTTGAAGGTGTACTTCAGCAGCATTCTTCGTGATTCATTCGCTCCTTCGGGATCACGTGCTCTCGAAATCGTATTTTGTTCACACAGTAATACTGCTCGTTTACTGTACATGCAGTTGTTTTTACTATATTGTATTCACGTGGCAGGTACTCTTACGAATACTAAATTGTTAACCCGATTATGTTTGCGATTCTCATTAAAACCTATTTTTTGTAGTTTTCACATGGGATTCACTCGTTAGAAGAGGAAGCTGTCAAATTTTCGATAAATCTGTACATTTTCTTGATGATTTTAATTTTTGTTTATATTTACGGTGAGTATTCGTGGCTTCGCCATTTGCTCGTTTTTCTTGGTTACATGCATCAACAGACAAAGAGTCGAGATGGTGGAAACTTGGAGGCGCACTACCGAAGACATGGCTCGAGATCGAATCCCAGACCGATATTCGCTCAGATAAACAAACCGTTATATTTGTCTTGGCTCGTTGATTGGTTTAAAATTTGTCTAAGAGGTCATTGTGTCAGGTGTTTACGTTGCTCCTAAATGGGAGCATTTGCGTAAAGTATCACAGTAGGATATACTCGATAAAGGGGACTACCGATGGGTATCCGATTGATAAAAAGGTTCAGGTCCTTTGACGCTAATCAATCCCGGTTCGGGATGGCCCCGCACTCGCCTTTCCCCGAAATCCTAGTGGCATTTTGGATGCGTATGTGGGTTATATCTTGTAAGCTGATAAACAAATCAGTGCTTTAACCAAACGTATTAGGTACCAATTAAGTGCCCTCGGGGGAGTAGAGACCTGGTTGGCCTGGAGGAGTATCGATCCGGGATTCGAACTTGGATCATTCGTGGGTGATCACGAGCCACTTTCCACAACACCACGTTCGCCTAAATGTAAATAATAAAAAACCCACCTTCAATCCGTGTTTATAGCTTATAACTACACAAGAACTGAAAATTGATGTTCCACGTTAAAATCCCTATTCTTGTACTCTTCAGGGACGCATGAGTTGGAAATCGATATGGTATCACTACTGGGCGAACATGACGGCTTCTGGTCTTGGTTTAGTGTGGCAAAAACTATACCGGCATACAATTACTGCTTTTTTGTCATTCTGGTATGGCATCTTTCTTTCAAGGTAGCACCTAAGATCTAAGGAAGAGTGCTAAGAGGCACTGTTCAAAATAATTTTGATGTGCTGATTGTGAGTTCTATATGACTTATGGAACTGCTAGTCCAGAATAGCGCAAAAAAGCAAAATCGATATAAGAAATAAGAGGCTTTGAGAAATGAAATCATGAAGAATGACCTGAGGGGTTGAGCGAGAATAAGACGAGCTGCATAAAAGGGGTATCTGAATGAGTTATCCAATCGAGGGTGAAATTACTCACAACTGGCTATAGTAAGCTGCCTGCGTGCACCGTGTGCGTCCCGATGCGAATGCTATGAACTGTACATCTTCTACAAGAGAACTACAACTGCAACCCTACAACTTCCGTGAGAACTCAAATCTCGTGGATGTATACGTCGGCTAAGAATTTTCGGGCCTCCATTACATCCTATCAGGCCGTTTTCCACCCATTAGCTTTCTTTGTGGTATCCTTGGGAGTCACAGCTCCATTCTATAGAGGTTTCGGAAACTATTTTTGTCGTGAACTGTGCCTTTTGACGCTGAGGGGAGCTCTGTAGGACATGGCAATGCAGTGAGGTAATTTCTAGGATGAAACATTGCTAGAATCACTCTAGCCTTCCGTGCTCCTTTACATCATGCATTTTTGCGACACCTTAATTAACCAACGGAAAGATTCCTCGCTTGCCGGAAAGGGTCAGCTAGCCTCTGTGATAGTCACCACCTTTTGCCAACGATAGGGTAGAGTGGCAACTCCGTCCTCCCAAAAGCAGGTGGGCCTCGACTCGGCCCAGTACTCGATCACGTCCTTGAGGTCGCGCTCGTTCTCCAGCTGTTTTCCGTCCAAGAAATTTTGTTTGGACCGAAAGATGTGGTAATCGCATGGACTGATGTGCGGGCTATACGGTGGATGCGTCTTGATACCCAGCCTGTCCAGGACGGCCTGAGTATCTCTCGCTTTGTGATGGCTCGATTGTCTCAGAGCAACCACGGATTTGCAAGTTTCTGGGACAAGGCGGCAGCTTTCACCTTGATTTCCTGCAATTCTTCAGAGAGGGTCTCTGCCGTCACTGTTGCGTTGTTGGATAGGATGCTATAGTGGACGACGCCGTGGCGAGAGAACCAGAATGACAGAAGGCGCTTCTTCCCATGCATATTCCTCTTTGCACGGCTTGGCGGGGGCGCATCGAAATCAACTCAGACTGGTTTGTTGACAGGATTAGAGTAGCAAACCCACTTCTCATCTTGGCTAATGAGGGAGTCCAGAATCTTCCTCAGGCCTCTGAGTATGAGGTTGTCGGAGCACACCTCAACCCGCTTCCTTGCCTGTGCCGGCGGGAGGTCGTGAGGGACAACTTGACGCTTCTTCGACTTGCCATATTCAATAAGGACTTTGTGGATGGTGGAACGGGGTACCTGTGTGACCTTGCTTGAGTCGCGCATGGACGATGTCGGTTCATCGTCCAGGACATCCAGAATGCCTTGTCGATCGGCTGGGCGATCAGACGATATCTTCGATGCCATACATAGTTTCCATTAATGAAGCGAGTCCACCATTTTGACATCCAGTTCTTAGAAGGGGTGTTGTCGCCAAACTGCTGATGCATCCTGGTCGTGGTTTGACGTCTGGAGATGCCCAGGTTGTAGTAGTCCAGCAAACATCGGCAGTGGTGGTGACTATCACTCATCTTCACTGCTTTATTAGGGGAAGAGTTGGAAAGGAAATTCAGGGCTAGCTAGCTCAGAAGATAGCCCCAGGCGACATTGCCAAACCATTATGCAAAATCACAACGCTTTGCGTAACGCGACGCTGTTTACAAATGGTCAACGAACTTAATGGACACCCTAATAGCAGTCGTAGAAGTGCTCCCATTCGAGAGTCGTAGATAAGACCAATTTCTTGTGATTTTGTTATGATCCCCACCTACGGTCAAATACTTTTCATTCGTACAAACTCGTAACGAAAATGCAAGGTTTGACTACATTTTAGTTCCCATCCTCGCCTCTGCGATTTGGGCTACGTTTACCATTTCATATTCCTCATATCATTATAACTCAGTTATAGATACTGCAAGTAATTGACTGTCATGCAATGTCCACATGGATGCAATTTCCTTGGTGGCTTGAAAAGGTCAGCTTATTTCCTAATTTAACATAATATTCCGCGTTAACTGACTTGACTGAAGACTGGTTCACTACTTGTTACAGTACAATCTTCTTTATATAACACGCCAAGTGTGTCTGTTGCCTTGTCGGTGTGTGTTTGTGTGTATATGTATGTAAGGGTGTGTGTGTGTGTGTTTGTGTGTGTGCGTGGTGTTGTGTGTGTTGTGTGTGTGTGTGTGTTGTGTATGTGTGACCAGGAATTATATATCTTGTTGCCGTTTTCCTAGAGCGTTCAAATTCGGTAGGAGTATAGGAGGCAAAAAATCCATCTACCATCAGTGGGAACACTCCATCTACCATCAGTGGGAACACTGATGGTAGATGGATTGGATTCCACCCACAGGTGCGGAGCGTGCTCGAGGAGCTCAATTTACACTTACCAATTAGTGGTGGCGGAATCACGGGAATGCTGACTAAGAGTGGCGCGAATAGACCATGCCCACATAGGGCGGAACGGACCTAGTGCGTTTAATTCGGCAAGAGTGCAGGCAACAGAATTAAGACAACGGTAGTAGTGCTAGAAAGTGACTTAACTGGATCCCGATCGCGAAAGCATATTGGGTGTGCACAAGATACATTTGTGAAATGTGCGTAGTCTGGGCAAACTTGCACGGTCAAGCTGAAGGAAGAGGGGATGAACTGAGTTACCTAAATACACATGAGCTGGGCAGCATTCTGCACGGATATGTGTCTGGAGGAGAGTTTCTTTGTTCTGCGCTCCTGTACCAGAGTGTCCACACGCGGAAAGGACGTTGACGGCAGGCTAACTTCGCGGTGAAAAAGAAGGACCTAGCTGAGCGAGCCGACTGATTAAAATAATAATACCAGTACGAACATAAATCTTCTGAATTGTAATTGCAGAATTCAGTGGAGAAGTCGGCATATGGCTACGGTAATTTGTTGGCAAGCACCATCATTTTCATGCCTTCAGTTATACCCCTTATCTACTTGGTTCGGAAGGCAGTGAAATTGAAAAAAGATGAGGTAGTACTGTAATTGCTGTGACGGAGCCATACCTACTCTGAGGAACTTTGACAACCAATGGTCATTCAGAAATTCTCAAAGCTATTTGAGATCGCACGAGAGCATCCAGCATTCCTTCGCATCAGCGCGGAAACCATTCTGGGCCCCGGTAAGCTAATAATTTACCCTGCTGATTTCCCTTCCGATCCAGAATCTCACCTCAAGTTGCAGGAGGAACAGCGCAGTTATACCATATGGATAGGAAAAAAAGTTTATTATTATGATCGACCAGAATTAGAAGAACTAAGTCGATACATCGTTGAAAATGACAACAAAACAATGCTCACCCTTATAATTAAAGGTTATGCCAGAAGTGTTTGTGTGTACTTCTTGCAATTACTGTGGCTCTCTATGTCGCTCATCTAATCCAGTGACTCTGTTCGTCTGAGCTTTTATAGTCTATATCCAATGCCCTCGGGATTTGGACAAATGGTCAGTTAGTAATGGAACTCATTAAATGGTGTGAGCTCCGTTGCGCGCGTCCGTCGAAACTAGGTCACGCCGCAGCCGTCGCATGCGGCGGGTCAGCCCGCTGTCTTTGACAAATGTCGCAGTTGGCAGCGGGGCATTCGAATCGCACTTGGTCTACGGCATTCAGCCAAAATAGAAGATAACACGACTAAATGCAAATCATTCGCTCCACTGACTTTTGGTGGTACTGTAATGTCATCTAGAGACCTCAGTGGGGTGCGCCGCGCGCGAAGTGGACGCGATGATCTCTTTCGACGGACGCGCGCAACGTTCTCCCATTAAATGACACAGCGCGTACTGCCTCTCAAATGATGTGAATGGAGTTCGTACTTGAACGAATTCTGTAAGCTACTGATTTTTCACGCGACAAGAAAAAATCCTACTATATATAATTCACTAAGTCGGTCTGTCGAAGTGTGTTTGACCGGAAATTCGTAACTTCTGTTGCCGTGGACCGAGAGGGTTCAAATTTGGTAGGAGTACGGAGTGGCGGGAGCGGAGTACTTATGACATGTAGCAGGACTAAACCCCGCCTACAGGGGCGGGGCATGCGCTATAGAAATTTCGGATCGCAAATTCATAGCTCCTGTTCACGTGGATCTAGAGCGTTGAAATTTGGTAGGATTACAGCTTTTCATATTAACAGTGAAATCGCGGCATTTTAATAAGTGATGTAGGTCATGGCGGGATCGTTGGTACTCGATGACAGGAACCGATAATAACTGATAAGAGAAAGCCACCCACCGATCAAAATCCTAACCCTTCGGTATTTTCGATGTAGCTTTGACTGTTCTGTATTTTTCATTCGATAAGACGGGATGTTAGAGTAGGGTGACAAAAGTGAGTGGTAAGTACAGTGATAGGGCCCATTAGCAGTACTACGATAAGCAGATGAGAATTTTGTTCAATTCTTGCTATTAGATCAGGACGACTACCCAGCAAGGGTTTGTGTCTCGGTGCCAGATCTTCTTTGTTTGATATCATTTGCGAAAAAATTTAACCGGCCGCTAGTAATCTGGAATTTTCGACTAATGATGTCTCCGTAAAGAAAAAGGTCGTTGATAACGACATCTCGTTATGGTGTTACCATCACTCGGAGCATTTGTGAGTACCGCTTTCTGTGATTTTATGCGCTCTTTGTGAAAAGTAAACACCCAATAAAGATACAATTGTAGGTAATTAAAGCCTTGGGGGTTTAATTACCTACAGTTGTATCTTTGTTGGGTGTTTACTTTTCAGAAAGAGCGCATAAAAACGAGACTTTTAGTTGAAGGCGTAAGCACCGACTTACACTGAATACCATTTGCAATGCTCTATTAGTCCTGTGTCAAGCTTCGTGTACAGGAAAATATTATTTATTTCAAAGAAGGAGTGAAGAGTTAGCCGACTACTAAACTAGCCGGAGGAGAAGGAAAGCGAGGCATTAGCCGGGCGAACCGACTTGTCTGAGCAACGAGATTTCTACTGTCAGGCACTCGATGAAAAACAATGTGGTAGGGTGTTGCCCTCAATACCATTCTATACTACAAATGAGTATGACAGCGAGCAATCATCCAATTCGCTTCCCATAGCGAGCCATCGTGTTTGCTTTAGAACAGACTGTGAAAACAGAACGCACATTCCAGCACAACACTGTGAACGAAAATAAGGAATATGGCAGATGACACAATGTTACCACACACATTAGGTTTGAACTTTTTTACCCAGGAATGCTGCTCAAGTCCTACCTAGCGCTGCATTTTAGTAAATATGTGTAGCCAGCCAGACCAGTGGGATCCTCGACAACATGGTGTTTACAGGGTTTTGAGGAGTGGTCGTACATACCACTGTGTGTGTTTGTGCATGTGCGTGCGCGTATGTCTGTGGTGTGTGTATGTGTATATGTATGTGTGTATGTTTCTGTTGCGTATGTGGTTTGTGTGTGTATGTGTGCGTATGTGTGTGGCGGAGCTTTCAAATTCCTGGGGGTGCAGTTGGCCCATCAACTTTGACCAAGGAAAATCCTGACGTCGTCGATCCTAGTGGCTGCTTTCATAGTCCGCGATCCGGCCCGCGAGCGGGAGAGCCAGCGCGCCGGCCGGATGTTTACAACTGAATCCTGGTCAATACCGCGTCCCCCGCTCACTCGCTCTCCTCGCGGTCCGGATCGCGGACTATGAAAGCGGCCACTGGTGTAACAAGTAAGTCAAAACAGTCACTTGAATTACACCAGAAACATGTTGCAACATACACATGATAAATGATGTAAATCTAAAGAGAAAAATATCTTTCAATCAAATCAACCGCCCGGCAACTTCAACAGTACAGATCAAGGTCGTTCGGAAAACAATTTCAACTTCTGAGCAATCCACACAACAATTTTCTTTGCCTGTTGTACAAAGTCTAATCAGTCACATATACCAGGTTTGTTCGGTTGACTTACGACTTCCTTGTGGTAACATCATAGCTCGTCCCTTGTGAATCTTTCAGTATTTGGCCGAAAAACTGGGCCACGTGAGATTTGATATTTTCACCTCCAGTCGAGGCTCTCCCATTGAACCACTTATAAAACGACCGACATAAGTAGAATTCGATGTCGCGGGGCTAGGGTCCGGGAACTTCTCCCCTAACACGCATACACCGCACCCGCCGCCTATCGCAGCATTGCGATGGAAGATTGGAGCGCGCAATTTGTGAGGTGGGTAGTCCTTTAAACATTTGAATTGGCTGGCCGCTCCCTTCAATTCCAACGCGGTATTGTTCGGCGTCTATATAGGAGGGGTCATTCTAATTAATCAAGTCTAATAAACATGAAAACTAAAAAGAAACAGAAGAAAAACGATAAAATCCAATGAAAAAGCAAGCCAGTGAAGGAAAAATATCGCGTCCTATCGATTGGCGGGAGGCGGGTTGAGTACGGTAATTGCAGTGACATTTGCCGCATGCCGCAAGGGAGAATGCCGCGATAGGGGAGAAGTTCCGTTACTCGCGAGGCTAAGGCTGTACTACCCGCGGGGCTAAGGCTGTATTTCGGATGGAACATTCATTTCCAGTCAGGCTTTGCTGAGTAACCGACAATGTATGCTATCTGGTCTCGTCATAGCAAATATTAGGTCGTGAAGAAAGTTCTTGCGTTTTTGCGCCTCAAACTTTAAATGCACATATCTCGGTTTAAACAAAACTTCATCAATCGAAATAACAACCATTACTATCGACACACTCTTGCCGACAAGAAACAAGTTTGTCTATCCCATTCGCATAGAAGTCCGGAGATCTAGAGGCGATGAAATCGTCGAATGCCGCGGCAGCATCATGTTGGTTTTTGAGGCATTTCTCCTTGAAAAAGCCGTCGAGATGTTTAAAAGAATGGTAGTCTGGGGGAGCAAGGTCTGGGGAATATTTTGGATGCGGGAGAGTTTCATGGCCTAGCCCCGTCAATTTTCTCAGGGTAGGTTGTGCGACGTGAGGGCGAGCGCTGTCGTGGAGTAGAAATGGCCCCTTCTTATTCACCAGTGCCGGGCTCATGAGCTCAAATTTTTGATGCATTTCGTCAATTTCTTGACAGTACTTTTCAGCTATTACGGTTCCACCCGGATCCATGAAGATGTGGTGGATCAGCCCGGCTGCAGACTACCAAACCAGCGCCATGACTTTCTTTCCATTCTGCTTCGGCTTGGGAAAATGTCGTGGGGCTTGATCCTTCTCCAGCCACTGTCCTGATCGTCGCCGGTTATCGTACAGAATCCATTTCTCATTACACGTCACAATACGGTTTGAAAATGGATCGTCCCTGTTGCGGGGAAGCAAAGCGGAGGCGAGCTCGAAGCGGCGGGCTTTCTGATGCTGAGTCAACTCATGCGGCACCCACTTATCAAGCTTCTTCGACTTCCCGATCTCCTGCATGTGGGTGCCAACCGTCCTGCTGGAAGCATGCAATCTCGAGCCAACATCCTTCAGCATTGTACGTGGATTCTCTTCCACTAACGTTCTCAATTGTTCATTAACAACGGCCGATGGCCGCCAACTACGCTCATCATCTTCCAGGTTCTCATTGCCGGTACGGAATTTTTTAAACCATCACTATGCTGTACGTTTATTCGTCGTACCTGGACCAATGAGATCGTTGATATCCCGGGCCGTTTCCGTCGCACCCCTGCCCAACTTGAATAGAAAAAGAAAAATCGTGCGGATCCGTCGTTTGTCCGTGCTGATTTTGACCTTCTAAAAAACCCCAGGAATCACTCCAGGACAAAACCGATTATATGTTTGGATAGCGCAAGAAATGCGCTTCAGAATCGCACAAAACTTGCAAATAATCTAATAGCAAATAACACCACGGCGAGCATTTGAAAATTGGGAGTCAAAAAACGCAAGAACTTTCTTCACGACCTAATACTACTCCCTTGTGACTCACTAATTTTGGAAAGCTTTTTCAACTTTTCCATGATCACAATGAGTAGGGGTAACGGAACTTCTCTACGGATTCCCACGGCCTGTGGCAGTGGTTACGTGGCTACTCTCCACATCCTTCCACTGGGAATTCGAAATTTGGACCTCTTTTGAGCAGTTTCATGCACTATTTGCCATACCTGTTCGTAAGTAACATTATCATAAACATTCGACTTCTATCAGCAGCCACTACTCGGTTCATAAATGGGGTGGTCTTCATTTCATGTCGCGGCGTCAAATGTATCTCCCTCAGCCCATGTGGCACATATACATCTGGTTTTTTTACTGGTTTTTCCATATTCTCGTCAACTATCCAACGAATGTGTTGGTTTTCTCAGTAAGTTCCTCATGGGTTACATTAAGGTTGGCTTCGGTCAATGCCATCACAATATCGTCGTCCATGCCTACTTGTCGGCCCTCCTAGTACTGATAAACTGCTGCAAAGAAAAGTTGGACCAGTGTTGTGTTCGCATGTGCACTGTCAAAAGACGTTGTCACTTCCTATAAACGCAAGAAGAATACCAACAGATTTGAGTCATGACAGAATCTAAAAATAGGGAGTGTGCCGAGAATAAAAAGCGTTTGAACCTCGGAAAAGCATCTAAACTGCGTTCGAAAGATAGATCTCAAAAATCGTAATCACTTCTCGAATGACCCGATACAATAGTTGTAGAATAATAGCAGAGTAATGAATAAATTATGGGTCAGAGGAGAGTAGGAATTAAGGACTCTGATGAATGAAGCAGTGAATAATTGGGAATCCTTCACCTGACCATCGGCGACGAAAGATCCATAGGTAGTTGGTTGCAGTACATAGAAGCAGGTCAATACTCAACGCATTTGCGAGCAGAGAGAAGGAGGGCATGCACTCAAATGAATAAAGCAGTAAGGATGGTAGGTTTAACTGACCACCCCAAGTCGATCATGGGTGATTCCTTGTCCACTCTGGGGAGGAAAAAATCCATAAAACTCACTCTTCTCACAGTTTCTCTAGGGTAAAGATCGCAGAGGTTCACGTCAAATGCCAAGCGAAAAACTTCGACGTCACTGTTCCGACACGCAGCAATGTAAAAAAAGCCATTTGAGCGCTCTCGCTTTTCGCAGATATTTCCTCCGGGTGGTTCTTCATCACTCTAACTGGGCGTTGTTCATTCGATCCATATTCTAATTGGCATCTCCATACAGTTCCTGTTCAGTATATGAACACCTTTTGTTTTTCATAAAGCTATGCATCAGGTTCCACAGTACCATACCTGAAAGAAACCTTAAATATCCACTAATATGCCTGCTGTTGAAGTAGAACCCACACCTGTGCTGATCACACCACCAACCTTCACGCTTTTCGGTCTTCATGACCAATTTCAATGCCGAATATTATATTTAAACCCCTTCGTCTGTAACGCGAAATATCGCAATCGTAGGGAAAAGCCATCGCGGTGGTCGCTTACATAATGAAGCCACACCATGAAACGGATCCATCAATTGTCTTGGACGTCCCGAATCGATCTGTTGGCAGGCAGTTATGTGATGTGCTTTCGCCTGTACCGTGCGAGCACCTTTAGATTATTCCCCGTTATTCCGGGATCATCCCCGACTCATACACTAAATAGCAATTGCTTTCAACAGCCTTTTTTTCCACATTATCGAGTTCCGAATGCCTGATCAATTGTACGCTACGTCATGTGCTTTTATCGAAATCCACATTTCACAGTTCATCGCAGTTGATCGATGACAGCCTGTGCCATGATGTTCTTTCTATGGCCGTTCAAAACAAAATATAAGCGACTTCAAGGAGATAACGATGCCGTCTCATGTGAGTTACTCCAATACAAACTGGCTATGATCTTTTTCAAAAGGAACTCCCCCACACATTGACACTTCTCAGACTAGCCCGATTCAGGTGCTAGACATTTTTCGTCGGATACCGATGAGGAAGAGTTGCCAGATGTATTGAATCGCTTTTGTCACAGAGAGGAAAGCGAAGAGATCATCCGTAAAGATACTACCGAATGCCTTTTGTAAGCCGAATTACGTTCAGAATCATACTTGTTATTTACTCACTTCTGCTGATGGACATTGGATTCACGCCAATCTTTATGTTTGAAATAACTTTCATCATAGAGGAAGCTATAGAAATGGTACTGAGACGATCTTGGTGAATCACTCAAAACTTACCTTTTCGATTTCGAAGATCTCTTGCCATGCCATTTACCAACGCAAGTGAGTGGAGTCCGGATGTGGACCTACTTTTCACCCCCTAGTCTGCGCTCCCTTCCTAATCTGCAAGCCACTACTGCTCCATTGTCTTCCATACCGACCACTTGCCTGTATTCGGTGCTTCATTCACGCTGGAGCTCCTCCCCAGGCATAAATTGTCCATTCCTCTAACTCAGAATCATCTTTTCCCATCATTCTGATTGATTAGCAACGCCATGCTCTCGATCTTGCTCCCAGCACGGAGGGTTAGAGAAGCAGAACGCGGTAAAGTGGCCTGCAATCTTCATTTTTGCACCCAATTATGTTGGAACAAGAGAGGTTTTCAGTCCGGGTATTTTTTGATAACGTGCTCATACTCAGGGATGTAGAGGAGACAGCTGATGACCCAAAGATTTCTTTAAAATTCGTTGAAATAACGAGGTCATTTCGCGTGAAAGGCGGGCCTGCGGCGGCGCGGTGCGGTGGGCGAGACGCCTTATAGCGTCATGTCTGCCATCATAATGGGCAAAATAGAAACCTACCCAAGGCATCAACTATACACGATTTCAGAATGATGGCGTTTATTGGGATCGAAAATTTTTAAGTTGTTCTTTTACCATAATTCTGACAAATATACAGGTGGACTATGAAGTAACTCTAACCTCAAAGGGACCTTAATGCCGAGTATAGGAGATTTTCACTGGTCCATGATAAAGCCAAGGATTAGTGCAATCTCGCTTCGCCCACCTCACTCAAACAGTACTGTGTGCCGCATCGAAATCGCCACGTAATCTGCCGCGCACTTCGTCGCGTGCGGAGTGCGCGACAAACTGTGGCCGCATTCGTACAAGGTGCCGTCTACTGCACCTGGGAGCAGTCCACTGCACCAGTCTACGACATCAATCGGTCGACAGCTCGCATTGGTGACTCATCCTGAAGGATGACTGTTTGGGATAATCATGCTCCTTTTTCTCTTCACTCGTTGCAAATTTGTTGTGATTTTTGTTTTTCATCACGCCCCGTGCTGATGACCGGTCTTCCGTGCGCGTAATGGCAGCGTGAGCTCATTATTTTTTCACTTGTTTTCCTCATCCCTCTTATTTCAACATTTCGTTTTGGGAATTTTCCTATTTTATTTTTTCTATACTATTTTTTATTTCTATTTTTTTCTGCCTTTTATTCTAGCTAGCACTGACATGTTTTGGTCCCGAAATAAGGGAGTAAGAATAGTAAGAATAAAAAATGCACGCATAACACATCAGTACTAACTGGAATATGGATCAGGAAAAATAGAAAAAAATTTAAAAAAGATAAAATAGAAAAAATAAAATAGAAAAACTCCCCCAACAAAATACTGAGATAAGAGGGATAAAAAATAAATGGAGAAATAATGGGTGAAAATTATGTTGGGTGAGCCAGCGCCCTTTTGTGCTCTGCGTCCCTGACACCAGTGGCAGAGTGCATAGAGATCGCAGAGATGGATTTCTCCCTTTCTAAAAGATAGGGGGGGAGCTCCGGGGTGAGAGAGACCTCGTGCAAAAAGCTTGGATGGGGTAAGAATTGAACATCCAATCGGTTTACCCATCCCGGAGCTCCTTGCCTAACTTTAAAGGAACCGAGTTCAAGTAGTCTGTAGACCGGGTGAGATGATTAGATGGGGTAAGAAATGAAGAGACGCAGGGTACAAAAGTGCCTGGCACCCCCAACTACATTTTCACCAAATAATGAGTTCTTGAGAACGTCACGCGCACGGAAGATCGATCATCAGCACGGGACGTGGCAAAAATGAAAGTCACAACAAAATCTGCAGCGAGCGAAGAGAAAAAGGAGCATAATTATCCCAAACAGTCATCCCGTAGGATGAGTCATCAATGCGAGCTGCCGATCGATTGATGTCGTAGACTGGTGCAGTAGACTGTTTCTTATTGCAGAGGACGGCACCTAGTATGAATGTGGCCAGTCTTGAGGTCGAGCGGAACCACACGTTCCTCAGGCGGCTGCACCACTTCCCCCTCTTGCTCTTGCCTGTGATCCTCATTTGATAAGTCGTGAAAAGTTCAAGTTCAGCCCTCTTATCTCTGTGATGAACCGATGATTCTTCTTCAAATTTATTTCATAAATGCCTTATTGCACCAACGTTCGAATGTGCAAGTGAAATCGAAAAAAACTTTCAAAATTTCATCGATTTTCTTTTCATAATATAAGACCATCTTACTGTGTAAGTTCGCTTGATTCTTCTGCAATTTCTCATTGAAGACAGTCGCAAAATTGATCGTTCGCTGCCGTGCTCACTGTGTTTGTTCTACGGTGCCATGCCACGTTGACTGCATCCATTTGACTTCGAAAATAGACAAATTTGGGCTTGTAATGCTATAGGACTCAGCAATTGCAGCATTAAAACGGAAATGGACGATCTGTTAGTCACCAAACTGCAATAACATGGGTTCGCACGGCATGAATTAGCGTTCATATGAGAAGGTGTAGGAATATCCCGGCAAGAAGACAGCAATGCCGGGCTCTCTATGCTGCTTCAAATTCCACAAACGGCGTGCGGCAGTTGATTAAGGAATCTGATGCGGCCCGTGTTTTTTTTTTTGAAGGGATGTTTAAGCTTTATACATCAGTGGGTTGAGGAGATTTACGCCGATGGCTTCCTCACGCTGCGTCGTGCATCGTGGTGTTTCAGACGTTTTTTGATAAAATAAGATCGCTAGTATTGACCTAAGTAGCAGCAAGGGTTCTTCCTTGCCGAACGCGGTTTCCCTGGTGGTTAAGTCATGACTTGGACTCCAAACATTATCCTCCCTAGTTTCATGTTCATTAGATAATGTCCACTAGGCAATGTCGAGGAATGGTAGAGGAAAGGATCGATCGCCAAAAGTGGTCCATTCATATAAGAATTCCTGCGCCGTGTTTTTTGGATGCCGAAAAGCTATGGTCAATGTTTTTACACTGTTTTGCCGTACAGGTTTGTTATGATGAAACCGCTTTATTAGGTCGACGTTTCGAACAACTCGTCGTCTTCAAGGACCTGAAAGTAATTCGAAGCTCCTGACCTGTGACTTACCCGACCAAGCGCCCAAACACGCTAGGCCAGTTGCAACAACTCCCAGAAACTTGAACACCAAAAGATTCCAGCGAAGCAACCAACCTTCTGCGGTTTCACCAGCGTTGCTGTCCCACCCGATGCCGTGAACAATAAGGGACTAATGAGACACCATCGACGATCGTGATATAAAAATAACGCGGTGATCTCAAAGCCCACAAAAGGGAATGAATGGCAGAAGTTCACCTGTTATGGCAATGCACTCATTTCGGTTGTTCAGCTTTGGATTTCTCTCGCGGATGTGCAACGCTTCCAATATCTTTCTGGCACCGATCTCGCTCTCGTAGGCTAGGATTTTGCATTTAATATCAAAATCATCGCCCTGATGTTCTTCTAACCGATGCCTTCCAAGCGGCGTGAGTAGGCTTCCACGCCTTTTACCTGCTAGATGTTCTTTTACGCGTATGCTCAACATCCTTCCCGTCTCACCAATATATATTTCGTCACAAGCTGAACACTGAAGTTGATACACTGTTCCTCGCTGTGAGCAATCTCCATCTCTTCCGAAAGGACAAATAACGCAGTTATCCGTCGTGCACGTACGATCATAAAGCCTATTGCGGATTAGATGACGTTTGATATTGTCCGCTGGTAGGTTTATCAGGACAACATCATTCGCCAAATCCGCTCGTGCAATGCATTGTCGAATTTCTGCGCTCACTTTGTCTGATATAAATGGAAGCCGGAGATGCGCCATGTTCTCACGGTTTCTCAGCGAATACGCTTTTAAGCCTGATCTCTTACGTTGTGTCCCGTAGCCATTCAAGCTTGCAATCTCAGCTGCTAGTTTACGTGACTCCTCTCGTTCCACTTCACCTGTGCACACTCCTGTAGCTGTTCTGTACATGTTGCGAACAACTGCACGTTTCATAGCTTCAGGGTGAGCAGACTTTGCGTGGAGTAGAATGTTCTTAGAGCTGCTCTTCCGATACCACTTCACATTGTACCTACCACTTGAGATGTTTATCTGCGTGTTAAGATAAGGAAGCCAGCCTTCGTGCGGAACTTCTCTCGTGAACTTGATATACTGAGACTGTCGGTTGAGGATGTCAAACAACTCATCCATCTCTTGCTGCGTTGATGTAACTACGCAGCAGTCATCGATGTACCGACAGTACATAATGGGCATGCGAGCTATGACTGGTCTTTCTATTCTGCTCATAAAACAGATAGCCAAAACCGGTGCCAGCCGCTGACCCATAGCAAGTCCTCGGTTTTGTGAGAAGTACTGGCCGCTCCACTTGAAAATGTTACAATTAAGGCATTCCTTGATCAGAGTCATAATGTGAACCTTGCTCAACCCGAACGTTACAATTTCGGTTTCACGCTCATCCAGCATTTCGGAAACCGCTTGGAGAGCTTCACTGTTGTTAACGTTCGTATAAAGCGCAGTTACATCAAACGACTCCACTACGCAGTTTTCTTGAAGCCTACACGAACGTAGGCGATCAAGAAATTCGTTGGTGTTTGGTAGATGTGAAGGCACATATCGGAGTAGTTGACCAACAATTTTATTGAGGAACCAAGAAATGCGGTCTGTTGGTCCTCCTACACAGCAAATGATGGGTCTTATTTTATAATCACTAGCAATAGCTGAGTTCTCGCCTCCGCTGGACAACTTATGAGTCTTGATCAGACTGTAGAAAATTCGAACAGTTCGCAAAATCAGGCAAGAGTTATTGTTGTTGGCAATGCATCGGTATCAGAGAAAGCTGTGGATTTCCTCAGTCTTGGGCCATCATTCTCAATCGCCCAAGGGATTGGTCCTTCCACATATCGCCAGGCGGTGACTGGGCTTCATCGATTGAGGGATCAGCTTAGAACGAGTGCAATGCGCAAAGAACATCAGCGCGCTAGCACTGAATCTATGCTATCACCCATCCCATTCCCGTGTTCGTTCTATAGAGAACCGGAACCCTCTCCCATACAAGACACGAAATTTCGAGTACTTTCGGCAGGAATACTCGAAATTTTCAGAAGACATGGGCGCGAAAGGTTCTCGAACATGACGATTGCACAATGGGAGGGATTGCGAGAGATACGGAAACGCGTAGCAGATGGTGAAATCCGTCTTTCCGTGAGTGACAAGGGAGGAGAATTTGTGGTTTTACCACGCTCACTAGATCGGGAAATCACAAAACTCCATCTAAGTGATACTTCCGTGTATAGTCACTCCACGGAAAAGACGTTCCTCACCCAATGTCACAAGCTGAACGCTTTGTGGGTATCAATCGGAACGGCAGCAAAATTGGATAAGAGGTTGATCAAAAGATTGAAGTTGGATACACCCTCGTGCCCGGTTTTCTACAGTCTGATCAAGACTCATAAGTTGTCCAGCGGAGGCGAGAACTCAGCTATTGCTAGTGATTATAAAATAAGACCCATCATTTGCTGTGTAGGAGGACCAACAGACCGCATTTCTTGGTTCCTCAATAAAATTGTTGGTCAACTACTCCGATATGTGCCTTCACATCTACCAAACACCAACGAATTTCTTGATCGCCTACGTTCGTGTAGGCTTCAAGAAAACTGCGTAGTGGAGTCGTTTGATGTAACTGCGCTTTATACGAACGTTAACAACAGTGAAGCTCTCCAAGCGGTTTCCGAAATGCTGGATGAGCGTGAAACCGAAATTGTAACGTTCGGGTTGAGCAAGGTTCACATTATGACTCTGATCAAGGAATGCCTTAATTGTAACATTTTCAAGTGGAGCGGCCAGTACTTCTCACAAAACCGAGGACTTGCTATGGGTCAGCGGCTGGCACCGGTTTTGGCTATCTGTTTTATGAGCAGAATAGAAAGACCAGTCATAGCTCGCATGCCCATTATGTACTGTCGGTACATCGATGACTGCTGCGTAGTTACATCAACGCAGCAAGAGATGGATGAGTTGTTTGACATCCTCAACCGACAGTCTCAGTATATCAAGTTCACGAGAGAAGTTCCGCACGAAGGCTGGCTTCCTTATCTTAACACGCAGATAAACATCTCAAGTGGTAGGTACAATGTGAAGTGGTATCGGAAGAGCAGCTCTAAGAACATTCTACTCCACGCAAAGTCTGCTCACCCTGAAGCTATGAAACGTGCAGTTGTTCGCAACATGTACAGAACAGCTACAGGAGTGTGCACAGGTGAAGTGGAACGAGAGGAGTCACGTAAACTAGCAGCTGAGATTGCAAGCTTGAATGGCTACGGGACACAACGTAAGAGATCAGGCTTAAAAGCGTATTCGCTGAGAAACCGTGAGAACATGGCGCATCTCCGGCTTCCATTTATATCAGACAAAGTGAGCGCAGAAATTCGACAATGCATTGCACGAGCGGATTTGGCGAATGATGTTGTCCTGATAAACCTACCAGCGGACAATATCAAACGTCATCTAATCCGCAATAGGCTTTATGATCGTACGTGCACGACGGATAACTGCGTTATTTGTCCTTTCGGAAGAGATGGAGATTGCTCACAGCGAGGAACAGTGTATCAACTTCAGTGTTCAGCTTGTGACGAAATATATATTGGTGAGACGGGAAGGATGTTGAGCATACGCGTAAAAGAACATCTAGCAGGTAAAAGGCGTGGAAGCCTACTCACGCCGCTTGGAAGGCATCGGTTAGAAGAACATCAGGGCGATGATTTTGATATTAAATGCAAAATCCTAGCCTACGAGAGCGAGATCGGTGCCAGAAAGATATTGGAAGCGTTGCACATCCGCGAGAGAAATCCAAAGCTGAACAACCGAAATGAGTGCATTGCCATAACAGGTGAACTTCTGCCATTCATTCCCTTTTGTGGGCTTTGAGATCACCGCGTTATTCTTATATCACGATCGTCGATGGTGTCTCATTAGTCCCTTATTGTTCACGGCATCGAGTGGGACAGCAACGCTGGTGAAACCGCAGAAGGTTGGTTGCTTCGCTGGAATCTTTTGGTGTTCAAGTTTCTGGGAGTTGTTGCAACTGGCCTAGCGTGTTTGGGCGCTTGGTCGGGTAAGTCACAGGTCAGGAGCTTCGAATTACTTTCAGGTCCTTGAAGACGACGAGTTGTTCGAAACGTCGACCTAATAAAGCGGTTTCATCATAACAAACCTGTACGGCAAAACAGTGTAAAAACATTGACCATAGCTTTTCGGCATCCAAAAAACACGGCGCAGGAATTCTTATATGAATGGACCACTTTTGGCGATCGATCCTTTCCTCTACCATTCCTCGACATTGCCTAGTGGACATTATCTAATGAACATGAAACTAGGGAGGATAATGTTTGGAGTCCAAGTCATGACTTAACCACCAGGGAAACCGCGTTCGGCAATCTTGATGTGCTATTAGAGACAACGAAGGGTCCTATCGCACCGCCTATTCCCCCTGTCGCTCAATTTGGATTAACGTTTTTTCTCAACTTATGAAGAAAAGATAGTCTCTCTAGTTTTGAGTCGAGAGCGATTTATGCAGCCATAACTGTTGAGAAATGCTACGGCAGATATGGTGTGGAGAGCGCATTGACCTGCACTTACACATATTCCGCAGTGGAGGTTCTAGAGCAATCCCCAAAAATTTGACAACATGGAAACCAAAATGCGCAAATACTTTTCCGACAACCTAATATGTCGCACGCAAGGAACATCAAGAGGAATGGTCCGCTGCCATGGAAGGACCGTTGAGCAGCAGTGCCAGAAGGAGGCTGGGAGAACTTTGTACTTTCGTATTTTTCCTTTTTTTCCCCAATATTATTCGCATCGCAGTATTCACGTTTATTCGCATTTAACCTCACATTTCTTTTTGTACTCAGTTTATATAAAATAGTATATTCCATGATGTGTGCTGTTAGTATGTGAAGTGCTCGGCGCTGGGTTAGCAACCCCTAGGGTAGTGCAGAATATACTATGCATTCCGAGGTACATGGCGTAGACACTGGGGCCGCAAGTCCTAACATGCCCGAAGGGCACAGGGGCCGAGCTTGCGAGCGCGCGTAAGACCCTGATCATCATCACGCTGTCCCGACCGCCAGTGCGAGCAATTCAACGGGCGCTCAGCAGGGCGGCCCGGACGACGCGACATGTTGATAGGCGACTCAGCTTAGCAAAAAAGGTGGTCCCGAATACATCAGAAGCTCTTATGCTTTTGGCTCAGGAAACAGCAAGTTCTCCTGAAACCGCAATAAATCGAAATCGAATAGCTATTTGCATTTAATAATTACTAGAAGTCGGGTTTAGATCGATTTTCAGATACCATGTCGAGAAGTCTTTCACACTGTTTTATGCCAGTAGAATGGATGTAAACTCATCTGAGGAAGCCTAGTGAGTGGCAAGCGACGCACCATCTTGCACGCATAGCAATTAATTCAAATCTTGCTTCGACACTTGCCTAGGCCAATCAAACCTTTCATGGATGTAAGGTCGCCCAATGGTTACCATGCTCGCTTGAGAAGATAGAAGCACTGACATGTACATCAACTGTCCATTCAAAGCCATATTTAAACGCCTCTACGATTCTGACTGGAAGTTGATTGAAGAGGACTTAATGCGGGTGGTACTTCTACATTAACTCATAATCCACCACAGTCTTTAACTAGATTCTTGAGGGATGAAGCTCAAATAGAAAATGCATAACTTTGTTAGATGCGTTCTTTTTTGTGACGCACGCGTCAGCGTGCTGAGCGCCAGTGGTAAGAGATAGACCTCCAAATGCATATTACACTCCTTCAGTGCTGTATCCCATAATGAAGAAGAGAAAAACAGAAATGTAAAACGAAACAAATAAAGTTAAAAATCAATAAAGCATCTCATTCTGCTCATGCAATCTATCTCCCACTGAATTTACCATACGAGAAGTTTTAAAAATGATGATGTCACTTATTAGAGTAGTTCATAGAAAAATATGCAGTAAAGAGCTTGACTGAAAACGAAACGACTACATAACCTCTTGAAATCGGTTGTACGTCAAGATCGCTGATAGGCTAACGGAATTATCACTTTACAATAGACATTGGCTCATAAATCTTATCGATGTCCTTCTCAGAGCTCACGCTAAGACATGTCGCTTCATGTTCTCGAGCAGCAGGTGTCAATCTCAAGCGCTGAACCCTTCTATTGCTCCGGGAGTTCGAACGTTGGGTGACGGAAGCAGTTCCACTTTTACAAAAGCAGAGAAGGTTGTTCTCGCCGTTCTTTGATTTAGTATCAATATAAATATGTATAGTATATAAGCCCCACTTGTAGCTAAGCTGAGTCGCCTATCAACATGTCGCGTCGTCCAAGCCGCCCTGCTGAGCGCCCGTTGAATTGCTCGCACTGGCGGTCGGGACAGCGTGATGATGATCAGGGTCTTACGCGCGCTCGCAAGCTCGGCCCCTGTGCCCTTCGGGCATGTTAGGACTTGCGGCCCCAGTGTCTACGCCATGTACCTCGGGTTGCATAGTATATTCTGCACTACCCTAGGGGTTGCTAACCCAGCGCCGAGCACTTCACATACTAACAGCACACATCATGGAATATACTATTTTATATAAACTGAGTACAAAAAGAAATGTGAGGTTAAATGCGAATAAACGTGAATACTGCGATGCGAATAATATTGGGGAAAAAAAGGAAAAATACGAAAGTACAAAGTTCTCCCAGCCTCCTTCTGGCACTGCTGCTCAACGGTCCTTCCATGGCAGCGGACCATTCCTCTTGATGTTCCTTGCGTGCGACATATTAGGTTGTCGGAAAAGTATTTGCGCATTTTGGTTTCCATGTTGTCAAATTTTTGGGGATTGCTCTAGAACCTCCACTGCGGAATATGTGTAAGTGCAGGTCAATGCGCTCTCCACACCATATCTGCCGTAGCATTTCTCAACAGTTATGGCTGCATAAATCGCTCTCGACTCAAAACTAGAGAGACTATCTTTTCTTCATAAGTTGAGAAAAAACGTTAATCCAAATTGAGCGACAGGGGGAATAGGCGGTGCGATAGGACCCTTCGTTGTCTCTAATAGCACATCAAGAAGTTGGTACGAGAAGTTCGAAAATGGCGACTTTGACTGGACCGAAGAACCACGATTTAGGAGACTAGCTGAGCTTAATGATGACTATCTCCTGAAGCTGGTTGAAGAAGATTCTAAGTTTAGTACCCATCAGCTGAAATAGGAGCTCATAGCCATCACGACACAACAGCTGTCCATTTGCATCGCCTTGGAAAGTCATGGAGATTCGGAGATATGGATACGTTTTGAGCCGGGTGGTCACGACCTCCAAATAAAGAGGGATTCATGCCTGAACTTGATGACTTTCCGACGCACCTTCGCATGGCTGGAAGACTTAATCACTGGCGACGAGAAGTGTGTTCCCTACTTAAACCACACGAGGAAGCGCAAGTGGCTTAGATGCGTAGAGCATGGAATCCCGACCTCCAATACCGAATTATTACCTCAGAAGGCAATGCCAAGCGTTTGTAGCCGTTCAACAGGATCGTTGACTGGGACTTTCTACCACCAAATTCCGCTGTCAGCACTGAAGCCCAGTGTGCTCTGTGGACCGGATTGCTGCAGCTCTAAGAGAGAAACTCGGGAAAGTCTATTTTCTCCACGACAGTACTCGCCCACACTTTTCGAAGGAGACCCAGAAGAAGCTTCAAAGCCCGAGATGGCATGTTGCGGCCCACCCACCGTATTCACCAGACCTAACTCCAACGGATTATCATGTGCTCCTGTCGCTGTCGGACCATCCGAAAACTAAGAAGTTCAATAATGTGAATCAACTCGAAACGTACATTGACGAGTTTTCCTCCTCGAAACCTCAGGAATTCTACGCAAGCAGGGAACACAAGTTGCCTGGTGAATGGCAATACCTTGTCGATAATGATGGTGCATATATTTGTTAATTGTTAGTTATTGTGAAGGAAAAAAATAAATTCAAAAAAAATTGCAAAAGGCGCAAATACTTTTCCGACAACCTAATACTTGGCAGCAGTGGCACCACTTATAGATGACAACAAGGTGGTGCTGCGAGAACCGCTGGTACTGCGTCGATGGCGTTGACGTCGATTTGCACCAGAAGACGGAGACGGGCAGGTGGCTGCGACGATGACGGCGAAATCGTCGCGTGGCGAAGAGAGCGGCCAGAGTCCGTGGCTAAGCATGGCCACGTGGCAGACCATAGCTATCTGCAGCATACTGTGCTTTCCCGACGGGACCGAGGTCGCGCCACGCCAGGCCGACCTTCAAGTGGTCCGAACGGCACGGCACCCCACTCCTTTTTTCGCGGCTGAATTCCAGCTCGAGTCCTGTGTAGTACAGATCAAGACTGTTCTTCCGGAAGCGAATAGCAGTTTCGTAGCTGTGATATAAATGTGACTTTGTGACAAGTTTGTGCTCAAACATAACGAACATTTGTTTCCTGCTTCATTCCATGCTAATCATTTTCGAACGCGATGTTAGAGCTAAACAAATAATCTCAACTTTTTTTCTTAACGGATTCCTATCCCCAAAGGTTAGTTAACAACTTTCGACTTCCTAGTAGGCCGCGCCCTTTGAACTTTCCTCGTAGATTAATAACGGATGGTTTTTCAAATGCCCTTTGTCTTTCCAAGCTCCCAGGAAGGTGGAGACACCGAAATGTCAGCCTAGTAAAAGTTTTGCTACAATCTCGGTCCTACAGCTCAAAAGACAACCTCAAACTGTGAAGAAGCATGCCGAGATTTATAGACAGTCGCACTTGGACACTTCTCAGTTTTTCTCTGTACTTCAGTAGTTGTTTGGCTGGGACGCAGCGAACGAAAAAGGCTATATGGAAATTCGCGTTCATGAAAATTTTCTCCCCAATGTGCCAAGCCCTTCCTCCGCTTTTAGCGTCATTGTGTGTGTGAGTTTTCACCATTCCAAGTGGCATAGAGGGGTAGCGATGGGGTGATGTCCTGGAGAGAGCCTTAGGAATATAGGGGATGGGGAAGTTCAACTTGACCATACTTAGTAACTTTCCCTCGCCATCCTTGCCTTGCCATGTCTGATACAGTAGCGCCATTGTAGAAGAATGAACGAGCAAGATGTCTCTAGCTTAGGCTTCCGTGATCGTGGCTAAGTGAATAGGGTCCCGGGAAACATGAAAGTACACTCATTCAGTACAGTTAGTTTTCTATGCCATTGAGCCATCCCAACTCACTGGACAAGTGGTGACGTCTCTCTAGTGTACAGGTAGGTATTGTATATACCCTGTCGAAACAACAGTACGTCATCGAGTAGCATTTGTTGGGGACTCTTTACCCTCAACGCACAAAAATGAGAGTTCTAGCACAAATAATGAACCGATCTGCCTTTCGTGGTCTTCATGCGTATCAGAACCAAGCATCACGGACGGCCCGAGCTTTCCTACTCATTCGTAGGAAGGTTTTCTTGAACCTCATTCGCCAATACCGTCTACTCTGAAAAGAGCTCGTGTTCACATTCATTCTGGTATTCATTAATCGTAGCTGAGGGCAGAAAGTAATGGCATTATTCACCGAATCATATTAGTAGCCAGTTTGTATTTTTATATTCGAATCCTTGACACTTCAAACCTTCATGAATCGTTTTATGTAACACCCGCACTTCTAAATTTTTGTTTACCATGTAAACAGTGAGCTTCCTTCATCGTTTCATTTGCCACGTCGTTCAGTGTGTGTGTCCGCAATCGCACTACATACACTACGATATTCATAACGTTGGGAACCAGAGCAAGTGTTGAAAGTAGTTTTGAAATCTTTACGTCCTTCAGCTGTAAATACTGGGTGAACCCTTTTGGGTAGGGGTGAAACTGCAAGTGGGTTAGCCCTCGATCACATGCTGAAGTTAGTATGAAGGTAATCGACCAATAGAGTAGTACCTCAATAAGACTTTAGAAACAGGAGAGGAACTGAATGGTCGTACAAAACCAATTTTCACCATAGTTAATTGTTTGTTCCGACAATTTTCAAATCAGTATTATAATTACAAGACGTGTTTGAGAATGAAGCCCAAGCGTATGGAATGGTTGTTATCGGACTTACGGAGTTTTGAAAACCCGAACATCAAATTGGAACAGTATGCTACTTCCCCCGAACTAGCCAGTTGGTTTTATTTGTCTTTGTTTTGTGATCCTTTCAATGTAGCTGTTTCAGTCTTCTCTGGATCAACATTTATCATGATTGACTTCAGTTGCAATTGTGGATAGTATTAACCACCTGGTTGGACTTGACGGAAAATTTGTTGCTGATCTCGGTTGTGGATGTGGAATGTTAATGTCAGCTGTTGCACTTGCACATCAACCAACTGCCGTAGTAGGTACTTCTTATGTTTTGACCTAGCCAATTCTCAAGGTGTTTGCTAAATAACAATCAAGTTTGGTGAACTGATTAGATAGACTGATCAAACCAACTAACTTCCTAAAGTACCATTTCAAACAAAAATTGGGCCACAGGTTTGGGTCATCTCGAAAACTGTGTGTATCACAAGAATGGCTCAATTTACTCTTCCATTTTCAACCGCAAAAGGCGGAGGTGGTGTAGTGGCAAGTGGCGCTCTGTATCACACGCACGGTCAAGGGTCCGAATTCCGGATCGATGCCCGCCTAGGCCAACCAAGCCTTCCATCCCTCTGGGGTTGGTGAATCGGTACCAGACACATCTGGGAGGGTAAAAACACTGACTTGTACATCGGCTGGCCACCGCAAGTCATTGTATAGGCTACTTACGCACTCATTACACCATTACGATTCTGAATGGAAGTCGAGTGCGGGGGCGCATCCCTTAGACGGGATTGATTAATGCCAAAAACTTTACCCTTTACCTTATCTTTCAACCGCTTCATGTTGAAGAGTTTTCCACAAGAGTTACTTTTCTGTTCTATTGTTTTATAGTTTACGACGTCTTTCCAGATGCCTCTCTCCCACGATTAAACTTTTCTCGAATATGCAATAGTCCCTGACATCTTTGCTTTTTCAAGTTCTGTCAAAGACAAAGTTCTGAAATGTTAGTAGACAGACATTGATTTGCCGGAACTCTTATAAACTGGACTGACATTCTCTTCGAGGAGCTGTAGTTCCAGTTTGAGAATTACGCCGTTGAGGGAAGTCATATGAACTCCTGTTGGAGGTCACCTAAAACTTGGGTGGCGGTGAAGCGAAGTTAGGAGCATATTCAGATGAAGACGTGCGCCTTCTAGAGTAATCGGCGTGAATCGCGCTCGTGAATTTTTAGGCTTATGGCTGCAGTCAATACTTCTGGCAATATCATAGGATTATCTAGAGGGCAAACGGACTGTCATTGTCCTCATGGTCACATAATGAAGATTTTCATTCTGTAGCCTAGTTTCGAAAAACTTACATGATAGTCAATATACAGCTTTCTCTGCTGAGATTATATCACCACAACTTACACTACGTTTTTATTGCCAGAAAAAGAAAACATTGCGGTGAGTTTAAACCTCGCCGTGGCTCATTGTGTACCACGACTTTCGTAGAAAAGAACAGACGCGGCACCTGATCGCTTTGTCGTAATTAAGGCACAACAACCTTGTGTGGTTATACTAGAAATCTTCAATTTTATCAAATGTAAATATAAAAGTGACGTGGTTTTTATCTAAGAAATATTGTCCCAACTTACATTGTTCAGCTATTCATACATAGTCACCCCAGGTGAATGATTGTTTAGCGTCCAAATACTATACTCTAAATTTGTCGTTCTCTTATCAATGGCTTAAGCTGCCATTCCAATTCCAAAAACAACGCGCAGTCAAAACAAGATATCATCAGTATAACATTTTTCAGGAGTCGACATAGATGAATATGCACTTTCAATCTGTAAAGAGAACCTCGAAGAACTCGGAGTGGAATCCTGGTTTGTTTTTGCTTTCTTTTCATCAGGGTCAGCAAATGGATGCAAAGACATTGCAGTTGTGATCTTATAAAGGCTGATGTACTTCAAATACCAAGTGCTCTTAATGGTCACTTTGACGTTGTTATTATGAACCCTCCATTTGGGACCAAAAAGAATGAAGGTGAGTTAGGTGATGAACGTAAATTGTGTGGCAGAAGATTGAAGCCAAACTTACTAAAAAAACCGTTCTATTTCTTCAACCATAGGTCAAGTAGCCATTAAATATCTCCATGATAACATTTGCCTGACCAACATTCGGTTAAGGACCCACCTTTCCGTTTTTCGCGTCAGTTTTTCGCGCGTCATTACTTGTATTTCTTTTGCAATTCGTATCCAATTTTATGAGCAATCACAAAAAACGTGTGATTTTACAATTTCACTTCTCTTTTCAATAACGGTAGAGCCTTCTAAACAAAGGAACACAATCACAGAAGAGGAGCGCCAGCGGTTTCTGTTCCCCAAAACCTTTTGCTTAGTGAAGTATACCTCTTGTCAGGCTTCCAAAGAAACGAGCTGTGATCTGCACTACTTTTTCCTGCAACCGCTTTATAAGAACCGTTTCACAGGCATGGATATGCAATTTGTTCGAGCCGGTCTAACGATGCTATTGCCTGGTGGTAGTCTATTCTCATTACATAAATCTTCTACACGAGATTACATCCTTAAAACTGCCAATAAATGGGATGATGCAAATGTAAGGAGGAGTAGATTTGTCACTCTGAAACTGTAACAACTCTCATTTTCATGTTTCTAGGCACGTTGTGTAGCAGAGCTACGATGGAATCTCGAGAGCACCTACAAGTTCCACAAGAAGAAATCTATAGATATTGCAGTTGATTTGATACATTACAGAAAAGTATAAAAGTTTTATATTATCATCAGTATAACAATCAAGAAAGCTATACACATGAAAAAGAGGAATGTAGTGAATATTCAAAACTCAATATATAGTCCTAACTTCAATCCTCCTCTCCAGCTGGTAAGTTGTCTCGTAAAATTTGGTCAAATTTGATTTTGATTTCAGTGTTTGTTGGATTTTCGATTGCAGTGGCGAACACCTGAAAAGATTCTACCATTTTGATCATTTTATAATTCTCGATAATTAGTTATGTCATCATCAGGGTTGGTTTTCTATTTTACTTCATCAGGCTCCGACACAGTGAAACGCGTGCTGCTTCAAGAGCCAGCCAGCACACTTTAGGTCTGAGAAATCGCAGCGTACATGCAGTTCGGTGAAAAAATCTGGTGGTAGCGAATGAGGGGAAGTACTAAATGGTAACCATAGGACAAGCGTTTATGGGATCTTTTTCTCTCTTTCTTTTCAAAAAGAAGAGAGCGATGCTAATTGGAAGTTTAATGTGGGCAGAGCGTTTGATGAACATGAGACTAGAGAATTCTGCACCAGCGAATTCTAGCGAAATCCTTACTGTAGTTCGGGAATGTTAATCAATTCCACGGCTTTTTTTTTGTACGGGCCAAGTAACCCCACAAACCTTATAGCAAGCCCTAAATAGGGCCTTGACACACTTTTTCCCTACATTTAATATGGAGCAGAACTGGAACGTAGAAGGGAGGCAAAAATGGTTAGCAGGCGACAAGAGCTTATGGGGTTCGTAGTTAATAGCCGCTGAATCACGCCCTTCGTTCCTGTATTATCCTTGAACACACTAGCATGATATGTGAGAAGTATAAGAATTGCAATGATTATTGATAAAAAGTGATAACATAAGTAAAGGCTGAATAGGGACCCCAAAACGCAGTTACGATCTATTTTTTCCGATTCTTGCGATGTATTATATTATAAGATTTTTCATTCTCCAATGAGCCCTTCCGTTTCGTAGTCTCGTATGAAAGTTAGAGTTGTTAGGGCAACATCTTGAACCGGAGTGGGTTAGTGATGGGTGAACCTTGCCTTCTGAGACGGCTTATCGTCCACTACTGGCTGTTTTCATTTTCTTTCGTCCATGACCCCGCGTCTCAACCCTTCTATGGCTCCTTATCAACCACTTTCGCTGTTACCATTTCCCATCACCTATCACCAGTAGTTTCTTTCCTGTACTAATCAAAAATTTAAACATTATAGGTTTTATGAACAAAAGATATGAGTTTACGACCATACGACCATACGCACATACTACACATACTCACACAAACACACACACTAATCACCATACATCCACACGCACATACACATTCATATATTCATATACATTCGTACACACATACAGTAGCGCTCAAAAGTCTTCGGTGAAATGCTTTGATGCTTTTTTGTTCATAACTTTTTTCTTCGAAGACCAAATCGGGCAACATTTGGATATGTTCAACTAGAGCATCTTTCACCCTACCCTATACTATTTGATTGCAAAGCTGCCATATCCACAGATAGAGCAAGGTGTTTGATCCGGTAGCAGATTTTGCTAAAAGTAAAGCTGTTGACGTCTGCACTTATTCCCACCTCATGTGCATTATTCTAATCTATTGCGTTCGGCATTACCGCTCGCACACTTTAGACATGACAAAAAGGAAAGAGGTTCTAGAAGAACCATCATCTGTTTTTTCAGTCGATTTTGAGTTCATGCTCTTTGGATTATCAGAAACATGATCAGATAGCAGGTTAATAGTGGTAAATATTCACAATACACCCACGCTCCAAATATAGAAATTTCGCATGCTTAGATCCAGTAGGAAAGGAGTTACTACTGAAAAGTACGGCTGAAGAATAATTTCACCGAAGACTTTTGAACGCTACTGTACACTGCATATTTACACCCATACAAACAGAGACAAAAAAATTGAAACCCTAAAATTTGGTTGAATACAGCGAACATGTCAGTAAAGGTGATAGCATCTAGCAGAAAAATTTTGAAAACGCTTCCAGTTCAAACGGGTTACCTTGAAATGTAGGGCTTCGAGCCCACCTCGAATCGCTCCAGCAATCACTTGAGAATAATTGAGAGTGGACAACGTGGCCGGCACTTCAACTAGTTCAGTCAACGGATTATTTTCGATAATCAAAGAGAATTCTCGGTCACCGCCACCCCAGTTCGACACTGCAGCCGGGACACCTGAATTGCATTCCTTTCATTTAAGGAACAAATGATCGGAATGACATTCAAAAGAATATTCATGGAGAGAAGTCTGCTTCCTCGCTCACCTAAATACATGGGTATAGCATTTTTCGATAGAACTTCTGCAATTTGTCGACAATCTGTACATTTTGGAACATGCGCATTCTTAGCGAGAAAATCGTCTGCTAATCTAGTTCCCATGTTGAAACCAATCTAAATTCTAATGTTACAATTCCTGACCGTCATAAATAAACGGAAATATGTATTGTTGTGTACCTTATCCAACCTCAAATTCACCAGTTTTGGATCTTCGTAGTCCTGGAGCATTTCAGTGACGAGCGCACCATAAGTGAGAGAGAAGAGTTCAGCGCTCATCTGGATGATGATACACAAAAACTTGCAGTGCTTTTATGAAAGACAGCACAAAATCTGTTTTCCAACTATGAAAGCCAGCGTAAAATATACTGTAAGGGTTATTAAAAACTAACAATTCAAAGAGAATAGTGCTGGTGTCTCTTTGCGTCGGGCTGGATGTGAAACGACAATTCTCAGCTCTTTTTAAAAGTTTCGCCAAATCCTATCACTTATTATTCAATACAGTTGCAGAAGGGAAATCCCTGGCCAAAGTACAGGAAATGCAAGTGTGGTGAATGTGATGTACTGGCAACGAGATTATAGAATTTCAAGTTCACAGTTTCCTTGGAGATGGAGATGTACGACCCCGGCAACTAAACGCTTTTTGAGAATTCCGGGATGTTCCTTACTGCTTTGCCGTACAGGTTTGCTAAGGAAAAATGGAATCGCTCTATGCCGTGTTTTTTTCGAGTAAACCGTCTTCTTCAAGGACCTGCAAGAGTTTAGAGCTTTGATCTGTAGCTTATCCGAAAAAACACCCAAACGCGCTATGGCCTTTGCAAAAGCTTCCAGAAACTTGCACACCTAACGATCCCAGCCAAGACACCAACTTCCTCCGTCTTTCACCAAGGTTGTCATCCCACTCGATTTTGTAAACAACACGGATCAATGAAACCATCGACAGTCGTTGGATAAGTATTAGCGGTAATCTCAAAACCCACAAAAAGGAATTTATGGTAAAAGCTCACCCGACTATTCAGCCTAGGACTTCTCTTGCGGACGAACAACTCTTCCAATATCTTTCTAACACCTATTTCATTTTCGTAGGCTAGGATTTTGCTTTTGATGTCAAGATCGCTGCCCTGATGTTCTCCTAGCCGATGCCTCTCGAGTGGTGTAAGAAGACTTTCACGCTCCCTACCTGCTAGATGCCTTTAAGACGTATGCCCAACATCCTTTCAGTTTGTCCAATGTAGTTTTTGCCAAAGGCTGAACACTCAAGGTTGTACACTGCCCCTCGCTGTCTGCAATCTCCATTTTCCCACACGAACGAATAACGCACTTGCTCGTGGTACGTGCACGATCGTAAAGCCAATTGCGGATTAGATGACGTTTGAATTTATCCGCTCGTAGGTTTATCAAGTAAACATCATCAGCCATATCCCTCGTGCAATGCACTGTCCGATTTCTGCGCTGACTTTCTTCAATATAAATGGAATATGCATCATATTCTCACGGTTTCTCGATGAACAACTTTGTGAGCCCTATCTGCAAGACCTTATGTCCTATAACCATTCAAATTTGCAATCTCACCTGACCTGCTAGCTTACGCGAATCCTCGCGTTCCACCTCGCCTATGCTTCTGTAGTTTACGTTCCACTTCTGTAGCTGTTATGTACATTTTACGAACTACTGCACGTTTCACAGCTTCAAGGTGACCTGGCTTTGCGAGGAGTAGTATGTCCTTGGATATGTTGTTCAAGTTTCTGGGAGCTGTTCCAACTGGTCTAGCGCGATTGGGCACTTGGCCAGGTAAGCCACAGATCATGAGCTGAGAACTTCTTCAGGCCTTTGAAAACGACAATTTGCTCGAAACGTCGACCAAATAAAACGGTTTCATACTAACAAACCTGTACGGAGAAGCAGGGGAAAACATTATGCAACATTCCCAGGTTTCAAGAAGATCCAACGCGAAACTTCCGGAGTGTTTTCTACATTTCCTTGTTTTTTGTTGACCACACCACTACCATACAATTTAAAAATTATGAATAAATATTGAAGTCTCGCAGTTGATGTGAACTCCGTTTAGAGATGCGACCTTCATCCTCCATCCTCCAGAACCGAAGGACGTTTGAATTCAAATTTGGTTTAGCAAGGATTCACAGAAGTCAAATGACTTACAACTCACTACTTCAAATCAACCAGATGACTGGCAAGAAGAAAGCAATCCCGAGCAATGAAGTTTTGGCAGGCCTGGCCTGAGTGGGTATAGATACGGAATCCATCCTCGACCCATGTGAATGACACGTAAGTGTGCCTATTGGGACTGCACTACCCCTGCCCTGAATAAACAATTCACGCGCTCAATACTCGAACTAAACCCATAGACATTGAAGTAGATGACATTTAGCAATCTCAGACCTAACAGTAGCCTTCCAGTAAAGAAGGCAATCATGACCCTACTAAACTGGTAAATATTCAACGCAACTATACCAACAGCTTTCGTCTTAACAACGGCGAGCCCAGATACCCCAATGAACACATAGCAGTTTAGGGGTAATGAGGTGATAATGTGTACAAACGACTAGACGTTAAAAGAAAATTATGTCCTACTAAAGCGTAAACCTAAAGAGCATCCAAACGGGTTGAAATTGAATAGGCTGATCTATCAGTAAATACAGTCCCTAAATAAAACTTGCTCGTTGGGCTAGGGACACAGCTTTTGCTTCACATTCAAATTTCCTTCACTACATTAACTATTATAATTCAGTAACAAAATAGGAATTAACAATCTGTACCTTTTTTGGTTCCAACGAACCAGTCTTCGATGCCTTGGACATCTGTAAACAAGGAACAAAATGAGTCCAAAAAATATCTATGTTTGTTGTGCAATTGAAAATATCAAATTGTGAAAATCTCACAACTCTACAATGCCTCTAATCAACAACAGCTACAATTTTATTCCAATGACCACAAGGAAAGAACAAAACATTGATATAGGATAAAAACAACACAATGTGAGATCTACTACTTACAATACCATGTAACGCTGAGTTCTTCAGAACATACATATGGTACTCGATGAGCCATGCCGTCGATCTAATCCGAATCCGAGGCTTCCTGTAAGTTATTGCGATTACTATACCAATAACATGATTCTAGCCGCGCACCTTTCATTTAAAGAAATATGTAGGATAACAAAGAACTTTGGCATGTAAGAGCATGATCTTAAACTCAGTAGTGATACAGCTGTAGTTTCCACTGGCTTAGATAACTTTTACTGCCTAAGCAATTTCCATACTGGAGTTATTTACTCAAAACAGTCAGTATGAATTCGGAACTTCATTTATTGTAGGAATGAGTGGCAACAGCACACTGACCTGATGCGAGCAAGCAAAACGGTATTCTTTAGTTTGAAAGAACCTAAGGAGTCTCTCACCCTTCTCTTTCTGTCGTCGTCACTTCTCGAAGAAGAACGGGATCGCGACCGCTTCCGTGACTTTCGAGATTTGCGCGATCGATCTGAATATATCCGATTTACAGCATCTTTCAGTACATCGGGTCTTCCAGTGCAAGCCTTTCTATTGATCTTCGTTAGAATTAAAACTTGCCTTTCTCGTCATCACTATCTCTCTCCTCTCTCGAATGCTTCTTACGCTTCTTCTTCTCTTTAGGTTCGCTATCGCTCTCAGATTCCTTCTGAAACCATAAATTGTTCTTCGTAGCCAAACGAATAGAAAAGTGAGCATACATCGCTTCGTCGTCCTTTCTTCTTTTTGTCTTTTTTCTTCTTTTTGGAAACCGAATGATGTGCGCAGGATTCGCTCAAAGACCGTTTGTAGTCCTCAAAGTACTTCGTACGGAGTTCCTCGGAATCAATCTGTAACCAGAAAAGTTGGATTAAAAGACCAAGTTAGTAGTCTGATACGATAATGAAGTAATTCGTTCAGTCCCTGCACGAAAAATACTCAGAAAAGGTCAATACTTACCACTAGGAACGCCTTTTCTTTCTCAATTTTCCCACGAACAGTGGCCCACTCCGAGTTCGCATCTATAGCAGGCTGTTGAGCCCGTAGCAGGTGACGGAACTCGCTTTCCTGACGACGTTTTTTTCGTGCCTCTTCACGCTCCGCCTCGCGCTCCTTGGACTCAGCCTATAATGTTTTTCATTACATATTATACAAAAAGAAGCTAAACTATCTCACCTTTTCAACGAGTGAATTATAACAAAGCTTCATATTGCCGTGATCTACCACCAGACCCTTCTCGGCCGATGTTACCCACTTGGAAAACTCTTCAAATGTTGTGTCAACCTATAATTGAAATCAATCCTCCAAGTAATTTAACTGGGAGTGTTTCTTTTCCGAGTGACCCACCTGAACCACTTTTTTTTGATCGCTAAGGATGTCCTTAATAACTCGTCGATCCTGACCATACTGTTCCTTCAATTCCTCAACATAGAATTTGAATAAATCGAGAGGAGTCGAACCTGTAATAATTTATCACATTGAAGACATAGCTATATCAGCTCTCACTATCCTACTGAGCCTTCTAGCAAAGCTTAGGATACAATGAACTACAATGTGGCCTACCGTCTTGAGTTAGCATAGCGTCAAAACGTGGGTCAGACGAAATCACAGGGTAAAGCGATGACCACAGTGACATTGAGGTTAGTTCTCCTGAAATACCCAGATGTCGTTAAGCTTCTCCTCACTAATAGGGCTAAAGCTTAATTGTTTAGAAATCGCTAACCTTTCTTGTGAAGCTCTTGTAAAAACTTCTGAAAATCCTCCCTCACTTTGCGCTCCTGTCGCTTGATCCGTCGCTCCTACAATTACATCACACAACACTAAATGAAGAGCTCAAGCACTTCCAACTACAAGTAGAAAACTATATTTTCGCAACAAAGGTCAAATTTTTTGGTCACGCTGACTCGACAAACCTCCGAGATTGTCTTGAAGCTTAATGACTATGATTTTCTTTAGCAAAAGGGATAAGCAGATTCGACTCTACGAATGACAAGGGATCAAAATTTTCACACTTTTTTCGTATTGGGTTGAGTCATAAGTCCTCGGACAAAGGGATAGTGATGACTTCTAGAGATCATAACTCGGGAAAGAGGTGACGAAAATGGACGCGCGAGGCATCGTTAGATAGGGTATAAAAAGCCCTTCCAAATACATACTAAGGAACACATCTGATCGTTTCCTGCGCTTGAGCATGAGGAGAGAAAGTGATGTCGGCGCGGCAGTCCATGACATACTGCTTCAAAGCATGAGGCACCCATCGAGCGAGCTTTCGCACCTTGCCGGTTGATTTCTATGCACGATAACTGTGAGCTGGCTCCCTAAGAATGACTGCCAGTTCACGAGTAGTTTGATACGGATCGGCTTCCACCTGGCTCTTCAGCACGTCCAAATCCAACTCCACTCTCGGGTCTCCATCTTCGATGGAATAGTCATCCGACGTGAACTTCGCGAACCACTTGTAAATTGTGCATCTAGCAGAAGCAACCTTCTTGTGAACTTCCTTCTTACGTCTATCGATCTCCGCGGGTTCTTGGCCAAATAAAAAAAGAAATAAGATGGTGTTGCGGAGGTGAAGTTGCGACGGTATGAAATCCTCAGGCATTGTGGCAAGGAAGGAAACAGTCAGGTGTGTTCGTTAATATGTACTTGGATGAGCGTTTCATACCCTACCTAACGATGCCACGCGCGTCCATTTCGTCACCTCTTTCTCAAATTATGATCACTAGAAGTCATCACTATCACTTTGTCCGAGGACTTATGATTCAACCTAATAGGTTTCGAAATGAGTTGATACAAAATAGCTCGGCCAGGCTACAAGACAACAGTTTTTCTACAGCAGGACCCTCATGAACACGCCCTTGGAAACTTATGACAGAAAAATAAACCAACCTCTGCCTCTTTTATCTCCATATGCTCCTTCTCAGCTTGGCGAATATGTTCTTCGAATACGATTAAAGCATCTTCTTTGTCCATGCCTGTAAATATATAGCTCGTATGATTCTGGTAGATCGTGGATATAACTCATCGGATCACCATGAAGTCAAAGTCATTGAGCACAGAGGTAGAAAAGCAACGTACTCTGCAATGTAGTATCGTCTGCGAACTGTGGGTTTTCTATGAGAAGTCGTTGCGCTTGGGCCCACGTCGTTTTGTAGGTTATTTGGTCCATACTTTCCAAAATTTCTGCCAACGCCTTGATGTTACGTTTTCTCGTCTCGCGATTAATGTCCGCATCTCTTTTAGTCACGTATGCCTGAAAACGATCACGGTCGGTGCGCAGCAGGAAAAGAGCATCATCACTTCTTAATGCCTTCAAGATTTTTTCGGTCCTGAGCGCCACAAACGGAAAAATTATGAATGAGAGACTTACGAGAGCCTCCCGGAAAATATCCTGACGATCATCTTCATGAACAGCTTGCCAGACCGCTTCTTTGCCGAAGATTTCACGAGCTCTCATATATTTCAACCCTGGTTTCATCTTGGGGTGATCTTGTAGCCATTTCTCCAAATCTTCCTTTGCTTTCTTTATCGCTAACCGTTTCTCGTCCTGAACAATCTAAAATGAGATCAAAGAAAACCGCCGCATTGTGAATTGCCCTACCCGCTCCTCCTTTTGACGTTGCACTTTCCATGCATTGAACAGCTGTTTCTTTTCTGACACCTAGAGAGTACATCTTAAAAAAGCTACTGATGGTGAAGACCATAACTACTCATACCTTAGTCAGGATACGAAAACGAGGATCGCCTTGAATATGCTTAACAGCATGTTCCCAGTTACATGTCGATGTAATTTTGCCTGAAGCACAATACAAACATTTCGAAACATTAAATTACACATTGATTTTTCTGCAGTTTTCTGGACGTTTTCTATACGAGACTGCCGCACCAACAACTGTAAAGAACCCAAAATTTGGGAATACAGGGCCAGCTGAGATCGAATAACATAAAAAATCTGCACAACGTGGAGAGATTTTGTTTGGTAATACTCAACACCAAAAATCTATGACCATACTGTTTTCTCCTCTACAAGTAATTCAGGTGGAAAGACTCAAACTCTACGGGTCACCCATCTTCCCATGAATCAGGGCAAAGGAAAAACTCTTGAAGATGCGCACAATCTAGCCTTTGTATCCTTCTTCTTAGATCTAGAAAGATGAACTAGATCACCCATTCGTTGTTGTAGTGTTTATTTGCTTTCTCGAATTGCTAGTAATCTGTTTCACCTTCGTTGTATTTGTCCCTGAGGAGATCTCTGAACCTTTCAGCCTGGCGCTTTTTCAGATCCTGCTCGTTGTCCTCTGCTGGCGCTTCCACCTGCAATGAAGTGTTGTAAAGGAGAAAATAGGATTAACGGAACTAGGAAATCGTTAAAAGTACCATTGGCTCGACAGTTTCCACCGGAGCTGCAGCAGGTAAAGGCACTGTCATTGAAGCAAGGGTTGCCTTCATAGCCTTCTCCATTTCACTTTCCTCTTTCGTTTCTTCCGCTGTAGCTGTCTTTTCTACTTTCACCTCTTGTGTTGTAGTAGCATCAGCTGAATGGGATAAGTTTCACGGAAGTTTTTATGCAAGATCTGTGGAATGGCTATGAAAAAGAACATGGCAGTACGGGCATATCCCAAAAACAGCTAATTCACTTTTTGGAGATCAAACTAAAAGCGATGAAAATTGTCAGAGTTCGCAGCTATTCGGAAGCGCCTTACCCTCGGTTGAAGTGGTTGGCGCCGCAGCAGCGACTGGGGTGCTGAACCCTTCGGGTTTGGTCCATGTAGTCTCTTTTGTGACCGTGTTGTAATAGTAAGGACGGCCTTCCGTGGTTTTGTATTCTTTCCATATGCCATTCGTAGAAGTTGCAGTTGGGGTTGAACGCTTAATTACAATTTGCTAAGTGAATTGTGTACAAACGGAGACTGGTCGGCGAATATAGGAAAAGGGCAAATCTCTATTAGTTCATACCGCCTGGCGTTCTTGCGGAGTTTTCAACTCATCAGGTTTGTTCCATGAAGACTCCTTCGTAATTTTGTTGTAGTAATACACTCGACCATCAGCAGTATCATGTTTTGTCCATGGGCACTCCTTTAAACAGTCTTCAACTACTTTTTTAAAACAAGACTTCTTCACCTTCACTTCAGAATGGCTAGCTATTCAAAAATTAATAAAAGCGAGATTCAAAAGTGCAGTTTACAGTTTATAGTTTAAACATCAAAACAAAAATATTTTTACTTGTGTAGCTGGTGGTGCTGATTGCGCTTGTGGACTCTCGCTACTTCCATCTTCGCCGGCCATTCCAGGCGGTACTAGCATGGGTGTTGGGCGACCGCTATGAGGAGCGGCATTCGGTAGTGGAACACTTACATACTGTGTATTAGGTGTTGACACCATCACTGGAAAATCACCTATGAATGTATTCGGTGTAGAGACCATCACTAAAAATATATCGATCAGTTAAAATATTCAGACGTAAAAATCTTCGAGGGTAAACAAAAAATTCCAAAAAAGGCTCACCTCGCTGTAATGCATTCGCATTGAGCAATAACTGTTGACCAGCAACTAGTCCAGGATTTACGTTTAGTAAAGGGAAACCAAAACCAGGCAGCATTCTAAACATGAACGATTTCACCAATACTACGGCCAACACCAGTATGAAAATTAGAGACACCTTCACTTTCCTTTCAGAATGACTAATGAATCAAAATTAAAATAAATCTACCAGAATAGCTGTAAATAAGAGAACTCAATAAGAGTGTGAACCCTTAATGGCAGCATTAACATTTTTTTCAGAAATGCTTTCTAGAAAGGAAAGGTTCGAGTGATGAGGCAACGAAGTCATGAGGGTAGGAGCAGTGAGCATGGGGTACCAGGTCATCATGAGCGTTAGCGCTCCGCTCGCTGAGGACTATCAGATATCGCTTTCATAGACGCAAGCCCGAAACTTACATCTAGAGGTCTAGGAGCAAACATTAGCGCTTACGATTCAGCGGCACCACGGGCCGTAATGAAAAAAGTCCACTTTCGTAATCGAAATCATAACGCAAAAGCTGATTTGATCAGCGGTGCAGCAATTGAATGCTCATAACTTTTCCACATCTTTTCTTCCAAACGATGATACCTTTCTCGGATATCACAAATGGACATGTAAATCTATTTATTAAACAAACTTGTTTGAAAAGCCAGATCTGCTTTGTAGTCTCGCTACATTTCCGCCGCACGCCTCTATAACTTAGAAATCTTTTCATCTTTGCTCAAGAAAATTTTTTAAGCGGAACATTTAATAATCCTCTCGATGATATCCAAGAAAGATAGCCTCGACAGAGGAAAAGAGATGGAACTAACCTATTACTAGGGTGCTGGAGCCCAATCCAGAATAGGCGATCGTTCATCCGCTAATCACTCATTGCTCTATTGTTTCTTTATGAACACTTGTTTTTTTTCGGATTCCACACCTAGATGAATAACTTCTTTAACTTGTATTCGCAGCTGTTATTCAAAATTATGTCGCCGCAAACGAGCTCCAACAAAAGAATGAAGTCCAAAAAACATAATTACACTGAGTATGTTAAAGATCGGAAAAGTAAACGGAAAACAATTGATTTTTCGAAACAGACTTGTTTAACTACAATGTCGAAGAACAAATCTTTTGACACAGCCAAATCTTATACACAAACTGGAAGGACAGAATTCGAACATCAGTGGTAATACTTGTGGTTTACTGGGTTACAGCCCATAACTGACATCGAAACTCATGACTGAACTGTAATGAGCCGCTGCTTCCAGACTTAAAGAACGAACGAAGAAAGAAAGAACGCAACCAGCGTGCGTGCTTCCGTCCTTGCGTCCGTCCGACTGACGACGCTTATTGACAACACTGCACGCCGATGGAACAGGTGCCAGTGTTGCCGACAAGTGGCTGGCGCCGCCGTCGCTCGCACGCACGCGAAGGACGGAAGGACGCACGGCGGTTGCGTCTTGAGTCTGGAAACAGCAGTTGACGCATTCATAATAGGTGCTCTGGACGACACCTCAGTCTGGCTGCTTTCATACTTCGACTTGCGCGTCGGCTCGCAGTTGGAGACGGCCGTACATTCAGGAAGCGCTGTGCGAGCGGCTGTGCGACAGCGGGTACCGATCGATACCGCAAATCGAGGACGGCTGCTGTCACACGCATGGACAGGGCCACCGTCGCATAGCCGCTCGCACGGCGCTTCCTAAATGTACAGCCGTCTCCAACTGCGAGCCGGCGCGCAAGCCGAAGTATAAAAGCAGCCTCTGCGATGTCACCAATCAATGACACCTGAGCGGGACGATTTTTTGACATGATCATGCCATTTTTTCTCTCTGCTCGTTGCAAATTTAACTGCGATTTTTATTTTTATCACGTATCGTATCGAAGACCGGTCTTCTGTTTGGGCAATGTTCGCGTGAACTCGGTATTTTGCAACTTATATTTTATCCCTCTCATCTCAGTATTTTGTTGTGGGAATTTTTCTATTTTATTTTTTCTATTTTTCCTAACCTATTTTTTTATATTTTTTCCTGCTTTATATTCTAAGTAGTACTGATGTGTTATTCGTGCATTTTTATTCTTACTATTATTACTCCCTATTTCAGGATCAAAACACGTCAGCACTCGCTTTAATTTAAAGTAGGAAAAATAGAGTAGAAAAATAGAAAAGGTAAAAAGAAAAGTTTCCACAACGAAGTGCTGAGATGGGAGGAAAAAAAAATAAGTGGTAAAATAATAAGCTCACGCGAACACTACCCACAGAAGACCAGCCATCGATACGGGACGTAATAAAAAATAAAAATCACAACAAAATCTGCAACGAGCGACGAGCGTGATTATCCTAAGAAGTTATCTCGCAACATGAGTCATCGAATGCGAGCTATTGATTGGCAAGCACGCCGTAGACTGGTGCCGGGGACGGCTCCGATCTGCGACGGTGCCGGGGACTTCACCAGGGGTGCCAGCGGCTGATTCTACCTGCATGCGTGCCGGTACGCAGGTAGAATTGTGCGAGCGAGCAAGCGAGCGGCTATGCGACGCGGCGATAGACAGGTGTTGACAACGTTGGACGCCGATGAGCCACGTGCCAGTGCTGTCAACAGGTGGCTAGCGCCGCCGTCGCATCGCGCTCGCTTGTTCGCTCGCACACGATACCGCGGGTGCTCGGGATTGTACCGGGGTGCCGGGACACCACCTAGTATGAATGCTCCCGTTGAAGTCTGGAAGCAGCCAGTGAGATTTGCAGGCCCGCAGGGAAAACAAAAAAATTGAGCAGGCAATGAAAGTGATGAGCTCACTAATCTCTCACCACAGTTCTTTTGAGATTGCCCGAACATGGAATCATTGAGATGGTCTTACATTTGGCAATAAGAACTTCAACGTCATCATGAAAAAATGATTTCTTTTCCCGAAGCCAGTGGCTGCTTTCATAGTCCACGATTTGGCCCGCGACCGGTCGGGTCGCGGGCCAAATCGTGGACTATGAAAGCAGCCAGTCATCCAGTACTAGTGAATCATCAAAAGCGTACAAAAACGAAGGTGCATGATAGTATCCATTGAACTTCTTTCGATCAAGCAATCAAACGATGCAAAAGTTAAATTGAGACAAAAGGAACACAATCGAAAATCCGAGAAGAAAAACGGCCAGATACATCTCTGTCATGACAGATTGCATAATAGACTAACTGTCTGTATGTCAAAACTTTATTCAACACACAAACCAATTACTTAGACAGGTGCTACAAACAAAACATGGCGATCAACGTAACATAAAAACCCGATTATCAAAAAGTACTATGATATTAATATGATCAATTCACGCCAAAGAAAGAAGGTGTGCAAGAGCTTTGTACAGCAGACGAAAACACCTTTTCAAAAGTATCGGAACCAAATGGCTGAGATTTATCCAGATTACTAAGAACTGCGTCGATAAGGAATTTAAGCATACAATCAAAAAATAGCGAAAAATCTGATTAGACTTTGTGTAGGCTTGACAGGAACATATTAACAGTACAAACATACATATACATATCCACTCGCTTAGGGGCCCAGGCCTACTGAACAACCGACAACATTTTACAACGCTCTAATAAAAACTACGAAGTATACGCGCTCAAGAATATAATAAAAGATCTGTGAGGTAAAGTTCCAACTAACCAGCAAGAAAAAGAAACATCGCATAGTTTTAAGTACACGAAAAACAGGCTGTTTGTTCTCCTTGAACTATCCACGCCGTGCACTGACAGGTTTGTTGTGCCAAGAAGATTGAATATTCTTCAATTTGAAGTGAACACGACTGCAAAACAAATATAAATTTGTAGAAATAATTACCCACTTTCCGTGTGCAGTAAGCCGTTCAAACAGCTGCTTACCGTGGAGTAAGCCGTTCGAGGCAGATGAGCTGCTAGTATAACCTTATTCATGTGTATGAAGAAGTGGATCCCTGAAAAATCTCGATGAGATGAATAGCCAAACTAAACGCAAAACGGTCTGACGGACTCACATTCCTATCATTTGGAGTTGGTCCATGTTCTGGCTTCACATCTTCACCTTGACTGATATGTATTCGTGCTTTGGGATTGGGAGACTCGACTTGATCAGCTCTTGCGGCAGATGCACCACCATTTGAGGTTGCAACCTTTAAGAAAAACAGTTATGAAAATAAAAATGTGCAATTGCATGGAAACTCACTGTTCGCATTGTTTTTGCTCTGTCAGCAACAACAAAACGTATTCTCCCATGGGTAGGTCGCATAGGGGAGGAAGACTCGAGAACGGATGCGGATTTCAGCGGTTGCCGAATAAATCTGACCACGTTTGGTCGATGGCCCATAGAATTCACCACCTCATCTGCACCTACAGTTCTCATCTCAATCCGATTCTCATTCCTACACGCAACCGGTAAAAGCATTGATGGTATTCTGTCTGAGTCGGGGTCATGACTGGTGTCACCGAAATCTTAAAAAAAACATATTAAAACATTGAACATTCAAAAAAAAGAAGAGCTGCGTACGATAAGCTCTACAAGCCGATGACGTGGAGACAGTACTGAGATCGGGTGCGTTGCTTTCGGCAGTAGGCGGCGGTGCTGCCTCCGTTGCAGCCAACTCAGCCGCTCTTCTATCCAGCTGCAAATACGTATGTACTGTCACGGACCACTTTAATACCTCATATGGTATCTTTGGTGAAACACAAACGGTAGCATCTACTATATGAAAAAAATATATGAAAAAATAATCACCGGATTCAAATACATTATCAAGTTTTGAACAGTTTCCACTAAACCAGTGAGACGTGCTTCGAGAGATATCATGTTTCTGGAAGAATTATAGATGAAGCATCATATCGCCAAGTACTCAGGAAAACAACGGAAAATTCGAAAATCCCGTTGAATCTATAGGACTAGAAAGCTTTACATGAGCAATTGTTTAAAGTTCGCTTTTTCGCTTACGTCTAATACTGATTTGGAAGAGAAAAATCTGTGTGGAGGCTCTGTATAACACTTGATGACCCCCACTTTCTTTGAGGCTTGTTTCCTCTTGTGTTATGTGGGCCAAATGAAAGCCAAGTTACGAACTAACCAGAAAATCCAGTGTTAAATTCAACTGCGACGACAAATCACTACGACTCGAGGATTGACGCAACGTTCAGAAAGAGAAATAACCACAGACAAATACAAACTTTTTCAGTCCAGGGACGGTTACGCGACAAACGTTGCAGGATTCCTTCATGGGAAGTTGAACCAAATCTTGGGTGAAAAGTGGTTGCTCACGTATCTTTCCGAGATCGCCCTGGAACACATTTTATATTCATTGTGAACAAGGGAAATTATGGTACACTCTCACCACTTGAGAATTATCGGCAACGCTATCCAAGGCAGCTGCAAGCGAAGGTTGCGGATTTCGTGGAAGTGGTAGCTCAAGAGACTCCTGAGATTTTTCTGATTCATCTTTCGGTGAAGCACATCTCGGAGCTTCTTCCATCAATGCTCGATCCAATGGCGCTCGCTCCTCGGACCCTTGCTGCTCATGCATTTCATCAACGTCCATTGGCTCAACTTTTACAACTGGAGAGTCACCGGTCTTCTCAAAAAGCGGCGTGTCATCAAACGACGCGGGACCAGTTCCAATCAGCGTTGCGATATCAATGGGCTCTGAATTTTATAGTTTATAGCTCCATAACAAAATTCGTTTGCTAGAAATTTATATGATACATCAGGGGACCGACATATTGAGATGTGCTGGTATCAACGGAAAGCGAACCTGCCAGTCTGCCATCTGTTCAACAACGGAATAAACTCTAACCTAGGACTCCCCTAGTAATGTACAACTCAAAATCTACGCACAAAGAGTTGAGTAAGAGCGACTAGAGAGATTTCGAAGCGCTGCCAATGATTTGGCCAAAGTAACAAAGTAACAAAAAGTGCACACACAGATACAACTCACCTGATGAAGAAGTGATTTTTGCCGTAATCGATGGAATGTCAAGCCTTCCCGTATCTCGAGCAAATTGTGAGAACGGCCCTCCACTCAAGTTTCCTGTGATTCGACGCCCGCGAGCAAATGGCGAAGGGATCTTCTGGAAGGGGAGGAAAATCAAAAAGGGAAAGTGGGAAAAACTGTTTGGAAACAAGAATTAGCCACAACTTTAAACCGAGTAAAACCACAATCGAACTGAGAATGTTGTACACCCTTCTAATATTGTTAATTATATCATTTCTGGAGTAAAAGGAGACAGCAAAACCTGAATTCATTTCTATCTATTCCCTTTTATTCGTACGACGTAATCCCAGATCTGATAGGGCCGCTTGAAAGTCTTGAGAACTGCAACGGTTATATGTGTTGTTCGATGATTTCCATCTCATATGCTCGTCAGCACCTTTTTTGAAGAGCAAAACTTTGTACATACAGTAACAGCTCCATGGTCTACTCACGATAAAAGGAACTCGGACGAAATTTTTTGAAAGAAATGTAATATATTTGTGTGGTCGTCAGCTCGAAATAGTAATATACCTTTGTCGATATCCGAGCTAACTTTCCATTAGCTAATCTGATGATCTTTGGTTGTGTTTTCACGAAAGTACCCAAACAGCCAAGAGAAGGGCGAGTCATCGACGGAGACCTCGAATCCAATTTTACCAGCTTCCCTGAGGGTGTCCTCCAAAATCTCACGGGACTTTCAACTGAAACAGAAAAAAGTAAAAAAAATTGAGCGATATTAGCTGGAGTGGCAGTCTTGAACAGATAAGTAAAACACCTTCAGATGAAGGAACAGAACTAGCAGCAGGTTCAGCATCACGCGTGAAGGGACGGTCATACGCGATGTTGGCGACTCCGTTTGATCCAGGTTTGGACTCATAAGCGCCTAAATCTCAAGAAAAAACTACAATGCATTGAAAGAAAACTATATTGCAAACGTCAAGACCATAATTCTCAACAAGCCTGAGAGTGTCGTCTCTTGATGCTACGTAAAAATCTGGCGGCGTCTGCGAGACCGCGGCCGCGTCGCGGCTGCGTCACTGGAGCGCGTCGATTATTCACGAGCACTGTCTCGACTTTTACGATAACTACTAATAAACCAGAGTTTGTTTATCTGTCCACTCCCCTAAAATAAGCAAGGGTCCCCTAGACGTGTGTGATATTTGCTTTGAAATCATCCAAGTTGGGCGGTAGGGCGGGCCGAGTTCCCTATTGGTAGAGCATGATTTTGCGAGGCAGGAGGGTCAAGGTTGAGGCTCGTAAGATTTTGTCACTTTCTCCCCCAACAAGTGTCGTGGGTTTTTCCAGATTTAGAACCATCGAACGATAAGTTCTCAAATTCTCAAAAATGATCCCAAACTAAAATGATGCATATTTCCAGAGAAACAGCGCCCTATGAACACTTTTCTTAACACACTTAACCCTGCTCTGTCCTGAATTCAACCCTCCCCTCCCAGCTTCGGGTATGCGACCCGTTCCAAATGGACTGAAGCACTGAGGTGTAAGCGTAAGCTTATACCTCAGTGCTTAATCTTTCGACAAAAAGAGAATCCTGGCAAGTTCTCCCGCTACAAAATACTACAGAGACGTATACCATCGTCTTCATTATGTACCGCTTCCCGCAACTGAATCGACTTCGAGTCATCAGCATCTCGATAGCCAGGCTTAAGACCGTATTTGTTGATGATGTTCCAAAGATCATGCTTCGTCATAAAGTACATCTTCGAGTCCTTAGCCGAGAAATCCTTTCTACATCTTCTGATCACGTAGTCCAGCGAATGCTCTAAAACTTCAGATTAGCGATACTTAGGCCTGCCTTACTGCTGCTTCACCTTCTAACATTGACTTGAGATACTGCCGTTGCGAATCTGATAGATGTAGAAGGGCCGGCTGCAGTTCGTGGCCAACATGGCCAAAACATGCTTTTACGCCCACGGTCCCATCACTGTTGAAACGAGCGTTTACGTAACACGAGCAGTACAGGACTGCCTTCCTGCTACAACGAACTCGATGCTTACTCCTGCTAACGAATTTCCCGGATCGATTGCATCTGCAGAAATACAATGTTACAACGCCTTCTATTATATGGAAAGGAGAATGAGACCTATAATAGATAGTATTGCCGGACTTCGCGTTCTTATACAGAGATGTTACCGTTTTTTCACAAGTTTCATTGAGCCACATCTGCAAAATATTTTTGACTTTCGACCAGCACTCAGCAAAAACTAAAGCTTTTGACGAATCGAAGGTCAAAAACTTCTGTAAAGATCAGTATTCTGCACCTCAAAGTCCTCTTTGGAAGCGAAATCCAAGTCGTGCACAGTGTAGTCCTGTTCTTCGCCATTTGCACCATCGTGAGTGTGTTCCTCGTTGCAGTGAATAGCTAATTCCTCCTGGTCAAGAAACTGATCATCGCAGACAGGACAGATTATGTGGAATTCATCCTTTTTTGCGTTAGCCTCGATTTTTATATTCGCCTTCATTGATTCAACTACTTGTTCAGAAGAGTCATGAATCTTTCTCAAATGGTCGTACAAATTTCTTCTTAGCATGGCCTTGCCGCATAGAGGACAACTGAAGCGTTCTTCGTTTCCTGGCGACATGTCTGCAATATCCAGGCAGATTTTGATGTCTAGGGCTCACGTTGCTTCTGAAATTGCTTCTTCCTTTTGAAATTAGGTAAAGAGCCTCTGTTACGATTTGATTAGTATACTGAAGTACTTCTCAATGTTACATTTGGGACACAGAAGGGAATCAGTTTATCGATAATTCCATGTTGCGAGCTGGACGTCACCTAAACGGGACTGAACTGAAACGAAGGAAAACACAAAATGATAATATATTTAACAAAATTTAGGCCAGCTGCAACTAAGCACATGAGCGCGGGTTACGGTGTTGCGGTCCCACAGCGAATTTCGCAGACGCCGCCAGATTTTACGTAGCACCTCGTCTCTTGACTACACCAAAGAGAACTGCACCTTTCAGACTTTTTCAAACAGAAAACTGCATCATGAAACGTTTTGCAAATTTCTCTGTTGGATGAAGAGGGTGCATAGAGACCCTTTATGAATCACGTAATGGGAGAAATTAACAGTATTGACAATAAAAAGTCCCAAGAGTAATTTGAAACGGTAGCACCGCAGAAGAAAGAGGATATTGAAAGGCAGGTGTTGCTTATGGTCACTGCGAGGGATAGCAGAATATTCCGCAATCAAATCAATGAAGTTATGGACAACGAGGTATGACGTCGATACCTATGTAGTGAAAAGAAGCGCTCGAAAAACCATGAAGTAAGGCAAACCCTTCTGAGCATCTAAACTGAAAAAAACCGCCTTTCAAATATAAAATGGAAGCTCTCCATATAAAAACAGCCATGACGAACTTGCACAAGATATGGTAAGTCAAACTCGAACAGAAAAAAGACAGCAGCAAAATTGAGAAGCGTCAGAAGATTTGGTTCCTCAAAATGAGAGGATGTACGGTGAAAAATAAAGGGATCACGAAAGATTACTCGAAACGATGACGAAAAAAACAAAACTTACTTCGCCCAATGAAAATCCTTTTCAACGGTGGAGCAGTCGATGGGGTCACCGCCTTCCTTATTATGTATTTTGTTGGATGTTTAAGTCGAACATCGTCAATGCGACTTATCTAAAGGCACTCACATCATCACAAGCACGATAGACGAAAAATCGATCGCCAGCACAACGGACTATCGATTTTACGGATAATTACACATAGAAAGCAATACCGAAGGTTCCGGATCCATTGAACAACGCTTTCCAAAGTTCGAGGAAGCTCGGCTCCCTACTGGGTCGCCCTCCTCTTTCCTTAAAAGCACTGAATCTACTCTGAGCACTGTTTCACAGTAAAACACTGACTGGATTAACTGACTTGATGGCTTTCAGGAACTCCACACTGTTGCTCACCATCGCACACTACGGCCGCCTCAGGATAGAACGACGGTCGACAGCGTCCGAAGTCGATCCAACAACGAAGCATTATCACCGAATACTGTACTTTCGTGTTAGGACCATGTCTGTGTGAATTTGCCAGTTACTGTAGCGTAAGTTCATCGAAAGATTTGCACGAAAAGCTGAGGGATGGGCTTATACATGTGAGGTCTTTCTTTGAGAATCATGATTATATTCGAAATCAGCGCTTCATCACCAAGGGAAGAAGTAAACGTCACTTTCGTGGCTTCTATTGTCCCGTGAGAGGTATTCGTGGCGGGACCAACTCGGGCGAACCACAGCCTTCAACCACGAACGTTGAGGTTTGCGCTAGTTTCTTTAGATATTCTACTAGTGTTTTTGCAAATCGACTGAATAAAATTGGTGCCAAACAACTTTCACGTTTACCGAGGAGAGTTTTTCGATGTCCATGCTCACTTTGTCCACTGCACTACTTCTTGGTATCGTGGAATGTTCCCGACACATTGTTAGAAGATTCGGGGCTGTTTAGAGGAATCCTCTTCCTTCCCATCTTTCTATCGGTCCAGTTTTGTCTGTTAGCTAGATATCCTCTTATCCAAGAGATTCGAAAATGTCGTACCTTTAAGGAGAGAAAAAAAATTAAATAGAGAAGTGGTTTGGTCTTTTTGATAATGTTTCTTCTGTACTTGATTTTAAAAAATGTAAGTTGGCTGTAGCTTTCCATCAAGCAATCCTTAGGGAACCTAATCGCCTTGTTCCGAAATCTTGGCATCCGAAAAGGATGGTCTAGTATAAACGGGTCGATTAAGGGAGACCTAATCAAGGCCTTTAACTTATTGGGCCATCCCCAGAGGTGATTCTTAGCAAAAAGAAGTACATACTTGTTTGCCCTTGATGATTACCACTACTCGTCAGGTTAACCTCACGACATGGACCTTTTTTATCTAATCATTCTTTTGTTAATGGTGCTATGTTATTTGCTTGAGTTTTCTGGGCTGTCGTTGGTTGTTTCCCAGTTTTTCAATGTTCATGTCAAGAGTTTAGCTGATATATTCCTTTTCATGGTAGGGATTATTAGAGAGTAATTGGACCTTACGTTAGCAGTAGTTGTTGCTTTAGGTTATTCCAAAGTTGGGAGTCAATCGAAGGTGTTTTAAGGTATCACTCCTGAGGGTCTTGATAACTCCCACTGATAAGTCATTTGGATAGCGCTGCATTAATTCTGAGTGAAATCTCTTTCACATGCATAACTGGCGATGACGATGAAAGCTGTCAATCAATAGAACCTTCTAATAATCCCTTTATCTTGAGAATAATCAGCAATCATCCTTTTTCGGATGGTTATTTACCCTGCCATTGGCGTTACCTTATAAATCTCAAAGTTCATGAAGCCGGGTTACGGTGGAATAGACTAATAACGACGTCTTGGCGTGATTGACGCGAACAAGTGGTGCGAGCGCTTCTCGTGATGCAAACACCGACCGTTGCGGTTCGGGATTCTTCTTGAGGTTTTTTTACATTGTGAAGGACATTGATTGTTTTGTCTTAACGAAAAATATTACGTATCGATTCAATTTATACACATTATCTGGATGCAGCAGTTACTGCTTTTCATCATTACCGTATAGGAGCGAAAATTTTCTCGGGGCATCATTTGTTTGGAATTTAAAAGGTTTTAGTGAGTAGAATCGTGTGTAGGTGCGCTATATGTGTTCGTTGTTGTACCCATGACCATGACCATAGTCCAGCGTCCTATAGTGTTTTTGTTGGTTCGATTTCCTTCTATTCAACGCTTCTCCGTGCTTCTTGACATAAATCTTTCGCAAGTTATTCTGCTTGTTGTTAGATTTCTGATGTTTTTTTCATTACTAGTCGATAGTCTTCTCTCCTAAGCCTACGCTTATTCCAGTTCTCCACAATCGTTCAAGTTATATTCTCAAGTTCTTGAACGTTTCTCATGCGTATGATTGGAATGATTACTCAGTTCATACTCCCGATTTTGTCGAAGATTCCCTCCTGTTCGGAATGGCAAGCGTGCCATCTTTAGAACTTATCTTCAAAGTAGCTCAAAAGAGTAATTCGTATAGGTATGACGTCAGCTGAGGTGGGCTCAGCGGTAGTGGCTAACACGAAAGACACAATCGAAGCGCAACTACCCGACTCTGGAAATGCGTCTGTTAGTGGATCGCCGGATTGCGTGCGAACAAATGGTAACTTTTTTTCGGTAGTTTATTTTCTTTTTTTCAAGAGCATTTAATGCGCTGCATCGAGTTTGCAGGTGAAATAACAGAATCAGATCCGACGGCTCAGCTCAAAGCGGCAGCAGCGCAGGATGCAGTCCTCACTCTCACCATACAACCCACTGTTGGAGATTCGTTCGAGTTTCAGGTAACGTGAGCTGCTTGTTCGCCTTTTTTGTTGAAGCAATCCAAACGATCCAAAAAATGGGCCTCATATTTGTGAAGGTTAAGTTAATTAATGGAGTGAAGTGGTCGTTTATTTCTTGTCACCCGCATGAAAACAAGAAAAGAAGGGGCTTCATTCAGCTTCTGATGAAATCTTATGGCATCAGTTACCTCTTATAGCATAATCTGAACAAATAGCTTTAATGTGATAGAAATTCAAATAGATGAAAATGGAATTGATGATTGGGAACAGTTGAAGCTACAGAAGACATAGCAGAACTCCTGCTAACAATGTCTATTCAACGGCATTGGGAAGGTAATCATGCGTTGTTTGGGCGATAATCGATTGTTGATTAGTAACACCAAACTTCCTAATTAGAGTTGTTGACTTTCGTAAAATTGAAAAATGAAAAAAAAAACTACGAGAAAAAATACCACCGAACACGCCGGATCCTATAAAAGCTTCTAACTCTTTTATGGTTCTTTTAATCAATAAAACTCAAGCTTCCTCTATCTACAAAAATTCATTCTGCAAGCATCTTAGTGACAAATTTGCGGTTGATGTGACAAAACTACAATTTCTTAGTACGCCAACAAAGTGATCAACTCACACAATCACTAGGCGCTAAATCACTTCCAAGCGTACGTTGGGTAGGGCTAGCACTGCTGAATCTTGTTGCAAATTAGACTCCTGGATTTCCTTCAGGTGTCAATACCGGCAATGCCGTTTTTCTCTTCTACCCGAGTTCTTGCCTTAGCGGCACAGGTTACGCTGTCCTTCTGCGTTTTGATTCTTGGTCTTTAATCCACTGTGAGATACTCCTTGAAGTAACCTCCTCTTTCCCTTGAACTCTTTCACCTGGTAATAACATTGCCTGACCTTAGATCTTATGGTCTTCTTTGAAGGGAGATTTCTTGATCTTCGTGACGTGTATTCAAATAACTGCAGGCTGTTTCTTGCTTTGGGTTCTATCAACAGAGGGAGGTAACGATGTGACCAATACCACAGCGTACAGCTTTTTAGTTGTTTTGTCGAGCGAATGTCGCTTGGACATTACCTTTCACCCGGGAGACGGTCACTTGGATCGGTCGTGGTCAGCGAAAACGTTGTCAATAAACTGTTAAAGAATTCCCTACCGAAGGTCGACACAAAGCGATCTAACTGCATCACGCGCGCCATGTAGGGTGCGAGTGCGTGATCATAGTGACGTACTTCTTCCTTAGTCCAGCCAGTCGCGTCCAATACCAAGCCCATCCGAACGCTTTCTTATCAGCAAAGCTCAGCTACCGAGCTACAGATTACTGCCTATAGGCTAGCACGCTCCGCGGTAAGGTGTTCCTTCCATATACTGCACGCGTCGCCTTTAGGGATATGAGAAGGTTTATTCTACTTCGTGCGAGACGCCTTCTTCGGGAGAATAGCAACTGATCTTCTGACAGTCATATGAACCAAGTCTTTACAGTAATCAGCTGTCACCAGGGCGATGTTTTCAGCATACGAACGGTTCCTAGTGCCCCTCCGTGATCCTTCACTACGATGGTTGGGGTTAATAGTATAGGGACATATTACTTATGAGTGGTCAAATTGGTTTAGTGTAGCGTAGAACCGTTTTGAACAGTTTTTCTTACAGATCAACAGTGGAGAAATGGTGCAAGAGTTGCATCAAGTGCTTCTGGAGCGTGAAGCTACCTGTCATAAGACCTGCTTCAGTCTACAGCTCAATGGCGTCAGTCTTGACAATTTCACAGAAATTCGAGCGATTCCTGATCTAGTCGATGGAAGCGTTCTACATGTCGTCGACGGTTTGTGGAATTTCGCTCTCTAGGTTTTTCTAGTATTTTTTTTCACTCATTGCAGAGCCATACACGTTGAGAGAAGCCCGGGTACATATTCGTCATGTACGTGATTTACTACGTCATGCTGACCAGGCTGAGGCCGCATCAGCGGTTGATATGAACTCACTCTCTTTTCTCACTTCTGTGAATCTGCAAGAAAGAGGTGATAAAGAAAAGCCGTTTGATGGACTACCTCCTGAGTATGTCGTACCAGGAACGAAGGTTAGTAGTTGAACTGTATCTTTTCGTACTTTGCAAAAACGTCTCCTAGCTTTGTTGTACAGAAAGGCGTTTCAGTTTCATTAAATTTCCTTTCCTTTGGTCATTTTTATGTTAGCTCAGAAAGATTTTCTTTAAGCAGTTGAAGCAATTTCACTCGACTTTGTTAGAAAGATACGTTTGGAATAAGAAAGTGAACCAGTTTAAGCAGATCAGTGAGATCGCTCGGCTGACGCCGGGCTCTCCTCCTTTCTTGTTAAAATTAACCCGCCGCCTGCATTCTTTCAAATTTGAAAGCTTTGATCCAGGAGAAGAGGGATTATGGGTCTTCATGAATATTCGAATAGATTTCGTGTTCAAGTTCTGTGAATTGGTTTGGCTTTCAGGAACGCTCGCTTGCCCCGATGATGACGCATCTCTCCAGGGGAAAATCTGCCGTACGAAACATGGGAATTTCATCATTCAACCCACCTCCTGGACACAGAAAGGTCAAAGGAGATGTGCTATACATCTTTGTGGACACTGTAGAGAAACGTCGCCTCCACATTACTTGTTGCACTAAGGTAGACCAAACTCATTGTAGCTTCTGGGCAAATATCATATTGTGATTCTAGGGATTTTTCGTGAACTCGTCCACCGACGAAGTTTTCAATGCTCAACCAAGCAGCCAAAACAAGGCTGTCTATCATAGCTTGGTCGATCTTCTGAATGTTCTAAGTCCAGGATTCAAAAAAGTCAATTCTAACGATTCTGTTTTATTTGTGGGAATGTTTTCATTCTTCACATTTTAGATATATCCTACCATAATAAAAAAGCGCAATGAACGACATATGCTCGATAGACTTCCCACGCCATACCCTGTTCACTCTTGGTTGTCTCCAATGCAGGAGGTGGTCGAGGATTCGATTCGTGCGGATGACGCGTCCCAACCTCATCGTGTTGGGTTTGAGGGTAAAATGGAATTGAGACATTTCGGCCTTTAGCGAAAAAGAACGCTATTTTCAGATCACCTACCGGGGCAGATTCGTGATTGGAACGAGGAACTTCAGACTACTCATGAAATGCCTCGTGCGTCTCTGGCGGAGCGAGTTACTAGAGACAGGAGCGTTTTTAAGATTCACGGCGATTTTATTGGAGCTGCTATCAAGGTGATTTCTTCTTAGAGATGTGATAACATTTGTTACATCAATTCACAGCTGCAAAAGGGCAAAAATAGGATCGCGTCTTTGCTTGGGACGACCTACTACTTTGTTCTTTCGGTTGAAGGCTCAGTTCACGATAAAATGGTTTTTGACATTGCTTCCTGTGATTCAAAGAGTAGCACAAGGGACGCTGTCTGATCGAAAACGGATAATGGCTTCCAAAACCGGTTCGCCCGACAAACACACCTATGGCGGACGAGTTCTTACGGCTTACTAAAAGCTGTAAAGGTTGCACCATTCCTACCCGACCGGAACCCATACGTTAGACACAGGCAGTTTACTGTAGCTAGCTGCTCGCAATTTCCAACACACTTGGACATCTCGTTCAAAAACCCCTTCCACGCAACTTTTATTGTCACATCCTCGTCCAGCCCCTGATTCTACAACCTTTTTGAACTTTGTATTTGTTTGAATACGCCAATTTTCGCGTTTCCTTCTCCAGTTTTGCACTCTTCTGGACTATCTCTTCCATTATTCATCCTCAACTAGATACCTATAACTTTTGTGAACAACATCTCCCGTGAGCGCTTTTGAGTATTGTCAGCACTGTATACTGCTATTATGTTATAGCTAGCCTTTTCAGGGAGCAATGGCAGTTGTTGATGGAAATGTGATGGCAATCAATCCTGCCGATGAACCGAGAACCCATATGTTCATATGGAACAATATTTTCTTCAGCCTAGGATTTGATGTCAAAGATCATTACAAGGTATCTTTTTTCAAAGAACTGAGATTTGTTACAAGGAAAACTATTCTCGTATGTAATAAAATTTGTGTCGCAGGAGCTCGGAGGTGACGCGGCTGCATTTGCGGCAACCTCGGCTGACTTGCAAGGTGTTCGAGCTTATGCTGCACTTGACAACTGTAAACTATGCACGTTAGGAATGGCAATAATTGACTACAGAGGATATCGTGTGACCGCCCAAAGTATCATACCAGGAATTTTGGATAAAGAACAGGTTCGCTCATAACACTCATGTTCATAATTATTTTGTAGGAAAGTTATCCTTTTTACGATAGCGGTATCCTCGACATAACAGAAGTTTTACTTTTGTAGTCATTTGGGCGCAAAATCTTTTGTCTGCAGTATACTTTGATGTGATAGTTCTACTTGGTGCTGATTTTAGTTGTTTTGCACTCGCTCTTCTGACACCTTTAACTTTTTCTACTATTCCTACCCATAGACCTGAATTGACTGTTTCTATTTCAGGAGCAGTCAGTGGTTTATGGCTCGGTGGACTTCGGTAAGACCGTAGTTTCATCAGAAAAGTATCACGAGCTCTTGGAGGCTTCAGCGAAAGATCTAAAATTGTTGCCTCATGAGGTTGTCATTGACGATCAAGGAAATACTGCAAAGCTGTTCACCAGTTACGAGACCAAGGTATTGTTTTCAAAATCCCTTTGCAATGTAATTTTTTAACGTATGCTCGGAAGTTCCAGTCGATATAATCGATTTCAGGGAATTATCGGAAACGATGGACGGTATTATGTGCTTGATCTTTTGCGGACGATGCCACCAGATGTCCATTTTCTACAAGATGCAGAAGTATGTCTGCTTGCTAGAATATACCATGCAATACATTTCCACTTCTGGTGTTCTAGAATTATTTTGAGATTTGACTATTCTTTTGTTGAAAGTACGTAAACCTCATCCGAGGATTTTTTTTTCGTCTGTATCACTTAATCTTCAGAAATAGAGTTTATCTTCGTATTCTTTGTCACATCGGAAATCAGTTGTTAGAATGGAGCCATTCAGGTTTCGGAAAAGGCAAAATCGCTCGGATTTCCAAGGCCATTCCCTCACAAACTTGCAACGCTGCGCCAAGAGATTGTCGAAATCTTCCATGAGTGGGTTTGACTGCAAATTTCTAACCTTTTGGTGGTTGCTCCTCCAATACAAAGCTCTATTTCTCTGATAATTTACTAGAAAACTGAGATGCTGGAAATTCAACAACAACAATCTTGTTATTTTGTTCCATTTATTTAAGAGCTCGTTGTATGCAATTCATCAAAACCGCAGCTAATCACGTTAGGCAGCATATTGCTGCAAACAAGGAGAATCAGGAAGCACGTAAGTTTCCCACTGTCTACTTGTCTTTGCTTATCTTTTTCGTAATGACTGAGTATCGTGATTTCTGATTTGAAGTTGACGTTGAAAACGAGGTGACGAAAGCATTAGTGGAGGTGAGCGAGGGCCGCGAACCATTCACGAATTGCATTGTAACAAAGGAGGCCTTAGCTAAAGTGAGTTTAGAAGGAATTCTTGAAAAGTGCTCTCAGAGTTTTCTGAACAAATACGTCAAACTAGGCTGCCGAATCTGTACATTCTTTGCGACCGGACACATTTGATATCCGCTTTAACCCTGACTGTTTCTCATCCACCGTAAAACATGCACCAGGAGAAGATCTCGAAAAACAAAGGCGACTAGTTGTTGAGGTAACAATTATTTCATGCTTCGATACCATTAAAATTTATCGTTCCATTTTCATGCTGCGGAGTTTATGCTTACATCACAACTACCGGAGTTTGTGGCTAGTTGTGTGGATGCCACAGTTACTCCGATTGACGGTGAAAGTCTGTGCGACTTGATGCATACACGCGGAATCAACGTGCGTTACTTGGGAGACGTCGTGCGAACGGTAAGAAGCCTTTCACTACCAGTCACTGAGTTATGGTCCTTTTCACCGCCAGATTGTTCAATCACATCATTCTGAATTTCCGTTCCATTTGGAGGGTGAAGCTTTATATCTCTTGTATGCATTTTTAGGTGCTGAAAATCAGTCCATCTTCGTATATGGTCCCACTGGCTGTAACTGAGCTCGTATCACGCTGTGCTAAGCACGTACTGAGACAGTACATGAACACATTGCCACAGGTAAGTCTTTAGTCCTCTGGCTTCGGTGAATATACTTGGTTCAGTTGATTGCGGCATAGCACTCCTAGAAGCCTCCAGGATATCACCGATAACGGTGCCGCATGGCTAGTGTGGGTAGCTGGCCGGCGTGAAAAGATTGTTCATTCAGAGAAGTTGGCGTCTTGCTGAGAATCTTCTACTTTCTTTTTTATAGGAGCAGCTAGGATGCGCTATCGCTCATCTTCTTAATGCGGTGTTTGGAAATTTATCGTCTGACCATGCAACTGGAGGAAATGCTGAGCGGAATACAAAGCGGGTTAGTAACTTTCCGATTAACCTTAATCTCATACAGACGCACATCTAGTGGCTTTGATAATTTAGAGTAGTAAGAAGTCTAAAAAAGCATCTGCGAGCGGAGAGTGGGTGGCTGTCAACACCAAAGAGTTCTGGAACGCTCTCTCTCAGGAAGCCAAGAACTACTACGCTTTTGATCTTAAGGTGTCTCATTCTTTTTTAACTTCACCTTCTTCGTAAGTGATTAGGATAAGCGATCGCTCATACTTTGAATGCGTTGTTTCGTAATTTCCTATCTGAAAGTACCGGAGAAAATGCTGTTGGTTCCACTGCTGGTTTGCAGGTTGACTGTGTCGACTCTGTAGTAGAGCAGTACGGTGTGCAAAAAATTTCACTGTTACGCCGCTTGTGCAGCACGCTGGGAATTCAACTACTGAACAAGGTGGGAAATGCTGTTTCTCTTTCCTGCTTATTTTTTGGCTTTTGAAGGTAAGCTAAAAAAACTGTTCAACTTGTTCCTTTCTGAAGATCTTTTTTAACAGAAAATTTTCGGCTGTGGAATGCAGCTGACGTTGAAATTGAGATCAATACAGATGCACTATTCAATTCCTTGTTTTGATTACCTAGTTCATGTTAAGGACTATCAGCTTGACTCTTCATCTACACGCTCCCGTCAGCCGTTCTCCGAGGACGATATTCAAAACTTGATTCCCGTGACTAAGCACAGACAAGTAATTTTTTAAATCTTTCCGAGTTGGTGAAGATTGCATACCAAAGATTGCTTAAAAAACTTGGTTCGGTGCATTTTTTTATTGGAAGGAGATATGAAAGTAGTATACGATGTATGGTGGCCATAACATTATCATTTTTAGCCATGCGCAAGCGATGCTAAGAAACTCTTCACTCGTGGTCAACAGGCTATGCAAGTAGGACATCTGCGCGAGGCATATGAGTGTATCGCGGAATCGGTGGGTTAATTGTGTCTTATCTTGTGTCTCTTATCTCTCATCTTATGTCTATCCTACGCCACTTCCAATGTTGTGAAGAAAGCAGATTGCTCACTTATTTCTCTACCGAAGTTGAAATCTGTGCTTCAAATTTTATTTGAAAAAAAAAGATATCTGAACCCATTTTTTAGGTGAATCTGATGACTTCCGTTTATGGTGCTTTGCACAGCGAACTCGCTCAAGCTCTTCGTCTTTTGGCTCGTCTTTCATATATACTCGGTGATCCGACCGAAGCCGTCGCTCAGCAACATCGGGCCGCTTTGATGAGCGAACGCTGCAATGGTATTGATCATGCTTACACAATTATTGAATACGTGAGTCCTAACGATTTTCGGAGCCTCATATTGATTAGGGAGTCCAGGCTCTGAAGAATTGTATTCAGATAAATCTCGCTCACTTTGCATTCTCAAATCTTTATATACCTGCTGCTCTGAGACTGCTGTATCGTGCCCGATATCTATTACTAATTGCCCACGGAGAGAATCATCCCTTGATGGCTCAAATTGATGTGTGTTTTTAATTCACATATCATTTTCTACGCAATCTTGAACCCTGTGTTTTTGACCAAATGTTTTAAGGGGAACATTGGCGTAATACTATTTGCTGTTCACGAGTTTGACACCGCACTGCGTTTCTTACAATCAGCTGAAGCTGTTATGGCAGCCAACGGAGAGCCGAAACGTCTCAAGGTTCGATTTCTATTACTTGAGACTATTTGCTTGAGTAAAATATTTAGTCTTCAATTAAAATGGTTGTTGTAGACTGTCTTTTTCGGCTTCCATGTAAAGAAGCTGCGTTACAAGCACCCTCTTTATTCTATTGATTCATATTTCAATAGGAATGAAAGCATATCAGCAGTTTTCTTTTACTAGCCAATAAAATAAGGTAGCAGAAAACAGTTTTTTTTTCTCTATGCTTCGTTTCCAACGAAGGTAATGACCGCCAACTGACGGCTTAGTAGCTTCGAAAACGCAAAAGACATATAACAAGATTTCTTTTCGCTGAATGCCTCGCTATTTATACTCTACTTGCTATTTTCTTTCGTCACTAGTTCTTGTACTGCATAGGGTTTGTTCAGATTTCAAGAAACTGCACCTTTTTCAGTCCGCTCTAGTGCAGCACATTACTGCTCGTGCACATGCGTCTCGTGGAGATTTCCGAGCTGCATTAGCTGCTGAAAAAGAAACATATTCAATTTACAATAATCTGTTCGGTTCTGATCACGATAAGACGAAGGTACGTCTATAGACATGCTTGCCAACCTTCATCATTTTTATTTTTTGACTGCTTTTAATTGCGCTTTCTCCATTTCCAGGAATCAAGCGAATATCTCAGTCAGTTGACGATGCAGGCTGTTGCTTTCCAAAGAAAGGTTATGGATGCAACGAAAGGGAACTCAGTCGGGCCTTTGCTTCCTGCACAGGTGAGGTTGTGATAGAACAGTGGCACATGAACATTAGGAGAATGAAATGCCCCGCCAATTACATTATTCCCTTTTTGTGTATGGCCACCCAATTAATGCTCGCAGTATGACATTGTGATGAGCACAGCGTGTGATGTGGCCTAAATCATCAATACTCCGAAAGCAGGCTCATCTAAAGCCTTGCCGTGGCTCTGTGTGAGAATCTGGAGTGTTACAATCATGCACTGTCGCTCTCACCTAGAGGGATATTTCTGAGGATGTTGGTTAAAATGTCTTTTTCTAACCATTCATGTCTTCAGCTCCCTCAACCGTCATTGTCGTCTATCCTTGACGTATTGAATATTCTGAATGGCATCATCATTATTTCGGTTGGCAGCATGCCCAGTGCCAATGATGTTGCAGCGGAAGCCCCTGAGGGCAAATCGACAACGGAATCACTTGGAATGACTGATGAGGCTCTCGATTAGATTTCGATAATTATGTTACCCACCACTCAGTCCGTTTTGATCATTTTTCTTTGATTTTAAATCATCACGATCGTGCCATCTCTACCTTGCTCTCTCCAAATGGAGACTGTCAGCTAGTTTCGTTCTATGAATTTGCTTTATCAATTTTTGCTCGCTAGAATTTTCAGCGAGACTTTCACAGTGATGTGAGCTTAGTTCCAACATTGTAGTTTCTAGGATCATAGTTTTTAGGTTCACTTACCTTAGACTGTTTTGTTGGTGTTCTATTTGAGATTTGTTACACGTTCCACTTATTTGTTGTTAGGATGCTATAGTAATGCTGCTGCGGCACAGGCCCTTTGTCTATAGAGCAAGTTATTCCTGAAATGAGGAAGACAATACGCTCTCTCAGTGATCTGGAGTCTTGGTTGCGCTTTTGTGAGCCACATTGAGGACGACTTTTGAAGAAGTTCAGAGTTCGGTTCATCAGATGCAGCTCGAATTTCAGGGAATGGATTTGAGTTGTCTAGTCCGAACCCATGAGGTCGTTACGTTTCGAGCAGCTGAATCGATTAGCATCGATTCAGGTGTTGAGCTGCGTCGCGGCCGCATGCATCTGAGGCTGGTCATACAAATGCATACCCGTTCTACGCACTAATATAGGCGGGGTTGCTGTTCGCCCAACATACTTTGCACAGTCATGAGTAGTAATTGAATCATAGACGATACTACTGTTTGCAACTGTGTAAGCAACCTTTCATAGTAGTTTATTTACAGTAGGATAGGATAATTGCTAGTTAGTGTTAATTAATTATACTTTAACCACCGAGTACAGAGAATGTAGCACTAGCACATCTTCATGTTTGTTATTATTTGTTATATTCGAGAGTATGCGTTTAGTCATCGAGTTGTTCATCATGATTGTTTATTGCTCAGATTGTGGAATCTTTCGTTACTCCCGTCATCCATCATCCTCTCCGTTGTAAGCTCATCTCTATGGCATCATATATATTTGTTATATTCATTTTTGATTGAGATCTAAAAGTGTCAGTCGAGATATTTTCGAAAGTAAATGTAGGTAACACGTCTTCTGTTAAACTGCCCAGACAAAAAAATCAATACCAGGGGCGATGCGCAACCATCGGCAGGGACCTGACCTCGTATGACCTTATTTAGTTGTCTACATCTTGGGGGGTCCCCTGGAGCAATCCCTGACCCGACCTCTGAGTCCCAGCACATATAAAGGCGCCGTGAGGAACTTCGGGCTCAGGGTGCAGACAAACAAACAGCTCCAGCCGGTTACAGGTCAGCTCATCGCTTCTGTATTACTTTCCTTTAGAGTTCTCTTCTTGTAATTTGAAATGGTGGCCTAAGAATCACAAATATAGTTTCGACTTACAGGCTCCGACGAAGGCGATATTGCCGAAAGTAAGCCGTGTGGATAAAGTGTTGTTTTTAAAAACCTCGGAGGCTAATACAATCTACGACAAAGTTGTTTCAATATGCCGAGGTTAATCGAAAGTCGGGCATGGGATATTCTGTGCCCAGACATTCGACCAAATCAAATTCGGGGTGCCCTTACATGGAGGAAAAGGGCTAAACCCCTGATCCTAATTGCAACCATAGCTAGCGAAAGCCTAGTAACCGAAAGGGTGGCGATGGCATCAAAGATGCTGGAACAAACCCTCATAGCAACCGAACATTGATTTTCGTTCATTGTTCCTCTTTGAGACTTTCATGCTGGTAGCCTATAGCTGCCGGGCCAGATTTGTCCAACTGCACTGAACCACTCTTGTGCGTGTGTCTGTGAAAAAGAAGTTTTCCCGACCTTATCTCTTTTGTTCGCTGAGAATATCTTGTTGGGAGGAGGGATCGAGACCAATTAGAACCAGTTTTCATCTGTTCTTGTACTCCAACAATCAGGGAATTGACTTTTCTGCCAGTTACTTTTCTAGCAAGTTCCTCATGGAACTCTGAAGGATGCTCTTTTCGCAATGGAAGGCCGTAAAGACGCTTCTGATTTACTTGATGCTACACTACTTCACTAGTCTGAAGATACATATCCGTTGATGTGACCTTCACGGGGTTTTCAGCTGGTTCTATTAATTGGCCTGCTATCTAACAAGTTTTCCTCCACCTTTTCCTATTATTCCTTTGTGTCCTCTGTCCTTTCGGTCATCATGTCCTTTTCTCTTCCACTAATACTTAGCTAAAAGATCCATAGGATGGGCACCGGTAAAGGTGGTGACAATGTGGTTGTGGCAGTACGAGTACGGCCATTCAACGATCGTGAAAAAGGTCGTAATGCTCAGTTGATCATTGAAATGCCCGATGGTCAGCGAACATGTATACGGTAAGCGCTTTTAGTTACATTGAATGCTAATTATTAACAAAAAGGTGAATGAATCATAACTGGTATAGATTGACAGGCCTTACGTTATCACAAGCTTTTTTATTACTTTGCTCCACTACGTCTTCTAAGTTAAATCACTCGGAATAGGATTTAAAGGCTCGCCGTAAAGGTTTTCGGGTTTAAACCAATTGTAAGTCGTTTGGTGGCATGCGAACATAACAGAAACTACGGAAACTGTCAGAAGACACAGCCCCATAGGAAAGCTTAGTTCAAATAAAAAATTCCATAAAAATTTGAGAAATCGCTCGCATCGTAGCGATTTATTGTCATAGTCAAGTTAGTTTAAAGCCCGGTTCGGGAGATCCTACATTTTGCCACCTGGCCTCATGCACGCAGTTATCTGGAAGTTTAAACCACCTCCTACTCTGTTTACCCTACACGAGAGAACGGTTTTTGAAAGGCTTCTATGTGAGGCCTTTCGACGTCAAGCGTCACACATCACGCGAGGTTTCAACCAGCAAGTTATTGTCAAAGTTCCGATGAGTCTCGTGTCGGATCGTCCAATTACGTCGGGCACTCCCTCCTCCCTTGATAGATTTGGATTGGGGTACTCACACCTTCCATCTCTCATTTTTCTTCCAGCTCTAAAAGAATTAGCAGTGTAGAGCTCATACAGTAGCGCTCAAAAGTATTCGGCCAACTTTAATTTGCCGTAACTTTTTTCCCAGAAGAGCAAATCACATGAAATTTTGATAAGTTTGACTGAAGCATATTCCACACTACTCAATACTATTTGAGTGAAAACAGCCATATCCACATACTATTGGGGAGGCGTTTGTAGACTGTGCTGTAAGCAAGTTTGTGACTTCTGCAGTTATTCCGACTTTATGTAGGTTTTTCTTCTCTTCTGGGTTTGACATTAGTGCTCGTACACTTAAGACATGGCAAAAAGGAAAGGACTCCTAGAAGGACCATCGTTCGTATTTCCAGTTGATTTTTTGTTCAAGCCTTTTTGAATATCTGGAACATGATCAGATCGAAGGTTAATAGTGGTAAATATTCACACTACACCAATGCAAAACATATTGAAATTTCGCTTGATTAAATCCAGAAGGAAAGAAGTTACGACTAAAAATTATAACTGAAGAAGCATTTCGCCGAATACTTTTGAGCGCTACTGTACATAGTAGGCAGTTCAAACGGACACCGTTCAAAATCGGATTGACTGTTTGTACACACAATTGTAGCTATGTCCTACCCCGTCTCTTCCTTTTTCCTTCGGGTTTTATTACTCTACATTCGAAGGGCTCGAAGCTTCGAATCTCCGGGCAAACACTCACCATATGGGCTCAAAATCACCAAGTCTCATCCTCTACTTATTCCTTCTTGAACTGCCGAATCATTTCCTGTTACCTAATTTCGATATGCCTACCCTGAAGCCTCTGTCCCTTTCATATTAAAATCTCATACGTCTTTCATGTTAGGACTCATACGTTCAAGGGAACAGGAGGCATAATTTTTCGGTGAAACACTCACACAAACACTCCAAACTGAAACACTCCAAATTCTTCTCGTCAAAAAGCTTATAAGGCTTTCGAGTCCTATCTGGATACTGTGTACATATTTACTCTTGGCAAACTCCTCTCATCGGAACAGAACATAAAAACAAATCAGCATTCTTTTTTCTTGTGATTCTCCAGATTCCGCAGCGCACTCCTTACCAAGCAATTGTAGACGGAAAAGGGGTAGCATGCGAGACAAGAGGACCTTTTTGAGGTTTGCCGTTGACCTGTCTGCGCGTCGCCATTTGAGAGACTGTCATGTGGGAAATGTTTAAAAGAGGAGCGATTCTGGAAAAGGACTCATCAAATGCGCACAAAGGCGAAATCGTTGGTGGATGTCTGCGAGGCTCCACCGTTCTTCGAAATCTGACGAAATGGGTGCACCAAAATAGATATAAGGGCTAAGGTATCATATACATAAGGGAAGGTGCAGATTTGGAGGAACCCTCCAAACAAGGAAATTACGGAGGTCCGGAAAGTTGTTACCATATTTATGGCGCACCCTGTATATTGGGCACGTCGATTAAGGTGCCCATCTGAGGGCTCAATGTGAAGAGTATAGGAGCTCATTCCAAATAACGTTGCACTTCAGGCGAACTTACTAAACGCAATAAAATGTTGATCGAAACATGCACGAACAGCATATAGGTTCTGCTCGAACTGCATGAAACCGGAAGAGTCGCGCCTGAAATGGCAAAGTTGAATGGTCAAGGGGCGCAACAAGATATATCAGGCATTCATTGATAGTGAAGAAAGCGAGGAAACCAGTCAATTCGAGAAAAATAGGACTCTTCAAAAGTAGGAAAAATAGAAGTTGGTCGAGACTACCATGACGGAAATAACATGGAAGGGGTATACGGCCGAGATCTCAATTGTTACAATCGGGCAAAAAGCTGACTACATCAAGCCAGAACTGTACAGAACTGCCTTTCTCTGTCGCTTTGGGTCATGACAAGTGCTTGAGCCCCCCACATGGGTTTCCTTGTGAATAGTGCAAGCTCTGCGATGCGATAAAACTCGTGCGAGGATAAACACAATACAATTTTTGAGCCTTCACAACACCCGGGCATGTGTCAAGTCGTGCGTCCGAGGGAGTGCACGGCAAACTGCGCTACGAAATTCATGGTGATAGGAACGACTTTAGCGCTTATCATTGTGGCCCAAATTTGAAGTAAAGAAGATATCGGGTTCAGTTGATTTCAGAGATCTACTTTACTTCAAATTCGGGCCACTATGATAAATGCCTTAGTCGTCCGAATTCGCCACGAACTTCGCCGCGCACCTTGCCGCACGCGTCCTCGGACGCGCGACTTGACCGTCCCTCACAGCGCCCTAACTACGCCGTTTCCCGATCTGAGAGCATCAGGTATGGTATAAGAGGGAGCCTAGAAAGCATCCTATGGGAATTTCAGAAACCATTTTTACCGTGAACTGTGTCCTCGACATATCAAGGTTTCAAAGCTTCTCAGCCCGATTCTTTACTTCTATTTGATCAGCGGAACTTCTATCGTATAGTATTACCTAGTCACCACAAAATCGACGATGAAATAGTAAGTACGGATATTGTCTTTACACAGACATGCTTTACAATATACAATACTATCGATTATTCTTTGAAATTTTTATTTGGTCTTTTCTATCTCTCATCACTCCTTAGTACATTCATTCATCTCTAAACCATGTCCACTGCTCACCCTTTCCATCAGTCTTGAAGCCTTTATTGGGATGCTGAAAGCTGCAGCAGGCTCCGTGATTTCCCTTCCAGCGTTCCTTATCAGCATTTCTCAAATGGCAGGGCTTTCTGTCACCCTAGGAGATGATTCCATTACACCCTATATAATTAAATTGATGGCCAAGTCAAGATGAAGGCCGTAACGATCTTCATCGTTATACACATCAATACAAGTAACATATTTTAATTTGAGTTTTTGTGGACTGAAAACGCATAAACTATTTCGAATTCATTTTTTGGTTGCTGCTATTTTCCAGAGATCCCAATAACCCTTCTGATGAGAAATGGTTCACATTCGATCATTCCTACTGGTCTCATGATGGATTCAAAACCGAAAAAAATGGATATTTTTCACCAGCAGACAGCCGATATGCCGATCAGGTACAAGAGGTTTTGATGAAAAATTGGGGTAAACTTGGGCAGAGAAAAGGGAAGGAGGAAGGGAAACTTGAAAGGGCAAATCAAAGGTGGAAACAAAGATAGACAAGAAAGAAGAACTGGGGTTTATTGTGGATGTTTTCAGAAACGAGTGTTTGAAGATCTTGGCAAGGGAATCTTGGAAAACGCATGGGCCGGTTATAACTGTTCACTATTCGCTTATGGACAAACAGGAAGTGGCAAAAGTTACTCGATCGTTGGATTCAAGGGCAACAAAGGTGAATTCACGACCTATTTATAGGAGCGTTTCTTATGAAGAAATAGAGGGGCCGGGGTTGGTGCAGTTAGATCGCTCAATGTCAGTATAAAGAGTGGTGGTTGATCGCATTGAGAGGGATCTTACGGTAGTTTCAAGACGCAAGTACCAGTATGAATCATTTTCTAATTTGGATTGCGTCCATTCCTCAATCCAAAAAAAGTTCTCTTTTTGGAAACTGCTTGTCCGACTTGTACTCTGTGAAACGCTTTTACTCTTACCCATCTTTTATTGGGGTATAACAAATTAGCCGGGAGCCACATAACGACAGGCAGAAAACGGGGAACGTCCGTTGCGCGCGTCCGTCGAAAATAGGTCACTCCGCCCACTTCGCGCTCGGCGCAACCCATTAGGGTTCCGAGGTGGCATTACAGTACCACCATTTGTCAGTGGAGCGAATGATTTGCATTTGTCCGGCTTATCTTCTCTTTGGCCTGAATACCATGGACCGAGCGCAATTCGTATGCCCCACTGGCTACTGCGACGTTTGTCAAAGATCGCGGGCTGATACACCGCGTGCGACAGCTGCGGCATGACCTAGTTTCGACGGACGCGCCCAACAAAGTGCACCACAGAAAACCAGCACACCCTCCATCATTTCGGATATAATAGCTGTAGTGGATCCATGAAAAAGATCGAAGCACGGTGAGGTGCCTGACACTGAGCGATATAACTGCCCGTCTCTCTGTCTTGACACTGAAGGACCAAACTTCGGCTCCAAAACAGAAACCTTTTAGGTATTGTTCCAACATTTTGCGAGGAACTTTTCAAGGACATTGAAGCAAAAAAGGAGAACTCTAAAAAAGCCGGCTCGTACGAAGTGTTCATTTCTATGTTCGAAATCTACTGTGAAAAGGTGCGTGGACTATTTGACCTTTATCCAAATTCTCGTTCAACAGAATCTTTGAAAGATACGAGATCTGCTCTCAAACAAAGAACCACCAAAAGGAGGTCTCAAGGTGCGTGAACATCCGAAGACCGGATTCTATGGTGAGTCTGTCATGTTTGAGAGATTGTCAGATATTACCTGTTACGAATAATCAGTGATCCTTCGAGCCGCACCTTTACAGCTTTCAATCCTGATAGTTTATGATGGCTTCACCCACCGTTACCTCTCTTCTGGCTTTCAAGCCCTCATTTATCGTCTCTCAGCCTCTCATTCTATTTGTACTATTGCTCTCGCCTTTGTTATGGGGCTGCTAGTACAGCGGTCAAGACGAAGAACTCAAGAATACAGGGAGCCATTTTATCGAAAGCGGCCCAACGGGTGTGGTGCGTTACGAACGAAATGGTCGCGTGGCGGTGAGAGGGGCGTCGCGTGCGAAGGACTGTAGCAGGATGCAGCAGTAGATAAGCAATACAAGAACAAAAGTACTAATAGTAGAATTATGCATAAAATAATGATGGTATATCGGTTAAGCTGTATGAAGAACGCCAGAGCTGTAATAACGGCGAATGAGTGGTCCGCGACAGCCGCGTGCGGCGAATCGATTACCCAAAATCGTTCCTAACGCCCGTCTCCCAGCCCCAACCGCTTGTCATGAATCTGCCATCCATTCGAATACATCTTTTTTGTCTTAGCCACCACGCAGGACGCTGAAGCAAAGGCACCAAAGGTGTCCATTTCTAGTTTTCCGAGTCCTCGTAGGCTCATGCAAGAATAGGCCTGACAGGGCCCGGAGAAAAAGAACACTCTGAAATCATAAACTAAGCTTGCACCCCTGAAATAGATCATCCACCTTCGTTGCAGGGCAAGTTGATGACATCTTTTCTTTGATCATGTACTGGTGCGGTCTAAGCGAGAAGCCTAGTCACCATGAGACCTAAAACTTTCAGTGGTAGGGAAGTAGGAGAGATCTGAGAAGCATTAAGCTGTGCCTGCTTGCACTCTGTTGGTATTCGCTCAGTTTTACTAGCCATAAGATGAGTTTGATTTCTCATGAGTGTACTCAATACTTGAAAGTCGAACCAGGAATCCAGCAAAGCATGAGCAAATAAATTCGTTCGGTGGAAATTTCTTCTTCCTTCTGCATCGCTCCCTCCCAATTTCCTTTTCTCTTCAATAACCTTTTCGTCGTTCGGAAAGTCTCCATTCGCTTTTTCTAATATCGATTTGGACGCTTTCTCTTTGAGGCAGAAGTTGTGTGAACGTGGCCTAGAACAGTCTAGAAAGCTTGCTAGTCTCTACGATCCATAAAGAGTTCCCTGTATTACAGTCTGCTTTGAATCTGCAATCAGCAGGCGCTGGCCCAGTGAGACTCTTCCTTTCTTGCTATCACTGCGAGATTTTTTTTGAGCAGTTGTAATCATCTGACTATCAGGACCCCGTTGTTCTCACGTCACGATGAACAGCAGTCATCTCTGGATCAAATCAGCCCATAACTTGCCCTGCTATTATACAAATTGAACGTGGCCAAATTTATCCCCAGCTTGATCTTGTCTGTCTTGCTAAGCATGCAGGGTCAAGCGCACATTGGGTATTTCCTACCACGGTCACTCTTATTCACATGGACACACTTCTGTAGATGCGATGGGAGCATAGTACTCGGTACTTGAAGTGCCCTTCCATCACGAAGACTGCGAATTCCCATGGATGGTTATTGGGGTAAGCTCACATAATTATGGTAGTTAGAGCAAGAATCAACGGTCCACTACATAACTGTGTAATCAAATGACTTGAAAGGCAACACTTCTAACAGCTACTGGGTCCTAAATAAAGTTGTTGATGCTGGCGACGCAGCAGTCAGAAGGCTCACGGATTGATCCAAAATGGCTGCCGTCATAGTCAGTCCGCCGGCGTGCCGGCGTGCCAGCCGAGGTAGTGCTGGGAGGGGGGAGGGAGGCAGACATTTTTTGCATTTGCTTTTGGAAGGAGCTTATGCGAATGGCTTTTGATCTTGTTTTCCTTCGTTTTCAGTCCTTCGAAGGGGCCTGGGCGCGACGCGACCGCGTCGACCGATCGTCTGCCTCCCTCCCCAATCCTAGCACAACCTCGACTGGCACGCCGGCACGTCGGCGGACTATGAAAGCAACCAATCAGACAGTGCACTATTTACATTTGCGCTACTACGTCGTGGCTCTTTTAATTCAGTTTTCAGTGGAGAACCTGTCAAGTACACCGGTAAACTCGTACAAAGAAATCGAGGCGAAAATTGACCAAGGCACCAAAAATCGAACGATTGCCGCCACAAACATGAATGCAACCAGTAGTCGGTAAGCAAATTGCTAAGGTTTCCAAGGAAAAGGTGGGTGCTGGGTGGAAAAGGAATGAAGTACTCGATATTGACATCGAATTCGTCCGAAATTCTTTGTTGATTACCTTCTGGAGTGAGAACGGCTAGTAAACCAACAGATTTTTGGAGTGGTGTTTTTAGTCCTCAAGAGTATGCTTCATATAGATTACCTGAGGCTTTGAAAGTATTGTAATGAGATAGAAACCGTGCCGAAGTGCAGCCAACCTATCTTCTCCAAGCTTGGCGCCTCGATATAGGAACGATGAAAGTAGCAGGTAACATTCAGAGCCCACACTATCGTGAAGTTACTTTTCGTGCAGAAGTCATCGAAAAGCGGTGGTGGAACAACAACAAAGAAATCTGAAATCAATCTCGTGGATTTGGCCGGAAGGTTAGTGATGATGGATGAATAGCGAATCGTAGTGATTAGCTTTGTGTCCATGCCTACTTAGGCTATTGTGTCTTATTAAGATCTTCAAATTACACTGATGTAGGTTGCCCAAACCATAGAAATCAAATTCATAGGTTTCATGACAATATATGGCAATACACTCTGAATCGAGGACACACTAGGTGGAAAGGGCGCTTCCCACGTTCTTATAGGTTATTCACCTGCTGCAAAAGGAATTTCCCTCTGCGCAATGCTTCATTCCATTGCTAGGAAGAGTTCGGGATGGGATAAAGAGTAGAAGCTTTAGAGCGATCAATGATCACATATCTCTCGTTTTGAGACGCATATACTGGGTGTGGAAACGTGAAAAGCGGAAGTAGGAGTCTCTTTCGATAGTCACATACGCCATCCAAACCCTCCACCCTTACGGGGTGGTCATGGCACAAGTCTAGTTCTGGAAGACAAAAACACTGACTTGTAGATTGGTTGACCACTGCAGTCCATTGTAAAGGCCAAATACGGTTGGAAGACGTCACTATGATTTCGAAAAGAAGACGATTACGCGGCGCGCACCAAAAACGAGATTGACTAACGCCTAGGACTTCACCTTTTACAATTCTACATCTTGTTGTACTGAAAAAATCACTTTGAAGTTTTAAATATTCTGTCTATGTTTACCATGTTGTGACCATGTCTATCTTAATATGGCCGCTTCAGTGAACGTCAGCGGGACGCCGGCACTGAGGGGGATCGAATGAAGGAGGGAATCGTCATCAATCAGTCATTGTCAACTCTCGGCCGAGTAATCAAAGCACTTCATGAGCAGCAGAGCAGTAAAGGGAAGAAAATTCAGGTGTCGTTCCTGCTCGCCGTTGGGATGCACTCCTCTCCTTCTTCGTTAATTAGGATATTCAGATCCCATATCGCGACTCCGTGCTGACGTGCTTGCTGAAAAATGCTCTCGGAGGAAACAGTAAAACCATTATGGTAAGCTCATTGCGCGATGAAATACTCTATTACGTATTCCCATATTCGATGAATGAGTTCATTACCAATCATAGCAATAATCGGATAAATAACAATAATAATACTGTATACAACGCGCTAGAGCTGTGTTGGCTTATGTGTGGGTGTGTGTGTGGGTGTACGTTGGACGTTAGTTCAAAACGCAACAATGTCGAACATTACATTACTTTCTCCGATATCAGTGGTATGTGAGAGTTGTCGAACAGGAGAGACGGAGCCATGGTCAGCTGTCTTTGAATATATATGGAGGAAGTGCATGAGATTTTAATAGTTGCCACCCTGCCCCCTCGCCCCTCTCCACACCACGTCCAAGTAATAACATTTCGATTTTTAAATATTCCCGGATTTCACGAGGGGATAGTTAAGGGCCTGTATGGTGAGCACTTGAGTCTACTGACCAACCTTTTACCAACACAGTTTAGCAACACTCAACCATATATGGTTGCCTCAGGCGATAGTAAGTCCCTGAGACGGTTTGGGATAGTTACAGCTCGATCAGGTGATTGAAACATAACGACGAATTCACAACCCTTATCGCTAACTGATGTGGGTGAGGTAACATTCGATCTTATGGTTAGCTCGCGCAGTTTTCACAAACCCCTGCCGTTGGCTGTACGTTAAAGTTTGTACTCATGGTCAGAAGCCTTACATTCTGGTTTAAAACGGTTAGAACTTTGGGGAGAACACTTAGAGCTTAACGCCAGCCGGAAGCACCGGTGGAAATCTTCATAGAATCTAGGCGTTAATAGTAAGGAAGCTATAAAGTACAGAAATAGGATATGAAAATGCTGGCAACCCATGATACCGCCTGCTCCTAGTGGTCGACATATCTGGGCTTTATTATTATTATTTTCTGTTTCATTGCTGAAAATTTGTACACTCACTTCTTGAACACCGGAAAGGATTGAGCACTAAAATTCCATATTTCGGGTCTGAATTCACCTTATTTTCGACTTCATTATGGCTTGCTTTTAGTTTTCGGTAAATTCAATCTGAACGACAGAACGCGTGTGCTTGCCAGCTATGAAAGACATGGATAGCTGTTCCTCTAAATTGATCTATTGCCTCATTTCAGATCGCTGCTATATCGCCCGCAGACATAAACTACGACGAAACGTTGTCCACCCTCAGGTTCGAGTACTTACTCTCAAATACGTAATTATCAGGTGCAGAGTCAAGCATAAAGCTGAAACCCGCATTGACGGCAACTACACTGGTGTGCAAAACTTAGGGACGAGATGGATAATGTAACATAAAACATTGAGGGCTGGGTGGAAATAAATGAAAGTGTGGGATTATATTGCCAAATCTATGACGGTTATGCACAGGAAATCGGACATCCCTTCGTGGAGGAATAGTTCAAATAAAGCGAGAAATATGGCTACCCGCACAAATCGAGGGAGCTGTTAGGTACGAAAAAAATTCTTTTATCAATCAGCTAGTAGCTACCAAGTACTGTGGTGTTATCCTTCTATACATCGTATCCCGCTGACATCGCCTGTATGACCTGGCACGAGGAAGGATCATCGAGAAACTCGAAAAGGTCGAACCATGACGAACGCAGCTCAGAAACCTGTTATAGCTCACAACGTTGTTTCACGTACACGGAGAGCATTCCGAACCTCTGATACTGCTGCGAGAAGGAGAGGAGGTGGTCGACCAAGAACAACTACTCTAAGGTATGACCACTACATTACGCAGCAGGCAAGAAAAGGTCCACGTCAGTCAGCTTCTTTGATTGCAATATCGTTTAACAGGATTTCAAAGCAAGCCATCCCACGCACTACAGTGGTACGACGACTGCACGGTGGTGGTCTCTTCGCCCGGCGACCACTACGTAAGGTTCCTTTGACCCTCGCGAATCGGCGAGACAGTTTAGGGTGGTGCCTAGAGCAAAACGAACGGACCGATGAGAAATGAGGCCGTTTGCTTTTTTTCGGATGAGGGCAGATTCAGTCTGAGCAGTGATTCTGGACGCGCCCTCATGGCCAGAGCTGGGGACACGCACTTCTCTCAGAAACGTTGTGGAACTTGATCGTTCTGGTGGTCGAGGTGTTATGGTATGTGGAGGCATCATGCTTCGTAACCGTACTAGCCTGCAGATTTTTGAGCGTGGCACCCTTAACAGACGGCGTCACTGTGAAAAGGAACCTCTCCCTAATGTGTATCTTTTGAGGGCTGCAGTGAGCCCTGAACTCATTTTCATGGATAACAATGCGCGACCGCATCTAACATCTCAGGTGGAAGAGCTCTTTACACAAGAAGTTATCCAGCGAATGGAGTGGCCTGTCCGTGCCCCCAATCTGAATCCCGTCGAGCACGTGAAGGATGCACTGGGTGGAGGCATTGCAGCACGTCCAAATGCATCACTGACCATCCAGCAGTTGTCAATTGCGCTGACAGAGAAGTGGAATACCTTACCACAATAACTCATTTCCAACCTCGTGGAAAGTATGGGATCGCATTGCAGAGCATTTACTGCTGTCCGTGGTGATCGCATACCCTATGAAGAACCGCGTCGCTCTTTTTGAAGTACTAGGATAAGTTGTGAGGAACTATGTGTAATCGATACCTTTCAATGAAAATGCCTTATTTGCTAGTCCTATTTCGATTTTCTGCCAGTTACTTCCTGTGCAACACCGTAATGATCCTCTATTGGTACGGTAAAAATTTCATCGAGCTCTGTCGTCTGGCAGAGGTTCGGTGATCGAAAGTTGCTTTCGTCCTTAAGTTTTGCACACCAGTGTAGTATTTAGGAATGTCCATCACGGGCCACAGAGACATCGAAACGTCTAATTCATCATCAGTTCCTGATGGAAGCGCTATCTGAATCACTGTTTTTATCAAAACAATTCAAACCAATTCCTTATGGATGATGCCCTGGTCGGACATATCCTCAGGAGAACTAAGAGATGATCACGCCCGCCGCTCACCTTTTAAATTAGTGTCTCTGGACCTCGACTAGCTGAGAGTTGGAAAGGTGATGTGGGCCCGATAACAAAATGGGACAGCCTAGGCAGAGAATCGTCGTTCTCTGGCTGGTGACGTCGAAAAGGATCGCACTTAATATCAGAAACCCTCCACTCGCCTCCATTTTGATCGCTTCGGCACACGCCGGCTGCGATAAGCTCGGCATGCAGTTCGAGTCTACCTATTCAGGTTTAAGTGGTCTCCATGTTACACCATGGGTTGACGATAGCATGAAATAGCAACAAGCGAAACACCTCCAAACCCGTGGTTCGTTGATGGATCGCGGCTAACGTTTGTTTTCGGGAAGGCCTTCCACTCTTCTGTGGGCTAATTGAACTCAGGCCCAGATTCGTCATTGCGACTATTTACTGGTTTCTGTAGACCTTTGCACTCAATAATGACAAAATAAGTGAGGAATATGAACAACGACCACAATTTTGAACGGAAACCGAATGTGGGAACTCTTCCAATGAAAATCAAAATCAGTGTCGAATGAACTGTAATGGCTTTTACTCGCATTAGTGACACGGTTCACGATAGAATAGGACCCGAAATTTCCTTTCAACCCTTCTAGGATACCTTTGGCCCTGTAAGCTTGGAGATCGGCAACGAAGGTGGCCACATCTAAAGTATTTTAATGCCCTCGTAGAGGCGCTGCACCTCTCACAATGGAGCACATATCTTGAGGATTCAAACATCTAATCTTCCAGGGCACTGACACACATAGATAGTGGGGAGCGATTCGGGTGTGTGTCAAGTCGTGCGTCTGAGGGCGCGCGCGGCGAAGTTCGTAGCTAATTTGGACGACTCCGGCGCCTACATTGGAGCCCAAATCTGAAGAAGAGTAGATTAGTAAGGTCGGCTGATCCTACTATTCTACTGTACTTCAATATTGGGCCCAAATAATAGGAGAATAGGTATGAATTTCGCCGCGCAATTTGCCGCGCGCACCCTCGGACGCACGACTTGACCGTCCCCCAGCCACTAGAGATACTGTAGCCAACTCTTGACGCAATTACACACGACTGGTACCCCATACAAACACTCCTTCCGTCGGGGTGTGGTGCGTTAGGAACGAAACGGTCGCGTCGCGGTGAGAGGAGCGTCGCGCGCGAAGGAATGTAGCAGGATGCAGCAGTAGGTAAGAAATACAAGAACAAAACTACAATAGTAGAATTATGCATAAAATAATGATCGCATATCGATTGAGCTGTATGAAGAACGCTAGAGCCGTAATAACGGCGAATGAGTGGTCCGCGACAGCCGCGTGGGGCAAATCGATTACTCAAAATCGTTCCTAACGCCCGTCTCCCCTTCCGTCGCCATGACCTCGCACAACCCCCGAACTTTACTATAAATTAGAGGGAGCCCCATGTTTAACAGAAGAGTTATGGTAACTTTCTGGATTCCCTACCATGCAGGTACTAGAAGAGACTGCTAGAAATAATTCCAGAAGTTGGTTAATTTCTGAAACCATGTTGAACTAAGCGAAGTCAAAGTAAAGCGAAGTAAAATAAACGATTGAAGAGTTGAACTGGCGAAGGTGTGCCAGCAAAATATCATGCAGAAGAATTGTTCGCTCAAGAGAATTCTATAGTAATACTGCAGGTTTGCCGATCGAGCAAAAGCAATCAAGACAAATGCGATAGTGAATGAGAATCAAACGGAGCGACTACTCCGTGAATTACGGGAGGAGAACGAACGCTTACAGAAACAGCTTAAAGGAGGTGGAGGCGGAACAAATGTCAGTATTTGATTCTTTGTTGGTTTCACTTTTCTGAACTGAGAAATCCAAGCATAGAACACCTTAAAGGAACAAGAAAACCTTTTTCAAAACCTAAACTTTCGAGTTAACGTTCAACCTATGTTTTCAGAGTTACAAAATTCCATTTAGGAAGAAATTGAATCACTTCGACGTCAACTTGAACAGAACCAGAAGGAAATGAGCGAATTGGAGAAGACATGGCAGGAAAAAGTCGCTGAGGAAGCTGCTAAGGTGAACAAAATTTTCGGCTTCCGATGAGGTCTAGCCCTGAATTCGAGGCTGATTACGGACGAACCACCTGTTCGCCTCGAAGCACATCAGGATTTTCTCGTAAAATTAGGCCAAAAAGCAGTTGCTGCTTTGAATGTACCACCTATAATCAAAGAACCATGATCGAACCGATCGCTTCGTTCGAAATGGGGACCACTTAAGTTGACGCACTTTTATCGGCATTTCACAAGCAAGTTATTTCCCTCGAGTGAAATCTTGTATCCTGAAAACTCAAGAATTTATGAGAGGGAGAAATCAACTCGAAAAAGTTGACAAGCTTCTTTCGTTAAGATTTATTCCATAAAAGTGCTCCAGAGAGCGGAAGAGTAGTAATATGTGAGAATATACTTGGAGAAGAAAGAGTACAGTGTGCAACGATTCTTGTATGGTGCTCCTTGCGGTGCGTGGGACATTTACCCGAACGGGCACTGCTCTCGTCCCACCTTTTGGGCATCGGAGCCCCACCAATGTTATGTAAGAGATCAGCAGTCTGTCTGCGCCTATTCTAGTGAATGTTACTCGGCTTTCGATTACTGAAATAGCCGCAAAAAAGGGCTGATCGTCACAATGCTAATACAGGAAAAAACCAATCCGAGAAAGTGCAAACCGAAATTATTGGCGAATGGACCATGAATTCTCTACTTACGAAGCAGGACATCGATCTCACAGTGACTTGTGCCTTATGTCCAGTTTTCAACAGTGGGAGTTCAAGAAATGATGCCTATAACACAAGCAGAATCTTTCTCGGGCACAGCCCTCGTTTTGCGACACTCGGACGCAAGTTGTTTTCCTCTATCAATTCAGCGACCCTTTCCGGATTACATACCTTGAATACCTTGATGTCCGCTCTTCAAGGGTGATTTCTCCAACCTTGCAGGACGCATCTATGCCATTCATTTCGGTTTCTTGCCACTTGTTGCCATCTCTGTCCGAATAGTTTTCTGAAAGGATCACTCCACCTGGCCGGGGGTCTTCCTCGCGGTCTTTTTACTCCGCGGGGATACCAATTGGTCACACGGGATGTCCAACGGTTGTCATTTAAACGAGCTACGTGTCCTGCCCATCGTTTTTTCGAGTCATAGATATTTTCAATCACATCTTTGACGCCAGTGCGCCTTCGAACTTCATGAGCAGGAATTTTATGCATCAACGTGATACCGCACATCACTCGTTCCATCGCTCTTTGAGTGGATGCCAGTCTTCTTTCTTCATTCAAAATTGTATTCCATGTTTCACTTCCATACACCAGTGCCGGCAGGACATGGGTGTTAAACACACGGGCTCTGACTTGGGCATCAATTCTTTTGTCAGTGAGAACATCACGATACTTGTTGAATGCCACCCAGCCTGCCCTACGACGACGACTTATTTCGACTGTCAAATCGTTATCCATTGTAACTGCTTGGCCTAGGTACATAGCAGATTCCAATTCTTGTTGCTCCGTACAGGAAAGCTTCTTTCTGTTACTATCTGGATTGACCACACGCACATACTTCCATGCGCAATGTCACATCCAAACTGTCGGTTAGTGGGCACCCGTTACCACTTTTTTCTTCTTTCCTTTTGCATACATGTGGTTCAAGAGCACACCACGCCGGAAGAGAGCAGTACTTTCTGTTGTGTCCAGAGAATTGTTGCTGTTCATCCAGGTATCCCATACCGCGCGCACCGTTTTGAATTTTGCGTCCTCGGACTCGACCTGAGCAAACCAGTTTCACACCGTTGTCCCTCCAGGATTCCCTGAAAAACGACCGACAGGTTAGCAGCTCATTTCGACTCACATTTTTGATTTTTGAACTCGCCCAGTGGGAAGATTCAAAAATGAAGGCCTCTACGGTTCCAAAGAATGGAAAAGGCTAGGGTTAGAAGTGGTGCTCACCCCTCTACAAAACTCAAGGAAGGGAATGTGGAATATGATTGATGCTGTTGAATTGAAACTCTCCTACCTACCTGTTTGTTTAACAGTTAATACAATATAATGAGCCAATCGACTTGAAAATCTGTTGGGTTTAGTTTAAATATACAGATATATGGGCAGAGATAGTGTTGTGGCAAGTGGCGCACTTCGCAGACGCATGGTCATGGGTTCGAATCCCGGATCGATATCCGCCTAGACTAACCAAGCCTTCCATCCCCCGGGGTCGTGAATTGGTACTTGGAATCGGGAGGATAGTGACACTGTCCTGTACATCGACTGGCCACCGCAAGTCATAGGCCACATAAGCACTCATTACGCCACTGCGATTCTTAAAGGCACCGTTTACGATAAATTTAGGGTACCCTTTCTTGACGGGAATCGATAAAAGTACTCTAGAACAAAGCGATGACAACGAAAAAAAAAACGCAAAAAACGAAGAACAAAAAGAAATAGAAAGGGTCGAAAAAAAGCTAGAAAGGGAGTTGGACGAGTTTCACATTGGAAGAACGGCGGTTAAGGGAGTGTTCGGGCGAGTGCACGAAGGCGACGCAATGTCTGCAACAGCAGACAACACACCCAAACAGCTGACTTAGACTACAGCCTTGAACCTGGCAATTTGCCAACCAGCGTATCGATTTTTCACCGAATTCGCTCCAATGCGAAAGTGGTGAACGGCAATTAGATTTCGTAGTCAGCCTAGCGAGGGGCGGAGGGCGACCGTGGCTCACTCTCCGGCCACTTATTGTGCCCTATCCAGACCGTTTTCCGACCTCATCCCTGCACAAATGGTATCAGAGGGGGCGTCGAATTCAAAACATGTACAAATCTCCAAAACCATTTTTTCGTGAACCGTGCCTTTAATGGAAGTTGAGTGCGGGGACACATCTCTCAGACAGGATTGATTAACGCCAAGAACTTCATCCTTCATATATGTATGAGTCAAACAAAGATAGATGAAGGGAAGTGAAACGACGAAAACTTCTCGTCCGATTTAATATTTGCTTTGCTTTTTTTTAAAGAATTCCACGTGTTATTAAACGGTTGTCATTATTAAAACGAGCAAAACGACGATTTTTTCAGCTCCAAAGCACATCTATCGAGCGTCAAGCGATTCAGAAACAGCGTCAAGAAATTCCACACTTTTGGAACCTTAACGAGGATCCGGCTTTGACTGACGTCATCGTTCATTTCCTACCCCCAGGACAAGTGACGATTGGTACTGTTCAATACAATAAAGTAAAATAAAGTAAATTACCCGGTTTGAGATTCTGTAGGAATTTATCGGATTTATCATAAGTGCGACGAAGGCAGATAGGGGAAAAGGCAGCAACGTGAAGGAGTGACCCTAGGGCCCAAGCCACGCTCTTCTGAGCACAAATTTCCACCCTGTACACTAGCTGCATCCGATGTCATACACGTGTCCCATGGGCAAGTCTCTTCAAATTGGATGTGCCCACTTTGCGAATCTTTGACTTGGTGCTTTCAAGCTGAAGTAATTTAGCCCTGATTCTTGTATTCGCTGGAATATCCCCGGGCTCAGGAGACATTGATTGGAAGCTACAAATTTTTCAATTGAAATTGAATTTAGGAAACAAAACAGCGGAGCCGGCTCCGATGGTGCAACTGAACGGACTGTCAATACTACCTCAACACGCCATTGTGGTTAATTCGAAGAATAAAAAGCTGACAATCACGCCGTGCGGGGTGAATCTTTTGTGACCATTAGATAACTTTTTAAGCTGTACTTTAAGCAGTAATTTGATCATGATGACATTGTAGAGCTAGTATCCACAAATCGACTGAGGTTTTACGCCTAAAGCTGGAAGCATCGAGGTACTGAACATGCATTATAAGCAAAAAATATGAATGCGAAAAGGTGCAAGCTGATTTTGTTCGAGTAAAACCAGCGTTCTACTAGGCGTGTCTTTTCAACCAGTAGCTTGCGACAGAAGTTGCTATTCTGTACGATAAGTGATAATAATTTTAGGAAGCTGAAATCCTCATCAACGGCAAAAGGCTTGAAAATACGAAGGAGCTGGTGCAAAACGACAGGTAATGTGAATATCGAAAACTTATCCCGCTAGTGTACACATACGATTTGTCTTCAAATCTCAATACACACCCTCTGGCTGAAGTGAAAATGTATGCCGATGACATAGCAATATGATAGAGTGGGTTGCTGATTGCGGAATACCCACAACTTTACGAAAATGTCTGTGCTTCATTTGGGAAAAGCCATAATTGAGTTAAACACAGTCAGCAACATTTCACTGAACACTTCATGTGAAGTTCGCGACCTTGGGTTTCTTATCGACCTTCGGTCCCTTGTCGATGCCAATTTGGATTCACCGCGTCACATTGGGAAGTAGTTCGAAAAGCCTTGGCAGCACTCCTTGCCATTTTTAGAAATATTCGGGTCGACGATGCTTCAATTTTGTTGAGCCCCTTCAAGGTACATGTATTGTTTCCCTACTCGAATACGGTTCACAGATATGGAACCCTCATACTAAGAGTCTTCAGGCAAAAATTGATAAAGTTCAACAAACTTTCGCGAGAATATTAATGTATAGATGTCATCCTGATCCAACATACCCGATCTAACATACTCTCTACCAAACTATGAGGACCGCCTGCACCGCTTCAATCTTAGAACATTATTGTACAGAAGAGTATTTAATTATGTAGTGTTCTGTTTTAAATGCTGAGAAGTAAGCTCAAATTACGGCCGAGTGAGTACTGGGTAATCAGACCGTGCAGGGGCCACTTCCTTTTCTCTACAACGCCTTAGACCTTCTTGCTTTGTAAGGCATACAGGATTTCTAGAAGTGTATAGCCTGGAGGTATAACCAAACTCGCTCATGGGTATGGTTTTTCCTACTGTGCGTTTTTTCACTTTTTTTTGCTGTTTGAGTTTGTAAGCGGTTCCGTTTCCTTGTTTGCTAGCTACTGAAGCGCACCTTTGTGTGTATTTTGAATAAACAAATAAATAAATAAATAGTGAAGCGTTTGGGAAGTTTGCGGAAGCGGCACGCCACACAGTAGGCCTGTAGAGAGGAAGGTAGAAACATCCCGAAGACTAGATTTCATCAATTTCCCATGCCTGCAGCTTCGGGAACCTTTTCTTTGAGGATGCTCCGCACATTTACAACCTAGCGTCTCCCTTCTTCGCAGCGCCTCTTTCCTTGGGTCAATAGGTAGGATGTCGCATATTCTGAGTGCATACTTAACTCGATGAGCAAATGATAGGTAGACCTTCATCATTTCATTTGATCATCAAAGCTATCTTTGGTAACACTCAATAGAACTATCCCCAGTGAATTTCTATCAAACGCCCTGACTTATAGCCAATGATCACAAAAGATCTCCAAAATGAGGAAGACGTTTGTGATATTAAAAAATACGTCAAGAATTCCCTTTTCTTTATTACAACGAGTCCTTTCCAGCAACAAAAAAGCTTAAGGTACTGAGGAGAGGAAGAAGCCTGGTAACTACGTGCATTCATTCTTAGTTTTCTACAATTGACTGGCTACATAATATCCTCATTGTACTGAAATCAAAATGCCACTTTACTATCCAATCATGTGCGGCTACGACCGTGGTATGGCGTCGTGCCAGAAGAGTTCCCCCCGCGAGTGCTTGCAATTTGGCAAAGTGTCACGGACGGGGCATGTAAATTTAGTTATCTTCGTGGGCCTCGGTGCAAATGTTGCAACCTCTGAGCTTCACAATGCCTAAATACTCGTCCGCCTTGGATGTGTACGTCGGCTAAGCAGGTTTAAGGGTCCTTATTGAATCCTATCTTGACTGTTTTTCGACCCGAAAGCGTCCTTAAGGCCGTCCTTGGGGGTCTCATGTTCATCCTAGGGAGAAATCTTAGAACCATTTTGAACGCGAACGAACATAGACTGCTTTCATAGTCCACGATTTGGCCCGCGAGCGAGCGACCGACCGACCGATCAATCGAGCGAGCGGGCAAGCGACTGGGGGACTACCGGTCCTGGGGTATCGACCAAGATTCAGTTGTAAACAAGGGGCAAGCGTCGCCCCCGGGTAGCTCACTCGCACGACTGGCCGGTCGGTCGGTCGCGGGCCAAATCGTGGACTGTGAAAGCAGCCATACTAGCTACTGTTGGCTAATTTCATATTCTAATATCCACAAAATCCTTCAAAAATCGATTTAAAAATCTCTACATCATGTCTCAGTATAATTAACGGTCAGAGCTTCGTAGATAAATATGAGCATTCTAATTCATTCTTTCCATTCATTTTCAGAGTTCTGTTCGGAGGAAATCACCTATACGTTTTCAACAATCCTACAAAGGGTGGAGCTAGGAAAGATATCACTTACGAAGAAGCGCAAAAGGAGATCGCGCAAGGAGCTGGTATTAACATCTCAAATGATAGCGGCAAGAGCAAAGGTATGAGCACTTTTATCTAGAGGCTGATGCAAACGTAGAGAGGCGAAATCGGTAGGAATCTGTTGACGCCCCTGTTCTTCCAATCAGAGCTTGCATCAGAGCCCTTATCGAATAGTCCGTAGATTTCGAAACTATGACAGGCAGACAGACAGACAGACAGACAGACAGACAGACAGACAGACAGACAGACAGACAGACAGACAGACAGACAGACAGACAGACAGACAGACAGACAGACAGACAGACAGACAGACAGACAGAGAGACAGACAGACGGACAGACAGACAGATAGATAGACAGACAGACAGACAGACAGACAGACGGACAGACAGACAGACAGACAGACAGACAGACAGACAGACAGACAGACAACAGACAGACAGACAGACAGACAGACAGAGAAACAGACAGTTACACAAACAGATGGACAAACGAACAGAACCACCAAACTTGGGTTTTTATAGTAAAGATGATGTATTCTAGCTGACATGATTCTGGAGGAAGAATTGATTTCAATGATGCCACTGGTCTATCGGGCCAACGCCATGGCAGTCGAACTAAAGCGTAATGTGAAATTCGAATTAGTACTGGTTTCACCGGAAATGCGAGGGCTTCATGAAGGATTAACTGAGGTGAATCTATTCTACTTCCAAATGAAACTTAGCGCTTCTATACTTTTTTTCTTGATAAAGATCTGGGTAAGCGTACACAATCAAGCCGAGGACACATACTTTATGTGGGAAAAAGCGAGATTCATGAATCGTTACTACGGTATGCAGGAAATGTATGAAAACAAACAAGATGGTGAGGACTGGAACATGCCGAAGGTTGGCGACATATTTCTACTTTACTCTTTTGTGATATTTCATTTGAATTCCTTAGTCGAAGTTCGCTCGTTGGAAATAAAGGTATAATTCGAAGTGAAGCTAGGAACAAACTCACGGAATATAGCGATTTATCACTCTGTTGGTTGTTTGGTAACGCTCCTGTGAAGCTCGCGAGTTACCAGAAAGGTCGTCAGGTCATGTCACCAGTGCGGGTAGGGGTAGATCGGGTAACGGAACTTCTCCCCGATTGCGCCATTCTCCCTTGCGGCATGCGGCAAATGTCACTGCAACTACCGTACTCACCACGCCTCCCGCCAATCGATAGGACGCGATATTTTTCGTTGACGGGCTTGCTTTTTCACTGGAATTTATCGTTTTTTCTTCTGTTTCTTTTTAGTTTTCATGTTTATTAGACTTGATTGATTAGAATGACTCGTCCTATGTAAGCAACGATCAAGACTGCCTTGGAATTGAAAAGAGCGGCCAATTCAAATAATTAAAGGACTCCCTACCTCACAAATTGCGCGCTCCAATCTTCCATCGCAATGCTGCGATAGGCGGCGGGTGCTGCGTGTGCGACGCCGTGTTAGGGGAGAAGTTCCCGGACCCGGGGTAGATCCGAGGATGCGCGCGGCAAATTGCGCGGCGAAGTTCGTGGCTATCCTCGGACGCGCGTAAGTTCCGTCCCCCCACCAGTGCAGCCAGTGAAGCGGTCGTCACTAGATGGGAAATGAACGAGCAATTAGGTGAGAGCCAGGCAGGGCATACTTATACAGCAAAGAGTGAGCAATCTTGAGGTCTCGGCAATAATATAGGTAACTCTTTCTCAAGAACTACACTTTCCTCTTTTCCTTTTACTTTTCTTTTACTTCTATATTACGATATTCGAACTTCTATATTACGATATTCTGGCCCTTCTCGATTATCAGGAGCGTGATCCATTTTACGAGGCACCGGATTCGAAAACGTTCCTGGGCTCGGCGATCGTCTTTCTGCAACCACTTGCCTATTTGATGGATTCTGAAGAAACGTATCCTATTGTTGACGTTCAAGGTTGGCACGTTTTGAAAGAACTCATAGCTTTATTTGCGTTTCTAAATCGTCATACCACTTTGTTGACGGTCATTTTTTCGCTGTTTTTCCCGTTCGGATTCCCGCTACAAAAAAATACCAAAAAAGGACATGAACTGATCACCATCTCGCTTACCGTCCACTTGAATTGTTCGTTTGGGTACAGTAATCGCCATTTTGTCATTGCTATAAGTTCTTACCGACCACGAAGGCGATGGTCGTGTAGCCAATTGGCGCACTACCAAACTGGTACGGTGAGGGATCGAGTCCTGGATCGACACAAGCTACGCAAGTCTTTCTTCCTACTGTACTTGCCGTTAGAACTCGAACATTCACGCGAACTCGCGTCCCTTTGCCTTTTCTCTATGAATCGGTTCAGCGTAGAGTAGTACTCCCCTGCTTCTTTTGACCCGCTGCCTGCATTCTCCAAAGCATAAAAGCTCTAGTCCAAAAGAACAGTATCTAGTGATTCCCAGCAAGACACACAGAAACCGACACACTTTGTGCGCGACCCGCCTGCCATAAACGATGTATTGCTCGAGTCCTTTGTCGAAGCAACATGGTTTATTCCGCCCTTATCCGAATTTGACAGCGTGTTTCCTACTACCAACCTCTAGCGTTTCAAACCTGCCCACCAACCCATATCAAATTTGACATACCGGGTTCAAACAAACAATTTCAGCACATCCCGCCCCGAACGGGTGGGATCGGTCCGTTCGTTGACTGGACGGGTAAAGTACGGATTTGTGCATTGGCTGACCAACGAAACTCGTTATACGAGCCATTTAGGCAGTCATTGGCTGCTTTCATAGTCCTGCCGGCGAAGGCAGTGCTAGCGGGGAGGAGGGAGGCAGATAGTTAGGCAAACAGTCCACGCCCCTTCGAGGGGTTGAAAACAAACAAACTTCGAAGGGGCGTGGACTGTTTGCCTAACTATCTGCCTCCCTCCTCCCCGCTAGCACTGCCTCCGCCGGCACGCACGCCGGCCGGCCGGCCGGCGAACTATGAAAGCAGCCATTACGCTACTACGATCCTGAATGGAAGTCAAACGTGGGAACGGATTCCTCGAATGGGATCCATCGATGCCCAATAACTTTTACTCTTTCATCAGCGACCACAAGTAGCATGTATCAAACCCTACAACTAGCCTGTACGAGAACTCTTAAATATGCTAGTGAATGGGAAACGCTGAGTGACGTTTTCGAGTTTTCAAAGGTCGTGCTCTTAGGTGGCGTGCCACGGAAGCATCAAAGGGGGGGGGGAGGGGGGGAGGGGGTGGGGTGTGGGGTTGTTTGAAGAAATTAGTTTTGCATGAACATGAGTTATAATACTATCTCTTAAATAAAACATGCTGTGCGTTGTACATCCACTTCAAGAGTTTTATTTTTATTACAGTAAGACGAACTGTGTGATCACAAGCTAAACGAGCTTCTCTTCAATCTCTATTTCAGGAAATGAGCTTGGAGAGCTCTCTGTAATGCTAACGCCATGTAATCCATCTGGGAAAGAACTAATCGGAGAATATGTTAGTGATCCGAAGCAAACTGTAAGTCAGCCTAGCTAATTTCCTACTGATTCTGCTGGTACACTACCTATAATATACGCAAACGCACCCCCAAAAAGACAAATATTGCTCCATCTAAGCCGATATTTCAATCAATCAGTTGACACTAGAAGGCCTACCTATGCCACTATTCATGTATCATGCGAACTGCGGCAGAAAGAAAGTTAAGGAAAAAACTATGTCACGCTCAATCGCTCACCAGATGCATTATTCCCTAATGGTTATTGACTCTGATTGCATATGGGTAGCCCAGAGCCCTAGTTCGAAGGGGATCTGGAAGGTCAAAGATAGTGACTCTTCAGGAAGAATATAAGACTGGATGACCTGTATCCAACTGCACAATCAGTCTAAAGGGGTCGCAGGTCAACTATCGGTGATCGATTAGCATTTTCAGCTCGTTTTTTTGTTACTTACCAGAAAGGGATAGTTTACTTTCCATAAAATTTTAATTGGTTTGGTAAATCGAAAAGTGTTCTGAATGATGTTTCCGAATAGGGAAATTGATATCGCAAAATGGCTCTCCCAAAAGTTATGAGCGCTGGAATTTGCTTGAAGTAGTGTTATTTGGACGTATACGGTTATTAGGCATCGTCGCCTTGGTATTAAGTATCGGCCTGGGCAGTGGTAGTACTCGAATTTCTTAGGCGGCGGAGGATGCCTGTTTGCTCCTTGCTCCGTCGAGTTTTTCGCACAGTGTTCTTTGCTTCTATTTTTGGCTTTTGAAACTTTTTCTGACGTTTGTTCAAGTGAGCGCCTTACTTCTTCTCAGGAACAGATTCCACCGCGTTTGAGTCAACGATCCTGTGCCGTGTGAAATTTTGAACAAAAGCGATATCGAACACGCAATACTTTCGACTAAGAAATATGTTATGTATTTCGTAATGAAACAGTCTAACAGCTGTTCGCCGAGTACATTACGAATGAGAGATGTCGGAACTGGGAATCACCGGATGGTGTGCATCGACGTGATAAACTCGGAAGGTGTGCCTCAAAATGATAAATTCAGACAGCTTCAACTTTGCTCAATCAGTTTCTTTCCGTGAGTGCCGATGTGAAGCTTTCGGACGCCTTTTTAAGGGGCGTCCTGGCAATAAGGTATTGAGGTTGACTATGAAAAAAGTGTGATAGTCTCTGTGCAGCTTTTTCAGGTGCATACAAAGCGGTTCCAATTTCTGTTTCTCGTTTTTCGATTCTTACGCTTCATAAGAGAAGATCGTAAGGGAGGAGGCATTCTCTAGATGGCAAATGTCCAATTCAGATTGCCGAGCTTTCGCACGAATCGATGTTCATGGTCAAGTAAATGTCGGCGAGTGGGTATGGGTACATTCACCCAGAACTGGATGGACGCGGCAAATCGCGCGGCGAAATTTGCGGCGATTTATCCGACTTCAGCGCCTACCATTGGGGCCCAAATTTGAAGTGGAGTCGATAGGTACGATCATCTGACCATACTGATGTACTCTACATCAAGTTTGTGCCAAAATGATAGGTGCCAAAGTCGTCCCAAACGCCATGAATCTCGCCGCGCCATTTGCCGCGTTCACCCACTTCTGGGTGAATGTTTCGTCCCCCCGGCGAGGATATCTGTTTAGTACTAGTGGCTTTTGTTTCGCGATCTACTCCCCTATCGGTCACCTGGTGTGGCGCCACGTAGCCATCAACCCCCTATTCTTTCAGTAGACGAGAACGCTCCATGAAGCAGGTCTATGGAATACTAACAGTATTATTAATATTAATAATAATATCAACATCGATAATCATATTGATAATGAATCACTGGTGCCATTTCATTGCCAAGGAAGCCGCTTGAGTCATCAGATAAAGCACCCTAACTGTTGTCATCCGTTTCACCGTATCGCCCGGCTGGAGCCGGCCTCTTCTCCTTCACGTGTTGAAATTGCCTCCCTGCCTACACCCTTTTCAAACTTGGAGGCTACGGTAAATGAGGATAGGAGTTATTCATTTCCAGGGAAAAACCCAGACACCCAACACAATTCGTGCGCGCCCCGTCCGCCATGCAGAAACCTCCATAGGTTCTCAGTGTATGAGTAACTCGATTTATTTCCGACTTTCTTGCTTTCGAAATTTCGCTTCAAGCGTAGATTAAAATTTTTTGTCCACGCTTCGCTTTCTGTGAGAGGAGTTAAGTCCTGCCACTCGACATAGGTGCCTCAATCTGCCGCCTATATTTCTATTGAATATTAGCGTTCTAGGTCCAAGTTTCAATTTTTTTTTTGCATAAACCAAGTCCGGTCTTGCGGACCGCCATAAGTATTGCCATTTTGCCGCCTGCACACCCACCAGATTTGAACACTCTAGGTACACTGGAGCAGGAGCTATGAATTTCTACTTAAACCGCGCCCGCTGACCCACCGTGGGCGGAGTCTAGTCCTGCCGCCCAGCATAGGTGTTCCCATCGTGCCGCCTGTACTCCTACTAAATTTGAAGGCTCTAGGTCCAAATTTAATTTTTCGCACAAACCAGTAAGTCCATGGGAATCGGGGTTATGAATTCTTGGTCAAACACACACAGACAGCCCAACAGACACACTTAGCGCGTTATATATAGTAGGATATTACAAGCGCGTTATATATAGTAGGATATTACAAAAGTAGTACATAAGATCATAGCTGTGGTCTTATTAATAGGTTTAATGTGAAGATTTAGATTGGCAAAAGCTATGGCTTCATGGTGAAAGTTCAATCGGCTAGAGGTTTGCCTCGTCGCATAGAAAAGGTCAGCTTTTTGAGAGTATATTCCAAAGCGGCCAGCCTACTATAACAGTATCAAATATCCTTCTGAACCTATAAGCGGTTAGATTATGAAAGAAAACTTCGACTCGACTTCTCACCTGAATGGAAGTCGAATGGGTGGTCGCACCCCTCGGGCGGGATTGATTACCACCAAATTATCCTTTTCTCTTATATACGTCCTCGATTCGCCACGCTTATCGCAATTCCTTTGGCAACACACCTTCGGCATTTGGTGTAGCTACCGTAACTGATCAGTAGCGTCTCATACGATGAGTGTATTAGTAACTATGGAGATTTCATTCAAATGGGACCGAATAAAGGGTGTAGGGGCTTCAGGTAATGTAGCGGTAAGCACGGTAAAGTGAAGGAGCACGCGGATACTCATGCATGTATGTGTAATTAAAGGGAATTCCTCCCAGCCGGAATATTTCGCTCATTACCCGGTCACCAACAATCGTCAGTTAGAATGCCCTGGAGACGCCACGACAACTTGTACCCGATTTCGGAATCGGTATTCTTACACCAATGAAATATAATTAATTTCTACCCAAAAAGGTGGTTTTCTCCAACTATTTACTTGACTTCCCTTTGGGACAAACACGTGAATTTCAAGATGCAGCGAGAAAATGAAAACTATTTCAGAGTTCTTGTAAGTACAAGTTTTTCAATGGCAAAGAAATATGCACACAAATGTTGTCCGGAAGCACTCCATCCTACTCTCACGAGCAGATCTTCCAGTTCAAAGCCATTTCACCCGAGGTGAGTGCAAATGATATGATGCGAAGGGAGCCAATCATTCTAGTGCAGGCTATGATACTGTCGGTCTATATATAGTCATAGTAGGCAATCGCTCGTTGTGATCCTCACTTACAAATGTGGTCGAAATCCCATCTTCAGGGGCTGGCTTCTAGGGGAGGGCGGGTCAAGAGGATTTCGTTGGGTATCAGGCTGGCTTAGAGTGCTTGTCTTGCTTGCTCACTCGTTTCCTAAAATTTCTTATGTCTCCAAGTAGAACGCTCATGACTGGTCTGACCTGTCCTGCTTTTATATTTTTTTTATTATTCCGACGTGTTTGCAGTCTACGCTCAATACTGTAACATTCAGCTCTCGGACTACCTCCTGAACTCGAATCTCTGCATCTCACTTTGGGGTACACAGAAAGCTCGACAGATGAACGTCTTGTCAGCTCAGGCGGGCAGGCGACGGCAGTCAATGACGGTGAGACTTTTTATGACAAATGAAAAAAACAGACATTAAAAAGAAAGAAAAAAAATAGGAGGGAGACGGCAGAGTACACAGAACGCGACGGGAAATTATGAGATGTTATGGTCAAGTGAGGCACACTTTCCATATTAAGCCTCTTGCTGAAGCCCTGGAAAGTGAGCTTTACTGGAATCAAAGAAGGCTGTATCACTATTTAACACAGTGTAGTCGTAGCATTTATATGATCATTCAATCCTCACATTGGTTACAGCGGAATGCTACGACGCCTAGTTTTACATTTGAAAAGTACTTGCATCCATCAGCGATTCCCCTAATAGCAGTTGTTAATCTTAGTGGTATTTTCACTTTTTTAGGAGCCTACTGAAAAACGTCGACCACGAAAGAAAAGACCATCGTCACAAGCACCAAGAGCTCAACGAGACGAAAACGAAGCACCGCAAACAGGGTAATGGTTTCTGGCTGTCACCAAGTGCAGAATGCTTTGAGCAGTATTATACTACTTCTTGCTTTTGCGACTTACCAAACGAACCCCCACCATTGCGCAGGTGCGAGGTTGCCGCCGGAACAAACTCCGTATATAAACCCCCGATCAGCGACCATGCTTATCCTTTAACCCTTTGACGACAATGCGGATTTCGACGTGACGCGCCCATGGGACCACACTCCCCTTCTTTCGCGCGCGACTGGCACCCACCGGTGGGAGGCACTGTCCTAGGAGGAAATTCGTTCACTGGCTTACTGAATTCAGCAATTGAAAAGGAACAAGAAAGTATGGTGGCTCTCAAAATTGGATGCCAATAACCTTTGTGCCAGTCATAGTGGCACCCACCGGTGAGTGCCATTGTCGTCAAAGGGTTAATTGATCTTCTGGGTTGATAGGCTCACAACCGCCCGCACTTAGGGTACACCAGACTGCACAAGCTCCAAGCCTTGTCTGATTTCAAATTTCTTATTTTATTTATCTACAGATCTGAAGGAAAAACTTCAAAGCCGAAGAAGAAATCGTCATCAAAGACAAGGAGACCAAAGAAGGAGGCCTCGTAGTTCGTACAATAAGAGGATACAATAGCACGACCTTCGTTTCGTTGTATTAAACGGCTGCGAAAATATTAAGTGCATTCTTTGTCATTGCTGCATGTGTTACCGAACTGATCTAATCCGCTTTAAAAAAGCGTAATTCAAAAACAGCCCCAAGATGACAGAAGGCTTCAGTTTTCCAGTTGTAACAAATCGATTATAAACCAGCTACACAGTTTATTTCCTATCGTGAAAACGTGATGCTTTTTATGAAAATAATTTAACACATCAACAATCAGCTGAACAGATAAGTCACAGTCAAGCAGTTCACAGAAACAATGAAAATTCGCCAAACTCCAGGTACCCTGTTATACCGGTTATAAATAAAAGTTTAAGAAAAACGAATCTTTTGAAATGCATTTCAGTGATGCTGAAATGTTATAACATACGACATACGAATTGTGTATGCAGATTAAATCCTAGATTTCTACGATTTACCCACCCCAATTGAACAGGAGGATAAATTGACCCATCCACCGCTGCATCCTGTGCTCACTTGTTGTTTCCAGAACACTTAGGAAAATAAAGTTGTTTTGGCCGTATTGATTGTGTGTTAAGAAAGGAAAACGAAAATCATGGAAACAGTAAGAAATATCTAGCGGTATAGAAGAGAAATAAATAGCTTAATAGGAAAGATCAGTCTGGCAAGACTCCAGGTATCGATATTATAAATTGAATGATGGAAACAGGAACATGCGACTAACAGTAACAAGAAGGGCGCTACAGGAACTCCGCCATTTATACCGAAAATTCTTACCAAATCTATGTATCCGAGTAATCGCGTCCGGATGATGTACTGTAATGTCACCGCTAAGGTGCGGACCAGCGACTACTATTCTATGCGTATCTTCTGTTGAGGAAAAATTAATTTATAACCAAAGAAAGTTGAAAATGACAGTGTCTCTCAAGTTTAATCGCAGTTCCTAAACTTGTTTTGCGGTGTGGCATGGTGCTCTGATTTCCCTTCCTATTAATATTGCATGGCCGACTTTAATTTCCGATACACAATCAAAACACTGAACATGTTACTCAGCATCAATACCCCACCCAAATCCGCCTGGTCTTTCGTCTTCGGTCACAGGTTCAGTTGGTCGCTCGTCAAACAGCCACTTCAACCAAGCCGGGGTCACCAGTAGGCGCATACCGTGTTGCTGATGAGGAAACACGTCTTCTAAGAAGAAGTAGAAGTGTCCGCAGGCAATCCCTGTAATTCAAAAGCATCTTCGATTAGTCCAGCATCAGACATAGGATTACAAGGAGTGGCACATACAGGGTGGGCCAAAACTAAGATGACACAGATATCACATTTCCGAAAACGAATAGAAAGCTAATAAAACAAACCAGTTCTGAACAAGTGTTTATTACTGATCTCCTATTCAAAAAAATTGAAACTGAGATCTGTTTTATCTGTTTTCACTCAAGCCGCGAGACGACGATAGGAGGTGGCACGCATTAGGACAACGATTTGATCCCGGTTTTTGCAAAGCATTCTTTACATTACATAGTCCTTATTTAGGCTGACGCATGCTTTCATTTCAATGGTTGTTATCCATGGGATTTAGTCAGAGCTTCTCAGTGGCTATTGATAGAAGGTTATGAAATCGGGGAGCTACTATGATTTTCCTGGGCAATTCTACGATTCGAATTATAACCGTAACGCCTAACTGATCTACGCAGTTTTCTTGAACGATGACTTGTGGAACGCCTTCAGAGCGTGAGATTACTCCGCGAGTTTCTTCAAGGAATCGACCTCCCGTCTAAACCGTGGGACACTCGCGTCCACTTTCGACCTTCTTCGGAATAATGCCTTGCTCAGACAGGCTTCTGGGTGTGGTTGAGTCCATATTACAAGTGGTTGATATTATTCAATGCCCTTGTTTTTGACCTGCTCCGAATAACCAATTTCCGGCTCCTCCTTCATAATCGTGTCTATATATTACATTCAGCGATCAACTACAAATACTTTGTGCATGAGTAGGGGTTGATTGATAGGAGGATTTTTCCCATATATAAAAACTCCATGAAGTTTTTCACAGAGCCGGATGGCCAAAAGTAAGTTTTTTCAACTTCTTACCTTCAGTGCACAATTTAGTATGAACGCTTTCACCACCTAGATATTTAGTAGCGAGGCATGTTACCCGCTAAATAGGCCTTTGAATGAACGAAATAACATACCCATGAAGTCTACGATTGCATTGTTACCCAACAACAGTGAAAATAACAACAAAACCCAAGGTAGATATGGAGCGGTGAATGACAGAACTCCAAAGAAGTTCATCTGAAAGTCGCGGAGTCACAGTGATTGATAAAGCAGTAAGCAGGAAAAAACCAAAAACGACTGAAATAACAGAAGAAACTAGCCTGAATGTGAGGATTACGGCGACTCCAAATGTAGACTAGCATGATAGTAAAAGCCTGACCAAGGAACACCATCTGTACAAAGATACCGCATATGATCTGAACTGCTAGAACTTAGAACTGTTATAAAAAACGACCGAAAACGGTCAGGTGTTTTTTAAAGCAAATTCCGTTTGGAAACTCCTCTGAGATGGAATTTGCCACAAAAATATCAGGTTGAGCCATAAGTCCTCGGACAAAATGATAGCGATGACTTCTAGAGATCATATCTCGGGAAAGAGGAGACGAAAATGGACGCGCGTGGTATTGATAGATAGAGGTGAAAAGCTCTTTAAAACACATACTGACGAACACACCTAACTGCTTCCTTTCCTGCAACCATGCCTCATGATTTCAAGCCGTCGCAACTCCACCTCCGCAACTCCATCCTATTTCTTTTTTTATCTGGCCAAGAACGGAGATCGATAGACGTAAGAAGGAAGTTTACAAGAAGGGTGCTCCTGCTAGATGCACAGTTCACAAGTGGCACACGAAGTTCACGTCGGACGACCATTCCATCGAAAATGAAGACTGTCCGGGACGCTCAATGGATAGGATTTGGAGGTGCTGCGGAGCCAGGTGGAAGCCGATACCAAACTACTCGTGAACTGGCAGTCACCCATGAGGAGTCAGTCCACAATTATTCGTGGATTGAAGTCAATCAGCAAGGTGCGGAAGCTCGGTCGATGGGTGCCTCATGCTTTGAAGCATTATGACATGGACTGCTGCGCCGACATGGCACTTTCTCTCCTCACGCTCAAGCGCAGGAGATGGTCAGGTGTGTTCGCTAGAATGTATTTGGAAGAGCTTTTTTTACTCTATCTAACGATGCCTCGCGCGTCCATTCTCGACACCTCTTTCCCGAGTTGTGATCTCTAGAAGTCATCACTATCACATTGTCCGAGGAATTATGACTCAACCTAATACATATACCACATTTTCGTGATTATTCCGAAAACATGCCATCACCTACTCTTCCCTGCATGGAGGGGAGGACCACGCTTCAGCGTGAGTTTGTGAGTTGATTTCACCTGAACTTTATTATTTCTCGACGCACTCGCAAATCTAGCTTATCTCGCCTATCTTCGGCGGCCTCCAAATGCCACTGTTGCAGTAGTTAGGAATTGTTTATCCTGCTAGTAATACTGATCACTTTCGCGCCTGAGCCATAATCTCATTAGGGCATATAAATGCCTCGATTTGTTGTACTGTTCCGTTTATTCTCTAGTAAACGCTGTGCATTCTGCCTGCTACCTCCGGATGCAACCACCGGGATCAAAGGTTATTTGGAATGGTTGAAAAGATCAATCCTGAAACTTTCAGGGGATTACCATGCTATAGGGTTATCGTGCAGAGTTTGAGATCACTTAAACGAATTATTGAACGTGTCGCATAAAAAACAGGAAAAGCATTGAGAGCCTCTTGCTAAACGCTTAACGCACCATCAAGAATAACAAATTTGAATGTCTGGGTGCGAAAAAAGAAACGGCTTCGCTTCATGACCTGGACCTATTTCGATCGCCATTCGCTACACGGCGATCGGAAAGGTTGTCATTATTCGAAATTATCCAACGACTATCATCAACGGTGGTCCGCGCACGTCTAGATATTTATAGCAGCATCAATTCTCAAGAAGTTCTAGGAAATGTTTGGAGCTTAAATTACTTGCGCTTCCCCTGGCCCTCACAAATTAATTCAGATGAAAACATAGGCTAATAAAGTCCCTCATCTTCATCCCTCATCAGCGATCAAACCATTGCATAGAGGGCCAAGATTTATTGAAAGTTGTATATGAATTCTAGATATATAAAGAATTGCAGTTTTATATAACAAAAGAAAAGTTTTTGCAAAATCGAGGCAAAGCCAAAAGCTAACCATAAGAATTCCTCCAAGTAAAAACATGTAGACGAAATCAGCTCTTCGACCACGAAAAGAGCCCTCTTCTAGCATCATGCAATACCGATACGTGAATATCATATTGAACAAGAAGCTAAAACCAAATGATCCAAAAAAGCAGAAGGACGTGATCAGTCGCCAGAACTGAAATAACTTTGTAATGTGCAAAAAGTGAGGCTTGCAACGCAAATTAATCTTAGACGCTTGTGCGGCTATTTACTATTAGGGCAAGTCTGTCAACTAAAGTCGCCGCTTAACAATCTAACAATCTCGCCAATATATTTACCAAATCAATGTTTTTCTTGTTCACTATGGTTACAGTGCCCAGGACAATTTTTTATTTCAAACGCTGTGCAAAAGTAGATACGAAAGGAGAAAAAATTCAAAATTAACCTGGTATCGCTTCACTATAAGATCCCAGTTGAAGTATAAATGGAACGGAGTAATGAAGTCGAGTTGCTGAAACACATTGCATTGCATGTTAAAGGCAAATAGAGCAAGAGCAATGAAAAATATACGTTTTTCGATATACTATTTCTTTTAGAAGCCAGGAAAATTGGAATGAACAAAAAAAAAACGTTGCAGAGAACAAGAACTCATCCGTCAAGAAAAGAAACAAATAAATCATAATTCATTCGGGAATTTCAATCCAATGGAAAAAATGGAACTGAAGAAAAATGGAAGTAAAACTCACTACCGCCATAGTAGTCAGAATGCATGCGGTTGTGTAGGCCCGTGTAATCGGGGGCATATCCATATAGACATCTATTAAATTTTGCATCTGAACATCTTCTCAATTACTAAGACACCAATTTACCGGACGAATATCAAACCCAAAGTCATCACAATATTACAGGTACCCTACAACAGTATTACCATTCCGATGTGGTTCTACTAGATCCCCTGCACGGTATAACAGAAGCCTCGTCCTTATTCCAAAACACGTGCTGTGCACGCGAGCTTTACCCAAATATGTAAATACCAGTGGAATAATAAAAGGTAAGCATTAGGTTTGTGACCGAGCAAAATAAGATACATTCAATGTGAAAACTTTCATTCAGTCAAGTAAATCATATAGAAAGGCATAATACATTCTTGAGATACTTAAACTATGCTAAGGTTTTTAAATAGAGCGAGTCTACCTTGTAACTCTACTATGAGAATTGAATTATCAACGTCAACATATTCAGCAATCAATATAACAATACATTTTTTACCGGCTCATGGATCAACTAGACCAACATAAATATTACTGTGTAACAATAACAAACAAACAACATAATTGAAAGACCTGAAATCGTGTAAAGGACCTCAAGTGCGAGTGCAAGCAAGAGCTGTTCGATAATACTTTTTCACGGGAATCAATACCAGAGTCAGAAGTTTTTCTTCTTTTTAACAACTATTTCAGAGATTTTGTGCAAACAAAAATAGAAAAAGGTAACAAATAGGTCATAAGAAAAGAGATACAAGCAACTAAAAGAGGCCTAAAAGTGACTTCGGTTCTTCTGAGCTTGCTTACGGCGTCAAGATTGTGCTTTTGCCACTAGCCGCTAATGCGGTAAGCAATTTATTCAACCGCTGCACCATACCACTGGAGTCTTTCAAAAGACCGGAGGTGATCAGAGCATTATCGTAGACCTGAAATAATTGTTAGCAGAAGAAGTCGGAAATCAGCTGTGAAGTGAAAACTTTCGAAAATTCCCTCTAATCAATCTGACGAAAACAGTCCGCTCCAAAAAAAGTCTTAATCTTGAACAAAACTCAAAAACGAAACGTATACGCCACTTCCCACAGAGCAATCCTTTCCCCGCGACGTATATTTCAATCCACCTCCCCTCCCCAAATTAATAGAGCATAGTCCACTTATCTGTAGCTTCCGCTTAGAGTCTAGGTTAGGCCTTCGCGGCAATTGATTCCGCTTATGGAATGCCCCCAGCAGTCGACTGGCACTCCTGCGACTACCAGACTCCAAAGGAGCCCCATTTGTGGACCAATGAAAATCTGTGTACAAAGCCCATAATGGAAGTGAGTCGCCCACGTTCGTCTACTTACAAAAGTGTTCAGAACACATTTATGTTCAAGTCATCTTTAGGTTAATTGAGAGAAGGAGGACTTTGGGAAGATTCAATATATCGACCTCACTATAGTCAAAACTTGCTCGAATTTTGCATTACTGGTAACAGTGTAGAGTTTTGTCATGACCGAAAAAAATGTAACGCTATGACGCTGGATCCAATTTCAAGAAGTCTCCACTATACTCGCTCAATGTAAAGTTTTAAACTTTCTCTACAAAACTTCATAATTGTCAAAGTATCGTGGGGGATTCTTCCACCTCTTTAAAAATGTAATGCAAAAGCAACCGAATCCACTGACCTGCGAAATGAGGAGTTCCGCCGTCTGTGGATCAGTTCTCTTCATGTTGTAGAGGCTTTTAATCAATGGATGCGAAAGATTCACATGAAGGCATGGCTGGAGGAACACCTGAACTCAATTATATTGTTCGTTGAAACCTCAGTTATGCTGACAATCTGATACTATTACATCGTACCATTATTAAAATGATAATCAAAGGATTGAACAAAAGTTAGGAGAATTTCTTACCAGGTGCTCCATGTCTTTTATTTCACCTGTTCGCAACAAATGCCTTGCAGCCCCCATTTCGTGCTTGATTGTCAACATTACTGGATGATCACTGGGTCGGTGATGTCCAGCTATATCGTGAACCTAGAAATCGATATTTCTTTGAAATGTTCAAAATCTCTTTATCGCGGGGTTGAGAATTTACTGTTCGGCGGGGCGCCGTACCTTCACAGATCCAAGCGTGGTTTTGATCCAGTCCAACAATTCCTTTTTATTGATATCACGGAATTGCTCTGAAGAAAGAATGCGATTTCTAGATGTTCCTGATGACAAAATCCTTGCCTACTTGTATCGGTTTCTCCTGTTTCTGTTGATGCTGCACTTTCTGCCCACTTCTCTATTCCTATCAAACTTTTCATTTGGAATTGACCCATCGAAAGGAAGACTACCTAGATAAAGACAGTTCATTAGCAACCATGGTTCTAAATAAATAGGAGGGTAAAGTAAAGCTAATAACCTCGTCAGCAGGTTCGTAAAGGAAAAGAACTTCCTTGTTCTGAGATTTGATCAACTCATAGTATGGTGATGACTCAGCGAGTTGTCGGCTAAAAAAGTACTCTTCACAGGAAAAAGTGGTACAGAAAACAGCAAAAAACATGAGTGGCCAGCAAGCCCGATGCGACCTTCAAACAACTCACCTAGGAGAAAACATGTAGAATATTTCTTTCTGGCCTTCCTGCATACGCTTACAGTACTCGCTAAGATTGGTGAGCACACCCGGTTTCAGGTTCGAAGATTCAAACAGTAGTAATTTTGCTAACTCTTCCTGCAAGCGATGTTTAAAAGGTGCTTAGGGATGAAATGGATGCATAACAGAAATGCATCTTCAAATCCGATCGAATTCAGATCAAAAAAGGACAACTGTTCTTAACTGTCTGCACCTCCGATGGACTTCTTAGGAATCGACTAACCTTTTGACTATGCTCCATTTCTGTAACAACGCCTTCTTTAAGGAAAATGTTGTAGTACTTGTAAAATTCTTCGTACTTCTCATGATCCTTCTTCATTTCACTCTGCAGAAAGCTAAGAACCTTGTCCGTCAGTATTTTCTTCAACTTTCTGGAATGAGGGAAAATGCTGCAAACGGAGGGAAAATGAATGGAGTTCGAAGTACTTGAAAACAAACCTCAAAACAGGATTATTCTGAAGCATTTCTCTACTAAGGTTCAATGGAACATCTTCCGAGTCGACTACGCCCATGATGAAGTGAAGATAGCTAGAATACATCTGCGTTTGCACAAGTTACTTTCGAATGGAACTAGCATTATGACCCAATGCGCTTTATGCGTTTAATACCAACAATTTCATTAAAAGGGCCAAAAAGTTCAGAGGTAGCAAGGCATAGAAAGGAGAACGTTGTGAAGAAAATCACAAAGGAGCATATTGGATGACTATTCGATAAACAACGACAAATAAATGCAACCTGGGAGGCGACAATATATAAACATACGTAGAAGCGACTTGCATGATGAGTTACAAGTCAAAATAGAACCTAATCAGGAAAGATCAACTCGAAGAAGGCAGCAAATTTTGCTGAAAGAAGGTGAATGTTCGAAAGTTGGACCGTTTTCCAATAAAGTAGAAAATAATTTGCAGAAAAAAAACATACTTAGGCAAAAGTTCACCAGCGTTTGGTTTGATAAGCACTCTTCTAGCATACAGTGACAAACCACATTCCCTGTTATGCGCCTGGGCAGCGTACTCGAGCATTGAGTACTTGTGTTGTGGTATATAGAGAACAGATCGTAATGAGACTGGCGTGTCGGTCTGTAAAAAAGATGCTTGGGATCTCGTTCAGAACCGGCAGCCTATACTTTGGGATCGACATTACAGAGTAGTAGATAATTTTGCAATTTTAGAACAGTCACCTTGTAGTGAATTGTATAGCACGGTCTGTGTATGAAATCAGACTTCTTCTGCTGTTTCGCCAACTGCCTGAGGATAAAAAGAGTGACATGGAAAAAACGGAACAAAACAACAATGCGACACTCTGCCCGATCGCATCAACTGGGAGAAAACGCACTGGAAGAACGTTTCGTGCATCTCCTTGGTAACGTCTTTCGGTTGCAAAGTCCATATAGCATTCAAACTATTTACACGTTCTCCATTCAGCAAAATTGGAGCAGCAACAAAGTAGGAGTACTTGTCGATTATCTGGAATCATTTCGCGGAAGTCGCAAAAATCGATACTAGGTATCAAGATTGAGGTATGATTGGCCTTGCTGTGTGAGTGATACAGCTATACCTGATCGCTACGAACCAACGTTTACGTACACCAAAAGGTACTGCTATTTGGAAATCTCCCTACCTCCTTTACTTTATCAGCCTTGGAATAATCTGCAGAGTCGCCGGCTTTCAAATGGATGTGTACGCGAGTACCAGTCGGCAAACCGCTTTCTTCGGAGATTTCATAGGAATTATCTCTGAATATTAGAGCAGTAACGATCTTGAGATGTGTGTCACCGCCAGTAAGTAACAAGACTTATCGGAAGAGGTTTGATTCGTTTCATGACTTCAATGCCTCTGTTGTAGAATGGGGGAACCATGCGTTATGTATTCAAAGTTACTAACGCAAACATGGAATTTACAATTAAACAGCACAAGCTGATCCCTGATTATACTTCAGAAAAGTCTAGTGTTTGATGCACCCAGTGCCTCAAAAGTACGTTCTCAAATACTTCATAAAATTTTCTAAAAAAAGAGTTTGTTCTTTATAGGTTGTAGATGTTCTGAGTTACGACTGCCCAGAGATTAACCCCAAAATTGTGGCAGAACCCACAGGGTGGGGGGGGGGGACATTGGTTACAAAATGCCCTAACGGAATAAGGAATTGTATTCACCAGCCTTGGACATATTTCAAATATCCCCTATAACATCGCCATGCGACCCTATTTCAAAAGATATCAGTGATAGTGGTGACCATAACTACATTTCTCCTACCAACATCACTGAGTACATTTTCGAATTTTCGACAGGGACAAGAAATTCATGTGGCAATCCCTTCCCGGTTCTCATCAAACGGCACTACACCAAAATACGAAGAAAACTTGAGATCAACCTAGTTAAATGCTAGCCATTCAAGCTACTGTTGGAGCATACGTCGATGAGCTTTCGAAAGACTTTCAAACTTACCCCTTCCAAACCCATTTCAATCCTTGGTCCTCTTTTGCTCCAACTTTTCTAGTAGTTACAACGACCGAGTCTGCTACCATGAAAGCGGAATAGAATCCCACACCAAATTGGCCAATTACTGCTTCTGCATTGTCCTTATTCTTAAAACATATGAAAATATCAAAATACAGAAAACATTCAAGATTTGAATGATTCAAAACCTTCTCAATGAACTCTTTGCTGCCCGACTTGGCAATCGTTCCGAGGCATTCGAGTAAATCTTCGCGATCCATTCCAATGCCAGTGTCCTCGAAGGTGATTGTGCGGTTAGCCTCAATAAAAAAGACCTCCATGCCTATATGGGAGACCTGGCAACTATGCAAGGCTCACCTCATCAGTAATAACCCGAATTTCGCTGGGTCCTTCTGCTATTTCCCCGGTCAACTCGACGCATCTCCTTTTTTCAAGGGCATCCGAAGCATTGGAAATGAGTTCGCGTACAAACACCTGAACATTTACTAGCATACAAACTTATTATACCATATACTGCCATAAGAATTTGCATGAATTGATGTTTCTACGTGTCGATTCGGTAGAATTCCATGAATTACAAGGTCATCCATCAAACCAAAATGCTAAAACCAAAAGCTACATGAAGAATCAATCGGGAAGGTAAACAAACCAGACCATTTTTTATAGAACTGCTCTGAAGAGCTCAAATGTTCAACAAGACTACAAGTAAAGAAGAGCATAAAGTGTTCCATTCTCACCTCACTATGGGAGTAAAGAGATTTGGCGACGATGTCCATGAGATTTTTCGTCTCTGCTTGAAACTCATGTCGCTCAGCGGTTGCATAGAAGCGTTGCGAAGTGGTGACACTCCTGTGGGGTTGCATCACCATGACACTTACTGGACGAACACCTCTGGCTCGAATGGGCCAAGTACTGAGAAAGGCTATTGGACGCAATGGCAATGCGTTTCTGGCTGCCCACATTCTAAAAAAGTAAATACAAATGTTAGGATATGAGCAATTTTTTGCAAACACAAAATTTTACGATTATGGCCATAAGGGCATTGATGGTAGAGGCCATAAAATAAAAACCAACAAATCATAACGCTGCGTACCGCTTTTCTGATGCAACGGTAACAGGCTGTTAAGTTTCGAGCTGTCTTTCGTTTACGGTGGTTGGCATTTGGTGCAGCTGAAGATGAGACACAGTGAATCAAGCGCTGAACGCCATTTCCCCTTACAATGTTAGGCTGCATTCAGACTCAGAAGGGCAAAGTTGCAAACAAGGAATGATCTATATATTGTGTACGACATCATCTTTTCAATTGTAAGGTATCCTCTACGAAAACCTGACGATCGGTAATCAAAGAAGTCTTTCATAATGTACGAACAGCAGAACTCAACAGCTCAACAGTTGATATTGTGCATGTCCAACATTTTGTGCAATCATCCCTCAGAGGCTATGACGACTATGTGGCGGCTGGACAGCTCATCTTAAGGTGACTCGATGATGGCAGATTAGACAAGATTCCAGCTCTACATTAGAGAAACTCAACTCTTGAAATAACTGTTACACAGAAAAGGCAAGAAGGCAGCTACTCTATTAGTTTATACAAAAAGGCGTACAACAAAAATAGAAATATTCTTTAGAGCGGCGGAACTTCGTGCAGAAACGTTTTGTCTATAATGACTACGATGAGTATAACTCATGTCCGAAACAAAATGCTCACTCAAACAAATATTTGAAAGTGTTGCCAAGCGCCTATTCGAGGGAGAGCATACTCTGCAAAAACAGTGAGAAGATAGGGAGCAAACCCTTAGGCTGCTTTCATAGTCCACGACTTGGTCCGCGAGCGAGCGCGCGAGCGACTCAGTTGTGAACAAGGGGCTCGCGGACCAAATCGTGGACTATGAAAGCAGCCTTACCCTTCACCTGAAGGAGGCGATCATTACTTCTGTGCCACGACGTGGCTTAATAACTTTGTGGACAACTGCGCACTAAGTATGCAACGTTAGTGGAGAAAACTTCGAGAACTTTTTTCAGAAACTCATCAAGCAGTTTCACTTCCATATTCGTGAACAGCATTCCAAATCTACCGACACATCTGGGTCTTTATTCACATGAGAAGTCCTCATTCCATGAGAAGTTGGTCCTTCTCTACGGTTAGTTGGAATTGATCCACCTAGAGGATTCGAGAATCTCGAATGCATCGGACTAGCTCCCTCAACGACCGCTGGTTTGGGCGAACGATGCGTCGCTCATTGTCCTCCATAACACCACGTACGAACCGAAACGAAAAGCGACTACTACCTCCGCTTCTCGCGAACGACAAATATCCTTTCTATTTTAGCTACCACGCATTTGGGTGCCATGGAGATGTTCTTTGCTGAATTGATTGTGAACTTCCATGTCCATGTCTTGGAGTCAAGAGCACGAGCAAGTGTGGTCCATTATTTGCTAGATAGTGAAAGGTCATTTTGGCCTCTTCATACCTTCTTTTGGCTCTTCTTTGCTTCCTTGATAAGCATTCTTAAATCATTCCTCAGTAATCCCAAATAATGGATTATTTTAGATCCTTTAGGAAGGTACACTGGAGCTAGCGATTGAAAGCCTTTCCTACTTGCCCGCCCCTTAAATGACAGTTGACGGTTATGTGGGAGCAATTGAAAGGGTGCAGGAGCCCAATACGCGGCTATGGGGCTTGGACTAGCTGCTGATGGTGGTGTGGAGCAGACAGGCACAGAAGTGGTTGAAGAGTTCTCTGGTATCCTCTGGTTCGTATGTGAAAATCTTGAATGATAACTTCATTTAGCTAGAAAGAATATGTTCAGAGGGCCAGCCATTGGACACTTCTAAATCATATCAGAGACGAGATCGACAGGGCGGTCATGCAGAACGTCCTTTTTTACCTGAAGATAATAGAGCAGCGTCTACTATGCTACGGACGTATTGAGAGGGCCCCCGATTCATTCAGTAAAATTTAAAATCGGCACCAAATTATAGGCTAAAGGGAAGCGACCACGAGGAGCGTTTCCATGAATGATCTCACATGCCACCGAAACTCCTAATTACTCACATCGACACACCCACGCACACACCACAAAGGCGCGAAGAACTGATGACGAGCTGTTGGTGACCTTCATAGTTCCCAAGCAGTTTCTTCTATACCTCCGAAAATGGTAAAATGGTTCATTGGGGACTTGCAGTTTTTAAGGTCTCCAAACCGTCTGACGATGGCATCTTTTACAGAAATTTGTCCTAGAGTTTAGTTTTTTCCAGCTTAGTGGTTTTTTGATTATGTTTAGTGTTTTCGCTTACCATTCTCGGTACTTGACCATCTCAAAATCGAGCCATCGTTTTTCAGAACTTTATAACCCGCCGCTATCACTACTCATATTTTTTTCCTGAATGTTCGCTGGAATTTTTTCCAAAGTTATGACTTGTAGGCTCACACTGTAGAATTTTCCTGTCATCTTGGAACATGACAAATCGTTCTCCCTATATGGGTTCCTTTGTGAACTGCGCAGCCTTCACAACGCCGTTGAAAATCGTCAGCTGTGGGTGAGGCATTCACGCGCTACAATGTCTAGCCCCTCACTATGCCCTATCCAAGGCTTTTGTCGACCTGACACCGGCATATATGGTATCAGTAGTAGGTCCCGAACTCATCCGATTGTAGAATCTCAGAAACCATTTTTATCGTGAACTGTACCTTTAAGACAAAGCACAAACATACTTCCCCACGATTATGACAAAACTTCGGAAATGTGCTTTAAGGTAGATGGCCAACCCCTTGACTCCCTGGAACTTCGAACTTTACATACTTGCAGAAGTTCATTCTTATTTTTCTAGGCATGAAAAAAAAACTAGCAATCTGTTGTGAGCGGTTGCTCAGCGGCCATTAGATGGCGTGACCAGTGGAATTTCCCTAAGTGAGGCCCAAGAATCCTTACAAAAACATCAAAAACATCACTTTTAGAGAATGGAAAAAACCGAAGTTCGCTACCGACTCACTGGTAACATACAAATAACATTTATTGACAGATTTATTGCAGTCAGTGGTCATCTTATTGTTAGGATTGTTGGTTACTTCGCAAACCATGGCGCTAAATCACTCATGCCTTCCATGAACCGTTTTCATCACCGCTTCATAGATATGCCGTAGTTCCTTGACTATTTGACAAAATCATTTAGACGTTATGTACTGACAATGAAGAGTCAGCTCGCAATTATCTGAGTTTTTTTTACGCAGGTTTGCCCGGCTGAACTCTTGCTGATGAGCTCAACTTCCCGCAACCGCGACACACGATAGTACTAACACATGCACGAGAAGATCGCAGATGTGTAACGTTTAGAAAGATTGACAATTCAATAGACTTGTTAGTATCCCTAAGATTAACAATAAAAGTTAAAAAGTTTTTGGCGTTAATCAATCCCGTCTGAGGGATGCGCCCCCGCACTCGACTTCCATTCAGAATCGTAGTGGCGTAATGAGTGCGTATGTGGCCTATACAATGACTTGCGGTGGCCAGCCGATGTACAAGTCAGTGCTTTTATCCTCCCAGACGAGTCTGGTACCAATTCACCGACCCCGGAGGGATGGAAGGCTTGGTTGGCCTAGGCGGGCATCGATCCGGGATTCGAACCCCTGACCGTGCGTGTGATATAGTGCGCCACTTGCCACTACACCACCTCCGCCCTAAGATTAACAATAAAGATCAACAATTATGGTCAAGTAACCGCGATGAGCAACTCTGCTTATATCTGACAGTATTCCTAAGATTGACAGTTAATATAGTTGTTTAGTATCCACAAAAGTAACAATTAAAATTGTGAAACTGTGAATGATATCGTTATGGTAGGTAGCAATATGGCGAGATGAGCAAACCTGTTGAGAGAGTTCTCATCTTAAGCCACATCGCAACTTTAAACAACTACTGCTAGCGAAATAATCTTTGAAAATAATACAAATTGCACATTCAGCCCACCTCCGCTCTCATCTAAAATCTAGGAAACTAGTTGGAAAAAACCTAAATTTGTTCCGACATTACTCGATGCGTTGGAATGATAGGATCAAATCTTTTTCCGACATTACCTAATGAACATTCTTTTATAATTCCTGCTTCTACATATTGTTTGGTATCTCCACTTTCAAACCAGAACTTTGGAGTTTTGCCGAAAATCCACTGCCAGTCGGTGAGGTCACAGAGAATTTTCGTACACTGCTCGTTCCTTACCACCTCCTCGTCAACATCGACCTCATCGACTGGACATTCCTAAAAATGCTAAAATGAACGAGCCGAAGCTAAGGAAAATCTCACTACAAGGCAAAGCGTGGACCCGTGGGGGTAGTCTTGGTGCAGATATATTTCTCAAGTAAGGAGATATTGGTTAAATGGAAGCACCAGATTTTGTGCCTCTGTGGGCAGCCCCTTCGAAGGGCTGAAAACAAAGAAGAACAAGATCAAAAACCAAACACTCAGAGGCTTGTGCAAATGGTTTCTGATCTCGTCTATCTTTGTTTACAGCCCTTCGAAGGAGCTGACCGACCGTCTGCCTCCCCCTCCCCCCCCCCCTAGCACTACCTCGGCTCGCCGGCACGCACACCGGCGGACTATGAAAGCAGCCTATCGCATCCAAACAGGCCTCTGGTCAGATAAGTCACTCGACCGCCCTCTACTGCAAGTGCAAAGAGCTACAGAGTTTTGAAGCAATATCGCGGGCGTTCGGAGGAGTGAGGCCTATTATCATATTCGGTCTTCCCACTGGAATTGGAAATCTTTTTCACTGGATGACTACTTCCGGAGTCCTAAAATGTGAGGGAGTGTGAATCGGTAGATAACCAATATTGAGCCCAAAAAGCGTTTAGGACGCATTTCATGGAAAAGCAAAACGAGCACATGATGCGTCAACCCTCATGTCATGCTAACCCATCCACCGTCCTAAAACTGTGCCACGTTGGACAGGCAGGTAACCATTACCGATCGCAGGAACGGGAAGAATTAGTCGAAAGAGTTGAGTATCGATTCAGAACTTTATATACAGGATTTCATGTGTGATAGTGAGCCGTTCAGCACTATATCACTTTCATCCAGTAATTATTATGAGCTCGACGGTATGAACGATAAGCCTGAGCACGAGCTCTGGCTCAAATTCAATCCTCAGCCTTAACGACAGTAGGTGTCCACTAAGCACATCTATGGAACGGTCGCTTACTTCAAATTGTGACGCAAAGTGTTCCACAAGGACATCTCGAGCCGTATGAACCTCAACCGATGAGTCATCTTGCTTCAAGAAACCAACGGCAGGTGCTCTGACGCTGCGACTCGCGTTTGTTCGTATGCAGTCCTTAAATAACATCCTCAAGACACTTTCCTAGAAGCTTCATTTTTTGTTGATCCTAATTTCCTAAGGGAAATCTTTATTAGTTGCACTATCACACTTTCACACCACAAGTTATCCACAATAGAGGGGCACCTTTTAGAGTAGAGCATCAACTGCTCTGCTGATACTTTTTTATTAATTTTTCTACTGATGTGTACTGGTACTTCACGGAAATATAGGCACAATTAAGATTCGTAGGAAGCGAAACCTCCCGGAATAACGTCGGTTTGTCCACCGCTCTTTCCTATTGTTTTGTAATGAGAAGTATTAGTGAAAATTAGTAACTGACAATGAGCAAACTGAGTCAGAGTTGAAATGAGTCGACAAGACTAGGGAGAAGTCTGTAAAAACTACAACTCTCCATCACTAATCAACGACGTGCATGTTTATTCGTGATGCTTGGCGCATAACCAGTCTATCTACATGTCGCCCTACTTGCTGCTCATTTCAAAGCAGTTTTCATGAAAGCCTGATCGTACCCGGAAAGGAGATTTTAGAGCAGCCGACAACAGCATGAGATCTGCTTCGATGAGCAGAGTGAGATGGTGATAAGACTTTTCTCTGGTGATCCTAGCTGCTGTTCCAGAACATTTTCGGGAACCCGGCTGCAATTCCATGTCATCACGTTTGGTTGGGACGATCTGAACGAGAGACCATGACTTATCACCTTCAGAATTGCAGCCTATTGGGCTGTTGCAAAGTAAGAGAAATAAACCAACGTCAACTGCAAAACGAGCGTTAAGGGCTTTTGAAATGGAGGCCAAATTCCTCCGTCTGCAATGCGACTTCGTCGTTGTAAGAATGGATATGTTGAGATTACCTGAAACTTCGATTTTCAATCCCATCAATACAAATTTCGACTAGAATTTTCAATTTTAGAGTGTTGCCTCAGAGAAACTCTGGGATGAACTTAGCGAGACTGTGGGTAAGTCCAGGTACGTAAGAAACAAAGGAAAAACGTATAATCATTATCAGTTTTCGAGACGAGCATGGAGCTCATAATTTAAGAATGAGAAGTCAACCAAACAACTGCAATTATCAACATCTTGGGGCGTCAGAGGGTGTCGATTAGCATATTCACAACTTGAGAATCGACTTGGTATGAGCTAAACATTAACCCAATCTCATGCCCTGCAAAATATCAAACAACTCTATGTTTCCACAAAAAAAACCTCACAAATATGAGATGTGAAAAAATCACCTCGATCATGGTAAACCGTTCCTCCACCGCTATGGCGTCGTGCCAAATCGATATTATACTCCTTGAGAAATGGGATGTTTGCCTCCAGCCATGGATTTTGATGACGTCCCACTACCACGGCTGGCTTGTTACTGCAAAGTTTGTGTAGGGTTCTTATAGCTGAAAATCATCATTTCCCAAGGGTTCTTTGCCCGCGAAGCCGTAAACCTACAAGTAAGCGATACTTGGCTGTTGGACAGACGGAGGGTGAGGTATTCTAGATACCAGACATGAAAGGGTATAATTACCCTAAAAAGACGGTCTTTATCAAAATCATTCATTAAATACTAAAGTATGGGTGCAGAACCACTAACAAGTATTACTAATGTGTCGTAGGTTCCCAATGTTTCATAAAGAAGGAAACGAAGTTCCCCTACTCGCAAGCTCCCTATTTCAGATCGAACTTTAGTGAACTGATCCAATTTTCCGACCCTTCACAACTATCCGACCACTTACCTCCACATGAAGATAACTTCGCCACCTTCCCCTATATTCGTAGTCCTGAGAAGATATTCCTCATACGCTAGATTTTTGAAGATACTCGTCGAATTCGATAAAAAGATACGACCAAAGCCTTTACGAATAGCTTCGCACATGCCTCTGAAACACAAACTGAGTTGTCTCATCCAACAATTCGAGGAGATGCACGATAAGGTAGAATATGTAGGACGACGGTCAATTGGCCGCCATGGTCACTGCAATCCTGACGTCAAAAGTGATAATCAAAGAGTATATTAAAGAAGAAATGGGAAAAAGTGAACTTTTTTAGACAAAAAAAGGGAAAGTCGAGGCTGTAACTCACCATTGTAGCGCCATACCTCTTACATATCATAACTATTAACTAGAAAGGTTCAGGAACCACATATAGGGATCAGGCACGAGAAGAAGTTCAACCTGACAGAAAATATCCGCCAATATCGTATCTCATCCAGAACAGCCACACAACAGAACAAGGAAGATTCTTTATTTGTAATCACCCCAGTTCAAATCAATGACAACGAGAAACAACATAGTACAAACAGAATGAGATCAATGCGTTTGTAGCTTTATGGAATTTCGCCCAAGAAAATACGTTTGTCACTTCCAGCGGATAACACTGAAAAAGCACTCATCCACTTTAACATTGCCACTCATTCAATGGAAAGACAAGAACCTCGAAGACTTACATATGGGTTCAGTTGGATGCAAATCGGAGGCATTAACTGATCCTAGATGTCCTGGCAATTTATAAAGTATATATCGAGATGAGGCATCCCACACATACGCAAATCGATCACTTGAGCCAGCCGTAACTCGTTTACCGTCACCAGACCACCCACATTTCAGCAAGTTCTACAAGGGAAATGAAATAGTACGACGGTAATTTCACAAGACAAATAAAACGAAGCTACCTTCTCAAAGTTGTGTTGGTGTCCATAAAACGATTTCACGCAACGCTCTTGTGGCGCAAACGGTCTCACATCCCACATTTTTGCTGAAATGAAAAGCCAAAATGAAATCTTGCATGGAAGTGTCTGAACGGATGAGGAGGAAGAAAAAACTGTAAAAACGGAAATTCTGTAGTGTTTTGAAAGTATTCAAGATATCCAAACACTTTTCAAACGTTTTCTATATGGACACGGTCATTTTGAATCTAAAATCCAAAACACACTAGCTGAAGCGAGGAATTGAGTAAACTTGAAGTGTAGTATCGAAATTCCTTGGATCGAAGCAAAGAATAATTCCCATACTTCATAGTGCTCAATCCCACATGGCCTTTATGATTCTGTTTACAAACTGAAGAATGAAAAAACGGACCTGAGCAGTCCATACTGTTAGACAACAAGAAATTGCCATTCGGACTGAGCGCCAAACCAGTAATGATATCCTTGTGACCATGCATAACATAGGATATATCGTCGCGTCTCATATCCCAACACTGAAAGAGCTTATGCTGTTTTTCAGCTTTACTATTTGTATCAGAACAGTTGATCGTTCCACTCAAATAAACCCTCCGATCTTTCTCTCCCTCCATTCACTATTTTTCTCAATCAGTCCTGCACTCAGCTCTGAATGCTACATGGCGACCTCACTTGATTTCGTTATGTTCGCCGATATTTCGGTAGTGCCCTTTCTTCTTCCTCTGATGAGTGAATGAATGGAAGAGCGAAGCGGACAGCATCGAAAAACTCACATAAATGTCGCTATCGATACTTCCGACAAAGATCTCATCTGTTGTGTCGTTAAATGAAATAGCCAGTTGTTGGAACCTATTTTCATATGTCTTCACCGCATTCTTTTGCCTTACATCATGTACCTGAAATCTGAAGATAGGAGTGAAGGATAAGGTCTTGACACTGGTCAAGCCTGTTTCTAGTATGAGTCCCTCATTTGACCTTCAATCTAAACCCAAGTGGCGCTTTTGAACGCTTGAATGCATATGTAAGCTGTGCAATGACTAACGATGGCTGGTCAACATACAAGTCAGTCTTTTTGTACCTAAGGGGGACGGTGATAAGGGAAGGAGAGGGTGGGACTCTGTAGATTATCAGAACTAGGAAAATGATTGATCATGTAGATCACCAGAACTAAGAAGTTGATTGATCAAAAGTGGATGAATGAAATAAAGTATGAAAGCAAATGTCAACCAATGAGGAGGCTAGAATCCTGCTTCGAGTAGAACTCTTAACATCCAATTATTGTGCTGGAAACGTGTCTGACACAAAAGGCTAGAGAAGGAGAAAATATTCAAAAAAGGTATAAATCTTACCTTAACTAGACCGTCATCTCCAGCTGAACAGATCAGTTGCGGCCCTCTTCGGGAAGGATGACAAGCATTAACAATGTCAATATGCGACTTGAATTTCCGTCGGCATGCTCCTGTCTCCATGTCCCATACTCTTACAGTTTTGTCAGTAGCCGCAGATATCAATAAGCTGAAATGTTTAGAATGAAAAGCAAAGACTCAAACACGTATTCATGCGTTTGATGGTTCTTTAATAGAACGAATCATGCTTGAAGATCCGAACTCGCGCTTCATGAACCCCCCAGGTGAATACGCCTAAGCTTAAGTTTGTTTGATTGATCAAAGTGTCACCAGTCTGATCACTAGGCTTAGGTGGTAATCATTTTTTTCGCAGAAGCCCAGCTAATGTCTGTCTTTCCTTCTTCGGCTAAACAAAAAGAAGGAATCAAGAGCCGACACGAATGGCTTCTGCGTGTATCTTTTTACCAGTGTGCTGGCAAAATGACTTTCAGAGTTCCTTCAAAGTATGAACTCCTTAACCTAAGGGGAGCTAAGCAAACAAATACCAGTAATAGCAAAACTATTCACAATGACTATATTGATAGAGTCGGTAGCCGACAACATAAACAAGTAGCAGCCCTCAGTCCGCCAAAGGGAAATGAAAAAATTAAAACCTTTCCTTCAATCCTTGAGTTGATCATCCCCTTCGTAGGAAATCGAGGGCTAACATAGCCTTTAATTTCCTTGGAAGATGACGACCAACATAACGAAGGAGGGGAATATTCTAATTCTTGACAGACAGAAGGACAGACAGATATACCCAAAGGCACACTCACGTACTGAAAACTGAGAATTCAGATTATCGATTTGATTCTCGTTAGTTCCCTAGTTGTTCTTTGGCACAAAAGGTGAGGGGGAGGAGGTATTGAAAAAGCAACTACCATTCCGCAAAAAAATAGAAGCGAATAATCAGCAATATAATATTCCAGATCAGTTTCATTCTCCAACGAATTGGTGTCGGTAAGGCGGTGATGCTTAGCTCGCTCAGTGAATCTACTCAAAACCCACTCTTTTTCATATGTACATCTCTTTGTTAAATATGATCATTCCGGAAATCTTACTGAACTACACCAAAAAGAGATAGCAAGTAATGGACTTCCCTGATTCAGGAGCCTATCATCAAAGACGCAAAGGCAGAAGGGCGCATAGCAATTGACTATACTGACATCTAAAGGTTGATAATAAAATAACCTTGAGTCTGTGTTGAAATGGACGTCCATGATAGCTCCAGTGTGGCCACGAATCACGGAGAAGTTTTCACAGTCACCGTACACATTCCAAAGAAAAATCTGAAGTTTCACTGACATTTTCCAGCGTGTTGCGGCGATAATCAGCAGTAAAAAAACAAATTAAAACAGTGAAAATATGTTCTTCAGAGCTCAACCGGAACCCTACGTGAATCGAGATGCTGTAGTGACTTTAGATTCCCCTTCCCAAAAAAAAAAAAGAATGGAAGATTCCAACCCGAGGTCGCACGTCACATAACTTTATCAGGATGCAGCATGGCAGTAATTAACGCAAACAATTATCGAATATATTAATTTTGGATAGGTTTCTATTAACCTGACGCTTTCCATGAAGCCAGTAACAGTCGTAGAACACAAAGGTGGGTAAAAAAGCAAATTTGTTAATCGCAACTTGGAATTCGCCTTTTCTGTTTCAAGGGTCAGTTCAACTCAGGCTAACCATCTGCGAAAAATACGTCGCTGCCAACTTCAAGGAGGCAACAAGTTCTAGACGCTAGTTGAACAAATTAGTCCATATTGTTTGCCACATTACAAGCATTTTTGAGTTATCGCTGCTTAAATTAAAGAAAGAACCAAATGGAAACCTTTTGATCGAATCCTGCAGTTGCAAGGCAAGTGCCATCAGTACTAAAACGAGCTGCGAAAATCTCTTCCTCATGCCCGGTTAGTAACATAATTGGAGCCTGAACTTGAGACAACACTTACAAATGACGTGGATATCGTACCAACAGAACAGTAAATATTAGAATAAACAATAAGGCAGGTACCTTAAGTTTAGAGCAACGTTGGGGTTCTGATCTGCTATCACCACCACTGCTCACTAATGCCATTTTATCTGCAAATTATTTGTTCATTGCTAAATTGCAGTACTGCTAAACAGTATGTGAATCCAATTCTATCATCTTCAAGAGAGTAAAAGTAAAAAAAAGTAAAGGACAAATAGCATGGATTCTTAAAACTCACTTGGCAGCATCGGCACTTTGAATTCATCTGCGCCGATCATGGCTAACAAGCTAAATCAGAGCTTGTGCTCGAACAAACCTGAACTCGAAATACTTCAAACTCTGCTAAAAAGCCGTTAGTCATTGTCACGATCAAAAATAACCGAACAACGTTGGATTGTAAGGTGTCAAGTTAAGATCCACCTGGACAAAATACGTACCCAGACAATAAGAAAGTATGGAGTAATGAAAATAGAAGACAACGGAAATAAGGCAATTTCATGAATGGTGTACTTTTACGTACTCACGAGTTTACAGGACTGTTGTCAAACAAAATTTCTCTCACTGAGAGAATCAGGCAGAGAGGCAGTTTCTGCCTGTGTTCCCGTCAGCCAGGAAAGGGCGTGTCCCACGGGGATCCGGGAACTTCTCCCCTGGTGAAAATGTAGTTGGGGGGTGCCAGCGCCCTTTTGTGCTCTGCGTCTCTTCATTTCTTACCCCATCTAATCATCTCACCCATCCCGGAGCTCCTCCCCTTCTAAAGGTTAGGGAAGGAACTCTGGGGTGGGTGAATCAGTTGGATGTTCAATTCTTACCCCATCCCAGCTTTTTGCACAAGATAAACATCCCTCCCACCCCAGAGCTCCTCCCCTAACTTTTAGTATGGGAGGAATCCATCTCTGCGACCTGTATGCACTCTGCCGCCGGTGTCAGGGACGCAGAGCACAAAAGGGCGCTGGCACCCCCCAACTACATTTTCACCTTCTCCCCTAACACGGCGTCGCACACGCCGCACCCGCCGCCTATCGCAGGATTGCGATGGAAGATTGGAGCGCGCAATGTGTGAGGTAGCGAGTCCTTTAAATATTTGAATTGGCTAGTTGCTCTCTTCAATTCCAATTCGATCTTGATCGACGCTTATATAGGAGGAGTCATTCTAATTAATAAGGTCTAATAAACCTAAAAATGAAAACGAAAAAGGCAAAAAACGGTAAAATCTAATAAGGAAGAAAGGTAATCAACGGAAAATTTCGAGTCCTATCGATTGGCGGGGAGTCGGGGGGAGTACGGTAGTTGCAGTGACATTTGCCGCATGCCGCAAGGGAGAATGCCGCAATAGGGGAGAAGTTCCGTTACCCGTCCCACGGTGTCTGCAGTCTCCTCCCTCTAACGCGCTCTCTAGTCAAATGTGGCATGTGAACGAAAGGGCCGGCAGGTGCATGAAGGACCAAGAAGAAGGAATTTACCAGTTCAACTTATGAAGACTTCATACTTGGAAGTGTTGAAAGAAGGTAGAGGGAATGAAAAAATGATGGGCTAACGTGTTTGTGTTTGTCGAGGGTTGCTACTGGTTGACTACTTTTAGTTCTTTCGCGTTCTCTGAAAGATGTAACAGTATGAAGGTGGAAGAGACCCCATTCCGGAAAACAGGGGTCCGTGAGGAAGCTTACTGTGTAGACCAGAGGGAGCCGCTTTCCCTTCCATTGTGCAACGTTGCTTAACCCTCGCGGATGGAATGTTAGTTCATCGTGACTGACCTCATGCCGCTTATTCAAAGGCACAATTCCCGATAATTTTGGGTAATCCAGATTATGACGAAAAAATGGAAGATAAGATGGAAAATATGTAGTGCGATGAAGGAGAAGAAACTGCATGAGTCGATGTTTCCAAAGTGGAAAAAGCTTCGAAAAGTCGTTGAAAAGTGGGCTGTACGAGAGTGAGACCAGAAAAATCAAGATGAATTGGTCGTCTGGACGAGCTATACGATGTGTGTCAGTGCATACGCGTGGGTCCTGGTGCGACTAACTGACTACGGTACGCAAGAATTAATGCGTTCATATGCAAAGTTAACAAAAAACCCCTACTAACAGCAAAAGCAGCCCTCTTTTGCAGCCTCTTGGAGAAAAAAATTAAATAAGGGATCGCAATAGCGAAAAGAAGAACAGAGAACAAAAGGATAGGAGGAAATCATCACTTCATAACTGGGCGACCAGCTGATTTGTGTGATTCCTAGAGCGGAAATTTGCAATCTGCATCGCCTCGGCCCACGTCTGACGTAACATCGATCGAGGGGCGGGAAGGCCGCGCGTGCCGGGAACAGGGCTTGCACTATGTCCTAGCCTTCGAGTTTTTGGGCGCGAAAGGGTCCTTTCTATTATTCTGGGCCACCTTGTATTCCTAGGGGAAGAAGTCAGTAACCATTTTTATTGTGAACCGTGTCTTTAGGGTCGTCGTCGGCAGTATAGTCGTCAGCGCATTTGACCTACGATCAAGCTCGCCATCCACTGCCGGTGTACCTTCTGCCTGTCACCTCTGAGCCCCTCGTCTTCCAACGGCTAGCGCCCTCACCTGCACACTCGCTGATCTCTTCTACTCAACACCGACTGGACAGATGTCTTTATTTTCTTCACATAGCTGATAAACATTATATGGCGCAGAAGATTATGGGGTCAGCGGTGCGGGCATTTTATCACTAGATTAATGGTAGCGCGAGTCTGAACGGCAAGGAGGGTAAGCAAAGATTAAGTATTTATTTCTGTTCTGTCGAGCCTTACCGAGAAAACGAAGCCTGATCAACCACGTTCCCTTGACCATAACCTTTTGACCTACGCGGGCGGCGGCAGTCTTTCATCGATTACCACATCGTTTTACTAGTTGACATTCCTTAATCGCCAACTTTTATCTCTGCTTTCCTTCTTGCCCTGTTGTATTTTCCATCTTATTCTCGAAATATCCTCTATGAGGACTCTGCCCTCGATCGATTGATTCACGTGCAAAATTTCAGAACTTGAGTTATTTTTTCAATAAGGAGCCATCACAGTCCGCCGCTGGGGACAGGAGTTTCTGTCTGTCGCGAAATGCAGAAGTTGTGAGGTTGATGTCTTCTGCTGATGTTGTTGCTCTGCCACGCCTTTTCGAAGCAACCCCAGATCGCGGTAGATGCGGTAACCTGCGGAACGAGGGTACTGCGAAAGACGTGGCACGCGTCACCTTCTCCCTCCTTTACCTGCGAACCCTGTCAGCTTCGCCTGCCAGTATGGGCGTGTTACTTCTTGAAGAATAAGCTATTGCCTACATAGACATTACACCACGTGAGATTGTGACCTGATGAGTATGCAATATGTAAGGGACTTGCCCATCAAACTACTATCAACGAAACAGGACATAAAACTTATTAAGTTTATCTTCATACACTTAAAAAAACTTAGGAGCAAGCTTCTGCGTCATTAGGCGTCTTCGGCACTCGGAAGGAGACGATCATGGTGTCTGCCAAGTAAGCCACGCACGGACCGTGTGCCTCCACGGCCCCCAGTTCTCTCGCTACTCCATGCGACTGTCCCTGGTGCGCCTCCACGAGCGGCAGATGACCATAGCTGCTCAGCTGGCACCTCCTTCCATAGTCTTCCGTGCACGTTGGAGCCTCCCCCTCCTCCTTCCGTTCCTGGTAGTGCGGTGGTACTGGCGCCTGCGTTACGTTGTCCCTCTTACTGACGAGGTCGGATTGCAGTGACGACTGCAACGATGACGATGTGCTACAAGACAAGCCGACCCGGCGATATCATGACATTGAGCGAAGTGCCGGAGATGTGTGCACAATCCGCGGTGCCCAATGCCAGGTTGCAATCGATGCGAACGGCGCACAGTATGATGGGTGTAAACGGTACTGTGCGTCGAATAATACGTGCACGGTGTAGTGACACCCCTTGCGTTGAAGAAGTCGTGGGTTTCGCGATACTGTCTGTATAAAGATGGGAAGTGTATACTCCAGAATGGAGTTCGATCAAAGCCATCTCATTATCGATTGTCGTATACAGCTAACACCAGCCGACCAGGGTTACGCCATCTTTTTTTTGAGATGCATACTTCAGCCGTTCAACGAACGCTGGCCTAGTCGAGCTGGCCGCTCAGCTGTTAGCAGTGAAGGGGTCCGCTCATGACGCTGTGGCCGGAAGAGTACTCGAAGAGACCGTGAGAAACCAGCAGAGATTCAACAGAGGCAAAGAGTCGGAGCTGAGCGGTACCGCATGCGTGGGAGAAGCATCTCAGCTCAAACACGTGGAGTAGATCGGACGAATATACAACCGGATGAAGACTAGATGGACTAGTGAGTGTTACATGTGAAAGTGGCGAAGCAAAACATTTCGAATCATGGTAGGATAAGCTTGCGACACTTTGATAACCACCCTACAAACTCCTCCGATTGCTCACGAGTAAGAAATAAGAAGCAAAGGAGTTTCGCAAGCATATTCGCAACCACAGGGTGCTCCAAAATTAGGGGTGCAAAAGTTCAGGACCTTCTGAGCCAGAAATAATTCATTGTTGGTAAGAGGGGAGAGGCCGGTAAAACGGTAGTATGGCCGTGACCACCCCTGAGGCAGCAAGCGATTGATGGCGGGATCAGAGAGGGGTATAAAAGAGGTTTCTTTTGGCAGGTAGAAGAGTCTCCCCGGAGGAACGACCCACCGCCCTCCCTTCAGGCGGTCATCGCTTTCTTATTTTTATTTGTAAATTGTTTATTCGCCGTTTGTTCGCGTTATCGCGTTTTTTTGTGCGTTCTCTAATAAATCTAACCTCATCTGTTGTTACTGTTTACCAAGCACGCTAGGAGGGGGGACCGCATAAACCCCACATCATCATCATTAGTTTACTTCATTCGTTGTTAATCAGTTTTTCAAGTAGGTTCGCAATATGCATAATTACTGAAGTGTGACTCCTAATCTCTTTTAGAAGGCGAAGGCTCATTCAAAGCCGCTTGCAATCACTTGCATGCAAGAGGCGGAGGGGCATAGTGAAAATTTCCGTTATTCCAATACTTATCGTACAGGAGGTCGTTCAACGACACACAAAGGCAGAACCGATCAAGGCCGAACTAAGAAGCAACAGAAAGTCTAGTGTTTTCAAAGATGGGGCTGTTCAAATAGTTCGTTCGAGTCGAGTTGAGTCGATCGTGGTGACTTAGACCTCAGAAAAGAAAGGCAATCGAGCAGGAATGAAAGAAATTGTCGCTGTGGCAGTTGTCAAGTAGAAGTTTATGGCTATACCTATTGTGTAAGTAAACGTCACGTCAACGTCACTCAGTGTCCCTCTTTCGTTTTCTCATCGTTCTTTTTCTTGTTCGTTTTTATGACAAATTTTCACGACAAATGTAGTCCTCAGCAAATAAGGCCATTGCGTTTGGCTGCTATGAAAATGTTGTTGAAAGAACATAAAATGGTGGTCACGGCCAATGTTAAGACGCCGTTGGTTCAATCGGCACCAGCAAGAAAATTGACAAAGATGTGTACCAAGAAAGCACTGAAGCCTTGAACCCACTCCGGCCGAAGCATACTGCTAGACTTCATCAGCATAAGTGAATGACCATTCTGCTCTCCAGATCCTCAAACACTAGGCTCCTCCGTATGGCCCTCGATTAGGAGAGGTTTTGTCGATTTCACAATCCCAGCTCAAAGTCCTTCAAAGCAATACTCAATATTGGCTGAGAAAGAATGGAGAGGGATAGCTGCGTGCAACATATGACGAGTTTGAAAACAGACACTAGGCTGCTGCTAATGGGGATATTTCGGAGAGTGATTGCAGCTTATTATTGCACATAATGTAAGACACGAATGCAAATTTCATTGTCATCTTTAGCTTCATAGCATAAAATATGCTGTAATAATTGGGCTTCCGACTTTTTGAGGCAATGTTCCAAGTCCACCTGCCAGACTACCAGACTGTGACATTTCAAGGAGGAAGAGAAGAGGAGGCAATCCGTCTGGCAGCCGACAAAAGACAGAATGTTAATAGCTTTTCTCAAACTGAACGGAGAAAATAATTTTGTATAGTGGAGTTGATGTGATCGAAGGACAGACGGAAGCCTGTACATTGCTTCACATACAATTACCGGGATTTTTCACAATCGATAAACGAACAAGAAATTGGAAGGCAAGATTGTGGCAAAAACGTCATATTGGAAGGATGTAGACAGCGGATCCTGCAGACATATAACGTTACAGAGTTGGAATCCTTTTCCTAAAAGGAGAGAACCAAGGCCATACAGCGATTTGAAAACTGTTGACGGAATCATACATGACGCGTTGCTGCCTGAGCAAAGCATCGGGTTTTAACATGCCAGCTCAATCCGATCTCTTTTTGCTAGCCTTCTTTGCTTCTGCTCAATTACTGAACACGAAGAACCAACGTAAAAGTTCGAAAGAGCGTTATCTGAGGATTGTATTCATCGAGAAGTAAGAAAAAGAGAAGCGGCGGTGAGTGCTGGTCTGCGACCAAAGAAGTAGAAGCTGGTTTCAGTGTGATGAAGACCAAGATGCTGCGCTGGACAGCCGGAGTAGCATAACTAAACCACATAAGTAATTGCATCATCAGGTAGCGACTCGGTGTAGCGCCCACTGTCGATAAAATGCGTGAAGCCCGTCTCGTTGGTATGGTCCGCTCTTCGCGCGAATGAGCACAGTGTTCGAAAGATCGGTCTCAACCTAGATATGTCCGGGAAGCGGCCTGGAGGATGCTCGAAGCAGCGATGGCTCGATACGTTGCACGATGACCTCGAATCGGTCAACAGCCACTCCGATTGAGTGTTTTATCGGGAGAAGTGCGTCAACATACCAGAAAAGCGGACCCCGCTCACATGCGGAACAGACGTTAAAGAATAAGAAGAAGAATCTGATGAGCATAATTAGATCACCTTCCGACCACACCAGGCAACCCAGCATTGAAGAACTCGCTGAACCTGAACACGTGATCTATGGAGAGCAAGGGATGGAATAGCCGAATGAGGATCAGAAGGCTGCCGTGAATGGCATTTTAGCTTCCATAAATAGCGATATTAATAGACAATTTTCATGACTGATGGGAGCGGCAAGGCTTATTTTTACACGGCATGGTACAATGCACTGCTGGAATGAGGAAGAACGCAATTTGTGAAGCCTAAACGGGAGTCGCTGCGAGACTCCATCTCAATGGAAGAACGGCGAGCAGAACATTTAAGATCAACATACACGACAACAATTTGATCTGCTGTATGGAAGGTAATCTGCAAAAGCGAGAACTCCTCATAACATTTCTGTCACTTTTCGGGAGGAGGTATCCATGGTGCCTAAGTGAACTCCTGGAGCAGTAGACGTTTTGCTCGGAGACATTGTGCAGAATTACCTGCCTTCCGAAAGAGAATTGATGATTTAAAGAGGAGACTTAGGATCAAGAGGAGAACTTGCCAGGAAGCCTCCCGCTAAGAACGGTCTTACTGAATTGCCTCCTGAAATGCGAAGCAATTTAAAACTGATTACAAAAACATCCGGTGAAAGAGGCGGTAACAGTGAAGTCGGAAATTTGGCAGGAAACGTAATGCTTGCATCCGAGAACATCCATGTTACTCACATGAACGAACTTTCACCCCAACGGATGTCTGAGAAATTGGAACTGAAAATATGTAAAAGCGTGGATGAGGCGGAATACTCAGGTTCAGAAGAGTTCTAAACTCTCTCATTGAACTCGATCAGCTGACCACTGTGGCCGATATGTTCGCGGGTGTTGCTACGCTATGAAAGTATAAGGAGTCCGTATGTCCTACTACCTCAAACTGACAACTATACCGATGGGAGGCTTCCTTTCCGTCTTCAAAGATATCAGTTCCCGATCGTCCCGCCTTCGCAACTTCGCACTTTGCAATTATCGACAGTTCTTAGTCCGAGTTCAGTCAAACTCCTACTTTTCCTGGCAGACCATACGAAATATGTATAGTCCCGGGTTGGCGACCTTTGGGCAAAACTTCAGTCTCGGATGGGACTCGAACCCGTATTGTGCTTTCCGAGAATGTAAAGGGATAGAGCACGGTGCCCGGGAAGCACAAGCACGGTTTCGACTCCCTCTGGGAATGAAGTTTTGCCCATAAGTCGCCAAAAGTGTGGGAGTTTCGCAACGCGGCGATATAACAGCAGTTAACAAAACATCAATCCAATACGGAATATAGTTTCCAAAAATGCTCTGTGAGTGCGACGACTTCACGAAAATGTGCCGACATCACCAAAGTCAATGTTGTTGCTTGCGTTTAAGTCAAGAAGGCTAACCAACTATAACATCTCATCTTGCAATATTCCTAGCACGTGACATGAAGCTACATATTCTCTATTTCGACTGCTCACCTTGATCCTCATTCCAGATTCTGTACGATTTAAATTACTCGCAAATGATGTGCTAGCAGCCATGAAAACTACAAGAAGGAACAAGACAAACATTAAGTAACATAATTGTTCATTAGAAAAGTCAAAGTTGAGCATCATTTGTTCCTGCGAAGGTACGCTTCTCAAGGACTGTCATGAACTCTCGGTTCATGATGTTTTGTTTTCCCGTCTAGAGCGTATGAAGGCTCAAGGGAGCTTTGGAGAAGAGAAGAATGCTCGCAGCTTCTAATTCGGCTCCGACGGGACGCTGCAGCGACTCTCTCTCCCTACGGCTTGAGGAACAGCCCACACGCAGCCATGGCTGAGGATCCCAGAAACAATGGCTGACCGCGGAGGAGGATCTTCTCGGAGTTGGGGAGGGTCTTTAGCTGCACCCCCCACCAAGGAGGCGACGTCCAACTAATTCATGGAGTAAGCACATGGAGGGAGAAATGCGATACACAATCGGAAACAGCGAGTGCAGTACAAGACGTGGTAGTGACCAACGCAGATGTTAAGAATGGATCATTCCTCGAACTTCAACATCGTAAACTGCACGACTCTATTGATTCCTTTGTTAACTGACATCATTATCCCACATTTTTTTATTATAATGTCATTATTTGTCTAAGATAATGTATCTCAATATATCAACTTTCAGATCTTCCTATTTCACTCAAACAAAAAAGAACAACCCAATTCATCAACCTTTCGTCATGTGGGAAGCCAGAACAAAGTCAATTTTGTTGCTGACTATGACGTTGCTTGCCTGGGGAGAGTCATGAACCCTCTGTTCATTAGGTATTGTTGGCCTCGCCCAGGGCGTATAAAGGCTAGGAGAGCTTCGGCGAGAGAAGAAAGCTCGCAGCTTCCAGTCCGGCTCCGGCGGGACGCCGCAGCGACTTTCTCCCTGCGGCTTGAGGATCGGCCCACCCACAGCCACGGCTGAGGATCCCAGACACAATGGAGGCTCTTCTCGGAGTTGGGGAAGGTCTGGCGGTCAGTTTCCCCTACAGGCGGACACACAAAGCGTAGGTGAGCGAAAGGTACGGGTACGGGTACGCAAAGTCAAGTCAACGATCATCAAGTTTCAAGTTCTACAAGACCCAATTAGTTTGGTAGCCTTAGTGACGATGTCAGAGGAATTTGATGTAAAATGACTCTAGCAATGTTGTATTGTCAGACTCACGCATTGTCGTTTATTGTCAGACTTTATATCGTCAGTAGCCGAAAGAGCAAAAGAGTTGTATGAGACAAGGTCTATGGTTTCTCAGCAGAACCACCAACCATACATTTGGGAGTGATGCCCTAAAACAAGGACCCTCTTACCAAATACTGGGAAAACACTTTCTCCACATTAGCGTGCTATAAAGATAACTCGAACTATTTCCTTCTAAGAAGTTTCATTATAGGGTGAAAACCTCAGTAGGTAGGTTTCTCAAATATACCCCCCCTATCAATCATCGAAGTGAGCCTTTTTAGAAGAGACGGATATCACTCTTTTCAGGTCAGACAATGCTCCCTGAGATCGCTTTCTATTCCATGTATTTCGAAGGATGATTGATGATGATGATCAAAATGATCAGCGCCCCCATGAAACTAGTGTGGTTCTGAACAGTGCCGGGAGTCTCAGGTACGCTCATCGGACCACTTCCTCGATCATTTCCTAACCAAACACCTTCCGAGCGTGACAAGCTTATCTTCCGATATCAGACAGCAAAAGTCTAAAATACTGGCGCGTCAGTCAATCCTGCCTGAGGGAAGTGCCCACGCATTGAGTTCCATCCAGAATCGTAGTGTCGAATTGAATGCGGCCTACACACTAAATAGCTGTGGTCGACTGATGTACAAGTCATTACTTTTATCATCCTAAACGAGTAGGTACCATTTAGTCGACCCCAGAAAAATGGAAGGTCTGATTGGCCTAGGCGCATGTCGATCCAGGATCCGAACCTGTGACCATGGGTATGTGATAGTGCACCACTGTCACTACACCTCCCCCACCCAACCCGACAGAGTTTTCTAAATATTTCTATATTTAGAAAAGTTGAAAAATATTTATATAATATATTTGTTGTGAAGAACTTGGCCTTTAAAGAAGGTAGCGGCTTCAGAAAATCAGTGAGATTTCGATTTACGCTGAAAGCCTCAGATAGGTAGTTTTTCGAATCTACTTCCTCTATCGCTCTCCTGACCCGAAATTTTCTGAGAAAGACAAGCTTCGCTCTTTCCAGATCAGAGCGTGTTTCCTAACATTGTATTCGACTTGTCCTGACGAAGGGGTCGCTTAGAGAATGTAGTGCCGTCATGGAACCAGTGAGAATTTGGTTAGAGCCAGAAGCCTCTGATATGAATGCTTATCGAATCCTTCTCCTCCATCGTTCCCTAGCCAAGCAGTCTCCGAGAACGACAAGCTCCGCTCTTCCTAGATCATAGCGTTCCCTAACATTGACTTTGATTCATTCTGTCAGTTAGGCGGGAAGATCTAGCGTCCTCTGAAGCCTGTAAGATTACGATTAGTGGAGGAAGCCTCTGACAGATACGCTTATGGTGTTGCCTTCCTTTATCATTTCATTTCCTAGCCAAGCACTTTCCAGAAATGACAAGCTTATGACCTTCCAGATCAGACCAGTGTTTGCTAGGATTGCTGTATAATCACTCTGAAAAGTTAAAGAAGAAACTGTCCCAATAAATCCATTTCGAAAGTGAATTTGGAGATCATTACTTCGAGATTAGTTGTCGAATTGTACTAATATGGTGAATGCGAGGCTCTAATCGGACATTCCGATCCCGACTGAAAAAGGAGGAAAGCCAGTGATAGGACGGCAGTTCGACTGTTATAAAGTAAGATAGCAGCAGTGATAATAGGGATCTTCGTCCCACTGATCTTCTACTCGATACAAAGAATTCTCAGGGGGGCACCATCATTCCACTCATGTTGTCTTTAAGCCAAATGAAACGGAAGAGACCTAGCGTCATCTATTCCGCTTCTTTTGGGATTCATCAGTCATTATTGAAAGACGACGCGCATCGATGTCCCCGGCATTTTTACCTGACTTCGAGCTCCGTGCAATCTACGCCGCCACCCTGGGAGTGCCAACTTTAGTGAAAGGGTGAAATAAAAGTAGTAACCAAAAAAGCTCAGGGTTACTGTTACAGGTGCTTTTTTTTACTACACATATGCTGCTGTCCGCCATCGACGACTGACACGGACTTCGTTCGAAGACAGCCTTTTTGGTTAACCCTTCGATTGGTACCATTCTCAACTAATACAACTGATGCTACTGCTTCACCCGTACTCCATGCATCTCAGAAGCACTCGCCGTGCCCCACCTGTTTCAACGGATCGGTGGTAGAAAGGTGATAGAAGGATATTTATTTTAATATTTATCGGGTCAACAAGTTGTGAATACAATTCGTACCATTACAAAGTCAAACATCCTGAAGATTGTGCAACCTTGTTTGTCTTGTTTTAGAATTGCTGGTAGCGGGTCCGACAGGCGACAAGTTGGAGCGCCCAGCTTATCTCCTTCGAATTGTCGCACCGCACCCCTCTTGCTCATTGTGTGGGAACGGTTGTCTGTCTTCCTCGCAATTGGGTTGTTGGAGAGCGGAGGGCGAAGAATTGGGAGTTGAGAGCAGTGCCGTTCGCGGCACTGCCCGATTTTGGAACCGTCGAGCTGTGGAGTCGCCGAACTATCAAGAGCTGCTTGAGAGAGCCACCGAAAGCTGTCGAGCTTACCGAGAGCTGTCGAGAGCTGCCGAGCGTGGCACAAACTTGGCCTTTTATACCCAAAAAATGGGCGTTCAATAAACTGGCCCCGGTGGGTGGTGCGTTTGGTCTTTAGTATGGGAACCTACGAAATTCCAGCAATTTTGTACTTTGGTGTGGGAACCGGCTAACTTTCCGCATTTTTGGAAGCCTCACTGGAAGTATTGATTGACTAATGAAGGTGTTCATGTGTTTCTTCGTAATCATGACGAAGAGTCGTGACACCACCTTCCTTTAGTTACAGCCACTAAGCACGTGGTCCTACTGTAATAAATAATGTATTGGCAAGACACGGCAGGATTGAATCTAGCCAGGGTGACATGGCATCACCCACGTTCACCTCGAGAAGGGGTTTCTTGACAGCTAGTGGATTATCCCACGTGCACATAAATCGATCAGATACCGTTCCATAGTATTATATTTTCCAAAATCTCAATGAACTTGTATCAGTTCGAAAGTGCTGACAGCACTCCTCGAATGTGAAGACCGTGTTCTTCCCTCCAAAGAGAGCTCTGCTCAGATAAGTCATTCGACAGCTCTCTACCGCAAGTGCAGGGGTATGCCGAAAGTTTTGAAACACTACCTCGAGAGTTTGGGGTAGAAAGGCGCATCTATTGGTCGCGGATGGTACAAAAAATTTTCTATTTGATTACTTTTCCCTGGAATCCTATAATGTGAGAGAGCTCCGCAGATGGTCAATGATGAATCCAACAATGTTTTGCAACCGCCTGGAGCGCATTTCATGGGAAAGCAAAACGGGCAAAACGGGGACCTTGATCCCATGCCCATCAGTCCAATATCCTACCAGCCTACCGGCATCCGGATAGGCAGACCGAGGAAGTGATTACTCTGTTCAGCAAAGAATAAGTGATGCTGGGAAACCACGCTCCAGTACCTACAAAGGGGTGCACGCATTAAGAGACCTACTGGACTCGAAGGGGATTTAATGGCCCCCCACACGCCTTAGAAAGCACTCACATTATCGTTCATGCGAATTTTGCCAACTGTCGATAAGGCCATACACATGTCATGAAACAGATAGAATTCTTTGGTCACATTATTCAACAGACTATATTAGTTTTTATTAGTCCGATTAAATATTCAGAGGTATCTGATTATCAACGTGATCTTTTCTTCCTCTTCTTCTCTGGAGTGTGATCAGATCGAGCACGAGTTCTTGAAGCGGTTATCGTATTCGCGAGCTGTTCAAACTTTTTCACGTAGTCTCGACTGTCCTGATTCATCATTTCGACCATGGAGGATCGCACATCATCTGGAAGTGCTACACTGGAGTGGACCGTCGCAAATGCCTTCATTTTCGACGGTGTCAGTGATGCCTCATTCAGCGCTCGTTCCACTAAGTCGCGCCTGAAAATACTTTAATATATAATATCATGTTTAACATGTAGTAGCCCTCAATGGTGCTATGTCGATCTCGAAAATTTCTCTACAGCACCATAAAAAGTAGTAATTGCTATAAAAATATTAGGTCAAGCAAAAGCAAATATTTAACGTACGCGGGATCATCAAAAAGTGCTTTGAGCACATCGAAAGTACTTAAAGCTAATAACGAGTTGCTACATTTAGGGAGTATTTCCAGAAGGCCAGTTTTCGAATCATCGATCGAAGTTATGTTTTTGATGACCTGACGTACGGAGGAAGCTGCAAAACTAGCCGCCTACGAAGTCGACGAGCTTATGGTTAGGCCTTTTTGGGTATGAAACATAAAGTAATCTTCGAAATGAAAAAAAATGAAGTCTAGGTGAGAATGTCCGACAGCCAGTAGGCTGAAGAAAGGGCATTTCTCAATTAATTTGTAGAGACTTCATGAGAAAACCCTGAAAACTCTTACCCAGCTGATTCATCAACAGGTGCTCGATACGGCACTGATACACCTTCGCTTGCTCTTGTCGGTGACATGGACAGCTCCCCACCAAATAACCTATTCATTAGCTCGCTTCTAAAAATTTCCATTATCGCATCAATTTGTTTCGAAAAAAGAAAAGTAAAAAGAGTTGATTTTAATGTTACAAAAAGGAATCTGAACACCTAAATAGTTGACACATCAAAATCGAAGGATTGGAAATAAAAATGCACCATTGTATTCATAAGTGTAGACGACACTCACCTGTCCTCCTCCTGTCTACTGTTTTTAGCAGGTGTCTTATCCGGCGTACGTAAGGAGCTCAGAAAATCGTGAGCAAACGACGTTGGACATAGCTGTACAGCTTATTTATAATCATATTGAAAACAGAGAGATTCTTCAGTCCAATTCACCTCAGAGAAATCCGTCGCTGCCTTATCCATACTGCTTCCTTGATTCTGGCTTCTTGCTCGTTCCACTGCACATCGAGCTTTGTATTGGCTGACTAAATCTTACAGCTGACACAATGGTCGGAAGAATCTTGAAGTAACCAGTTTTTATAGCTCTGACGGCTCCACTTTCATTCAATTGTTAGACCTGCTCTGGGAAAAATTCTGAAGCTGGTAGCTAAATTATGGTGTCTTGGGGCAGTACTAAATTGAGCGGCGGCCTAACTTTAGAAGTTTTACGAATATCGTTCTCACCTTGCTTGCCCAACATTATATCCGCCGATGAGGTGCTCGTCTCCACACGGAGTGCCTCCATCGCAACTGATTTAGGAGCAGTAAATGACGTGATTTGTGTTTGATTAGGAGGCTGCGCGACAATTCGAGCCAAAGTACGACGTTTCTACAGAAGGAAAGAATACGCTTTAGCCTCTACCTTTGAGCAGATAGTTGGCCACCGCTACAAGACAAACCTGTTTCGCTCCTTTTTTTCCTCTTAATGCGTTGTACTGTTCAGCGAAGCTGTCATATTCCTCGAGGACCACAGAGCTTTCCGAGACCAATGGCTGGACCACTGTTTGTGCTTGCGGAGCCTGAAATAAAAACAAATAGCTTCGGAAATGTGGACTCCTGAAATTTCAGAGTAAACCAGGAGTGTCATAAGCCATCTTAGTAATCACGAATCAACTTGCAACAGAGCTCATCACCAGCATAAAACTCCTTGAAGTCCCCCCAGTCCCCCATTTGCGGAATAAAATTCGTTCTTTTTTCTCGCTCTTTCTCATTCGAACTTTTTTCTCCCTACTCTGGCTGATGACGAAAATTACTCTCTAACTAAACGTATGGAGTTGAGCTGAGTTCAAAGCACTGTAGCTGTCCACTGCCCCTTACCCTTATCAAATTAACAGGAGTATCTGAAAAATTGTACAAGATGAAAAACAAACCTCTTCCTGAATAACATTCAGTGGAGATCCTAAGTTACTCTGGGGCATCAACTTATTCCGAGAACTCCTCACAGGACGCATCTTCGATGGAGGATCCTCTCTGAAATAGCGATCAATCGAATGAACAGAGTTGCAAGACATTCTGCAGGCCGTAAAAGATTGAAACAGCTAAAAACTGAAAACTCTTCTACACCAAATTTACAATTTTCATGAAGATGCGTATCGTTTGATACATGTCCGATTCCCTCGAACACTACGTCTAAAATTATTATGATCAGCAAGAATTAAAAATTTAAATTTGCAATTTAACATTATTTGGAGATACAGTTTATACACAGTAGTGACCCAGGGTGTTCTCTACTGCTTATCGTCCTTACCTTCTTTCAGTCGTTGCATCAACTGGCCGCTTTCTTGTGTCGAGAATCGCCTCACCGTAGTCTCGTTCTAACAACGATACCATAATACGCCACGGTTCCCGCATCCTCGGAGCGATTTTTACACTGTACACCAATTCCACAACAGGAGTCATGCCACACTGAAACTCCCCAAATGTAAATATTATATAATCACTGGTAGATCAACATGGCTATTTTTCATTTACTAGACCAAGAAGAAAATTATTCGAGTGGAAAAATTTTCTGAAATTGTTTCTAGATTATTTCAAAATATGCTAACGCACGCTAACGCTTGCATCGCATGTCCACAAACGATTATCTACGATCTTACTCAAGAGTAACACAGGGACAAGTTCCATGTTCAATATACACCATACCGATTATCCCAAAATCCCGCTGAAGTTTCATTTCTGGAAATCACCATTAAGTGAGCAGCACTTAACAGAAAAGGATTTCTCTAAAAGCGTAACTATTAATATTATTTATATCGAAAATGACGTTCGATTTTAGCTGTAGGAAATGGCGCATCAGAGTTGGAATGCAAAACAGCCAGCAAAATGTTGGATGATGCCTTACACCAACAGATGTCAATGTAAAAGTTCCCCTACCCTACCTCCTCTTTTTCTGAAGGTTCGATCATTTGAAAAGGGCTAAATTGGGTTTATCCTCTGATAAAAAGGAGTAAGCTATGCTCCCTGTCAGTGGGTGACAAAATGATCCGTATTTGTTAGAGGGTCAATATAAAAGTATCGGTAGAGTTCCCATTCCAAAAACGGCGCCCACATGACATTCCGAACTCTTCATCGCGCCCATATGACTTTTTGCTGACTGACGCGCAAACCTACAGGCTGCTTTCATAGTCCGCCGGCGTGCCGGCGTGTTTGCTCCTGAGACCGTGTGGCCCGCCGGCGGGCCACAGTAACAGCCCGCGAAAAGCGCGCTCGGTCCTTCACGCCAGACACGCTTAAAAGGCGCGGTCGTCAATGGGTTAATGATCAAACGATCAATGTTTTGTTGTCATGCAAGCGGTAGCAAAGCAAAGTAACGAGTATTTGACAAATGGTTAATCGATAAGGGTATTCGCCTGATCAAAGCCTAGCATCAGAATCTGAAATTAAGAAGCAGCTCCCTTGTTAACTACAGATAATTGCTCTGCCTTAGACTGGCCTCACGGTCATAACACTCCCTGGATGTAATCCTTGCATTTACCTGTTAGAATAAACAAAATAAACAAACACCCACCAAACAATAAATTTCTGCTGCGATCGCGTCTTGAACATTTTCTTCACAGAGACCACTTTTCATGATGTCCTCGTTCAGGACAAAGTTGTGAGATATCGAAACCGTATACGAGGGTTCTGAAATGTTTCAACAAAAAGTTAACGTCAAAATGGAGTACGGAATTGTGGGCTCTACTAAGCTAATCAAATAATTTACCAGTATTCACTGGTGCATTTCGAGACCGCTGCGATTTCAATGCCTCACGATCCTCTCGCTCCTTTCTCAGCCTGAAAATCTGAAATTTCATTCCATACAACATCTTAGATAAATTGAAAAATACTTGTTCAGGGATAATCCCACAGCAGGTGCCAACTCGGTAGCATTAAGAACCACTCTTCCTACTTCTGTATCTTTGCCAGCGAACAAGCGGACTTCAGGCCGTGTACCAGATGATCTTCGGCTACCGCTTGCATCCTAAAGCGGATGCAAGTTATTGAGGACTTCGAAACTAATCAGCTTCGATGTGGAGCATCCTGTCAAAGCCCACTTCCATTCTGCATGGGATTGCTTCAGATTAGCTCATGAAATTAGTGACTATGAATGGGACAGTATTCAACATGAATAAAACAAGGAGCGCTAATAGGAGAGCGAAAGAAAGAATTTGAACTTTTCCTTCGAACGCTCACCAATCTGTCCAGTGCCGTTGACCATTTGTGCCGTAAGAGCTGAAAAATCCTCGAAATACGGTCATTGGTACTCAAGCGGATTCGAAGTAGAGGATTTTGTTCACAGCTGACCTGAAATGAAAATGTTGTTCTCTCAAGTAATCAGGAGCCTCAAAAGGTTTTTATGCGTTTTGTAGGAAAATCATATCTTCACTCGCACGACTGTTTAAATGCACAGTTCACGGTAATTTTGGGATATCCTTTTCAAGTTGAAAAGTGTTGATGCAGAGTAGTGCACCGATGGCCATGAAGGGGAGATGATCCACCCATACCGCGAAAAAGTTTCTAAAAGTAGGAGAAATAGAATTTGTACGAAACCAACATGACGGTAATAGTTGTTTTCAGACTTCAACGTCCGCGCGCCGCGTGCGTGCCGCGACGGCGGTTCTAGACACAGTTAACGACAGCGTCTGCTACCGATGATGAAATTAGTCACACTATTGTCTTGCGGTAATGATCGGTACTCAGCGCTGTCAACACTGTCCAGGACCGCCGTCGCGGCACGCACGCGACGGACGGACGGACGTCGAAGTCTGAAAGCAATCAATGGCACGCAATGTGTGCCATTACCGTCATAGTGATCTCGTTCATGGGGTGTTTGGACGAAATTTCATTTGCTGCGATTACGCAAAGAGCTGACCACATCTCGCCATGGGACTTGACTATTTGAACTTTCAAGATGGGAGTCCCTTGAAATAGAGCAGCCTCTACAACGCCGTTGAAACTCGTCCGCCTTTCAGTGTGGCATTCAACCGATACAATCTCTGAGCTGTTACAACGATTTATCCAGGCCGTTACCGATCTTACAGCGCCACCTATGGTAAAGCACAACGCCACAGAGGGTAGGGTTATTCATCGTAGGGTTATTCGTCAAAAACTATTTAGTCGTTAACTATGTCTTTAACACTATCAATATTTCTCACATAAGTATGCTGGGGAATTTTTTCTGAGTCCCAATGTTTTTAAGAAAGTCCTAGACCAAACGAATGAACTGGGAAAAACTTGCCACATAAGAAGCATCAGCATACGTCATCGGTTTCAACGACACGATGATTTCGGAAGGAAATTTATCAAGTTGGTTACCTTAAATAACGAGTTTGCGCTTTATCGTAAAATTATCTATAACCATTCAAATGTGTATGTTGAGAGCGTTCGAAACTTACTATAGAAAAACTTAAGCAGTGAAGGACAAGGTGGGGTCTTGATTTTCACAGGCACACTTTTCTTTTTCGATTTATCGCGTATAGGTACAGTCGTACATCTATTCAAAAAAAAGTATTGAGTGAGTGAAATAAGCGTTAAAGAGCATGACTCGCCAGGCACAAACCCATAAAAAATCAGCTCCTTCATTCGTTCAGGAATGTACTGGTTGGTGTGAGTTCTTCTTCTCCATTCACACGCATTTATGGTAATAAACAGTTCTTTCGCATCACGTCCAATATCTCCCATCGAGTCTTGAAATTTTCAAGTCGGTAATTCAGAAAGGAACACCGAAGTGAAGTGGATGAAAACATACCTTCATCTAGAGAAATTGTTTGCTTCACATGCTTCAGTAAATTGAAATAGTAATTCTTTGTTTGTTCCTTGTTCTTATCCACTTTTCGCTTGGCCATTATTCGCATCACGCCATCAAAGTCTTTCCCACACTTAACTTTTTTTTTCAAGAGAATTCCCGCTTTGACTGCTAAACTTTGAAGAGAGCTCGGTACCTGTTTTAAACCCTCATAAAAAACCATAATCTCATCATGGCTCCATGTCTTGGACTTCCGAGGAAGGCGTTCCTCTTCACTGAGTGATGAGCCAGTTGCTTTAGATGGCTAAAAACACATTCTTGGCCCGTTTTTCAAGTTAAGCAGCTTAAACATTAAGATAAGTTATACTGTGCACCATAAAATCGAGTGTACATGACTGTGTATAAATCGGAATCTCGAAAACCCCTCAAATACTAGAACAGTGGGACGGGAACGGACCCGATCCTCTCTGTAAAAGCTCGAGGAATGAGAAAACATAGGGGTCATGGCGAAGGAAAGGTCCCATACCACATGACAACCGAAAACATCTTCACCAATTTTCTGCGGGATTACTACTTGAGTTATTGAAAGGAATCAAAGGCAGCGAAAGCTGATCCCGAACGTCTTTCCTTTTTGATTCTTCCCTCACCACGGTTCACGAAAGATAAAGATCAACTTACTCCAGGAGCGGACGCGGAGTCACCGATAGTGCCATCAAGACGGTTACTCGTCGTACTAAGAGGACGAGGCTCAGGCGGTGGACGAAAGGCCAGACGGCGTCTAGAGATGGGCTCGGAGAACTGGGTGAAGGTGAGTTCTTCTGAAGCTACGGTCGCATCCTCATCTACTGCTTCAAGCCGACTTGTCATTTGTAGTTACCTATACCTACTACTATTACATTTTCCTACAGCACTAAAACAGTATTTTTCAAAAATCATATTGAAACAGGCCCTCAGAAGTACGTACGCGCACAATGACGCCGAGGAAATTCAGGTTGCATTCTATAACATTTTTTCGTTTTGGAAGTCACAGCATTACGGTTACATCTACAACAACAAATGAGAAGCGAAACTGGACAACAAGTTTACTGGAACAAGAACAACACGGTTACACATTTGACAGTGAATAACTTATTAAATAAGAGCTTGCAGAAACAAAAAACAAACATAAAATTCATCAGTCTGGGAGACAAACAATTCATTTAAAAGGACATTGTGCTAATTTTACGACGTACTTTGTACGGATTAAGGAAAACAAACGGAGTTTGATGTAAAGGGAGATCGAAAGCATATAACACCTTATACAGCTTGAAGAGAGGTATTTACGCTTTGAATAGATCACCAACAATTTCACACAACGAACATCGAAACTTCTTCTGGTTTTGACTGCCACATTCCTAGTTTCTGGTCTCGAAGCCTGGATAATATTTTGATTGGTAGTGTGAACGGCACAGTACAGTTTTAAAATACTTTCAATTATTTGTAACAGAAAGTGGAATCACTCACCACGTTTCTAGCGAAATTCTGCCTTGTTCATAAGCTTGGCAATGAACTTTCATATTTTCATAAGTGTAGCCCTTCGGGACAGGTCTCCCAAGGTCGCTGCAGATCTAAAACACGGCTTAATGGTTTAATTATTGTCCTATTCTACGTATAATAAACCTTTGTCATTCAACTTGAGCAAAATGATGAGCGCAGACACAAAAACATAATTAAAACCTACTTTTTTGAAGAGCACTGCGATCTGACTTTTGGAAATGCGTGAAACACCGTGAGCGTCCTTGTCCAATCGACCAATATTTGGCCGCAAAATCTGAACATATACGTTTGTGTGTAGAACTACTGAATCGAAACCCCCTAAGAGCATTGATTGCGTTGCGCTGGTAACAGCTAGTTGTAGTTCACTCAGACTTCCCGCTGGTCGACGCCCGAGGGTCCCTGGGCATCTGTTTGCATACGCAAAGTCATCACTCCATCGCCTCGTTTAATCCTCCCTTCTGTCTCTGGTCTTGTATTTTCAGTATTACCAACTTCCCGTTTTCCGCAGGAACACCGGACAGTCGAGGCATGGTCGACTGCAATGGTAGATCGCTGCGAGTCAACATCTCGAGTAGCGTCCCTTTTGCACGATCACGATCTCTAAGACCATACCGTGTGGATCTCAACGGTAAGGAAAGAGGCGTAGTAACCGAAGCTCTCTGCTTGCACTGACCGGTCGTAATACACAACCCTGCTGAGTTAAGAGTAGGTTGAGCTACGAACTCAGGGGCAAGGAATGACGAGCCCTTTGATGACGAAGAAGCTTACACGTCAGTTTTTCACGCGTTTGTATCCTATCGCAAATATGGAGACGGACTCACTTTGTCGCAGTCTTCTGTAATGGCTATGCAATCATATTTTATTTAAATTTCCTATTTTTAGTGGAATACCGCTCCAATTTCCTTAACTAATCTACCCCTATTTACAGGCATTACAAGCACCATTCATTAGTCACGAGCAATTTCGAGTGTTCTAGTGGTTCCTATAAGTTTTGGTTCCAATGCATTGCGACAAACGACGCCTCTTACAGAACCGCGCCTACTTTAAATGACGGAAAATAATCATTCCATAAGAACGAGTAGTATAGTATAGTGCTATTCAGTGCCCATAGTTGCAACATCTGTGATAAATATTAGATCTGTAGGTCAGTACCTCGATAGAGTCGTCTGCAATGTTCCAGTTGACCGACAATGGAGTGCCAGGTGAAGTATCTCGAGGATTTGAATCAGCCTAACAAATAGCATTCTGAGTGAAGGAAACAAAGGGGTAATCCCAATATATTCTCTTCACCTGGCAATGCCCAATATATGGCTTGTTCACACGAAATGGCGCCACAGGAACAAATCCTTCCACACGACGGAAAAGAGCACGTTCTAAGCGACTTTTGTCTGCTTTCTCGGCTACAGATATTGAAGAGAGGTAAATCTAGAACAGCACTATTGATTCACGTTCAAAGTAAAAATAAGATTCGAAAACACACAGGATCAATAAGTAGTGACAACAGTTCCCCTTGAATTCCAAGAACATTCCACCGCATGATCTTGTCGCTACATGACATCGTCCGAATACGTTCCCCTCCAGCAATTCCATCTATTGTTTGTGGGCCCAGAACTTCTGGTGTGCGACCAAGTATCGTTCCCATACCTGAACAACACATATTCGACTCATTGTAGAAGAAAACTTGAACAAAACACTAGGCTATCAAAAGTTGTCAAGGAGCTATTTCGAGGCGATAGGAATAGAACATTCTGTGTAGACCCTCAGTTTCAGCTACCTGTCTAGACTCTTCTACCAATGGCTGCATCGAAAGAAAGGCAGCTCATATTGTAGAAGAAATGTAAAGAATAACTCTGGCAAAAAAAGATGAAGATTAGAACCCACCGCTTTCGATTTTGAACCGAAGGTTGCTATGCGACTCGATCTCATTGATTTGCTCACCATCCTCGTTCAGAACGTATGCACGAGCGTCTCCACATGGAGCGGTATTGACAAACAGATGAAATGACAAGCCTTTCCGAAGTGCTAACTTCCCTGTATAAGTAAACATAACAGGAGAGCTCAAAAAACAAAATAAAATAAAGGAGGTACCTAGTTCATTGGTCTTCACGAAAATCGATTTCGAGGCGTCCTGTGTGTACAACAACACCTGCGCGTACAAGAATCTGTAAAACTAATTGTTTATCACAAAAACGAAAACCTATGTTATTTGAGAAAACTACTCGCCGTAACAATCCTCGACGAGCAACTACCTCAGCATGACAGTCATTCACAGAGAGTCCATGGAGGCTAAGCATATCACCTAAATTTGCTGGTAAAAACGTTATAGGGTTTCGTGGACATAGGTTCAGTAAATGGAAAGGGAAGATTTCATATTTTAAGCATAAAAATACAACAAATATGTTCGAATAATAGGGCAAGTGATCTGAATCGAAGGGGAGCCTTGTCAATAAAGTTTTGCGATATTTGAAAACATAAACAAGATATCAAACTATAAATAGGAACATACAGAGCGAATGATACAGCACAGAGAACTAAACAGTTTCAACCAACCCCTAAGACCCTTATTTCCTGTGCCTAAAGACACCAAATCGGCACTGCTTCCATGATGATTCCTCGTAACGAGAAAGATGCCAGCGATCACCTTCTCTGATCCGATAATCTCAGGGTATGCATTACCGAGTCTGGAAGGAAAGTATAGACAAGAAAATGCAGCGTCGAAAGGTGTAGCACCGCGATCAGGTTATAGACAATTCAAGAGAACCACATGCAATTTTACTCTTTTAAAAGCGAAAAAATAGAGCAAAATGCAGAAAGTTCGTTTTTCCTCAACTGTGGTCAGAGCACTTATGGCCGATGAAAGAGCAATAGCTCTTATACCATGGACAGAATATGGCTCGTTTCTGTTTAATTAGCAACAAACATCAGTATTTCACTCTATCCCAGCATAGGTATGGACGTGAACAAAGGCCAGCCTGCCTAGCAAAAAAGAGTGGCGCCAAAAATCAACAAAGCTTTTTAGAAGTAGATGGCCATTAACCAGAAATTCGATGGTGATATTGACGAGTGTAGAATTTTCCCGATTTCTGAATGGAAGATTCAACTCTAACCCGTAAAACTTCGCGTAGGTGTGTTTACGAAGAAGTTCAGAGAACGTAGTTTCCTGTTTGAATTCGAGATCCTGTGCTGACTTCGCAATATCCACGGAGAACTTTTCGCATAGAACCTGGAAGAGTAGTGATAAAAAAAGCTCTACCAAGGATTTTTGAAAGAAGCTGCAACCTTTGCTGTTGAACATTGTCCAAACATTGCGTACTAGGACAAAACAAATAGAGTAATCGCTCAAAATCTTAAATCTTTCTTCGAGAAAATTGCAAAATTCTGAGGGTAGCTTGGACGGCACACAAATACCTAGGCTAATCCATCCGTCATTTGTTAAGGTTATTCCAGAATTCACTAGCTGTACCGAAATCGAGGTCCTCAACATTATATGGCACAGACTGGCGTGCAGAGCAAATTCTTTCTTACGATTAGAGAAGAATACAATGTGCACAGTGGCAATCTCAATTAATTTTACCTTGACTCCCTTGACAAAGCAATCCATTTTAGCGATTTTCTTGGTGCGATGTGGTGCCCCTCTTACCAACACGTTTCCAACCTGGACAGACATCACAAAAAGAAACCTGCAAGTAGGAGATAGTCACAAAATGATGAATTAGACACAGACTTGAACTGTGGTACTTATTAAAAGAACGGTGAATCACACCTAAAAATTGTCTCACAAGTTCTGCAAAAAAATACTTCATGAATTACAAAAGAGGAAACGACTAGATGGGTTCTCTTCGCACCTGTACTCGCTCGGTTTAGACCTTAGTGTTTTACTGCTGACTTCTCTGCCTTACTCAGCTGAGCTGACATCGATTCTATGAAGTTGAAGCGTTACTACTATTGTTATTGTTAGTGCACACTTTGTATGTTTTTTTGGGTGTCATTCTTGGTGTCGAGTAGGGAGAACGAGTTAGCCAGTTATAATTTTTGTTAAATCATTGTTCTCTCGATTTCCCAACTCAAAACGTTGGCACTTCTTATGTTCGCATAAGATTTTTCCTAACATATCAGAATGTTCAAAGTTTCTGATTCTTAGAATTGATTAGGTCAGCTGAGTTTGGCAGAGGGGCCAGCAGCGAGCCCTCCAAAAGTTATCCAAGAGTGTGCGGAACAGCGAAGGGACCTCCTTCAGATTACAGTTGCTCACACATTACAAAACCACTGCTCTGTGAATGAATTTCCTCGGTGTTGAAACCACAGAAAGATACTGTAAAAAATACAACATTAAGAACCTACGTCCCCTTCTCTTCTCCGTGGATAGTCTCAACCATTACTTCAGGAGTAGACCTAAATATCATTTCACCGACACCGAAACGCTTACAAAACTCGAAAACGCAGTGGCAGACATTGGAAGTTGTAGGAAATGAAGAAGGCTACTCACTTGAACACGTGCATGTACAATTCCAAAAAGAGAGATATGGGGTTTTTGCGGGTACGAGCAATCATCTCCCGCAAATCTTCACCCATGTCCTCCGTAATGGTCGGTGACACAGTCATGACGTCCTCCTCTAACTGAATGCGTTAACGAGGAAAACACAGCTGAGAGGATAACAAGGCAAATCTAATCTGAGAATGTAGAGGCTGATGAAAACATCCTTGAACCATCAAACCACCCTAGTGCACACAAGTTTATTCATACTATAACGCTCTGATGCCGTATCCTATTGAAATGCACTAGGAAAGCAGCAAATTCAAACAAGTACAGCCTATTCATAATTTGACTTCTACTGATACTAATTTTCAAGCTGTTTATCGATACAAATATTCTGATTGCAAATTGGCAGCCAATTCTGGCTCCCAACGGTCGCCATTCGTGAGCAGCTTTTCCTAAAAGACAAAAGAATCGACAGCTACCATGAATTCTTAAAAGAGAAGTTTCTGTGGACAAATGGAAACCTTGTTGTAAAGTAATTCCATGTGTGTTTCCGTAGAAAATTCGAAATTTGGTCCTTCAACAATTGCATCGACAGGACAAGCTTCTTGGCATAATCCACAATAAATACACCTTCAAATAATTATTAAAGTTGTTTTGAAATGACAAGGAGCGCATCAAGGAGCGTGCTATGTAGTGCGTGAAAATAGGCTCCGAAACGATCTCAGTCTAATTGTAAGTCATTTCAGCTGGGGTCTTACCCTCTGGCGTCCATTAATATGTGCCAGACTCGTCTCAAAGGACCAAGTCTTAATTTTGACAAGATGTTTCAGTTGACTGTTGGCATTTCGATGTTCGTGACATAATTCTCTCAAGATTAAGAATTATGGGTCCAAAAGGCTCGACTTATGCATTATCTGGCTCCCGCGAGTAACTATGGAGACGAAGTACGGATTAAAACGCTGATGGAATCCCAAATGAAAAACGAATGCGTGGAGGTAGAACAGGAATGATGTAAACCTGTCGTACAGAAATTAATGACTAAAATAGATAGGACCTCTCAAGTTGTGAAAAAAAGCGTGAACGAGGAAAGGACATACTTAGTCATGTCGATGTCGTAACGATCAGTACGCCGACTGCCGTCTGGACGAGGCTCCGCTTCAATTGTAATAGCCTGAAAATTATGCGACCTTACAAACAACCTAACTACAATTTGACAGCAGGGCAATTTGCATAATAGTAACCAACTTGGGCAGGACAAATAGCCTCGCACAGCTTGCAAGCGATACAACGCTCTTCACCTGATGGATAACGTCGAAGAGCATGCTCTCCCCTAAAATGGCATGTCTAGAGCGGAAAATGTCAAAAGTGAACTTTTATAATCTCCTTCTTGTTTTCACTTATATAATGGTCGCCTTGATGCTAATTTCACAGCAAAAAATCGGATTTTCCGGAACAACGCCACTGATAGCGGAGAAGAAACAAGAAAATTTTATACCCCCATCAACAGGTGGCAGTTACAACTGTTTTACTGGACTATAGATACCTATATGAATTGAGAATTGCCTGCTTGTGAACAGAACTAAGACTGGGAATCATGATCAACAAACTTTACCTCAGCCCACCTTCCCACCAATGAGGGCAACATTAAGTCACAAAATTACATGAAAAACGTGAAAAAGAAAGAGGGAGAAAAGAAATATATCAACATTATAAACATTATAAAAGCTTATGTTAGTGTCTTAAGGGTTCTCTATCGTTGCCAGTTAGCGAGAGAGAACAGTGAAGGAGATCGCCGGTACTTGCCCAGAAACGCAGTGGATTTCAGGGGTTGAGGCCCTGTTTTTCCTGCGCTGAGTCGGTTTATCTCCTGTATCTCGCAGGTGTAGCCACGCACACGTGTGGAGCCTTGGCTAAGTCTGAAGGCAGCTAGTATCCTGCTCCTGGCTCAGCCGAAGCTTGCATTCACGTGAATAGGAAGTATCCGGGAAGCGATTTGGGCCGCCTCTGAAATCATAGCTCCTCGTTCACGTTATGATAGTTTGACAAGCTGTCCGCAGTCAACCAGTTCTCACATTAGAGCCTGACAAGCTATTCGTGAGTAGCCACATGCCAAAAAGAATAATTAAATGGGTCTCATGCTCGAGAACCTGAGGTAGCCCCCAATACTACAGCGTTGGATGGTACCGCTCGGGTTGGACTGCTCAAATCTCGGGGCAGAACGGGCTGTCGAAAATTAAAAGGACTAAGATAGCGAGCTATAATTCCAACGAATGTGGGCTTGTATCGGAAGCGTGTATGAAGATCTGATGATGGAAGCTAGGAAGAGCAGGTACGACGTCGGGACCGAGACGAGAAGGCACCACCCGTTGCACGCCATATTCGAAACTGGAGAAAAATTGTTCCTTGAAAAATGTGCCGTCGGCGGTGTAAGTTCCTCGTCACAATGCACTTGGCCATATATCGATATGTACGAAAGCTTAACGAACCAAATCGGTGTGACTAGTAACTGGCTTTGACAAGTTCCGTTGTCCACGCATTAACAAGCAAGATATGAAGAAGAGTAGCTGGATGCGTTTAATTAAAAAGGACTACAATTAGTAAGGTCTTTCAAAGAGGACCACACTTTTTTCAAGGTCATCGCCGCTGCTTTCAAAGGAGTGTGCGAATATTTTTTCGATCGCAGCTTATCAATCTCGCCTTGCACCTAGGCGCGAAATCACCTTAACTAGGTGCGAAGAATACGCTATAATTATGCTGCCCGCACTCGCTACTAATCGAGTTAAAATTTTTCGACGAAATTTCATTGAGAATTCATTTTCAGAATCCAGGAGGAGCCAAAATTTTGCAAAGAAGTTACCAGCAGAGGAAAGAAAAGATCTACGAGGAAATGGAAAGGTGTGATATTTCAAGGAGTTTCCTCCTATTCCAATCGTAAGTAATATTTTACACTTTCCTAGGTTCGATGAACTTCAACAGCAAGGAGCAACCCGCTAGCAAATGCAAGAATTTTGTATAAAGATGTCCAGATTTGTAACAAACAAACTACCTGAGTTTTTTACCTACGAATTTAGGCTTTATTTTAGGTATTCTCATTACAAAGCAATTGAACCGTTTTCTCCCGCATCACAGAAACTTTAATCACAAAATATGTTGAATCATTTATTATGCGTGGATGTCCTCCCCTTTCGAGAATAAGCAGCGAAGAATTGGACTTTACGGAAGCAGGATGAGTATGCTGTCAACGTCGCATTGAAATTACGTTTTTGGAAATTTCCCTTTACACGCAAGTGCAGAGGAATCCGAAGTGCCGAGCTCCGTCAACGATCGAAGATAAGGGATGCCGTTGATCACGTCAAGAAATCGAAAAACAGGTGGGCAGCACACTCTACGTATAGCTTATCGTGATGACCGATGGACTAAGGCGGTTACTGACTGAACCCCTTGGGTGACGAAGGAAATGCTGAATACTAAATCTTGTGTCCCTCATGATCCACTGGACCACTTTAGCCCGCTACAGGGACGGTTACTGGCGCCCGCTCGAGAGTAACGATGATCAACGGAACGACAGGTGATCCAGATGATGTTGGTGCAATGAGCAGAGCGAGCAAAGAAAAAACAAAGCGACAACATAGAAGTAGTATAATATGTAAAGTGAGGTACCCATATTACAAAAGTAAAAATAACTAGGAAGTCACTGTAACCGTGATGTAATGTAATGTACCTGAATCGAGAACTGAGAGGCCCTTTTTCGAATGGGTAATTAATGGTGGCAGGTTCCATAAAAACGTGTCCCAGCATGACACCGAAACCTTAAAATTGCATCAATAGTCATTCAGGTAGGATATAAAAAAATAATAAATGCCAGTGATCGCCAGACAATGAAAACTATCGGTTCTTGCTTACTATAGCATGGGAGTTTTTTTTTGGAAAACCATATTGATAAGGATTTGAATGACATACTCAGCTAAACTAGAAGAAAACTTAATTCAACCTTGTTAAGCTTAACATATAACAATAGTAACATCCCGTGTATGAAGGTAGAGGACTGCACGAGCATTGTCGTTTGACAAATGAGTTAAAAAATGCAATCTGGTCATTGCTCCTCGCTTTGCATATGCTGTTTTACGATGAGTTTGCCGAAAAGTTTATAGGTTCGAATGTCCCTGGCGATATAAAAACATAATTCCAAAGCTATTCAGGTGAGATGGCTTGAGTCATTCGCTTTGCAACATCCAATTCTAAGCATGAATACAGTAAATTTTAATTTCTACTAAGGGTTAGTCGTCTCCTAGACTATCTAGAATATTTGATGGAAACTTTGAGAAAGAAATCTGAATTTATAGAACTACTGAGGTCCGACTACTAACACATGACCATGATTGATACGCTGATTACTCCAGTCTCTGCAAATATGTTACTAGCTCATCCAAGTTTTTCAAATTTTCCCACAGCGAACCTAGTTTCTGTGGGTTTACTAGTGACTATTGTCTCGTGGAACTGTACTCTCTCTTCCTTACGTGTTGTGCTGCACATACTAACGCGTGCTCCACAGCAAAGAACGCACTAAACAAAGGCATTTTCTTTGACCCGAGTCCTGCTTCTTGAATTCTGGCTACGATCTCTGGTGTGTTATGAATTTATGAAAAACGATCAAAGGCGCTCCACTTTCCGCAAATGAGTCTCACTCGACTAATTTGTTGACACATTCCTAACCTCTACCATTATTCCGGTGTAAGGGCTTTTCGGAAACAATAACGGGATCCCCTGACCTCACATGTGGACTGCTGATCTCGCTTGAGGCCCCCACCCATGCCAAACCCTGACGCATTCAGGTGCTTCTTTAGATAATACCTAACTTCAGAATAGATAGAGAGAAGCGAATAATTCGCAATAGTTCATAGCAAATAATGATTGTGACGCCATAGGTAGTGAGTAACTACGGTGAGTTCCCATGTTCAAAATTACGAACTCCTTCGACAGAGTTATGAATGCTTGATCTAAGTAAGTTCTTTTCCACTTTTGATCCCCGCCCAACCGAATGTACACTTTGCGCAGTTCCAAAATTAACCATACCTCTTTTATATGCTCTACGTCCTAAGACGTTGGTGAACATAGTTGCAAAATTGCAGCCTCCCAGCCGCCCTCCTGAGCCTTTCCTCGAACGACAGGAACTTATTGTTGTTAATCATCATCTCTGCTTAATTTGGTCTGAGTAATCTCAAAAGGTGCCCATGCTTAAATGTTATGAAAATCCTGAAGAAAGGCCTCATCCTAATCTGAGAGATATACAGATTACTAGCTAACTAAAACTCAGTGATTTATCACCACTGCAGTGGTAATTGAAAAATGACCTGAAAAGTTATAGAAATCTGCGATCACTCACCTCGAAACAATTCAGTAAAGAATAATGTATGGAGCCCATAGTTAAGGTCACCAGCGAATGACCCATCGGTTTCCTCTTGTAGGCCAACGTACTTGTACTTATTACGTCTTTGCTGGACAGCTCCGCTTGCTATGGACAACTTAACAAACAGAAAGATCCTTATAGGAAAGCAAAGATACAAAGATGCAAAGATTTGCAAAAATATCTTACTGTCGGTGAACGGCCGGACAAAAATCCTTTCGCCAAACCAATAGATTTCAACGCCATAATTACCTGAAAACTCGAAAAATTAACTCACATGTGAAAAAAGGGGGATACACAAAATCGATTTGGGTGGGCGCGTCGATATTCCTAAAATTTACCCGTGACCCTAGCTGAGTATTTGGCTTTGTGTGTAATCACACACAGTACTTAAGCCCGTGCAAAGCTATCGTAGCTGCTTTTCGAAAGAAAGCATTTAAAAAGGCAGAATAAAGAACTATCTGGGGTGAGGACATTAAAGGTAAGCATCAGCAGAGCTAGTAACGAGACGTTACGTTAAGGGGCAGTCAACGAAACTTCATTGGTTGCTTTCAGACTTCAACGATTCATCCGTCCGTCCTTCCATTCGACGCGTGCGCGACGTCGGTTCTAGATTGGAGTTGACAGCGCTGGCATGTGATCTAGTGTTGTCAACACCCATCTAGCACCACCGTCGCAGCACGCACGCGTCGGACGGACGGATGGACGGACGTCAAAGTCTGAAAGTATCCGTCATTATTTCAAGAAATATGAAATCATGGTATCGGGTTGTGTGGGAAGTATCAGATGATGCAGATGGAGCTTCATCTTTGGCCTTTTTATTTCAGGCTGTTAAACGCTGATGAGATGGGCACGGAATCACTTGAAAGGGGTTTGAACGCCAATGCTTGATCACAACGGAGGAACGTCCGCGCGCGTCCGTCGAAATTAGGTCACCCCCACCCCCACTTTGCTCGTGGCACAACCCACTGCGATCTCGGGATGAAATCATGGTACTATTCAGTGTCAGTTGATTTGCTTTGGTCGATGTTATCTTCTCTCTGGGCTGACTGCCGTGAACCAAACGCCAATCGTATGCTCCCTGACAACTGCGACGTCTGTCAAACATCGCTGGCTGACGCACCGCGTGCGACGATTGCGGTGCGACCTAGTTTCGACGGACGCGCGGAACGAAGCGCACCCGTTTCAACGAGTTTTAGCATCGGAACGGGACGGGATGTGAATTCGTAAAGAAGTACGGCTTAGATATGGGTAGACAGTTTGGCCGTTATATCCTCTAGTAGCGGCAAGTGGCGCCCTTCACACACGCAAGGTCACGGGCTCGATTCCCGCATCGATATCGGCCTAGGCCAACGAAGCCTTCCATCCCTCCGGGATCAGGTAATTGGTACCAGACTCGTCTGGGATTATAAGAACACTAACTTGTACATCGGCTGGCCACCGCAAGTCATTGTATAGGCCACATATGCATTCAATACGCCACTACGATTTGAATGGAAGTCGAATGCATCCCTCAGACGGGATTAATTAAGTGCCCAAGACTTTGTCCTGTTATACATCTATTTATATACCCCACTAACAGGACTGCTTACGTTTCACGTTGATAGAGCCTTGACCTGGACATTTTTTTAGAAAGCTTCGAGAGAATTCTGGGAAAACCCTGGACTACTACGAGAATTTTGGAGAAATTTTCCGCTTAATCTACTATTACTCCACAATAAGTAAAACAGAGTAAAGGAAGATAATTCTGAAGCTTACCTTCTAAGGATTTCTAATGTAGGAATAGGTCGCAGGTATTGTGGAAACTGACGACTTTCGGTCCTTCAGAAACATTTTCAGGTTCCAAATGGCCCGATACCCCTACCATTAGCGCCGCCCTCATCCATGAATCCGTGAAGATTGGCTCTTTCCATGGCTTGACCAATTGCAGATCCTGTGAACTTACAAAGAGAAATGTAAAGCTGAGGTATAAAAGAAGTAACATGCGTCGAACCAGACACTACGTTCATTTTCAGTACGAATGAATCACATAGTTGAATGTATTCACTGATGGAAAATGAAGAACCAAAACTGACGAAGAATTATTTTTACACGACTCAGCCTACATCGAATAGAGCGGAAAATGGGTTTCGAAAAAACATATGGAGTGGTGCGAAAATACAGAAGCTACAGAGAGAAATCTGACCGAAAATTAGTCGCAATGATTTCAATCTCCGACAAAAAAAAACAACTTTTCAAAAAAAAAGATACAAGGTTTAGTGGTAATCATGATACGTTTATAAGAGGTGATCAAATAAATGGTGCTACATTGGTTGATTCTCTAGGAAGGAGAATAAAGAGTAGTGAGTGGTTTGCTTGGCGAACTTCCGCCTCCTCAACCTCCCTGTTCGCCACCCCTAACTTCAACTTACCATTTTGTAGTGTAATGAAAGGGCAGAGGTGGTGCGGTTGCAAGTGCCACACTATCTCACACATATGGTGCTCCGACTAGACCAACCAAGCATTCGATCCCTCCGGTGGTAACAGGCTTGTCTGGGGGATAAAAGCACTGACTTGCACATCGGCTGGCCACCGCGATTCATTGTATGGGCCATATAGGCGTTCAATCGTCACTATGATTCTGAGCTGAAGTCGATGTGGAGGCGCATCTCTCTAGCGGGACTGATTAACGCCCCAAGACTATCCTTTAAGAGTAAATGAATGCCTTTCGAAGTGCTTAAAACATAAGGAAACATAGTGTTTAGGGAAAAAATCAGTTTGAAAGAAGGAGAATGGCTTTACCTACGCGACGTCCTCCTAGAATTGGTCCATATCAGAGTTTGGTTGTAGTTGCCATTATGCAAGATGGTGTCTCTGGTGCAGTTCTGGCATCGACTGACGATGGACTGTTGGAAAACAAGTCGATGTGGAATGCCCTTTATCCCGGATGTGATGAACAGCCAAACGTGTGGCTGCCCTCATGACTGCGCCACCTGCACCTTGGAATCTTTATCGAAAGCAACATATAGGAGTTAACTGAAACATTCGTACCTGCTCAGACATCGAGACATCGTGTTGTCCATAACGCACTTGTATGAAGTAAACTTTAGTACAGCTCGAACCCTCCACTGCGTTGTTTTCTCGCTTCGCCAAATCGATATGAACCAGCTAAAGCAGTCTGCTGACGCTGGCTCTGCCTTGTTTAGTGTTTATCGTGTTCCGTAGCCCCTTTTGCCTACTCGCCTTTCCTGTGCAAGTGGACGGTTTCCATTTTCATGGCAGTTATTTTTGTTTCGGTAGAAGCCAAGTGGTCAGAGGTGTTGGTTACTTGGCAGCCGACAATCTGCAACATCAGGTTCCTACATTATCTGAGCGTTATATCGGCCTAAGGAAACTTCAGTATAATCACATCTTGAAGTAAACGTTGTAAGGAACATCAGCGATCATTTCATCTCAGTGTGTAGACCTTGAGCGCAACGATACTAATACGATTACTTAAGGAAATCGGCACCCCATAGGATTTGATAAATGACTGTACTACGTCTGAATACATTTCTTCTACCCACTTTCTCCTTTGCTCTCTTTCTTCGACCTACAAGAGCTCATTCTATTCTCTACTTGTAACGGAGCAACGCAGATGCTCCGTTACAAGTAGAGGATTGAATGAGCTCTTTGTAGGTCGCGAAAGCCAGCCAATGTTTAAGCCGGTGATCACCCTTTTAATGTTGATAGGTAAAGTAGTGTAGGCTAAAATCTGATGGAACTGAGTGGGGCTCGACTTGGAAAGCTTCACAGACGCTAAAGTTCACCTCTGACCGTAATCCCCCCATTTGTTCACCCCTGTCTGTGAGAATTACTAAACCTCTTGTATCTGTAGGTCGAGCTTATTCCTTTAGGGCTCGAAATGCAGAAAGCTATTGCGCTGAGGTGGCTTCAAAAAACCAACAAAGGAGTCGGTCACAGGACTATCACAGTGGTAATTTTTCTTGCTATAGCAAGCTGATGAATCTTTTCATCCGTGTTTCCATGTTCTTTTTAAGTTGTCCGGAGCAAGTGGTGTTGCGCAGCAGAAACGTAACAAATATAAGTATGTCGGCGAGCAGGAAGTAACTGATGGATCGTTCGCCGGTGACCTTAACTACGGGCTTCATACATTATTCTTTACGGAACTGTTCCGAGGTAGGTGCTACAATCAACGACTTTTGCCCAAACATGAGAGGCTTTTCAGGTTTCGGTGTTATGCTTGGGCATGTCTTCATGGAACCAGCCACAATCAACTATCCCTTTGAAAAGGGCCCTCTTAGCTCTCGGTTTAGGTGTAGTTTGAAACTTACTTCTTTCCTCCTTTGTTGACGTTCTTTAGAATGCAGATGAATGGGTGAGTCAAATAAACATAAAGATAAATAAATTGACAAATAAACGATTGAAGTATGCAGTACTGCTTCATATAGTATTAAAAATCTTGCTTCGAGTTATTCATTCTACTACTCACCGAAGAGAAAACTGTTTCAGAGGGGAGCATGCTCTTCGACGTTACCCATCAGGTGAAGAGCGTTGCATCGCTTGCAAACTTTGTGAAGCCATCTGTCCAGCCCAGGTCCGCATTCCTTGACAAATATATCTAAAAATTGTGCTTTCTCCTGGGTTTTGCTGATGTAGTGTTTAAGGCAATAACAATTGAAGCAGAAGTTCGTCCCGATGGCAGTCGTCGTACCACACGATACGATATTGATATGACAAAGTATGTTTAGAAATTACTGTTTCCGAGTAGCGTTCATTTCTATCTAGTCCACCCTTTCAAGAACCGGTACTCTGGAAAGTGACCATCCTACTTATATAACACAGGTGTTTGTGTATGTGTGTCGAGAAGTCATACCTCCTGTTCTCCTATCCCACTGCGCCTAGAGCTTTCGAATTTGATAGAAATGTAGAAGACAGGAAGGGAACACTTATGAAGGATGGCAAGACCGGATTCCACCCACAAGGACGGGGTTTGAGGAGGAAGGGTGAGGGGAGCGTGAGCAAAAACGTGAAGTTCGGTCTGGGCTTTCAAACTCCATAGGGTGCAAGCGGAACTATGAAAACGCTGATGGTGGCACGACTGGACGTCAGCGAAGACTGTTAATTGAACATAAGGCGATTCATTCTAGTAGGGGCATAGGCGGCAGGATTAGTGCACTGATGGTAAATATTAGAAAGTAGCTGAACTGGATCCCACCTGCGGGGGCGTAGTGAGAATGTAGGGGTGGAACGAGCATAAAGTGAGGATAATCATAGTGAATTTGCGCAGCCAAGTCGAAAAGAAGGAGGAGAACAAACCGATTTATTTAAGCACACATGGGTTGAGCAGAACTCCGCTCATGACGGGGGAGGGCTCACGAAGTGCGTCGGGTGTTTGTGCGTGTGTTAAGATAGAAATTTTCACCTCCTGTTCTACAGCACCACAGCGTCCAATTTTGGAGGAGACCCGAGCGATCCGGCTGGTTTCAAAAAATGGCAATTTGGACGACGGAGGGGGTATTTTCTGTGAATGGAATGTCCGAAATCAAATCCCTTTATTGAATTACTTTCAATGAGCAATATGTTTTTATCAATCAACATTTTGTAGATCCATAAGAACAGATGCTGGGTAAAAGCACCTCAGCGCACCTATAATATCCACCTTACATATGGAATGGAGTTCAGCTTCACCCCTACGGCCCTCTTCACCCACAAAGTCGACTCATTGTACCATATACCCAACAAGAAGAGAGGAGTATATCGATATCAAGCTGGCTGACTATAAAATAACGTGAAAGCCTGATAGCATTCAGCAAGTGCGGGACCCAATCGCAAGGCGACAACACTAACAAGGAAGGTCTTTCAGGGCGTGGGACGCTTTTTGAAAATGGTTTTTTGCATGGTATAGGGGCATGAGCACTGAGTATAAAACTATGGTTCATTTCCGCTAAATGGCCTTCTGAATGCCAAAAAACGACTGAAAACTATTTTGTCAGAAATCGCCGTTTTAACCCACTCAGCGTCGTTTGTTTCATTCATGGCGCCGACTGTCCGTACAGTAGAAGGCGCCAGTTGACTGCGCATCGAAAGGAACGTGAAAGGTAGCCAAAAAGGGGGCCACATGTTGAAAAGAGCGGAGAAGTTTCATATAGGCTCTCTACGGTTAAACTGCCAGCAGCGTCGGCTGGTGTGGTGGATAGCGATGTGGACTTCGAGGAAGGACGACTGGGATGGGTTGATGGTTCGGAAACTCCGGGCTTTGCCGTTTTTGCATTTTATGCTGCCACCTCCAGATTGGCTCCATATTGCACCAGGGCCAAAGCAAGTGCCTGACTGGTCATGGTCGTGCCCAGGACCAGCCAGGCACACCTCCACAAACCGTCAGAATTTGTTGTGTGGAGCGCTATCAGTGGAGGGGCTTTCAGGCTTCACACTCCCAGGAGTATAAAGGTGCCTCTTAAATTCACACTTAATAAGTGTTGTAATGGGGGGGGGGGGGGTCCGAACCCTATAATATGGTTCCTATTTGATGGAAGCTGTCCTCGACCTCGTTCGTCAATGCAAAGACGACAGGTTTCCCGATTCCGACCTTCCTCTGGGAGTCCACTGCGGACTCCTGTGGGAGAACCAATCAGACTCTCATTCAATTCATCTTCTTGCTGAAGCATCCATGAGCATTAGGCTTGATATGAAAAGCTGTCAGCCCTGAAGGGAATCATTCTAGCGCTGGAATACTAGATGAGGGGTTTCGGCGATACCCGTTCCCAACCTACGATCCCCTAACTTCGCGTCCGTGTGAAGGGCTGGCAGGACACGAACAAGAAGGACATCGCTGAAGTCGAGGTGACTACAGAAGGTGAGTGACTGATCGTGAGAAGAGAAGGAAATGGAGATGACCAACCAGAATAGTGGACAAAAACCCTTCAACGGCGCGACATCAACGGTAGGGTAAAAAACGGTGAAATCATCGGAATTAGATGAGCCTTTCATCAGTTTTGAAGGAATTCCGTCGAAATAGAACAACAATCAAACCATCACTGTCCATACCATTTAAAGAATTGTATGGACTGTGCAATGTCCATACAATGTCCGAAGACCAGATGATGTGATATCGAGTTTTTTGACTACAAACTACGTGAGGAAGTTGAGGAAGGGGGGGGGGGGGGGGTAGGAAAGGAGGATTCGGAGGTAGGAACGGAGGACTGGGAGTGTTGAGCCTGGAAGCTCCTTCACTGATCACTGATAGTGCGTCACACAAGACATTCCAACGGCCTGTAGAGGTTATGTACCTGGGTGGTCCTGGTCACGACCATGACCAGTCAGGCACTTGCTTTGGTCCTGGTGCAGTATGGAGCCAATCTGGAGGTGGCAGCATAAAATGCAAAAGCGGAAAAGCCCTGAGATTCCGAACCCCCAACCCATCCTAGTCGTCGTTCCTCGAAGTCCACATCGCTATCCACCACACCATCCGACGCTGCTCGCAGCTTAACCGTGGAGAGGCTATATGAAACTTCCCCGCACTTTTCAACATGTGACCCCCTTTTTTGGCTACCTTTCACGTTATTTTCGATGCGCAGTCAACTGGCGCCTTCTACTGTACGGAAAGACAACGCCATGAATGAAACAAACGACGCTGAGTGGGTTAAAACGGCGATTTCTGACAAAATAGTTTTCAGTCGTTTTTTGGCATTCAGAAGGCCATTTAGCGGAAATGAACCATAGTTTTATACTCAGTGCTCATGCCCCTATACCATGCAAAAAACCATTTTCAAAAAGCGTCCCACGCCCTGAAAGACCTTCCTTGTAAGAAAAGCGTTGGAGGAAATTGTCACTAACCGCAATTTACCTCAAATATTCCGCAAAATGGAAGTCTCCGACATTACCAAACCACGTAAGGATCCATCAGAGTTGAGTGGAGTGGGTTAAGTATCCGATACAGCTCAACCTCCTCAAATTCCTCTGAATTGTCGAAACATTACCCTCTGCGCTTCGAATGAAACATTTTAGTCCTTTCGGAAAACGATTCTATCGCAGTCGCAGATTTAGCGACATAACCCTAACCTAAATTTGAATCTCTGTCTCCATCCCTACAGCTGTGTGATTACCTCTCTCGGCTCTGAACTTCTTTGAATGAAGGCAGAGTCTTTTGAAAGATACACCTACCATTCAAATCTGACAGTTTTAATAGATAGACTGATTCGTTCCCAAAGACCACGACCACTGCAGTAGTAAGTGGAAGTCGAATGCTTGGCACACCCAGATAGGCGACTGATCCTATCGCGCTATCAATTCAGTCATAAGTAGAAGGGATTCGTTCACTCTCAAGATCCGATTTTGCCTCACTGTTCAAGGTGTATCTACTGTGGGTTATGCCAAGAAGCATGCCCAGTGGACGCCATCGTTGAAGGACCGAATTTCGAGTTTTCCACGGAAACACATGAAGAACAACTCTACAACAAGGTCAACAACTCTTTCTTTTTGAATTCAATTTGCCACTTTTTGGAATCTGTTTGATTACTGAACCTACATATAAGCTTGGAACTATTTTGTAGGGAAATCTATCAAATTACAGGAGAAACTGCTAACGAATGGCGATCGTTGGGAACCCGAAATAGCAGCTAACTTGCAAACGGAGTACTTGTATAGATGAGCTTCACATTCAGCAAATTTGTATTTCGAGTAATCTTAATTATGATAGTGTGTCGATAAAGGGTTATACTATTGATTCTAGTTTATAGTTTGAGTTACGCGTCACCCGCATACGTTTTTGCAGTCTGCTTAGTCAAAGACTTCCTCAAAAGGAGGTCAGGAACGACTCACAGAGGAGCTAGGAGGGCTCGCTGAATTATAGCGACCCCCTACCACGAAGCGGTGTAGTTCTGTGAGCCCGCGCCTATCGGGTTCCATAGCACATACTCGTTGCGTTCAAAAATCGAATCCAGGGGTATAGGTGAACTGAAAAGTATGGAGCGAAGAAGAGCTATGGATTTTTACATTTCCTCTTGATGTTTAAAAAAGCATAGTTCGCGATAATAACGGTTTCAGAGCTTTGTTACAGCCAGAGGAATCCGTAATGAGATGGATCGAAAAATGGCCCAAATAGGGAATAGAATAGTGAGAGCTCAAAAAGAGTACTCACAAAGAAATGAGCTGATTAAGCGGCCTTCTAGAGGCTGATATAAATCAGAATTGATTACGTAGAAAACCAATCAGCTGTTACACGTCAGCAACAATAGATAGTTCGCTGAAATTTCATCTAAACACCCTTTTACTTATCACACCTCATCCATCCTTAGAAACGACTGGAAAAGACTTAATGATTTGGAATTGAGTGGATTTTCTCGTTTTCTTCCTCATAGAATAACTATCCTGCGTCAATACCTCCCCCAATCGTCATCTCAATGTCTCGGCTACACTTGGAAAGGGCCTCGGGGATGTTCGCTTTGTTGAACGTAAAGGAACTCGAGGAACCACTCCGTTCTCTTTCCATCGCCTTCATTAGATTTATTAAAGGCTGTTTCTTCCACAAACCACAGCAATATCCACAGTCCAACTCAGGCAACATTCCTTACGGATGCTCTTTCCTATTCAGAGCTATAAGCTCGAAGTGGTGTAAGACTGTCCGGACCGCATAAGAATGACTCTTGAGTGATGGATGGAAGTGTGGTTTTGGGAAATGAGCAGAGCCGAACATAAAAATTAGATCCCAAACAAATGGAAAGCATATAGAATAATGGTCACGAGAACGTAGCTTTTGCATGCAAACAATATGAGACTTGCCTGATCAGCTTTGCGAAGTTGGTTCCTTAACGAGGTTGGGATTGCCATCCTCCAAGTCACTGAACGGTATCGGAACGGATTCAACCTTGCCGTCCTGTGCAGCGAACAGTGAGCGGCCAGTCCACTGGGGAAAGTGCACGCGGTGGGCGGTGATGTGTCAGCGTCAACGCGTCGATACATGCACTTTGAGTATGTCTGTAGCTGTGGGCCAACGAGGCTTTACATGACGAGACTTGTAAGCCGCACTCACTAGTTGTCCCTCCCCACCACTGGCCCACCCCGTCTCTATCCGGGTGAGCAAATTGTGGTCATGTTCAGTCCCAAGCTGGCAGTACCGATAATTTATCTACAGCCAGCTGCAGTTATCGCATATTCCATTCCCTTTATGAATTCTCTTGCACACCATTTTTCCATATTCGCGATAATTCATTCACAGGAGAACCCTAGCGTTCTTTTCCAGTTGCACTGTACCTGTTATTCTTTAAGTCTCTCACTCATCGACGACATTGCTTTTCATGACATTTGCGAAGTGATTTTGCTTAAATCTTGCGCGATAACTCTTGCTAACTATATTTTGCTGAAAAATTCTCTTTTTAGGATGTATATTGTAAATAAACTTTGCGCCTTGTTGTTCAGCTTGTTAGAAACTGTGCTTTGGCACATTGCAGTAATCGCCGTCGCCAGTCGCTAGTACACCATCATAGTCGAACTGCCGGTATCGATCCATTACAGGCGTGGTCTAGAGCGCGCCCACCAAAGTCTGAATGCAACCTTACTAACTCCCATTTGAGCGTTTTTGAAGTAAATACTGCAACAGCCCTGCAGGTTTTTGGTTTTTTCTGCTAGTCAGCACAAACCAACTGGGAGGCTGTGTAAGCCAACACGAACACCAGCGTATACCTTTTTGTCAGGGCCCTAGATGCGTGCCAATCCCCTTGAAAGCAACAACAATATCGATCCCACATCAGCAAAATACGTGCTGAAGTTAAAGAGGAAAATGCGGAGTAATAAGTATTTCAAAAGAAAGAATTTGAATAAAACCGGGCTGAAGCATATGCTGATTGAGGTCTAACGTTGTAAATAGTTGTTACTAATAGAACATCGCGAGGAAATTTCTGATAGTAGTAACACCCACGCACCATGCTTCGCTTCGAGGCCATTACTTATTGATCACGAAGACTTATTTACTTATTGATCAGTTTCCTCTGCAGCTTCTCTAAAGGCAGCTTCAAACACAAAACCAAGCGAATTGTTGTTGTTCTCGCTCCGAAGAGATCCTAGGAGTTCCATATTTGATTAGCTGACCATTTAATCGGCCCAGACCTTTTGAAAAAAGCAGTGTGACCGGGCTAACTTACGAACTCGTCTTGGTCGAGCCCTGTCGCCGTCTTGTCCGAATTCTCGATCAATCAATATATATCACTTGAGGCCACAGCCGGCTAAAGCCATGTTTTCGCTCTACTGCTTGTTTCAATTTTTTCTGAATTATGAAGCCATTCATCGAAGAGGAAATCCAGTACGGCACTTTAGTCTTACAAAAATTTATTGTTAATCAATGATGGGACAGCTAGGGGGCTGGCACTGCATCGCGCGCACACGTTCATACCAGGACCCATAGCCAAGGATACTGTATGACCAATGTGCCTTGCTGAGTTTTCGTTTTAAAAGAGCCTTTTCCTTTCTGTTTGTTGCTTGACCGATACCAATATATGCGTAATAATCAGTAAATACACATATGTTGTATTCAATCTCTGCTTACATCAGTATTGATGTTATGCCTTTTCTCCCCTAAAAAAATGTACATAGCTTCTTTCCAGATCGTTAGGACGGTTTCGCTGTAGCACCGTTAACACTTAAGCATTACATTAGGTACTGAGCCTTTGCAGTAACTTCTTTCCTGACAGTACAATTTTTCGTTCTGTCGTTAACTTGCAGTCCGCAGTTAATTGATGGAATCTCTCAAATGAGGTTAGATTCGATGTCCTGCTTTTAAGTCAAGGGAAAGAAGTCATTTCAGAGGTCGTTTGAATCATATGCCAACAATATGCTCCTTGATTCCCTAAGATGTATGATGACACTGTATAAGATGTAACTCTCTCGAAAGTAGTATTTTATGGTCTCAGGTACTGGATTATCCATCTCATCACGATGCTCCCTGCATTTTTAGCTCTGGATTGTTTTGTTTGCCATTGGTACTTCCATTACCTCTGGTTCTTCGAATGCGATTTTTCGATTGAATTGTGTAGGCTTCACGCCGAGGAGGTGTGGTGCAGTAGGAACGGGATCGTCGCACCGCGGCGAGGGAAGCCGCGCGCGAAGGAATGTCGCAGAATACTGTAGCAAGTAAGAAATAAAGGAACAAAAGAAATAACAATAGAATCATGCCAAAAGTAATAATCGCATATCGATTGAGCTGTATGAAGAACGCTAGAACTGTTATAACGAGGTTAATGGTCCGCGACAACCGCGTGCGGCGGATCGATCACGCAAAACCGTTCCTACTGCCCGTATCCCTTCTCGTATCAACTGCCCGGTGTTAGCATTTTATCGATGGTCTTGGATCCACACATCATTCGGTGTTGTTTGCTCCGTCCTTCTTAAGGAATCCTGAGAAACATCTTTGATATGCTCAACGGACCTCGCATGACCAGGGCCCTATAATTATTCGTAGGTGGTGGCGTTCGAAAAACTATGGAATCGGTACAACAGGGGTAAAAATATAGTGACTAGAAAGGCCAAAAACAGTTCAACTATTTTTTGTTTGGCGGAAAAAATTCTTCATGGATAAAACACTGTAGTTGCGAATCCTGTCTTAGAATTCACACGTATATCTCCTTATCACTGATTCCGCGATCCTTTAGTACACCACAGACCATGAACAACACTCTAAAAGTGATGATTTGAATCAAGTATTGAATATTTCGCAATTCTCACGTGTGTGGCGGTTGGGGGACGTGCACTACGTGCGTCCGAGGACGCGCGCGGCAACTTGCGCGGCGAAGTTCGTGACGGTTTGTACGACTCTGACGCCACTTTTCGGGGCACAAACTCGAAGTAGAGTAGTTTAGAAGGGTCAGATAATCCTTCTAGTTTACTCTACTTCAAGTTGGGCCCTAATGATAGACGCTAAAGTTGTTCCAGTCGTTACGAATTTCGCCGCGCAATTTGCCGCGCGCATTCTCGGATGCACGTTCGTCCACATACCCGTGGCGTCTCAGTAGTACATGGGAACTGAGGGTGTGGATAACGACAACACTAAAGTCACGAAGTGGGTAACGTCATTCCTATTGAATTATTTTTGGCCCTCACTCTCCAGGCTGAGGGTTATGAATGACCACTTCTTTGCAAGCAGCTTTAAATGAAAGTTATATTCATAGTAATTGTTATCATGCTCTGCTGAGTTCCTTGTATTAGACAACCTAATCGTTTTGGCTCCATATCGTGCTACTATGCTTACAGCTTGGTAACGCTGAAGTGATTACTTCACCGTAGCTTCCTCTAATGTTACTGTACTTGTTCATCCCATTTTTCATGTTTTCTAGGCTCGCAGGCGACCATGGCGATGAAATCGCTTGGGTTGGTCACTAAAGGTCTATTTGGTCGAACGCCAAAGGTAACGGTTCTATGGACCTTCTATATTCCGACAAATTGTAGAAAGTTTTTCAGCCAGCATTAACGAACGGTGTTCTCCAGCAGAAGCGTACCAATTACAAATATGTTGGTATGGTAGCAGAGACCGATGGAACGTTTGCCGGGGACCTTAACTATGGACTTCATACCTTGTTCTTTACGGAGTTGTTCCGAGGTATCACTCATAGCAAGCAATTACTTATGCTATATAGTAGCACAGCCTAATTTCAATCCTAAGAGTACTACTCCTAGGTTTCGGCGTCATGCTTGGGCACTTTTTTATGGAGCCTGCTACCATCAACTACCCCTTCGAAAAAGGACCTCTTAGCTCTCGCTTCAGGTATTTCTCTTTTTTTCAATATCAGAATCGGCGAATTCATCTGTAACACTGTATTCCAATTCGTTTCTCAGAGAAGTTGTTCAGAGGAGAGCATTCTCTTCGTCGTTATCCATCAGGGGAAGAGCGCTGCATCGCCTGTAAACTGTGTGAAGCCATCTGTCCAGCACAGGTTCGTGACGAAGACATGATGATTTGTTGTTCATAGGTTTCATTCAAAGGTTTCATGATGATGTAATTGTTCAGGCGATTACAATCGAGGCAGAACCACGTCCTGATGGCAGCCGACGGGCTGTGAGATATGATCTCGACAATAATAAGTGAGCGAATTTCACTTGCAGCGGTTAGGGCTTGAGTAGAACTTGTAAGGGAGACGGGCTTGGTCAGGCTCAGCAACTCACTGCGCACTTCATCCTTTTCAATGGATCGCTACAGCTGCTTTAGCGAGTGTTGAGAAGATGTGGGTGATTAGCTGTCGGTTGATGGGTGACCCTTAGTATAGTTATCCACAAATGAAGAGTAAGTAACAAAAGCATTTCTCGAAGTACTCTCGGACAACGTTTCTAAATATAAAGAGCCTAAGCTTGTGTCTATTATATATCGTTTGTGTGCCACCCGCAAGAAATCTAGTAAATCCTTTGTGTGTTGGTGGAACACAAGAGAAGTAGCTCAGTGGGACTGCCGGGAGACGGGCGTTAGGAACGATTTTGGTTAATCGATTTGCCGCACGCGGCTGTCGCGGACCACTCATTCGCCGTTATTACAGCTCTAGCGTTCTTCACACAGCTCAATCGATATGCGATCATTATTTTATGCATTATTCTACTATTAAGACTTTTGTTCTTGTATTTCTTACCTATTGCTGCATCCTGCTACATTCCTTCCGCGCGGCGCCCCTCTCACCGCGACGCGACCATTTCGTTCCTAACGCACCACACCCGGGAACTCCTACCCAGCAATGCTACATTTGATGGGGAATATTATTCCGCACAGCTCATCTGCGTGGTCAATAAGTTGAATGTTAAACAAGATTGAGTACACTTTCTTCAAGGCGACGTTTGTCTCACCCTCCATTTCTGGATAGATTAAATCAAAAACCACTGGCTGGATGATTCGTCCTCATCCACCCTATAGTCTTGACCTTGAACCAATGAATCACCACATTTCACGCTTTCTAGCTCGTTTCTAGGAGAAACAAGCAAGACAATTGAGCCATGTGGGAGAACTATCTAACAATAACGGTATCCAAGCGTTGACACTATGCTGTGCTGAAGAACAAAAAATGTAAATATAAGCAAAAAGTACCCAAAGTGGTCCGGAAATCATCCTGATAGAAGCAATTCAACTTCGTGAAAAGAAGTAATCATCTCGAACGTGAAGGAAAATGGAGATCATGGCAGTACGCACTTCCTACTATTCGTTTAGTTCTCGTCAATCGTTTGATGCTATCCTTGTCTTTGAGGTGCATCTACTGTGGACTATGCCAAGAAGCTTGTCCTGTCGATGCCATCGTTGAGGGTCCGAATTTTGAGTTCTCGGTCGAGACTCATGAGGAGCTGATATATAACAAGGTTAGTTACTATTTCTTTATATTAAGAATGATTCATGAAAAGTCGTAATCATGTACCATATTTCAGGAAAAGCTTCTTACAAATGGCGACCGCTGGGAACCTGAGCTGGCAGCTAATATACAGGCAGAGTACTTATACCGGTGAACTAGAGAGAATCAACTCAGAGTTTGACTTTTAGTTCTGGAACATGTTCTGACATAGTTCATTCATAAGTTGGTTGTAAACCGTAGTCATGTGTTTCAATAAATCGTTCATAATTTTGTGAAATCGGCCATTTCATTTTTCGGTTTTTAGGAACTTATCACTTGGGTGATATTTGTCATTTTAACCATAAAACAATATAACAGAAATTGTATGGGATCATGATGAACAGCATAAAGCCGTACTCAGAAAATAGAGGGTGACGGAACTTCTCTACGATTTCCCATGTTCGCTTTGCGACATGCGGCAAATCTTTCTTAATTGTCTCGCCACTCCAAACTGCGATTACAGTACTCAGCCCGTCTCCCGCCAGTCGATAGGACGAAATATTTTTCATTGACTGCCTCTCTTTTTTTATTGGTTTTGATTCCTTTTTTCTCTTTCTTTTTCGTTTTTAATTATTAGACGGACGGAGGTGATGTAGTGGCAAGTGGCGCACTATCTCATACGCACGATCAGAAGCTCGAATTTCGGATCGATGCCCGCCTAGGCCAAGCAAGTCTTCCATCCCTTCGGGGTCGGTGAATTGGTACCAGACTCGTCTGGGGTTATAAGAGCACTGACTTGTTCATCGGCTGGCCACCACACGTCATTGTATAGGCCACATACGCACTCATTACGCCACTACGATTCTGAATGGAAGTCGAGTGCAGGCGCGTATCCCACAGACGGGATTGATTAACGCCAAAAAATTTGTTTGTTTGGAATGACTCCTCCTATGTTATCGATGATCAAGACCGCATTAGAATTGAAGGGAGCGGCTAGCTAATGCAAATAATTAAAGGACTCTCTACCTCACAAATTCCGCGCTCCAATCTTAGAGAGAGATATTCCCGGGCCCTCCTACCTATCTAACTGTTACAGAGTGGGAGATTCCTCCATTTTTGGAGCTCCTGACGAGTAAAACGCTTATGATGAACAATGATTGGGTTGGTGCTAGATCCTGTGCGATGGTGCGTAGCAGCTCCGAACTTGCCAACACCGGCACTGTTGATAATGGACTCGTGGACACTATTCAGAGACCAGAAAGCTATTCAGTGCACCTCACCTTCACAAAAGCAGGTGAAGGAAATGACACCCTGCTAGAGGCTACCACAAGGCCGATACTGGCGATAGAAGCTCATTTCTTATTTCCTTTTAAAATATGGCTAAACACATCACCTCGTATGTAATAGCTCATGATCTCAACTTTCGCGGGTACACACGAGACCCCATTCTTTGCTTACTGTCGCTTGTCTGCTTTCATTCTGTGCTGTTAGATTTAGAGGATTTCTCTTTTATTCCGGTTATGCCGCCGGCCACTTAAGTACCCACCCGGGTGATTTTAGAACGCCTACACAATTCTGTTTTCCATCTGATTTAGGGTTTCCACATCACGCTTGGCACAGACCACTGCGATCTCAAGATAACATGGTTTGGATGATTGCCTGACACAGAAATGGCGCTAGGCAGCGCTTAGATGGCAGTTGAAGCCGATGCGCCCCATGGGTAATGAGGACGCGCCAAACGACGTACATTTACGTCCCCGGGCGAGCCATTGTACCCTTACTCTCACGGCAATATTCTTTATTATGAGGTTGTTGTGTTGAAAGGTTATGATGGTTCGAATTTGTGGAACTCTGTGACAGGTGTCCTGAAACTTCCAGATCAAACTGAGTGAGTTTGTGGAAGTTTGTCGTGTTCTAATATTGGATCTTTTGGATTAAACAGAAATCTGTTTATCGATATCGACGTTTCTAGAAAATGAACACTTTTTTTTCTGATTTTGTGTGACATCTTTTTTGGTGATGAATTGGTAATCAATGGAATATTGCATTGTTTTTTGTTTTATAATGAATCGAATGGATGCTCTTTCAAATAATGGATGAATAGCAGATCATAAATCGAGACGCCAGTTGTAGTTAAGTTATTATCTTCAGACTGATTTAGGCTCCATTCATGAAATAATCTAGTCGCAGTAGTGCTCTAACAGTATGATCCGGAGACGCTTGGTCTTGATGGCAACAGGTCCAACCTGTTGTCGTCAGTTTGCAACAGAACCGGTCGTTGATTACTATGCTGTACTTGGAGTCAAACCTGGAGCTTCTGCAAAGGTAATTTCGAATTGTTTGAAGAAATCATTCTCGTTAAGAGGCCTAGTGTTCTCGGGGTTCTGTATTTCAAAGAAAATTTTTAATTTTATAGTGGATAGCTAAGCACCTAGAGCATCAATGTTCCACAATAGTTACTAATTTTCCCCTTCTCTCCTTTGTATCCACAATGGACTGCTGCGTATATTTCCAGTACTGGTGCTCACATATGCAAAATCCTTTTCGGAAGGCCATTGTGGGGTTTATGGTGTGGTTGGTAAAAGCTTCAGTTCACTACGGTACTCCCGCTGAAGCTGCAGACACAATTTTAATTAAATTTTTTCTCTATCCCACACTGGCTTGGCGAATGTTGTGGCCGTGCCATTCCGTGGATTGGGATAAAAGAGAATAAAGTCTATGGGCGTTAACCGACCTCGCTTGATAGATGCACCCCGCAATCGACTTCCATTCAGAATCGTAGTGGCGTATTGACTATGTGTCCTGTACAATGATTGTGTGTGTCCTGTACAATGATTTGACCGGCCAGCCAATGTAAAAGTCAGTGCTTTTATCCTCTCGGACGAGTCTGATACCAATTAAGCGCCCCTGGAGGGATGGATGGCTTGTTTGGCCTAGGCGGATATCGATCGGGCTTCGAAGTGGGATTGAGATGCGACTTTATGAAGGGAGTAAGGACGGCTGAGTGGAGCCCAGGAAGTTTTATTTGCAATCGAGAAGAAAGTGTATATGAACGAGAAACAAGTGTATTTGAAATGGTGAGGAAAGTTGTTCAGGAAATCAAGGCTGCCTTCTATAGTTTGTCCAAAAAGTACCATCCAGATCGGAATAGAGACAATCAAGCTGAAGCTGCTTCAAAATTCCATCAGGTAAATTTTTTTCCCTGTCACAATAGGGCAAGCGAAGTGTTATCAGATTTGAGACTTCTCTTTGAATTGTTCCCTGTCTCTCAATCGTTGACAGTTCTTTTTTGAAGAATTCAATATTTGAAAATAGGAAATAGTTTACTTTGTTTTGGTTTCAAGGTATCGCTTGCTTATGAAGTCTTAGGCTCAGATGAGAAGCGCAAAATGTATGACATGACAAGGATACGAACGTCGCCTGATATAAGGTTCGTCGAAGTTGGTTTTATCGGATAGTTGCCTATTCCTTTGATTGATGATCACACTGAAAGCCGTGCTTCGACCTGCCCCTGGTAGTAAATTTGATTGGAGTAAAACTGCTTTCTTGGGCATTAAGCAGCAGCAGTAATTATAGAAAAGGAAAGCACTAAGCAGTCGTAATAAAGACCGTAACTTCCTCTTGCCATCATGCCAACTCACTTAACTATATTCTACTTCTCACAATGCTTTTTAAAGCCCAAAGCTCGATTGTAATTTTCAATTCTTAGGCAGTCGATATACTTTAGTGGCACTATGTCGGATTACGCACTCTTTTCAGTAGTGCTTATGTTCGTCGAACAACAACGTCAGCTCCAACAAAGCAGTACACTGACATGGATATAGACTACAAGAGCTTTGAGCATTTCCAACGTCTTAACAGGCAAGTTGCAGTATTGGATGTGCGTGTTCTGAATGTGATGTAAACGTTTAACGGTCTCGCTCGAAGACAACTCAAACTCTACAGCATTGATAACTCCTGCGAACTGCAGGATATGCATTGCTTTGACAAATGATTCATTCTCATTCACATAGTTCAGGCAAAGAAAGACATACCACTCCCGATTTGATATGCCAGAAGAGTTCTACGCGGAGTTGGGAGGAAAGAGAAGAGAATTCAAGAGCACATATGAACCACCAGCTGTGAGAATGACTGTGTTGTCTTGGAAAGATTTGGGAGTGTTCTTTTGACAATCAGCTAACATTGCCAGTACACATTTTTTTATAGAGTTCGATACACAAAGATAGTCGGGCTCGAGAGCGAGAAGAACAGGAGCTTTTGCGAGAAATTCAACGAGAGCAAGTAGGTTTTATACTCCTTGATGTCCACATCTTCTGTTTGATGACAAACAGTCATTTCCATGTAGATCGCCAGGTGTGCATGTAGTGACTTTGACGAATTAAGTTGATTTGTGACGGCTTGAGCCTATTTGAATTTTTCAAACTAGAGACATTCTCATTTTTCTAGGAACGGCTGCAAGCGAAGTATCCTATCCCAACATTTGAGCAGATGATGCGTGAAAAGCGACGGAAGCAAGAAGAAGAGAACCGTAAGCAGGTTGCTGGTGCACTTGGATTGGCTACTGCTGCAGCAGCGATAATTTATATAGTTAGGAAGTTTTTCCGGTAGTTCTAGTCTAATTGCCGTCTAGGATAGAGGAATGTATATGATGTAGAAATTAAAATATTCCTTACGAATAGGTATACCTGTAAGTCATTGCTCAAGTTAACGGAATTGAATGCTGTTTACACCCATGATTCTAGACATCATTCCTGGTGAAGTTAGTGCAAGAATTCAGATATCTATAAAGACATCTTTGAAAATTTTCCTTCAGCTTGTTTCAGTTTCTTTCATGAATTAGTGCCTACTGATTGTTTTCTATCCCAACAGCTAAATACTAACATTCATAGAAACCGCAGCTTTTCCCGCTTTGCGAATGAACAGAGTGAGGCAGGTATTGAATGACACGAGCAGGAGTGAATTGCCTCCCAATTTTGTTTCAGAACAAATCTCGTTCGAAAAACTGCGTATCCTCAATTAAACGGAAACTTGAATGGAACAAAGTTCGGAGGGTCTGTCGTTTCATATTTCGAAATAAAAGTTTCCGTATCTGCTGTTGTGCACAAGTAAGTTAAGCAACGAGAACAGCCAGAGATACAGGGACATAAGCGGTGTCCTCTAATTTCCTTAGCAAGCGCTCCAAAGGCGGATGCTGTGATGAGATATTCGTGAGCGTGGTGTTTCTAATATTAATGATTGGCTCTGTAAATCATTTTTTATTTTTTTCCGTCTAATGGTGCAATAGACTTCGCATTGAATGTTCGCCTTAATAACAGTTCTATGCTGAATCCTTGTTTAAACTGTCAGAAAACCAAATGTCCTGTGGTACTACGTTTACCTCTGCAGTTCCCCTATTTTTCATAACAGCCGCGATGGAACCGAGAACAAGAAAGGGTAGGGGATTGAAGAGGTCTGTGTAACAAGGTAAACTATCGTTGTCTACAGTGACGATATCCTCTCCTGATTTCTCATGGTCTCACCGTTTGAGACGATTACCTAACTTAACGCGGTGGTCCTGGAACATTCAAATTTGGTAAGAGTACAGGTGGCAAGATCGGACTCCGCCGCAGAAAGCGGTACCTTGTAAAAGGAGGGGAAGGGAAGAGGGAGATGGTCAACTGTACCTCCTCGAATAACGGCGAGTGCGAGACATTGGTTTAGCCTTTGAGCTGTATTCCTTTATTGGTATTTCTTTTCCTTTTAAATGTTTCGAATACAGGATATCCCTAAATTATATAAAAGCATCATCCTGTTTATATCCGATATGGGTGTCTGTTGGTGTGTGTGTATGTATGCGTGTATATGTGCGTACCAGTCGGATCGCCCAGCTAACGCCGGGCTCTCCTCCTTCTTATGTAATGCCCGGCTACGCCTGGCATCCTCCTTCTTGTGTCGAAGTCGGAAAGCCCCTTTACATTCGCGCCCACAAATTCAGTGCAATTGCTCCAACGTGAATGATCACAACATTTACCTTTGAAATGGATTCATGTGACACTGCTTCTCGAACTTCGTCGGAGCGGTTATAAAACAATTGTGGAAAACACTGTCTCATCTTGAGTTCGTCATTCTAGGATGTGCGTGCTTGATTAAAGAATGATAGAGAAAGAAGATAAGCATACATATCAAAGGCTCTCAACACTAATCGGAATCTTATTGGTATTATCAAAAAACTAATCTACTTGCATGCCAATTTCTTCAGAAATGATTAGAAAGTCATTTTAGAGAGCACTGTCCGATCTGAAAAGAGCGAAGCTTGCTTTCTTGGATAGTGCTTGGTCAGGGAATGATACAGGAAGTCGGCTTGAGAAGCATAGGGGCTTCCGGTTCAATCAGCACCTTACTGGTTTTAGGAAGACGCTAATTCACCCAATCCTGTGCATGTCCCACCTTTGAAGTAGGAGCTTTGCTGAGTTCAAATGTGTTCTTTTCGTCTTGCCCTCTCCCCAACCCATCCCAAACTTGACCCGACTTATGCCGGTGCTCCCTGAGGAAATATGGGATTTCTGTACAATTGAACGAACAAACAAACAGTTGGACGCAAGCGCTTCCCACATGATGAGCTGTTGTACAGATTTGGAACTTGAAAAAACTTCATCTAGCTACTGAAGTATCATGAAGTGGATAGTTTTTTGGTGTTTGATTTCTGGTGATTTCTATGGATTTCCGATTATGGTTCTACAGAAAATTACGCGTCTATTCTGGAAAACAGTTTAAATGCATAGGTACTTTCGGTAAAAATTCTTGGGGGGCAAAAATGGTTTTTTTGCCCACGAAACCTAGACTCTTTTCTCCCTCAGTTGGCTGCGAACCGATAGTTGAGTCGTCCATAGTATAAGTATTCAGCACGGCAGTAAATAGTCAGGAGAACGTTTGCTGTATAAGAATCGGGTGATATTCCCCAATTTGAACCACTTTGTGAGTATTGATCTCTTGAAACTAATAGGTGGTCGTGGGATTGTTTCCATTCTGAGCTTCTCTAGATTCCAGGGGTTTGATTGTCCTGCGTCGTGGGAGGCGAGATCTGATTTTCAGTCTGTGACGTCATATGAAGAGCATCGGTTAAGTTCCCATTTCATAGCTGTTTTCTCACTGCGCTCATTCGATCTCCACGCTCTTGATCATGCCTACGTGACTTTTGCGAGGACACACAAACGGACACGCAAAGTTAGCGGTTTATATATATGGAGGATATGCGTGTGTGTTTAAGCGGGAATTCATTGCACTTAATCCGATGAACCTAGAGCATTCAAATTTGGTAAGAGTGCAGGTGACAGGATCGGACTCCGCCGCAGGAAGCGAGGCAGCGTGCGTAAAATGAGCCTTGTTTCCTGGTGATACCTAGTGATAATTATCGAACGTGCAAAATGCTCGTCTATTCCACAACGACCTCATCCTCGCTGCCCGTAACCGCGAGAACCACAAGCAGTCTACTGGTGTAGAACAGCCACCGTGAGCCACGCTCAGGCCCTTCACATCGACTGTGTTATATGTTATCGCGAATGTTTTGTGTATATTGCTTATCATGTATTGTACATGTATCCCGTCGTTGAACATACTCGGGCTGATGCCGTGTCATGGCTACAAGCGGGCACCAGTATGATAAATGAATCAGAAGGCACCATCGCTTTTATCACAACATGATTTATGTACAGAAGAGGCATTGTGGAGGCGAGTTCACTTGAATGGATTGAAACATACATATACAGACTTCTTATAAAGGAGTCACAGGCTAAATAGAAAACCCTTTCCTACTAGTTCTTTGTAAAGCTCGGCGATCATCTACTGTCCAGTTGCCTAACCGCTGATCGCATACATAAACGTTGCTTTGAGGATGGCACAAAAAGGTGCAGCCATTTGACAACGGCAGCTCTTGACCAATGTCAAATGTCGAACCGTTGAAGGAACAACCTAAAAAACGAGCGTAATTCGAGGACCGCTACGGTTCTCATCGTGCTCGGATGTCAAAATTACAGCTGATCACATAGATAACTGCTATCGCTGAATTTTTTTTTTTCACAAGAGTTCATATGTACTATGCGATTTTCAGGGTCACGCCGATTCCTATCTCGCTGTTGTTCCACAACGGGAGCAGCTGCAGCGTGTCCACCGATGGATCAGCGAAGAGTGTACATAGCTGATCAGCTAAAGCGCTCGCCCTGCTCAACAAGTCTACCCAAGTACCTGTCTTCTGTGGACTTCCATAGCTGCATGTCATCCGGGCAGCACGCTCGTTGTCGGTCCAGGTGCTAAGGTGGGCATAGGTCTGATTGTTATAAGTACACGACAGATCTGAACTGAGATATGGCCTAGAAGTAGGACTGATAAAAGGAACTTAGCACACAAAAGCATACCGTCTAGTTGCACAGGTCGAAGTCTGACATTCCCAGTGTCGTCCTGTTCACATTGAGCGAAGACACCTCGATCTAACTCGACGAATTCCTCGAAACGTACGCCAATACGACCAATTGCACAGCCTAATGATAATTTCGGAGGTAGCTGCTACAGAATCACTTCAAAAGGGTCATTTCTAGTCATACGATCGATTCCATTCTACTTCTATCGGACTTCTATCGTCAACCTACCGATTACGTGGCTTTCATAGTAGCTGTGATGTGGACGGAAGCATTCCATAAGGCGACCTGTCAGTCGTGAATTATTGCCATTTGAAGATACTTTCTTCTGAATCTGAAAGCAATCATGTATCCAAGGTGTGTGAAGATTGGCGGGATTGTTTACGCCAATGATTGGCGGAGCAACAGCCCCTTACTTGGCTCCTTCGATAGCCGATCTTAAAATGATCTTTAAAGATGGTCATTTAAGCCCTAGGCCGTTAAGTTCTTCTCCCCTGGTAGTGCCCACATAGTTTCTGAAACGTTTTCGAATCCACATATGGTTTTCCGTTGTAGGCACCTTTTTCAAGTAAGCACACTTGCTCATCACTTAGTTTCGCCATACCTGGCACACAGCAAATCTTGCTCTTTTTTACATTTTTCTGGATTCCATTCTGCCCCGCGGAATCAGTACAGTAATGCCACCCGTTCTGTGAACGGCAAGCCCATCGCCTTGGCCTCCTCAGTCCCATCTATTGAACCACGCCTTACTTTTAGACATTTCTTCCCTTTACTGTCTGTATGTCCTTACTTGACCCTCATCCGGCCTCTACAGTATCTTCTTAATGTAATAACGGATGAACCACAACCAGACAGATTGACAGACAGACAAACAGCCTGCCAAACGGACAGACAGACAGACAGACAGACATGCAGACAGGTAGGCAGACAGACAGACAGACTGGCTGACTGACAGACAGGCAGACAGGCAGGCGGGCAGACAGAGAGAAAGACAGACACACCGACAGACCGACAGACCGACAGACAGACAGATAGACAGACAGACAGACAGACAGACAGACAGACAGACAGACAGACAGACAGACAGACAGAGAGACAGACGGGCAGACAGAGAGAAAGACAGACACACCGACAGACCGACAGACAGACAGATAGACAGACAGACGGACAGACAGACAGACAGACAGACAGACAGACAGACAGACAGACAGACAGACAGACAGACAGACAGACAGACAGACAGACAGACAGACAGACAGAGACAGACAGACAGACAGGAGACAGAGACAGACGCCGGGATAGATGAAAAAAGAGACAAATAAATGTTAGGCAGACGCGCCTTATACACATGATAAAAATGACATGACACTACATATGATTGAACTGTAGTCTCACCTTACTCTTTCTCATTCTTTTCCCATTTATGAGTGGTTCTATCCACATTTCATCTTCGCCATAGACAGTTTCGTTGAAGAAGCAACCAGCCGCTTAATTAAGTAGTTTTATAATTTCGGCTTGAGCCTTTCATTTTGCGCCGAGGAGACAAATGGTTCGTAATTTCAGCAAGCATGCGCAGATCTGTGAATTCAAGATCACCTCAGCCATAGTTCAAGAAAGTGTTCTATTATTATATTCAACCAAAAAATATCTGAATAGACTCGAAAGTCCCACTTACACAGCAAGGAGTATCGACATCACGATGGTTCTGTCTCAACAGCTCCCATTTTGACCCTTACTGTAATAGTTTTCTTCAATTGTACACAGAGCAGCTACAATTGACACTAACCTCGTTCAACAACTTTTTTCAGTGCTCCACCGTAAATATTGCAGTGAAGAACGACGGTGCCATTGGCGAGTTTACGCATTTCACCCAGCATCATTTCTTTGCCCAACATGTCGACGCACGCTGAAATAGCTCTCGCCGTTGTTTCCGTAACCGGACAGCATAGGTATCTTATTCAATGTCGAAACGAAGGGCGGTTTCAGGGAAAGTCCAGACCGAATTCACCGCTGTGCTTTCGTCGTATTAGGCCAATGACTGTCAGCCATATTTCGGACAGAAGAATAAGACTTTTCAGTCTATCAGTAAAGATAAAGTTGCGCACTGCAACTCAGGGGCGTCTCGATTGAACGGGTCGCCGTCACAAATGAACATACCCCCAAGGCGAGAGTTCGTCGAACTCTCCTCGTCACAATTCATAGTTCGCCCAACGTTGTTATTTCCGTCAGAAACGGCTTCCAAACTCACCAACTGCATCGTAGCTTATAACACCATCTTCACTTTCTTCACATGCAAACACGAAATCTGTTCCAATAAATCGTTCACCAACTTCCAAGAGGGCGCCATCATCTCGGTTAGTTGGCACGCAACCTGAAAACTATCGGCATTGCAGCTGAGCGGCTTGGTTCTTTTATGTAGTCATCTTTTTCATCGACACATGAAAGGATCGCCTATAGAATGTATGTAAATATGTATTATTGTTGACCATACCTAGTGGAATAATCTTTGTTTTTGCTCCCTTTCTTTCAAAAACGTACTGGAATCTGACGAAATTCTCCACCCAAGTCTTCTTGACAATGTAAGGATGGCTAGCGTTACGATCGAATGTAGCCACTGCAGCGCTCGAAGCGACGATAAATATAATTTGTAGGATAACGTGAAGCTGTATAGAAATCATTTGTTTAGCAGCTAGCGGAAAATCGAGAATGGCTGTGTATGTGCTAATTCCTTGTCTTTATACAGCACTGACCAACAGTATGGCTCTTTCCCTATTTGATCAGTTGTCCCGATATGTTGACTTTTAAATATGCGAGCGATATTTCTGGATCATGAAGACTACAGCGAATAATGAAACCGAAGTCAGTGACCACATAATGGACATTCGGCCGAAAAACAACGAATAAACTCACAAACACCAATAGAAATTCCGACTTCCGAGCATGAACACGAAGTATTTGCGAGGCATATTACATATGAAGCTTATAAGTCTGAAAACCAGTTTCTTAAAGCGAGAAATCGAGCTCTGCTATGGTCTTCCTCTATTCTTGAATTTCATAGCAAAATTTACATTTGTCAATTGCCATGGAGTGGCATAACCCCAGGCAGTGTTTGTGCCGGTCAGGAAGACCTCCTAGTTTCTCTCAGCCGCTGATTGCAGTCGGAAAAAAACTCGCAAACTTCGCAAACCTTCCTTATGCCAACTTGTGAGCTTCAATGTTGGCTTATTTCATCGGCTAGGAGCCATTGCCAGAGGAATGGAAAATGTCCAGGTGACATTTTGATGTGGTTCGATTTGTTCCAAGATCTCGCATGTTTTTTTTTTCAGAAATTTAGCAATAAGAAGAAATAGAAATGTTCAACTATGTTATTCGTGTTGTTACTCTAGTCATTGTTACTCTCAGATCATGGTAACTTCTGGATTGGACTCAATCTGGTAGTTCCACTAGAAAGTTTGTATTGATTACATATTCTTTCGAACAAGCTTTCTCAGCCCAAAATGAGGTCCTAGACTGTTAGTTTCGAGAAATTCCGTCTTACTTTCATCACTTTTCATGCAGGAAAAATTCGTGTAAGCTAAGGAGACTTCTCGTTTTGCTGTAGAAGTTGGAAGCTCGTATCAACCGTTTTCGCGATTGGCGAACGGAGATTTATTCGAAATGCCGTTCTGGATAGATTTTGTGACATGAGAAACCCACATAGAAGCGATTCAGCAATTTGGTGGATGAATAAATCTACTGTTAGAAATTTACTCGTTTTTTGTAGGATCTGTATTACTTTACACTTTTTGTGATCCTGCTGTCAAAAGCTGGAATCATATCTTTTTGCCAAATCCATTCCACCCGACTTTTTTCAAAACGTCCTGAACAGCGTCAAGTCTTTCGCCTTCAGGGCCGTTTTCCCATTTTGGTGATAGAATTGAGACGGTTTCTTCACAGTCGAATCTATCCGTGAAGAGTCTCCAAGTTCTCTCTTGCCTTAACCTCGGCATAGTTGTTTATGATTGAAACTATTCTTGTGCCGTGCGAGATTGTTAGGTGGAATAATTTATTGAGTCATCGGCCTAACTTTTCGACGCTACCGTCTTCTTCAGAGGCCAAGGTTCCACAGGTCAAGCGGATGTAAAAACCACTGTCGAAGAAGATTCGCTACTGACAGTCGCCTAATGGGACAGCGGATTTTATATCGGCTAAAAACCTTGGCCACTAAAGAGACGTGAATAGCGTCAAAACGTTAGGCCGTTGAATTAATAAATTGTTCCACCTATTAACCTCACACGGCACAAGAATATTTTTAATCATATCAGAAAGACAACGTCGCATCGTTTGTATATCAGTTTATTCGAGCGGTTCAAAAGTCTTGTCGTCCACCAAAATGCAGGTATACAAGTTTGGATCTAACTGGTATCAAACGGGCAATCTTATGCTGAAGAAAAATTCATAGCTTCAAAAAGCTATGGACTAATATCAAACGAAACCTGTCGGCATTGCGTAAGGGTTACGGTGTTGCATTGTCTAGAGGCGAGGTACCGTTAGAAACTAGGCTTATTTGAAATACCTTACCGTCGGCTAAAAAAAAACTTTTTGGTAGATTTCAATCAGAACTCCTTTACGTACATATATACTTTTCGTTGTGCTTGGTTGCTTCACAATTCCTGGTTTAACGCGGATGTGGAAATGTGCTCACACTATCATATGCATGATACGGCGATCGAAACCCTCTCAGGCCAGCCAAACCTTCAATCCCTCCGAGATCGATTTAGTGGGTACCAGACTAGTAGGGGAGGAGAAAGGAACTGATTTGCCCAACGCATGCCATTGTATCTACAGAAGCGTATGCATTCGGAACGTCACTTGATCAAGTGTGGGGCGAAACGGGATTATTTAACGCAGGAAAACTATGCTAATCCTTCTTTTGCACTATACACTTATACACTATACATCCTTCGGATATGGACACTGGATTACTTCCAGTCACCATGTTATGCCTTGCGGCTATGATAAGCTCATTTGTGAAGTTGTGACGAAATAATCCTCGTCGGAAGGACAGGCTGCAAAAAGAAGTGAAGAAAATCCTCCAGCCTCTCTTCACTTCTTTTTGCGGCCTGTAAATCTGAAGTGATCATAAATCAGCAAGAAGTGAATCTACATCCCTTTCATATCATCGTTATCCATCGTGTTGTCGGATTATTTCCAGCTCTGCATGCATTCATATTTCTTGACGGTGGGTCATGACTCAAGAGAGATCATAATACAATAGCAAGATGTAAATTTGAGTTTCCAATACATGCTCTCTGGTAGTTCATAAGCATTCATTTCAATTTGGGTTTTGTGTAGGCTGCTAATTTTTCTACTCTTTGCCATCTCATTGCCATTCATTCTCATGTGCCGTAATTTCAGATTCTAGATGCGTACACGAGTGAGGCCATTCATACAGTACCGCTCAAAAGTCTTCGGTAAAATGTTTGTCGTTTTTTCGTTCATAACTTTTTTCTTAGTAGACCAAATCGCGCGGAATTGGGATAGTTTAACTAGAGCATATTTGACCCTACCGAATACTATTTGACTGCGAAGCTGCAATATTCACAGATGGATAAAGGTGTTTGTTGCGGTAGCAGATTTTGCTAAAAGTAAAGCTGTTGACGTCTGCACTTATTCGCACCTTATTTGCGTTTTACTCATCTATTGTGTTCGGCATTACCGCTCGTACACTTTAGACATGACAAAGAGGACAGAGATTCTAGAAAGACCATCATCTGTATTTTCAGTTGATTTCGAATTCAGCTCTTTGGGATATCAGGAACACGATCAGATTGCAGGTTAATAGTGTAAATCTTCTGTAAATCTTCTGTAAATCTTCTTCTGTCGCTTTGCGTTCTGGACCAAGGACCAGGATCTTGCGGGGGGACCCCTCATCTGCTTGGCAGGGGAAAGCAACCTTATCGTTCTCACAATGAAATGCCCTAGCTCATCTCTCGTCTTCATTGATTTCTGGGCATGCTAATCTCTCTGCTTATCTCATCGCTACTCTTGTTCTAACCTTTTACCTTTTTTACCATTTTACCTTGTTTTGTTGTTATGTGTTTATCTTTTGCCTTGCTTTAAGCCAATTTTCCATGATTTTCTAGTTCCTAGTTTCCCTTTGTCTATGTGATTGATGGGCACACCCTGGAGGTGTATTTAAATAAATAAATAAATAAATAAATAAACAAATATTCACAATACACCCACGCTCCAGGTATATAAATATCGCATGATTAGATCCAGTAGAAAAGGAGTTACGACTAAAAAGCACGGCTGAGGAACCATTTCACCGAAGACTTTTGAGCACTACTGTATTTACTATGCTGATTCAACTTAACGAGAGATAGAATCAGATCCAGTTCAATCTCCCTGATTTCACCAAACGCGCTCACGGCATAAATTACGTAGACACACTGCGGATTCAGGTGATTACTTGCTTCTTTGAGTCAAAGTAGTGATGCCTGTTTATTTTTGGTGATACTACCAGTACGGCATGTAGGGATTTTTTCCTGAGTAGGAGTTTAAGGACCGCGTAATTTTTGTGGATATTGTAGGTCCATGCAAATTGTCGTCTTCGTCGAATTTACTTTTCTGGTCTATCATATAAGGAAGATGAGCTGCTCGCCGAATTCAAATTGTATTACCAATTCGTGGTCGAACGAGTGGACTAGTAAACATGAGTGATCTCCTGAGAAGAATTTTATGAATGAATTTCGATCTCGCTAACTATTGTATAGACTGCATCTAAGAGAAATAAAGATATGTATTATTCATTTATGAAGGCTATGATCCTGATATAAAAGGTTATCATAAAAGGTTTCACACAATAAACATAAACAAATTATCATTATCATCATATCAAATCATTTCACACAACAACAAATCAATGTAAGCAGTGTAAAAAATAAACAACATGATAGACATCTTCACCAAATAATTAATGACACTTCCTTCTAGGCTTTGATTGGGTCCATTTGGTCGTTTCGGTCGTTTGGGTTCAACTCCAGCTCACCGCCCCAAACGTCTGCATCATTGGTTTTGTTTGCGTTTTCGTGACTTCGTAGCAGTATTTTCCGAACTGAAACTCTTCTGATGGGTTTTGGTTCTTCTGAAAAACAAACTTAAGGAAAAACTGATAAATACCGTTGACTGGAAGTAAAAAAGCGTGAATGCTAATGAAGTCGAAGACTTCATTTCAATTCACGTTCGTTGGAAATAAAATAACGTGTCAGTAAGCAGGTCAGCGATCTGCACTAGGAAGAGGAGGGCGTTGGGCGGGAAACAGACAACATAAAAGGGGGGCAGGAGATGGAGTTGTGTTCTGAGTTTTTTTGAGTGACCGTCCCCCCGCCCACGTCCCTTCCGCCGTTCCCCCCTTATTCACAGTAATTCATTTATTTTGTTTGCTTTCAGTGTTGCAGATTGTTTTTGTTTTTATCGAATTTCGTTGGTTTGTTATTGATTCGTTTGTTTTGCAATAAACGAATTAATACAGTTTGGTGTATTTCTCTCCACACGTTTCTCGTATCGATACCTCACTACCGAACCAGACGTTCGTTACAAACGCGATTTTCGTGTTCTCGCTGCTGTTCGTCTCAAATCCTTGCCATTAACCTAATAATCTCTATTTCTTTACACGATTTGATAAAAGACCGAAATAAAGAAATATATCAGGCAATGAGTTGTGCTTGCTCAAAACCGACTTACTGCAGCAATTCTTCGCAAGCTGCTTTTACAACTGACAAACTGTCAAAACCCTAGATTCGGTATTACTCATTTGGCACTTCGTCGTGGTAAACGACGAGTTTCTATTTTATCATGCTATATGTTAGTTAACTTCTCCTTTAGCTAGCTAGAATCTTTGGAATTATTCACTAGAGAGTACTTGCTTTTCGTGCCATCTGATACTAGTTCTTCTACGACGTCTGTCAGTGCGCAAGATCTCAGTAAGCCATGATATGCTATCGGGGCGACGATCAGACGTCGATCACGACTCATGTTACTAATCCAGGACGAAACAGAGGATCCCAAAAATTTCCAAAGAGTCGACTAAAGCCTCGCCCAAATCCTCTTTTGAATTTCCATCTATTAGTGGGAGACGTCCCAGAAACCTATAACCTCTCTACACTTAATTTGATATTCATTGCACCTTTCCTCCCTGCACCTTACTTGATATTTATTAGTATGTCAGTGACCATTCGCTTTGGCTCTCTCGCTAAAACTTTATGAAGCATTTGCCAAAGCGATGATACATTGACGAAGGTGATTTGGATGGCAGAACAAGATATTCGAGTGTGTGAGATGGTTTGGCAGATTTGCATCGCAGCTACCAGGAGTATCGGGAAACCAGACAGCAGGGAAGGCGGAGGCAGTATGTACGCAGGGAGCATGTGCCGTTTCTTGGTCAAATTACAAGGACTTTCGACGAATAGTTTGCAGTGTTTGATGAGCATCACTTCACACACTATACAAGGCTCATACCGACAGAGTTTAAACTCTTACATGACCGCCTTAGTTTTTTCTGCAACATCCACCGACATATGCGTCACCAATTACCTCGCGCCAACGGCTTTTCATCTACATGAGGTGGCAGCAACTGGCGGGGAAGAAAATGCCTATGTTTTTAATTCCTTCAATTGAAGTACGTAGGACATGGGCACACATTTGCAGCTCTAGCGGAAGAAGTCCACTGCGGAGTGTCGACGGTCCAGGGCATAGTTTGTGAGGTGGCAATGGCTATACGGAGTGGTGGGTCAACAAGACGCTAGCACTATACAGCAATTCGCTCTTCGAAAAGTTGTTCTTTCAAGCATTATACGAAGAAGCAATTTGCAATTAATACAATTCGCAGAAGCCTGCTCACTCTGGAGGGATGTTTTCATTCACAAAGGCACTCACTCCGTCATACTGCTGACTCTAGTGGATAGTGACCACCGCATTTTGGCCTTTGATGTCGGGGCACCAGGTCGCGTGGGAGATGCAGGATTACACATGAGATCGAACATGAAGGTAAGAAACGAATAACAAAGCTGGCTTACAAACCACTAAATGGGTCCATTTCAGGGACTGGTCGACAACAACGATCACCTCTTCCCTCCTACGCAAAACTTGAGAAATGTTGGCCCATATACTGGTAGACTGAGGCTTTGCACAGGGGTACCGCTTTGTTCGACCCTACACACGCGAGCGCGGATACACCCCGCGCTGCCGAAGTTGTGACGTCAATGCTGGTGAGTACAAATTACGCTTAGATGTACAATCATGATTCCGTGATTTTCCAACTCCACTTCCTACATCAGGTATTACACAATTTGATAATTGGATGGCGATATGGAGAGAGATGTGGAGAGGCTACCTTCGATCGAGAGTTGGAACTACTCGAAGAAGTAAGGCGAGTGGAAGGGGGTACTCAAGACGTAGTGCGAGCACGGGAACCAATAAGGACTTATTACGACACTCGCTAATTACTCAATAAAGAGAGAAAGAAAATTACTGAAGGACAGACGGACGGTCGTCGAAGTCTGAAAGTAGCCTGACAGCCAGCTTGAAGAAAACACGGACTAGTACAAATCATTCGCTCCACTGACACTCAGTGGTACTGTAATAGGTGTACGTCGGTTGAGTGATCCCGCGCCGTCCATTCGATGCGGTTTGCCTGCTGGACAACTTGTCCACGTGATCGAGAAACCCACTGCCCATTCAGCTGATAGAAGTCCGATCGATGACACCACGCTGGTAGGAGAATACAAGCATGCCCACAACTCGGTGTTTAACAGTAGCGGCGTCATCGAACGGGCTTTTATCAGGTGGATAGGCAGTGGGTTGATTGCCCGATCACCTAGACGAGTTGTCCAGCTGGCAAACCGCGTGTAATGAGCGACGCGATGGGAGGGATCGCGCCAAACGACCGCCTCCCACTGCAATGTCATCTCAAAATCGCAGTGGGCTGCGTCGCGCGCGAAGCGGGTGACCTGGCTTCGACGGACGCGCGGAACGGACGTTCCCCTTTTGAACAGATCTTCAAACTTCTTTCAGTTTTCCAGCTCAATTTTGGCTGCGGCCGCGGGTAGTATACCTAACCTTTTAGACACCTTTGCATGTTCTAGCGAAGCTGTTACATGCCTATGGCTCTATCTTGGGTTCAAATCTTAGATGGATATTTTGAGTTTTTTGAGTATTTTTGCGTATCCACTCCGTGAATCGCCCTGATGCGTCGAAAACCTTATGTTCACTACCATGGCCTACCATAACAATTTCACTATCCCTACCGAAGCCGTAAATCTTGGCTGATTGTGAGCTCGTATCTATGTATAAATGCTCTAACCTTGATTCCAAAGATCTGTGCATCGTACGTGTTGCATTCCTATCGGCACTGTGCCAAAATCTGCAGGTGACTAGCGAATGCGGACCCCACCTATCTTCTACAAAAGTGGAAAGCGCTTTCATTTGAGCGTGATCATCCCTCACCTTCCTCATTATTCCATAGCGTTTTCTAACACTGTTTCGAACTTCAGGAACGGATTGATTAGGGCAAGAGGAGCTACAGTAACCATACTTACCACAATTATTGCGTTTTCGTAGCCCGTTGTCATCATGACTAGATGTTGGCCCCTCTTTGAAAACTTTAGCTTCTCACAAGGTTCCCCTCCGGAGAACTTCGCTGCTGAGTCTTTTCGAGCTTCTATACAACACTTTGGACGGTTTCATAAGAGCTTCCGTAGTACGAATCGTTCCCATAGTGTAGGCTAAATTATACTTTGTGGGCCGTTGGTTACTGAGGCGAGCTTCCCTGGGAATACCCTTCATTTGGCAACATAGGTCTTCCACCATCATCAATGGCTCGTAACTTTTCGCAGGGGTTACTTCCTTGAGTACTTGCACTATTCCACTTTGATATCACCTAGTATTACTAGGGTGTCCGGAACGTTTTGAGAAAATTTAACCGGTTTTTTCAACACAAAATAACCACAACAATAAAGTTAGATCAGTGATCAAGATAGTGGCAATTATTAGCCACAATGTCACTCCATCAACCGGCAGGGCACTGATGCCAGTTCTAATGAAAAGAGGCGTGACGCAATTCATTCATCTACAACCTGCTTGACTTCTCGACATTGGTGAACTTGTCCCTCTAAAGGAGACCTATGAGCTACTGAAAGTATGGCAGTCATACCTGTTGAGGTCAGGTGAATATGTGTGGAGTAGGGTGGTCAGGCTATACCGAGTCTTTCCAGGCATCCATCGACTATGTCCACTGGTAGGCATTGTGATTTCCTGTGTGAATTTTCATATGACATCTTCATTTTATCCTGAGCAACGATGGAGTCGATGGAGTTGGTTGATGTCGTCGTGCGCTTACAGTCGGGGAGCCTCTGACAAACCCTGGCTCGCACTCCACACTCCTGTTCAGTCATGAATAATATTTGCAAAGAATTTGCTTTGAAAGAGACTTTCGAGTAGAACGTCATGAATGATGGATTAGGGAGTATATATAGTCTTTCCCAAATCTGCCACTTCAAACACGATTGCTCTGATTGGAGGCCAGAACAGTGTCCGTATTTGAGAACAGCGGACGTTCTCTTCGACAAACTTCTTCTAAGCAAATTTCTTCTCATAGGAAGCGATCGTGACAGCGATCTATGGTAGGTGACAAGAGAGGGTTGCTGCTGCCAATCAGTCACAAAATCTCATTGGCTGCTTTCACCGGCCACTCCCCTCCCCCCTAGTACTGCCTCGTGGCACGCCGACGTTAACTTTCTTTGAACGACCACGCCAATATCGATCAGCTACAATATTGATCACCCACACAGCCTCCTCCAATGCAGCTGAATCCCGTAACACAGCCTTCTTTCTGCACGTTTCCTGCACCAACGCAGCCTCCCTCAATAGAGCTGACCACACAACCCCTCTCAGAATCGCTTCCACATTCTGTAAATTTACTTCTTCCAGAGCCGGTTAAGCCACAGCTTCCCACTTTAGCAGTATTCACCTTTGACTCTACAGAGTGCAGAAAGGAGAAGAAAAGACATGGAAGTAAATCAGTGGGACCTCCCACTAAAGAAAATAATGAAATTTCGCTTTAGTTTTTAGCGCAGAGCTTGAATGAGCTTACTACATTATCGACATTCAGGTCATTGGTAATGAATTCATGAGTGATCCGTGCACTCAGGCCCATGAATGCAGCCGTGCGAAATATGTAGAAGAAAGGGGAACGAGGGCAGTTTACGAGGTAAGCTTGGGCAACTTGTGAAATAAGGGCTTGGTTCACTAGGTGTCTTTTCAGGAGCTTCAAAAGATAAGGGAGGTGTCAGTAAGCAGGTCAGTGATCTGCACTAGGAAGAGGAGAGCGTTGGGCGGGAAACAGACAACATAAAAGGGGGGCAAGAGATGGAATTGTGTTCTGAGCTATTTTGAGTGACCGTCCCCCGCCCCCGTCCCTCGTCTGCCGTTCCCCCTCTTCTTCGCAGTAATTCATTTTTTGTTTGTTTTCAGTGTTGCAGGTTGTTTTTGTTTTTATCGGATTTCGTTTGTTTGTTATTGATTCGTTTCTTTGTAATAAACGAATTAATGCAGTTCAGTGTATTTCTTTCCACACGTTTCTCATTTCGATTCCTCACTACCGAACCAGTTGTTCGGTACAGAGGATCCCAATTACGCCGGAAAACAACCTGTTAAGGTTTTCATAGATCTCATCGCCAAAAATAGAGATAAAGAGAACGGTAACATATTATACTTAGCATTTTATGGTCGCCGTTTCACTTTAGCGCAATTTTTCAGAAGGGATTGCAGATGGAATCAGGGCGGCAATTCGCAACGCAGGTTATAGATCAAGAAGGCGAGCTATACAAATGAGTATAAATCTATGGCAAAACCGCTCGGTAACGATGGAGAACGTTCCGGAAGAATTTCGCGTTCTTCAAGATGTCTCGCCCTTTTTGCAAGTGCAGGAGGCAGAGTTTCACGTCTACTACCCAGCGAAAACCATCCAGGTATAGGTAGCATATGTAGTAGCCGTTTCGAAGGAAAGCTTTCATCATGTTTTCAGATGGCGTGCGAAAATGCCCTTCACGCGATCATAGCTGATGGAGTGCATTCCCTGCACCCGAAATGTTTGGGACGTTATGCGCAGTTGTATTCTCTCCATGGAGTATGCAGCAATGGAGTAGAAGTTTCGTTAGTGTTCTGCATGACGGAGAAAAAAACGCGCGAGGTCTACAAAAAAATATTCGAACAGTTGAAGCGGAACATCGAAGGAGAAGGACCTCAGCGCGTAGTGCTCGATTTCGAAAAAGCAGCCATACAGGCGGCTAAGCTCGTTTCCAGAGCTACTGTCGAAGGATGCGCATTCCACCTTGCGCAAGCTTGGAACCGCAAAAGGGATTCCTTAGCACTCCGGAAACACATTCAATGGCCCTCAAGAGATGATCGCATCGTAAAGTGGCGGCAAACGATAAAAGGTAGCTGAAGTTTCCCTTTCTCTTGATACATGCACAAAATGTATTTTTTGCAGGGATAGTGTTCTTTCCGGCTGAGTTGCTCACTGAAGTACAACACTTCAGAGCCCTACTGTGCCCCAGGACCATGTCGCGTACGGTAAATGCCTGGAGTTCCTTGACTACTTGAAAATTGACTGGATGAGTGGACCATTCAGAGATCTGTGGTGTAAATGGAAGCTCAAAGAATTGAGAACAACTAATCTCGCCGAAGCTTTTCACAGGTATGCTACTCCTTGAGTGGAAAAGATTCCGAAAAATTCAAGTTGTTCCACGCGGTTACAAGTTCTGGCAGGTGTCGGTCATCCACCGTTGAGCACTTTGATCGACGTTATGAGGGGACTAAATTATGAAGCGAAGGATGCCCTTATACGTCTTAAGGAAGTAACGATTTCGGAAACCGGAAACGGACCTTCACTCAACTGACAAGACGAGATTTCATCGAGAATTCAATTTCAGAACCCTGAAGGAGCCAGAACTTTGCAGAGGAATTACCAGCAGAGGAAAGAAAAGATTTACGAGGAAATGGAAAGGTGTGATATTTCGGAAAGTTTTCTCCTATTTCGACCGTATGTAATATTTTCATTTTCCTAGGTTTGATGAACTTCAACAGCAAGGAGCAAGCCGCCAGGAATTACAAGAATTCTGTATAAAGATGTTCAGATTTGTAAACGAAACTATCTAATTTTTTTACTTATGAATTCTTATTACTATTATTGAATCGAACCGTTTTCTCCCGTATCACACAAACTTTATTCATAAAATATATTGAATTCATTTATTGTGCGTGTAAATAAAACTCTCAAGACCGTTGACATTGATATTTTATCTTTTTCATTGAAAAAAAAAACATTTTTCAATAGGATTTCAATTTTTCAAAATTGTCCTTATCCTCCTTAAATGACAAGTTTCAACAGTTTCATTAGTAGCGAGTGCGCGCAGCGTAATCACCGCGGAGTCTTTGCACCTAATTAAGGTCACTTCGCGCCTAGGTGCGAGGCGAGCTTGATTAGGTGTGATCGAAAATATATTCCCGTACCCCATTTACTAAGGACGATGACGTTACTGTTGGTGAACAAACACATTCAACTCGCTTAAGAGGATTTAGCTGTATACTAGAAAAAAGATCCAGATAGACTATAGCAGGGATTCCAGTGCGTACATGAGTATATATTTCGCGGTACCCGCTTGCTTCTCAGTCAGTACTTGCTCTGAGGTGGAGGTGAGGTAATGCCAAGTGGCAAATTATCATATACATGGTTGAGGACCAAATTCCGAATCGATGCAGTCTAGACCAATAACGCCTTCCATCTTTCCAGGGTTGCCCAGTTATACCAGACTCGCTTGGGAGGATAAGAGAATTGGCTTCGGATCGGCTGATCAACACAAGTCGTTGAATAGACCATGTACGCTTTAAAAATACCCTTACGATCCTGAGCGGAAGCTGCAGCGAACGATAGGACCGGCATCGAACACAAGAGAACAGCTTTGAAACTGCCAACTTTCTCTAAAGGTTCAGGAATCTGACGCTTCAATAATTAAGATTTTTGTTGCTCAGTACGCGACAGCAGCAAATCTTTAAGCATTCCATGTTCTTCATAGTAATGTTCATTTACTGGTTTGCTGATTTCTAAGAATTGCTTCACCCATATGCGACGGAGACTTACTTGAACTGAGCAGCATCTTGGGATCCCTCCCTGAACTGGGTATGCCCGACAACTATGGTATAATATAAAATGAAGCTTTCCAAATTCACTTCACAAATCGGAACAGCGCAATTCAGAGCTTTCTTAGCATCATATACTCCTGAATCCTTACAACTATTTCACTTTCCTACAAGAGTACTGCTGATCTGAACCTACTACTAGTAATAGCTCTGAAAATGGGAATCGAAGAGTCCTCAGTTTAATAAAATCGACTTTCCGATAAAATGCGTTATTATGAGCCATTCAGGCACGGCGACATTTCGCTGAGCAATGGCTTCAAGATGCTTTTTTACACCAGCCTTTTGCGAAATTCCCGAAGATACGGGGGTTAGAATAGTCCTCCAGACTGAATAATCAAATGAAACATAGGCCCAGTGGCGGGGTAGGATGTGACGGTGTCAAAAGTTGGCTTGGAAAAGAAGCAAAATCGCATATTGTACACACAAAACGCTGGCTTTTGTCACCCACTTTCGTGGAAAATGATTTAAACCTTTTCAAGAATTGGAAATTGCTACTTGCCAGATAGATTTGACGAAGTGGTTGGGTTGTTGAACGGAGAGTTCTAAGGATGATCACCTCCATCAATTTTCCCATCAATCCAAGGTCAAGTTTTGTTCACTGGAAAAGTGATTTGCACACTTCTAAATCTGCAATTCATTTTTCAGTAGAAAAATTCTACTTCCAAGGTTGTACCTATACGCTCAGTTGACTTTCCACACGCATATTCCGCTCAGCTTGGGAAACATCGGTTCTTCCCTTGTATCTGCCAACAGATAACTTGGTGTATTCGCGTGTTTAAGGCCAGATTCTGCGCTTTTCATCTTTTCATTATAATAATCACTCATTTTTAGACGAAACTATGACACTTGCTTGCAAACACTTGAACGATTGACATTCTTCTATCTGATCAGCGACACCACATCTTGAGCCGTGCCGCTTGCTGTATCCGCTGCACCCGAACGAGACTCAGCTAGAAAAATGAGATGAGCACAACAGTCACATCAGAAAAATAGAACAATTACCTCCACGTCTAGCGGCCCAGGTAGCGGACCAGGGAGGAACGTGTGGTGCCTGAGCCATGGTCAGCATCACCAGTGAAAAAAAATGAGTGAGAAAACAAGACATCGATCCATTTCTAGAACAGAATGTAAATACTTTGCTTATCAGTAAGTAGACGTCAGAAATGCTACAAAATGTGAGCCGTTCAAGTTACCCAAGCTAAAGTCTCGGGAATTAATTGCAGACACACGAAAACCGCGAGGAGTATGAAGAAGGGAGGAAATTCGGGCAAGTGCTGAAACCGTCCGCTGATTGACTTGCTGTGGACATTGAATGGGAGGGGTGCTTAAATGGGAACTGCGATCGCGAGAAAGAGCATTGTGCTTTGCAATGATGTGATTTATTGTAATGGCCGGACAAATCCAATATTTTAAACTTCTTTTCATATTTGTTTTCATAGAAACGCGTTCCGAGACTTCCAATGAGACCACTGAAATATTGCTATAGCCGAATGACTGCCAAATAAAGTGGTTGATTCGAGCAAGGGCACTACCCAAGAACATTCGATAGGGATTGGTGAATTGTTCCTCCAGAGTTATTATCCATTTGAATTCAAAGCAAGCCGATACTTGCAGGGAAATTATATGTAAAATGGGCCATCTGTTTTCGAGCAGCTGCCTCTATCTAGAACCGAACGTAAAAGGCGCAAAATAAAAGAAAAATATTGTTAGCCCCTTACTGCGAACACCTGTTAGTGATCTCTTCACAAGCCGTAGGCCACATGGATTCGGGTAACGGAACTTCTCCCCTATCGCGGCATTCTCCCTTGCGGCATGCGGCAAATGTCACTGCAATTACCGTACTCACCCCGCCTCCCGCCAGTCGATAGGACGCAATATTTTTCCTTGACTGGCTTGCTTTTTCATTGGATTTCATCGTTTTTTCTTCTGTTTCTTTGTAGTTTTCATGTTTATTAGACTTGATTAATTAAAATGACTCCTCCTATATATACGACGATCAAGACCGCATTGGAATTGAAAAGAGTGGCCAGCCAATTCAAATAATTGAAGGACTCCCCACCTTACAAATTGCGCGCTCAAATCTTCCATCGCAATCCTGTGATAGGCGGCGGGTGCGGCGTGTGCGACGCCGTGTTAGGGGAAAAGTTCCCAGACCTCATGGATTCTGGCAAATGTGTGAGTCTCGTCAGGAAGTCTCGGGTTACCCCATCACTCTAGAGGTTAGATCACTTAAAGATTCTTTTACGATAGGAACGGTCTGGGACATTTTGGGGAGGGAGTTTTGGGAGGTTGCGCAAGTTACACAGTTCGCACGCAGGCACCTTACTGTAGCCATTTGTACTCAAATCTACTCACGTCGGACAGTTCGTCCAAATATCCATCATAATTTTCGTCGTCATTGGTCTTCAAGTGATTGAACCTCTGGAGTGATGGGGTAACCCGCTTACTGAAGAGAGACGTTTGCCTGATTCTATGTGACTTACGGCTTGTGAAGAGATCACTAACAGGTGTTCGCAGGAAGGGGCTAGCAATCTTTTCTTTTACTATGCGCCTTTTACGTATGGTTCTAGATAGGGGCAGCTGCTCGAAAACAGACGGCGTACCTACAATTTCCCTGAGAGTATCAGCTTGCTTTGGATTCGAATGCATAGTAACTCAAGAGGAACTATTGACCAATTCCTATCAGTTGGTCTTGGGCTATGCCCTCCCTCGAATCAACCACTTTATTTGGCAGTCATTCGGCTATAGCAATATTTCAGTGATCTCATTGGAAGTCCCGGAACGCGTTTCTATGAAAACATATATGAAAAGAAGTTTAAAATATTGGTTTCGCCCTGCCATTGTAATAAATCATAACATAGCAAAGCAAAATGCTCTTTCTCGCGATCACATTTCCTAACTGAGCGTCCTTCCCATTAGTAATGGAAGGACATAAAATGTGAATAATTCGCCTCCTCAAATGTTAAAGCTACGAATCATATTTTTAATGAATTAGCTAACAGCCCAAATATAGGGCCTGTAGTTGTATATGAGCATCAATCACCAATCTTAATGAACTCCCTTCCTACAGCGCCGTGGTATATATTGCTTTAAAACTGTTAAAAGGTGTTGATTTCAATAAAACTTCTGTTCGTGAAGCGGTTCGTAATACCATTCAATCTCCACAGTAAGTCAATCAGCCGACCGTTGTAGCGCTTGCCCAAATTTCCTCTCTGTTTCATTCTCCTCGCAGTTTTGGTCTGTTGACAATTAATTTCTGAAGGGTTAAGTTGGGTAACTAAGGAACCTTACATTTTGTAGCATTTTTGACGTCTATTGTATTGATAAGCGAAATACACATGTTTCGTTCTAAAAATGGACCGGATTCATTCTTCTTCCTCATTCTTCTTTTACTGGTGACTCAAACCATGGCTCAAGGTTCTCAGTGTCTGGGAACTTTTTGCTGCCTTATTGATTCTCCAGGTAATTTTTCTACTTTTATGCTGTGACTGTTGTGCTCATCCCATATTTCTAGCTGACCTTCCAAGTGCAGCGACAAGCACGGCTCGAAATGATTATGATCCTGCTCACGAGCTGCAGTTCTATGGATAGAAGGAAGTCAATCGTTCAAGCGTTCGCAATCATAGTTTCGCACATAAATTAGCGATTTCTACAGCTAATGTTTGACTATTAGGTTAACTCAGTAATAAAAAGATGAAAAGCGTAGAATCTGGCCTCGAACACGCGAATGCATCAAGTCATCTGTTGGCAGATATAAGGGAGAACCGACATGTGCCAAGCTGAACAGAAAATGCATCTGGAGAGTCGATTGAGCGTATAGATACTGTCTACGGACTAGAATTGACGTCTGCGACCCACTTTTTCACTGAGCACAAACTCGACCACGGACGTGGGCGGTGGAAACTCCTTACCCTTTTGCATCTAGGCAACGTGCTCTATATAACCTTACTCACTCCTTACCCTTACCGAGATCCCCCTTGCGTTCGCCTTCATAATGGCTTATCAGTCATGGCTTGCCAGTGCTCCCAGAGACAGAGAGGTGAGCCTGGATCGGAACTTAATCGTGAGACTGTAGGCTGTTGCGTTAGGAGTCGTTTTGGCTTGATGTTTTTGCTGATTTGATCAACAAAAGAACGGGCCTTGGTAGTCTAAAAGATAAAGATCAAGGTTCCTTGAAGGCACACGCACGAGTTCCTTTAGACCTCGGAGTTTTGCCCATAACTCGCCATTCTTGTGAGATTAACAGATAATTCTCACTTCCAACTCGGCGCCCAAAATGTCGACTTTCATTTTATTTCGTTGCCATCTAGTGCAATTACTTCTCTATCTTTTGTGCCTAGTGGGGCACAGACAACGGTCGCGAAGATGTCCCCTTCCTCTTTCTTGATAATCATTATTGAACAACCCAACCTCTGCATCACCCCTACATGGCAAGTAGCAATTTCTAATTCTTGGCAAGGTTCAAATCATTTTTGCTCAATAGTTCGCTTTCATATAGCGGATACCTCGAACTTAAAATTAACTTACCAAACTTACAGAAAAAATGACGAGCACTAATAACCCGAAGAGGCACAGAACTTTCTCCATAAAAGACAAGCTGGGTGGGACAACCTTCAGGTTTTCGGAATTATTTGCTGATAGTAATAAAATTTTCGCATTTTACTGCAAAATCCGACTGACTGAATTTATCATTATTCACTGTACCTTATAGCCACATTGAACAGAATATCCAGTTTTCGAATAAAATTTTTTGTTCTGTTGTTTCTTCCTCGAAATCCCTTCTGAGGTGTTGTGCATGTTGTCGTGGTACAGTGAACGCCGTGAAAACTCACAAATTCTCGCAAGCACCGCTAGCTCACATCTTGTAGGAATTTTCTGAGTATTCCAGGATTTGAAGATATCATTGAAATCAGCTCTCAAGCTCTATGAGCAAATACACTAAAGGGTTGAAAACGCTTGGTGTTAGGTTGCGCCATGCACCTGGGTTACATCCGAAAAGTAATTTTATACTCATGGTGTGCACGCTTCAGTGGTTTTAGGAGCTGATTGGTCTGCGAATGTTTTCGGATAATAAATTGTTCAAAGTTGTTCGCAAGGAGAGAATGGTTATGGAACACCTCAACAAAGATCGAAGTTTCGGAGTTTTGAGGCGAGGTTTTCATTACGTGTTCGTCCATAAATCATTAGATACAGTACTCGCCGTAAGAACTCAAAAATTTACGAGAATACCACGAGTTCGCCTCTTTTTCGTCTTTTCTTTATAAATCACTTCAGAATAAAGTAATCGAGGAGAAAAAAATACCATTGAACTTAGCTCATCGAGCTTTACAAGCTGGTGCCCTGAAATGTCAAAAATGCTTTATTTTGGATTGCGCCATGCACTTGAGCTCCATCCGAAAAGTGACTGCATGCACATGAGGTGCACGCTTTAGTGCTTGTAGGGGGTCATTGGTCCCTGAAGATGATCTGTTCAGAATTTGTTTTAGATTGCGCCACGTACTCGACTTTACTCAGTACAATGTGAAAATGATCGTTGGTTTTGTTTAATCTCCATCGTTCCTTTTTTGGTTTGGAGGCTGTAGATAAGTGCATCTACGGTCTCTGCACTCAACACTTTTCCTTACTGGTTCCATAGAGAATATCACATCAATTCATGGCAAAATAACGGAATCGATTTTTTGGCTTTCTCCCATTCTTGGAGGATATTTTCTACAGAATTTGAGGAGGAGGTGTTGAGGCACTCCACTGTCGTAGACATCTCTTTATTGTCTGCAAGTCTGTAATGGCACACCCTATCAGAAATCAAAATTTCTCCTTTGGTATGGCCCCAAACCTCGAACTTCGTCAAGCCCAAATCATAAAACAATGTTTTTTCCTTCCCGTTGGTCTTTTTGCAGCTGCGTTGTGCACTGTTAGATTCCCCGCGAAATATCCTATCGAATGATATATAGGTCGACCCGTGATGAAAACCTCCCTCCACTACCACTTTCAGGCCTATCTCAGAGCGGTTTCCTGCAGGGCGTGTTTCGATACGCATGCGGCCGACCACTGTAGTGGCGGGAATTTGGGGGCTTTCAAACTATAATTATTCGAATGAGTGATTAGATCTGCTGGTGGCGGGGTGCTGAAGTGGCGAGAAGGGGAGTTGGATCGATTAATGATTACTTTAGTTTACTATTACTAAGGTGTACCATAACAGCCTCGAAGAACACAAAGAGTTGTCTACACTAGCCTCGCCGCCGCCTTCTAAGGTTCCGTAGAAAAATTCCTCCAAAAGTGGGAAAAGGCCAAAAAAATCGACTCCGTTATTTTGCATCGGCTTGTAGAGCTCGATGAGCTGAGTTCAATGGTATTTTTTCTCCTCGATTACTTTATTTTGAAGTGATCTATAAAGAAAAAAAAAACGAAAAAGACGCGAACTCGCGGTATTCTCGTAAATTTTTGAGTTCTTACGGCGAGTACTGTACAATTCGTTGGACCTTTGCCTATATCACTCAGGAGTAGACTAGAATAGCATAACGGTAATTTCCAAACTCAAAACAATCTTACTCAAATCAGTGCAAGATTCTCTGAAAAACCGGAAGAAAACGTAATGGCTAACAGCTCACCGAATAAACTTCGCTATTAACTTCTGTAGAACTTCTCCGGGGACACTCCTCTAGCTAATCATTTCAGTACTACCCAAAGTAGAATTGTAGAACTTCATCCAAGTGACAAACGCTACTTTTGCCCTCTACTGCCTATGTTTATGGTGCTTGCTTGGGTAGTCTGTTTGCTACATCTCTTTATTCCCTTCTGTACTCGATTTTGTGAACCTGTCATTATCATATTTTTGAACAACACTTCTTAATGTTAGATACCACGAGATGGAGTAAGCGCTTGCGTTTGAACGCTAGAGGAAAGCGCATTTGTTAGCAGAGCAAGATCAAGATTTTCCTCCGCTCTGACCTTCCGAAAGTAATCTTGCAAGATGTATTAAGACAAGATATACGTGGGCGGATAAATAGAAGTGAAATATGACTCTGTCGAAGGGTGTTGTGTAAGGACCGTAATATTCGAAGCGAATTCTTCGGGGGCATTCCTCTAGCTAATCATTTCAGTACTATCCAAAGTAGAATTGTAGAATTGCATCCAAGATCGAATTCTTCGGGGGCATTCCTCTAGCTAATCATTTCAGTACTATCCAAAGTAGAATTGTAGAATTGCATCCAAGTGACAAACGCTACTTTTGCCCTCTAATGCCTATGTTTACATATGTTTACACCAACGTGCATTCGTATAACGATGACTTCTTATTCGTGAAGATTTATTGTGACAGCATCTAAGGAGCAATACAAAGTGCCTCATCTTTGCTACATTTACAAGCAGCACACTGGCAGTCTTCGTCAGTTGTGCACGGATCTCCCATCGCATAAATCACTTCGCCGATGAAGTTTCCCCTGGAAACTCAATTTTTAGCATGAATTCTCCCAAGAGGGTCTGTTTGTTCTGCTTATTCTTACCCAGGGTTGTATTGGCACGCCACAAATGTAGAAGCACCATTCCAGCAAGAAAAAATCCCGCAACCAATTTGGTTGGTCGATTGCCAGGCCAACTAGAGCGACAGAAGTAACAACTTTCCTTCTAATACTGTGCTTAATCTTCAGCTCCCACCTGAGTGTATTCCTGAATTACGTTTTGATTGTAAACGTCCATGCTGAAAACGTTATTTTGAGGGGCGCCATATTTCTGTAGCTCGTTGAACCAGGCCTCGACACTCTGAAATGAGATCGATGGTGTTTTCTGGAGAAAATGCAATTGCAACAATACTACAACCTCTGCTGCGGCTTCTGTCTTGTTAATATTCGGTAATAATGAGTGTACATTATAACCCCATTGATTAGTTTGCGCAAGAGAGTTGTACCCAAGCGTGCAATCCTTCGCCCACTCCACTGTATTCGCTTCGATTTCGCAATTGTAGCTCTGTAACAGTTCTTTGCAAACTTTATAGTAGTCGCTTAGATTGTTTGATAGAAGTGAATAAGACAGTAAAGATAGGCTCGGCCTCAATGCCTGAGGTCCTTCAAGTCCTTCAAATCATTAAAATCAAAGCATATTATGTATAACATAATCGTACCACTTTCATCATTTTAGCCGCTTTTGGAGCAAACCCTCCAAGATTGTTATGAGCTAGTCCTTTAGCTATGAGGGATCTGAACTTTTTCGTATAACAGCAACATTTTTATAGATTTTACGTCCCGATAACTTACCGATACTCATTGTGTTTGTCGACGAACATCTGCCTAGCTTCATCTGTCATTTCGTTATTATTCTCAGGGCACATCCCACCTGATGGAGAGTTTTTTAGGAATCATTAGCTCGGAGCCAAAAAACTTTTTCGTTCAAACCTGGATGGTATATTTTAGGTGTTGTAGTAGGTTTCTCTGTAGTCGGTGGCATGACGGTAGTATATCCTGGAGGAATACAAAGGGCCTCATCTTTACTACAAGTGCAGCCAGTGCATTGACAGTCTTCATCAGCTGTGCATGGATCTCCGATGTCATAAATATAGTGATTGATCCTATTTCCACTATAATTTGATTTTTGCAAGAAATTTCGAGAAAAGAATCTCGTTGTTGCTATTCCCTTGACTTACGCAGGGTTGTACTCGCATGCTACAAGTGTCATGGTTGGGCACCATTCAACTGCGCAGCCGATTTTGTCACTAGACTGCCAGGCTACCTGTAAAGACCATCCTTTCGACGATAGTCAAATGGTTAACCTGTGAATTCTGTAAACACCTGTGTGTAGTGGCCAACACCCCGATCGAAAACTTCCATTGTCAGGATATTTTCATCCGGCACACCAAACATCTTTAATTCCCAGTACCACGCTTGGACGCTCTGGAAATGTGAAATCATTTCTGAAGGAGACCGAATTGCGATTGAGCTCGAGCTCAAAATTCCAACATACTAATTTTGCAGAGTCCGTCTTGCTGTAATTAGTCCCTCCTAACATCCACAGGTTCTGCCCCCAATAATTCCTTTGCTCGGGTGGATCATGTTCGAACTTGCACTCTTTTGCATATGCCGCAGTATTCGCTTCAACTTCGCAATCATAACTCTAAAAAACCCTGGCTCACATGCTTTTGTGTTTTGTTCGATAGAGCATAGAACGGCTAAAGGCTAAGGAAATATCATCAAGGTTTAGAAGCTCCACATCTTACCACTTTCAACATTCGAGCTGCTTTCGGAGCAAATCCTCCAAGTTTATTCTTGGCCTGTCCTTTAGCAATAATAGATCTGAAAAACTTGTTCGTCGCACCTGCACGAAGATATCATGGATGTGTTACGCAGGCCTTACGACCAACCGATACTCATTGTGCTTATCAACGAAAATCTGCCTAATTTCATCGGTCATGCCATTGTCAGATGTGGGGCAAAACGCGGCTGAAAACAGTTTCTAACAACCCGAATCTCAATTTGAAGGTTTCAAAACCTTGAGTAGTGCGCACCTTCCAGGCATGATGGCGTCAGAAGCACCTGAATGGAGTAATTGGAGAAAGCTATACATGTCACCAAAAATGAAAACTCACCGAAATAGCAATCAAAGTAGGTATTTGCATACCTCACGACGAATGCGAATGTCCACAGGCACCCGAATGGTGCTTTTATAGCTATTTTTGAACCACCTTTCATGGAGATCATAGGCACTGGCAGCTGTAATTATTTAACTGCACAGTTCTTCAAAATTCATTACTAGAACAAAGGAGAAAAATCGATGATGTGCGATTTGAGGGCGATTTCTTTGTAAGGGATGTAAAGATGAGGGCGCATACAATTTGTTCTTTTTCATCTGGTTGCACAATTCGAACGACTAGTTATAAGTCACAATCATAAACAGCCCTCTTTGTCCTCGAATGGCTTCATAATTTTTTCGGGTCAACAAACACTTTACCACTAAGGTCCGTAAAACAATACTATCGAAGAGAAATCTCTTGAAAAAAATGCTCAAAATACTTGCATGAAATTATTTCCTCTGCCATATGGGTCATTAAAAGATTAAACCGTAACAACGGTTCCTGCCTCGCGCAAAGAACGCCTTCTTCACAATAGTACATCCCCTTCTACTTCGAGTACCTCTCCAGTTGATCAAAATGCAAGAAATTAGGTGACTTCAGTGAAGTAGTTCTTTTAACTAAAAAAAACTCTCACCTTTCATCCTTTTCCTTGGTGAAGATTAAAATCCAAAAAGTCTCACACAATCAGTCAGATCGAAGGATGGAACCTCTAAGGGGGGTGACTCATATGGCAGAGGAAATAATTTCATGCAAGTATTTTGAGCATTTTTTTCAAGAGATTTCTCTTCGATAGTATTGTTTTACGGACTTTAGTGGTAAAGTGTTTGTTGACCCGAAAAAATTATGAAGCTATTCGAGGACAAAGAGGGCTGTTTATGATTGTGATTTATAACTAGTTGTTCGAATTGTGCAACCAGATGGAAAAGAACAAATTGTATGCGCCCTCATCTTTACATCCCTTACAAAGAAACCGCCCTCAAATCGCACATCATCGATTTTTCTCCTTTGTTCTAGTAATGAATTTTGAAGAACTGTGCAGTTAAATAATTACAGCTGCCAGTGCCTGTGATCTCCATGAAAGGTGGTTCAAAAATAGCTATAAAAGCACCATTCGGGTGCCTGTGGACATTCGCATTCGTCGTGAGGTATGCAAATACCTACTTTGATTGCTATTTCGGTGAGTTTTCATTTTTGGTGACATGTATAGCTTTCTCCAATTACTCCATTCAGGTGCTTCTGACGCCATCATGCCTGGAAGGTGCGCACTACTCAAGGTTTTGAAACCTTCAAATTGAAATTCGGGTTGTTAGAAACTGTTTTCAGCCGCGTTTTGCCCCACATCTGACAATGGCATGACCGATGAAATTAGGCAGATTTTCGTTGATAAGCACAATGAGTATCGGTTGGTCGTAAGGCCTGCGTAACACATCCATGATATCTTCGTGCAGGTGCGACGAACAAGTTTTTCAGATCTATTATTGCTAAAGGACAGGCCAAGAATAAACTTGGAGGATTTGCTCCGAAAGCAGCTCGAATGTTGAAAGTGGTAAGATGTGGAGCTTCTAAACCTTGATGATATTTCCTTAGCCTTTAGCCGTTCTATGCTCTATCGAACAAAACACAAAAGCATGTGAGCCAGGGTTTTTTAGAGTTATGATTGCGAAGTTGAAGCGAATACTGCGGCATATGCAAAAGAGTGCAAGTTCGAACATGATCCACCCGAGCAAAGGAATTATTGGGGGCAGAACCTGTGGATGTTAGGAGGGACTAATTACAGCAAGACGGACTCTGCAAAATTAGTATGTTGGAATTTTGAGCTCGAGCTCAATCGCAATTCGGTCTCCTTCAGAAATGATTTCACATTTCCAGAGCGTCCAAGCGTGGTACTGGGAATTAAAGATGTTTGGTGTGCCGGATGAAAATATCCTGACAATGGAAGTTTTCGATCGGGGTGTTGGCCACTACACACAGGTGTTTACAGAATTCACAGGTTAACCATTTGACTATCGTCGAAAGGATGGTCTTTACAGGTAGCCTGGCAGTCTAGTGACAAAATCGGCTGCGCAGTTGAATGGTGCCCAACCATGACACTTGTAGCATGCGAGTACAACCCTGCGTAAGTCAAGGGAATAGCAACAACGAGATTCTTTTCTCGAAATTTCTTGCAAAAATCAAATTATAGTGGAAATAGGATCAATCACTATATTTATGACATCGGAGATCCATGCACAGCTGATGAAGACTGTCAATGCACTGGCTGCACTTGTAGTAAAGATGAGGCCCTTTGTATTCCTCCAGGATATACTACCGTCATGCCACCGACTACAGAGAAACCTACTACAACACCTAAAATATACCATCCAGGTTTGAACGAAAAAGTTTTTTGGCTCCGAGCTAATGATTCCTAAAAAACTCTCCATCAGGTGGGATGTGCCCTGAGAATAATAACGAAATGACAGATGAAGCTAGGCAGATGTTCGTCGACAAACACAATGAGTATCGGTAAGTTATCGGGACGTAAAATCTATAAAAATGTTGCTGTTATACGAAAAAGTTCAGATCCCTCATAGCTAAAGGACTAGCTCATAACAATCTTGGAGGGTTTGCTCCAAAAGCGGCTAAAATGATGAAAGTGGTACGATTATGTTATACATAATATGCTTTGATTTTAATGATTTGAAGGACTTGAAGGACCTCAGGCATTGAGGCCGAGCCTATCTTTACTGTCTTATTCACTTCTATCAAACAATCTAAGCGACTACTATAAAGTTTGCAAAGAACTGTTACAGAGCTACAATTGCGAAATCGAAGCGAATACAGTGGAGTGGGCGAAGGATTGCACGCTTGGGTACAACTCTCTTGCGCAAACTAATCAATGGGGTTATAATGTACACTCATTATTACCGAATATTAACAAGACAGAAGCCGCAGCAGAGGTTGTAGTATTGTTGCAATTGCATTTTCTCCAGAAAACACCATCGATCTCATTTCAGAGTGTCGAGGCCTGGTTCAACGAGCTACAGAAATATGGCGCCCCTCAAAATAACGTTTTCAGCATGGACGTTTACAATCAAAACGTAATTCAGGAATACACTCAGGTGGGAGCTGAAGATTAAGCACAGTATTAGAAGGAAAGTTGTTACTTCTGTCGCTCTAGTTGGCCTGGCAATCGACCAACCAAATTGGTTGCGGGATTTTTTCTTGCTGGAATGGTGCTTCTACATTTGTGGCGTGCCAATACAACCCTGGGTAAGAATAAGCAGAACAAACAGACCCTCTTGGGAGAATTCATGCTAAAAATTGAGTTTCCAGGGGAAACTTCATCGGCGAAGTGATTTATGCGATGGGAGATCCGTGCACAACTGACGAAGACTGCCAGTGTGCTGCTTGTAAATGTAGCAAAGATGAGGCACTTTGTATTGCTCCTTAGATGCTGTCACAATAAATCTTCACGAATAAGAAGTCATCGTTATACGAATGCACGTTGGTGTAAACATATGTAAACATAGGCATTAGAGGGCAAAAGTAGCGTTTGTCACTTGGATGCAATTCTACAATTCTACTTTGGATAGTACTGAAATGATTAGCTAGAGGAATGCCCCCGAAGAATTCGATCTTGGATGCAATTCTACAATTCTACTTTGGATAGTACTGAAATGATTAGCTAGAGGAATGCCCCCGAAGAATTCGCTTCGAATATTACGGTCCTTACACAACACCCTTCGACAGAGTCATATTTCACTTCTATTTATCCGCCCACGTATATCTTGTCTTAATACATCTTGCAAGATTACTTTCGGAAGGTCAGAGCGGAGGAAAATCTTGACCTTGCTCTGCTAACAAATGCGCTTTCCTCTAGCGTTCAAACGCAAGCGCTTACTCCATCTCGTGGTATCTAACATTAAGAAGTGTTGTTCAAAAATATGATAATGACAGGTTCACAAAATCGAGTACAGAAGGGAATAAAGAGATGTAGCAAACAGACTACCCAAGCAAGCACCATAAACATAGGCAGTAGAGGGCAAAAGTAGAGTTTGTCACTTGGATGAAGTTCTACAATTCTACTTTGGGTAGTACTGAAATGATTAGCTAGAGGAGTGTCCCCGGAGAAGTTCTACAGAAGTTAATAGCGAAGTTTATTCGGTGAGCTGTTAGCCATTACGTTTTCTTCCGGTTTTTCAGAGAATCTTGCACTGATTTGAGTAAGATTGTTTTGAGTTTGGAAATTACCGTTATGCTATTCTAGTCTACTCCTGAGTGATATAGGCAAAGGTCCAACGAATTGTACAGTACTCGCCGTAAGAACTCAAAAATTTACGAGAATACCGCGAGTTCGCGTCTTTTTCGTTTTTTTTTTCTTTATAGATCACTTCAAAATAAAGTAATCGAGGAGAAAAAATACCATTGAACTCAGCTCATCGAGCTCTACAAGCCGATGCAAAATAACGGAGTCGATTTTTTTGGCCTTTTCCCACTTTTGGAGGAATTTTTCTACGGAACCTTAGAAGGCGGCGGCGAGGCTAGTGTAGACAACTCTTTGTGTTCTTCGAGGCTGTTATGGTACACCTTAGTAATAGTAAACTAAAGTAATCATTAATCGATCCAACTCCCCTTCTCGCCACTTCAGCACCCCGCCACCAGCAGATCTAATCACTCATTCGAATAATTATAGTTTGAAAGCCCCCAAATTCCCGCCACTACAGTAGTCGGCCGCATGCGTATCGAAACACGCCCTGCAGGAAACCGCTCTGAGATAGGCCTGAAAGTGGTAGTGGAGGGAGGTTTTCATCACGGGTCGACCTATATATCATTCGATAGGATATTTCGCGGGGAATCTAACAGTGCACAACGCAGCTGCAAAAAGACCAACGGGAAGGAAAAAACATTGTTTTATGATTTGGGCTTGACGAAGTTCGAGGTTTGGGGCCATACCAAAGGAGAAATTTTGATTTCTGATAGGGTGTGCCATTACAGACTTGCAGACAATAAAGAGATGTCTACGACAGTGGAGTGCCTCAACACCTCCTCCTCAAATTCTGTAGAAAATATCCTCCAAGAATGGGAGAAAGCCAAAAAATCGATTCCGTTCTTTTGCCATGAATTGATGTGATATTCTCTATGGAACCAGTAAGGAAAAGTGTTGAGTGCAGAGACCGTAGATGCACTTATCTACAGCCTCCAAACCAAAAAAGGAACGATGGAGATTAAACAAAACCAACGATCATTTTCACATTGTACTGAGTAAAGTCGAGTACGTGGCGCAATCTAAAACAAATTCTGAACAGATCATCTTCAGGGACCAATGACCCCCTACAAGCACTAAAGCGTGCACCTCATGTGCATGCAGTCACTTTTCGGATGGAGCTCAAGTGCATGGCGCAATCCAAAATAAAGCATTTTTCACATTTTAGGACATCAGCTTGTAGAGCTCGATGAGCTAAGTTCAATTATATTTTTTCTCCTCGATTACTTTATTCTGAAGTGATTTATAAAGAAAAGACGAAAAAGACGCGAACTCGCGGTATTCTCGTAAATTTTTGAGTTCTTACGGCGAGTACTGTAGCTTTCTTCAAGGGGAATCTAACAGTGCACACTTTGAGACTTGTGAAGAGGCCAGTGGAAGGAGAAAAACTTTATTATTTGGGCGTGACGAAGAGCGAAGTTCGGGACCATACTAAGGGGGGAACTTTGATCTATGCCGAGGTGTGCATGACAACCTTGCAGAAAACAAGGATTTGTCTACGATAGTAGACTGCCTGTCTACAATAGTGGAATGGCTTCAACATCGCCTCCTTGGAGTTCGATGAAAACCCTCCAAAGATTGGAAAACGTTGAAAAATCTACTCATCTAACTTGCCATGAGTTGATGTCATTTTCTCAGTGAGACCTGTAAGGAGTAGTGTTGAGTGCAGAGGCTGTAGATGCAGTCATGTGCAGCCTTCACACCGAAACGAACGATAGAGACTGAACAAAACCCATCAATTATTGTGATATTGTAGTGGGTAAAGTCGAGTACGTAGCGCGTTCTGAAGCAAACATTTACTCTCACAGACCAAATAGCTCCTACAAGCACTAAAGCGTGCACCACATGAATATGCAATTAATTTTCTATTGAACCTCAGAGCATGGCGCAATCTGAAACAAAACATTTTCAATACTGTAGGTTATCTGCTTTCAGAGCATTACGATCTGATTTCAACAGTCTTTTCTTCTCGTGGAATACTCCACTAGTTATGGAGAAAAGAAAAAAGACATGGGCTCGCGATATTCGCTTGAATCTGCGAGTTCTTAGGCCAGTACTGGACTTGTCCAAAACATAGAAGTGATGGTTAAAGGTACAATTCACGATAATTTTGGGTAACCCAGATTATGACGGAAAGTGGAAGTTAAAATAAAAAATCGTGCGATGGAGGCGAAGGATTTGCGTGGGTCGGTATTTCCGAAGTGAAAAAAGGCTTCGAAAAACCGTTAAAAAGGGGCTGGACAAGAATGAGACCAGAAGAATGAAGAAGAGTGGGGCGTTTGGACGAGCCACGCACAGTCCGTTATTGCGTACATAAGTTGATTCTCATCTCTTGATAAGTTTTGCATTTTTCGCGTAAATTTAACTGCGGAAGCTGTGTTCCTTCTGAAAGATTATGGTAAATGTTTCAAAACCACTTGCTGTGGGAACTCGGGTACAATAACCCCAACCTGCGCATCATTCCGCCTCCCAACCAGAGTTTCGGACTTTGTCACAAATCCATCACTTCATTCATCACAGTTGGTTCAGTGTATTCTAGCCAGCCAACTGTGATTATATGTTTGTCCTGATTTCGCCGCAGAAAGATGGGAAATTCAGCAGGAGCCTCAGATTATAATGGTGAAAAGGGCGATTCAAAGGTGACCACGGCGATTCACTATCTAATGCATAGTTCTCAATAAGAGAAGACGGCTGAAGCTGTCGTTCTCGTCGCCACCGCTGACAATCTTTCTGAGCACACACTTCCATTGACGTAAGGTTGGGCGAGAACAACGGGTGGCTTTGAAACAACTTCGGGTGCTGCACATCCGGAGTTCGACTTGCTACGCGAAATTACGCGCTCTGCTCGCATTGTTACTACTTACTTTTGCTCACCAAGGCTTTTCTGCTAATCTTGGAAGCGCTCTTATCAAACGTGAAACTATGTTTTTCCTTGCTCAATTATTCATGCCAAAAAGGTCGCTCTTGAAAAATCAACCACTTTTTCCCACTTTCAATGCCATAAATGTTCTACGACGAAGCTTACTTGTCTTCAAGGTTGCATTTACTAAGGATGAGATTGCTGTCGGTGAACAAAACACATTCAATTTTTCAAGATGACTTAGCTGTGAACTGAAAAAAAAGATTCCGATAGATTATAGTAGGGATTTCGCGCTACCTGCTTGCTTCTCAGTCAGTACTTGCTCTGAGGTGGAGGTGAGGTAATGCCAAGTGGCACATTATCTTATGCATATCATTATCATATCATATTGCATTATCATGGTTGACACCAGACTCGCCTGGGAGGATAAGAGCTTTGACTTTAGTTCGGCTGACCAACACAAGTCTTAAAATAGACCATGTACGCTTTAAAAAACACCTTGACGATGCCGAGCTAAATGGGATGGCGCATCATAAGAGCGGGATTGATTAGCGCAATCTCGACCTAAGTTGTGACTGTTGAGATGTTTATGTCTCACTGTTGCTTCAGATTTGCTTAAGAGGTTTCGACCTATGCCCTGGCCTTCCGCTTCGTTCTCAATAGAAGCGTTCTAACGAGCATTTTTTTAAAACGTGAACTTGCAATTAACTTTTGATCTACTTTTAAAAAGGCCAGTAATATCTAGCTTAGTGTTGAAGGTTCCGAAACTTACACTGTGCGGGTGCGTGCGTGAAAATCGCAAGTCATTTGGTGATAGTTTCTGTTAAAGGGGGCATTATACAAACTATAGCGATATTATAGCCGTTATATCTAGTATAGTTGTTTAAGTTCTTCGTCACTGTATTTGCCACAACTACAGCGATCGAATACCAGAGCTTTATTGCGTCAAGCAGAGAAACCTCAAACTTGGGTAATTAAACCATGAACACATGAAAGATACATGCGAAAGGCAAGAGTTATCATATATACGAAAGGCACAACTTATTGAGGATATGGCATACATACGAGATTGATACGAGATACAAATATAAAGCTGAAGAAGTTAAATAAAGGCGTAGTTCTACTTTATCAGCGTATGAGCATGAGAGAATAAATGAATATTTCTTAAGCGTAGTAAAGAGCTATATGAAGAGTAATCGTGAGCAATACGAAAGACGTAATGAAAGCGGCAAAACCTCGAAGGCAACTGGCCTCGGTCTTTGTCCTGCCAATCTTATATAGGCGAGGTTTATATACAGTCCCGCACACCGGGAATGTGGCATTTTGTGAGAAGTTTGGGAAAGGTTAGATCGAGATGAGAAAGTCGGAAAAAGGATGTGAAAGTTAAGATAAGTGAATGCGTCGACTCGATGCGCCAGAGTTGTGATGGGAACCGTGATACAATAGCATTGAAGAAGCTAAGGTCGTGGGAGACATGGCCGATGACTGACGAATTGACTGGACCATGGCAGCTCTTTTGTTTGACTCGTAGTTGCACTTGTATAGTCCTCAGCCAGCTGCGAGACGCCATTGTGCCATATTCACCCTGTGTGGTCTGGTAAATGAAATCAAGTCACTTTTCATGCGTTATGAGTCATGTTCAAGATTGATTGAATTAATGAGAAAATTATCGAAAATCGCGTGTTACCGCGATATTCCCGGCGGCGCTGAAGACCGGGAATCAGTGCTGGCGCCGAAGTTCGTCGGATAGTTCTTGAATGCGCCGTGCGTGATGTTCCGCCTGCCTTTGCGCCTCTACCAATTTGGCGTGTGTTTGCAACGCCTGATCCGGCAATTCGCAGAGCGCGGAATTGTGACCTTCCCTTTTGCAGTAACAGCATTTGACATGGAACATGCGACACGTGGAATTCCCAGGACATTGTCCCAGGCAGCGACCGCATCTCTTCTTCTGTTGTACGAATGTGCGTCTTTCCTCAACCGACCTCACCTTGGTGCATGCGTCCGCTTGATGAGAGCCTGTTGCTTGGCAGAAGGCACATCTGATCGGCGGGTGTCGCAGAGCTACCGATCTTGGGAGTCCGCCGCCACGGCGTCGCAGGGGGCACGTTGGAAGGCTCTTTATGCCCTCTATAAAGTTGGCTAGCAGCCTTGCCGCTCTACGCTGCTCTCGTAGCTCTGTTTCTATGACGTGCCTCGGGCGCTGTACTGGATCGACTTTTTCCAGTTCATTTTTTGTTTGAACCACGCGCGGGGGTAATTCGTCACTCATATCATCTTCGTCTGAGTCTTCCTCATCTGATTTTTCTTCGTCTGAGTCTTCCTCATCTGATTTTTCTTCGTCTGAGTCTTCCTCGTCTGATTTTTCACTCTCGAGCTCTTGTTCCTCGTCCTCCTCTTCACGATGTTCCACGGGCAGGTCCTGTTCGCGTCGTTGTTGTTGCGCGGAAGCGCTCCTCCCGGGCTGGCTTGCGAGCTTTTCAACGATTCTTTGTATTCTCGTAAGTCTGTTTTTTAGTTCGTCGTGGAATAAGAGGTCTTCTTCTAACTCTTCCAGCTGAAGTGATTCTCGGAAATCTGATAAAGTCGCGGTGTAGCTTTCGAGAGTAGTCATCAACTGTTCTGTTACTACTTTGACCCTGTCGGGGTTGGTTGACACGAGTTCCTTGCCATTGAAAAATGGTCGAGCCATCCCCTGGTCCCAAAGCTCCTTTGTGATCGCTCCAGTGGCGAAAAAAAGTGGAGGTAAGGCCAATAATGTGACCAAGTGAAGTTTGGAGGTCGTCAGGAGTATGCGTATGTTTTCGATTTTGAGTAAAATGATCGAGATGCGGTGTGCTCTGCAATCCGGCGACGACTGCGATCGGCTTATAAGTTCGATTTGTCTGAGTATGGAGGTGACTGTTCTGGAGCATCTGTCGACCTCCAAAAATTCGTTAACGATCATCGAATACACTTTGTGCGGTGGTGGAAGCGGGATGGCGTTGCGCAGTCTCTGCAGCTGTTCTTTGGTTTCTTGTAGTTGTTGCTGTAGTTGTTCCATGTTCTGAAATTAATGTGTTTTTTTTTTTTTTTTTTTTCGATAGGGCGTCTCTTCCGTCGGCTTGTACCTTCAAAAGTTTTCGGAGTATGGGCACATGAGTATATACATATGTACATTTTTTTTTGTGACAATTTTCTAAAACGGTGGGTGTCTTTGACCGTTCTAAGTATTTTTCTTATATTTAGTTTGCTTGCTCCTGCAGAGTTTTATAAGGGCGCATACCATCATTCGAACTGCGCGTGGTGGAATACAAGTGATTATCCACAGGAGCCGGAAGACTATTTTAAGGACGCCTATCCCAAGAGTACTTCCGTATAGATAGATCAATCCTAGAACCAGTGCAGCTGCAATTAGTACGATGATGAAGGTTTTATACCAGGTTAAGAAGATGTCCATTATATGGCCAAAATCCGGCCATTCGAACTCGTTGAAGATGGTGCTGTTCGACTTCAATGATGTCAGATCCGGGTAATGGAAGGTATTGACATATTTGAGTGTTCCCCTCAGTGCAAACTCATTTTTTGTTTGGCCACATGAAATTGTGCAGTGTATGAGTTGTCGGGCTGAGTCAAGGTGAAGTCGTAATTCTGATTCTGGCCCGTGGGGAGCACAGGGAATCACGAATGTGTGTGAGGCGCATAGCACCTCGCCGAAGAGTTCCTTCGATGAGACGCATCGAATTTTTGAGGTTGCTCCACCTGCACAATGGTAGCATCCCTGAAGTAAGCTATCTTCCACCAAGCAATCGCCGTCTCCTTGTTCTATAACTGTTGTGTCCCATGTTTGGTGGAATTCAACAATGATTTCAGATGACACCATGTGGGGTATTTTGGCAACTAATGACGTATTCTGTTGATATCGAAGTTCCCAAAAGGGTGTCTTTTTCGGTATTTTAAGCTGGAGTTGGTCGAATTCTTTGGTGATATCTGGCGTCGTACATTGACAGGATATCTTGAATTCAGCCGGGGCGCAGTTACAGTCATCGGCTAGGATGCACTTCATTCGTTCTGCTTTCTCTCGTGATTCGCAGAGCAAATTTGGAGAAACGGCGCCTGTCCATATTGCAGTATCTTGTCCATCGGTGAAGAATGTACTGCTTAACGCTGGTGTTGGCGGTAACGATAGGGAGGTCATTGTTATTTGAAGGGACGGTAAGGTGATTGGCATATTAGGTAATAGTTGAACGACATAGCTTTCTTTTCCAAATTTGGCGCTGATGTCCTCTATGGTAATTTCAAACATGGTCTTCTCGCGCCATCGCATACATCGGAATATCTCGTAAATTTTGTTGTCCGCTGGAGTGGCAAAAATCCTATAGAATAGACAACCGGAGCTGGGATAAAAACAGTCGCAGCCGAATCCACCACAGGATTCAATACATCCAGTTCGCCCTGGAAAGTGGTTTCCGCGTTTCAGCTCTGGAATGATGCTGGAGCTGTTGATGCCTGCGCACTTTTCTCCCTTACAGGAGCCCATCCGTGGGCATCGCTTACTGTCCGTCACGTTCAAGTGAATGGAGCGTGTGAAATATAGTGTCTCCTGGTCACAGTGGAGATACAGTCCTTTCCAGCGTATTTTTATATTGAGCACCAGCGTCGAGTTTCTCACGAGTCGTAGACATGCTTGTTGTCGGAAGCTGTTGATTTTCAATACTTCCAACAGTGAAGTTTTGCATATTTCTTTGCCGTTTTCTTGTGTGCACGTGGTGAGACTTTGTTCGAGAACGTTCACGTGTTGGCAACTGCGGGTGGTCTGAACCACGTACAGGAGAGCGAGAGCCGTAGCTAGGGCTGAAGTCATGCGGGTGCCATTCCTTCCTCTCGTTCGTCGCCGTCGCAATACTCGAATACAGCAGTATAGCGTCTTTGCCAGAATGACAGTCAGTTTTAGGATAATACCGCCGGCGATACGTATGGGTTTTCCAATTGTTACGGGAACATAAAGACAGGCGTAGGTCACGGCTATGATGCCGTAGAGGCATAGTGTGAATGTCAGGATTGCGCCTAGTGGCCAGCATTCCGGATTGAGCAGAATTGACAAGCAGATGTTGCAGTCGATGTTGCTGCAAAAATCCAAGCCTTTACATCGTGTTTCCATTGTTGCCAAGTGGTTTTCAACATTCCACTTGACGAGAACTCTGTAGTCTCGTATGGTGATATCCAATGGAAATTTGATAAGTAGCGGAGCGGTATCCATGTGTCGGACTTCGCAGAGACGTTCAGCACAAATTTCGAAGGTCTGTCCTTGTTGTGCATGAACTATAACTCCCTTGTCACCACATGAGACATGCATTCCTTCCGTGGAGTTGCCATGGGCAATGTTCAGAAAGTTCAGAATCATGATATAAAACAGGAACCATACCCCTCTTGTCGTCCTTGTGCTTATTGCGGTGGTTGCGTTGTGAACGTGGCGTGTTGCCTTTCTTTCCCTCAAATTGTAGTTATGCGTGCGAGGGGGCTGTTGTGGAGCAGGTTGCTCTGGTGGCGCTTCCTTTTGCTCTGATATGCTCACTTCCTGTTCGGAATCTTGAAGTTCCAGTGGGATGAGTAAGTTGACTGGACGACGGATTTTCCTCCTGGTGGCGGTTATTAATTCAGCTTCTCGTATGGCTCCATCGGTGCCTTGACGTAATCCTGTGATACGAGCCATTTTCCAGTCATTTCTAGGAAGCACTGGGTCGCTTACTAACACTACATCTCCTAGTGATGGCGTGATGCCGCCATGACGTTGATTTGTGGGGTTTTTCTTATGGGATTCTCGAAGAGATATCAAATATTGTTGTTGCCAAATCGTCCAAAAGCGTTCGATTCTTCGGCGTGACGAATTGAGGGCCTCCAGTGCTTGTTGTCGAGTTTGGATCCCATGAAGGCTGTCCGGAGGAAGATAGTCCGGATCTTGTGTTTCCGATTCAGTGTTACCTAATGTGATGCTGAGGTTCAAATCACGTTGAAGAAAATCGATCGGGCGCAGCGACGTAAATTCTTCTTGTACGGCGCTTTGATACGTGAGGGGTCGGGAATTAAGACAGGCTTCCACTTCAATTAGAAATGTGTGAATATCGTCGAAGGAATGCTTTTCCGAGTTCCTCAAGGCTTTGTAAATTGCTTGTTTTATTGACTTGATCAGACGTTCGTAAAATCCTCCTTGCCATGGTGCATAGGGTGTTATATGCCTCCATTCTATTTCTTGGTTTGAAACGATTTGGGCGGCGTGTTCGGTTAATCCACTGTTCTGCTCTTCTATGATCTTTGCGGCAAGCAGGAATGTCGGCGCGTTATCGCATGTGATAGTCTTCGGTATGCCTCGACGTGCTATGAACCGTCGCAACGCGTTCAGGAATTCTTCAATTGCCAGGCTCCGGACGATTTCAAGATGTATGAGGCGGGTGACGGTGCAGGTGAAGATGCAGCCGTATAACTTTATCCTTCCTTCGTTCTCCTCGCACTGTGGTAGGTCGAAAAAATCGTGACCAGTATGTTGGAAGGGATTGCTCTTCAGCACTCGTCGTTCCGGTAAGTCTGTGGAGTCTGGATATTGATATGGCAAAGCGTTGAAACGTCGACACTTGATGCAGTGACTGACGTACTTGCGGACTTGTTGTCTCAGTTTTGGAATCCAGTAGCGTTCTCTTACTGTAGCTATCGTATGTTCAATGCCTTCATGGTACTGTCCATGAGCTTCCTGTATGATAAGCTGTGCGAGAGCCGTGTTTGGCGTGATAAGGATGAGATCTTTGGTGTCGGAGTTGAGCGCGGAGTTTCTCACTCTCCCTTTCCAGCACCAAATATTCGGCTTGTCTAGGTAGGGTCGTAAGGAGTTTTCCATATTTTTCCGGTACTCCTTTGTAAGGAAAAGCAGCTGGTGGTTGCGGATCAGTGCGTATCTTCCTGCCCGTACTTCGCTTCCATTGATGTTGCCTGGTACGTCCGAAACATCCTTTATCTCTGGAATGCGCGCTACAATTCTATCCTTGGTGTCTTCTTCTAATCTTCGCATGGTTTTCTTTATGAACCGAAGAATCCAGGTGGTTACTCGTTTGGCCATCGAAAACGAGCTGTAGCGGCAGAGGTCGATGAGCGCATTAGGTGTATCATCCTCTTGTCCGCAGGCAAAGTTGACGCTGGTAAAAGCGCCGGAGTCGTCGCCGATTACGTCTTCCCAGAGCTGGCAGACTGGGTGCTTCCATTCCTCTATTGGTTTCTTCAAGAACTCCGGTCCTTCCCACCAATAGCGATCGTGCATTTGTTCTCTTGAGAGCCCTCTTGTTCCTGCATCCGCCGGGTTCTGTGACGTATTCACATATCTGAAAATGACTGTAATTGAATCGTTGTTCAATTGCGTGACGATTCTTCGAACTTCTCGAACCCTGTTGGCAACCAAAACTCCGAGGCTAGCAGTGGTTGGGGATGTTAACCAGCTCAACGCGATTTGGGAGTCCGAGAATACGTGAATAGTCCATGGATAGCCCGCGATGCGTTCCTTCAGTGCTTGTGTTATCGAATTGGCCAATCGCATTGCCAGGGTAAGGGCGTTCATTTCTAACTTTGGCATCGTTGTTTTCGTCTTGATGGAGGGAAGTTTACACTTCGCCATTGCCAATTCTGAATAGTTTTCATTAAAGATGTAAGCACTAGCCGCTATTGCGATTTCACTAGCATCTGCAAAGATTGCGAGATTTGGCGTGTCCGATATGGAGCGAAGTCGTCGTGGGATTGATATTTGGAAGTTGTTAACGTTTTCCACTAGTGTGCTCCATTGCTCTGCCAGTTTTGATGGAAGTTTCTCATCCCAGGAAAACTTCTCCTTCCATAAGTCCTGTTGAAACTTCTTTGCTTGAGTCAGCAGTGGTACCAACCAACCGAATGGGTCATATATCATAGCAATCTGTCTTGCAATTACCCTTTTCGTAATGTTCTTGAGAGAATCGAAATTGCAGCGGATATTGATGCAATCACGCTTTGCATCCCACGTGATTCCTAGTACTTTTTGAGTTGTTTTCATGGCGTGTGCTTCCTTGGGAAGTTTGTCTCGTAGAGTATCTCCGTTGGAGAGAAATTCCCTCAAATTCATGCCCATATCTTGAAATATCTGACGCGTTGCTAGCGATTTTTGAACCAACTCCTCTTCAGTAGATGCCGCGAGGATCAGGTTGTCCACGTATAAGTTGTTGCGAATTTCATCAGCTAGCGTGGTGTCGTCTACCGTTGTGCGTAAATGGTGATGGATTGTTCCGCCCAGTAAATAGGGGGAAACGTTTAATCCGAAGGTTACTCGAGTAAAACGGAAAGTGATGATGTTGTCCTCACTTATGGGCTGGTTGATGTTTCTTACCCACAGGAATCGTGTGGCGTCTCGGTCTTTTTCATGTAGTCGGACCTGGAGGAATGCCTTTTCGACATCCGCTATAGCCACGTACTTGGGAGTACGGAAACGAAGTAGCATGGCGTATAACTCAGGTAGTATGAGTGGTCCTTGATGCAAGACGTCGTTCAATGAGGGATTATTCTTAAAGTGTGCTGATGCATCGAACACAATCCTCAATTTCGTCGTTTCTTTGTGTGGGGTTAGTACCGGCTGATGTGGGATGTAATGAAGCAGAGAGCCCTTTTCCGGTAGAGCTTGTGGGGCCTCCTCGATGATACCGCTGTCTCTCTGAGATTGGAAGGTCTCATCGTATTCGTGCAGTAGGGTAGGCGTCTTCCGTAGTGATTGTATCACTGAGTGAAGGCGTTTGAGTGCAATGGCCTTGTTCGAAGGAAGTTCAGTGTAATTGTCCTTATAGGGGAACCGGATATAGTATCCATCCTCTCGCTTTTCTATGGAGTCTTCGAAGAATTTTGAAACTTTTTGATTGACGGCTTCTTTTTCTGCGTTCTTTGTTCCTGTGAATTCGCAGATTCCTGCATTATCCATGGTCCAATATTTATCCCATCTTTCCATTTCTTCTTCGAAGTTGACCAAGGTATTTATGGTTCCCACCGTAGGCGAATCCTCTGGACTGTAGGTGTGGCTTTGTTCCGTTATGCCTTTTTGTTTGCCTGTGATCAAGTATCCTATCCTGGAGGGGATCAATTGTAATCCTGACGGCAATGTGAAACGCGGATTTGGGACATCTAGTAAGTTCCATAACTGATCGCATCCCAGCAGGATTTGAGGCTTAATTCTCTTTCCGGTTTCCGTGCTGGAAAGGCGAATGTTGCGTTGTCCTATAAAGGCCCAATCAGAGATCTCCAGGTGCGCAGTTTTTCCCTTCATGGTGAGTACTGGAGTGGTATATAAACGTAGATCATGCTTCTCTCCGTGCTGATCCATGAGTTGTACCGAAGTTACTCCTGACATCGCGCGTCTTGGTTTTTCCGCACCGAAGGTGTACATCACGAAATTAACTTGTGCTGTGCACTCCAAGCCAAGTTGCTGCGCGAGATCGTCCGTTATGAAGGACTGGTCCGCTCCAGTATCCAAAAGAATCTCCACGTCTTCCCACTGGTCATGACTGTAATTGTATACGGGTGCCACTCCCGTTAACAATAAGACATTTCCGGATTCCGACCGCTGGAAATGTTTGTCGTCCTTCACGTGACCGTGGGTGTTGAAAGCGATAGTTCCTGAGATGTCTTCCTGATCATCAGCTGAGGTATCGTACCTCGTATCTCTGGTTACGCACGTTTTGACCGAATGTTGAGCTTGCTTTACCTTCTTTTGTTTGTCTGTTCGTGGCCCATTTCCCTTTTGAGTTTTCTCCGGTGGTGGAGTATGTTCCTTTGTGCGAGCTACCGTCTGAGGGTATGAGTTAGCCGTTCGAGGCTCTCGCATTGGACACAGGGTATGGTGGTGCTTTTTCCCTTTGCACCCTCTACATCCATCCTTTGTGCAATCCTTTGCCCAGTGTCCTGGGGCTGCACAGTTGAGGCATCTGCTACTGTCTCTGAAGACTGCGCGCCTCTCTTCTATGGAAGCGTACTTCCTGCATTCGCTTGATCTGTGGTTGCCACCTCCACAGAACATGCAATGTTCACTTCCTTTTTTCCTATTGTCCATGCGAGGTTTCCCAGGATCGCCTCCGATCCTGCCTGTACCGGTGTGGGTCTGTGTTTTCATCGCTTCTTCTATTCTTTCTTCGGTGGCTATTAGTTCATCTAGATCGGCCAAAATGGTCTGCATAGTCCAATTGGATTCTTGAGTTTCCGACTTCAAACGGTGCTTTAGCACTTGACGCTGTAGCTCTGGTGAAAATTTGGAAATCAGTTTTTGTGACAGATATGAACCGTTGAGGTTTACGCCTTTTTCTTCTAGTTGGGTTATTATTGGCATTACGAATTCTAAAAGTCGGCGTTGTGCCGAGATCCTATTATTTTCGGCTCTTGCCTGCTCTAGGCGGGACTGGAGGTTGGCTATGATTTTTGATTCATTTCCATATTTCGTTTTCAGAAAGGTTATGGCATGCTCATAGTTTTCTTCTGTGACGGGGTATCGCCTTATACTTTCCCTTGCTTCGCCTTGCAGTGCATTTAAGAGGTAATTGAACTTTTGTAGATTAGTTAATGGTTGATCATGCACGTTTTCACAAAACAAAGTCCAAAAATTCGCAAACTCCCAAATTTTCCCAGTGAATGGAGGGATGGGAATAGCTGGCAACTGTGGTCTTGCCACTGTGACCTGACTGCCAGTGGATTGATTCGAACTACCTGTTGCCATAGATAGTTGTGCGTGATCGCGAGCGCTCAAACGCCTCGCTTCTATTTCGATGGCAGCAAGTTGTGCTTGCTCCAATATCGTATGCGCCTTCTCAATATGTTCTTGAGCCTGTGCTTCTTGCTCGTCATTTAGTGACTCAATCAATGAGTCAACTAAGGCTGTGAAGGTGCATAAGGTTTCTTGGACTAATCGTGAAGTCGAGTGTAGTTGCAGAACGAGAGATTGCAGGCGTTGGGAAGTATTAGGGTCAAAAATTAGAATATTTTCCGATTTGAAGGCGTCTTCATTTTCTTGTATAATGCGTTCCAACTTATTACAATATCTGGTTAGTAAAGCCTTCTGTGATTTGAGCGCTGTAGGTCCCGTCATCGCTTATAATATTTTCGAAATCTCGAAAAACTCGAAGAAAAGTAAGCGAAAGAAAACGAAAAAGAAGCTCCGAATCGAAGAATGCCGGCAGACGAAGAGCGTCCTCGATAAGACAATTGCTAAGCCGTGAATTGTTTAAAGTGTACCTGACCGGATCCTTGAATTGGCTGATGCACCATATACAAACTATACCGATATTATAGCCGTTATATCTAGTATAGTTGTTTAAGTTCTTCGTCACTGTATTTGCCACAACTACAGCGATCGAATACCAGAGCTTTATTGCGTCAAGCAGAGAAACCTCAAACTTGGGTAATTAAACCATGAACACATGAAAGATACATGCGAAAGGCAAGAGTTATCATATATACGAAAGGCACAACTTATTGAGGATATGGCATACATACGAGATTGATACGAGATACAAATATAAAGCTGAAGAAGTTAAATAAAGGCGTAGTTCTACTTTATCAGCGTATGAGCATGAGAGAATAAATGAATATTTCTTAAGCGTAGTAAAGAGCTATATGAAGAGTAATCGTGAGCAATACGAAAGACGTAATGAAAGCGGCAAAACCTCGAAGGCAACTGGCCTCGGTCTTTGTCCTGCCAATCTTATATAGGCGAGGTTTATATACAGTCCCGCACACCGGGAATGTGGCATTTTGTGAGAAGTTTGGGAAAGGTTAGATCGAGATGAGAAAGTCGGAAAAAAGGATGTGAAAGTTAAGATAAGTGAATGCGTCGACTCGATGCGCCAGAGTTGTGATGGGAACCGTGATACAATAGCATTGAAGAAGCTAAGGTCGTGGGAGACATGGCCGATGACTGACGAATTGACTGGACCATGGCAGCTCTTTTGTTTGACTCGCAGTTGCACTTGTATAGTCCTCAGCCAGCTGCGAGACGCCATTGTGCCATATTCACCCTGTGTGGTCTGGTAAATGAAATCAAGTCACTTTTCATGCGTTATGAGTCATGTTCAAGATTGATTGAATTAATGAGAAAATTATCGAAAATCGCGTGTTACCGCGATAGGCATTGTTGAGTTTGAAAAACTAAGCGCTAGCTAATTCGAATCCAATAGCACCACGGAACAGCTGATTGAGCCTTCATCCCTTCTATGATCATTCGGTTTACAACTGATCCGACAAAATGTGTACTTGAGTGAAAGAGCACGGGCACTAGCTTGAACACCTATTTATTTATACACATCACCGTGCTGGCCAACGTGCCGAGATTTCGACTTGATGTATATTATTGGCTTGGCAGATAGAGAATGGCGCTATAGCCTCATAAGTACCCTTTTCGTTTTGATGAACATTATCGAAGCATGAAATTTCAATGCGGTACGATCAACCCTGTAAAAAACAGCCGAATGGTATGGAGAAATCAGACACCGGGGGCTTTCATGTACGATATTGGGTCCGGAGAACGTCCGTTGCGCGCGTTCGCCGAAAGTACGTCACCCCGCCCACTTCCCGCGCGGCGCACCCCACTGAAGTCTCGAGATGACATTACAGTACCACCAAGTGTCAGTGGAGCTATGTGTTAGTGGTTGCATTTAGTCGTGTTATCCTCTCTTTTGGCTGAATGCCGTGGACCAAGCGCAATTCGTATGCCCCGCTGTCTATTGCGACGTTTGTCAAAAATCGCGGGCTGACCCGCCGCATGCGACGGCTGCAGCGTGACGTAGTTTCGACGTACGCGCGCAACGAAGCGCACCCATTGGGTTCTATTCAAAGAAGCGTATAATGCAGCTTCGCAAAGGGCAGTATCAAGGCTCATTCTGTCTCTGAGCCCTCCGCGGCATCATATAGTGAAACAAAAATACGGTATTAACAATATGTACTTTATATTTTACGAAGTTGAAAAACATTGTGCAAACAATTCATCGACTCGAACTCCTCGCATTGAAGATCCACTATTCTTTCTGTGGGCCAGTGTCGGTGAAAGGGTAACCAGCAACTCGAAGAGTAATTCATCACCTTAGCGAGAAAATCTGCCCATAAGTAGCGAGTACAACTATTTGTCAACCTCAGCTTTAGAGCAAAACTCTATGACCGTCATCATTTGGGGCCAGTTTTCCCTTGCGAATTTATGTAAGGATCCCACTGCCGACAACATCGACGGGGTGTCAAATACGATAGTCGGTCATTTACAGAAAATATAATAGAAATCTTCATTTCACGACCCTTCGACCCGATACGCCAGCGCGTAATTGCTACAACCGTTTTATATGACGGTGTTCAAAGAATTCAATTTAAGCATTATTTGATGAAATGACTTTGACTTTTCTTTGGTCTTCAAAAGGGATTTACTCCTAATGTTGAGAAGAGTCCAGTTTTTCATTAAAGCTAAGATCCACGGTTGGAGAGACATCTGTGAACCTATGCCTATTCTAACCGTATGAAAATTGCTGATTATTGCCAGATGTAACACCTTGATTTTTCCTGAACAAAGTGGAAGTTTCCAATATAATGAGCATTCATACACAGCACTGATTGCCGAGGAAACCTTGATGTCAATGATGTCATTAGTTTGAAATAGGCTAAAAAATATTGACGACATTGTGGGGAATATTACCCATGGGTGCTCATGTCAGTGACAATATTACCAGTTAAGAAATGAAACATCTTGCGGGTACCAACTGACCATTGTGTTTTAGACGAAAGTCCGATTTAAATTTACAAACACAGTGTTGCCTTTCCAATGCTTGCCAGAAATATTATAGAACATACTTAACTCATTGACAGCATCCGAAAGGGGGACGTTCGATTCGTGCGATTCCGGGTGCGCGCGGCAAATTGCGCGGCGAAACTCGCGATGATTCAAACAACTCCTGCGCCTATCATTGGGGCACAAATATGAAGTAGAGTACTTTAGTAGGGTCGGACAATCCTACTAACCTACTTCACTTCAAATTTGGGCCCAAATGATAAACGCTGCAGTCGTCCAAATCGCACCGAATTTCGCCGCGCATTTGCCACGCGCACCCAGAATCGCACGAATCGGCACACACCCCATCCGAAGTGTCAAGCAGCTCCGATCGCACAGAAATTTTGCGTTTCTGAGATCACGTCCAACCAATATTTGAAATTGAGCGATATCAGTTTCTACCTTTTTTTTATTATGGGTCTTTCATGCTATATCTGATGTGCCTTTCTACGTAAATTTGTGTTTTATTGTTTGGCTTGGCTCGCTATGCTTCTTTAATTTGGCTCCCTACGCTTTTCCGAATGATCTTTAATTATACATTGAACTAATCTTATTTGAATGGTCTTCCTTATGTGTCCTTCCAATATGTACCGTGTACCCTTGCTATCTTTTACTATCTTTTATTAAATAAAATCTAATAGTAATGCATTTCATTTGGGAACCAAAGAGCCACTTGGCACCATCATACCATGGAAACAAAGTATGAACTTCGTTGATACCGCACACCAGAAAAAAACTTTTAGCTTTCATTTTATCATGCAAATTGGGACTAGCCAAAAAAGGCGTACGACCATATTTTTTCGTCAAGGTTTGGGAAAGTATAGTATCGTCGTAAGAAGTCTCAAATTCAAGCGAAAAACGCGAACTTCGTTTCTTGTTTTTATGAGTAAATCGGATCAAAGCTAAGTCGTGCCTGAATATTCCCTTGAACTAGTTTCATAAAGTCTACATAATGGTGCATACCCCAGAGTTCGATGGGATATGAAGGATAGCCATGAAAACGCAGCGCTTGTCGCATTCCCGGCGTACACTCACCGCTTTGCAGGAAATTTGTGGCTAGGGTAAAGGTTAGCGCGGGACCACCATTTATTTCCTTACCACACCGAACTGCACGGCCGCTATGCATAGTATTTGAATCCCCAGGAAAAAAGGCCATACCATGAGCTTTTGCTTCTCACTCAAAGAGCTCTGAATCCTGAATGGCAGTGAGCATTCCCGTAATCGGCGCGCCGTATGGGGTGAAAAAGGGTAGGAACCAACTGCTTGACAAATTGCCAAGATGATCATCACAGCAAATGGTTCTGGCGCGGAATTGCAGTGCCGCTCGCCGTTATGGTGATATATTCCCTGTTCTCTTTGCATATACCTCACAGCCGTCGCCGGTCACATAAACTGCGAATTGACATTTGGGACCTTCAAAATCGGTCAGCAAGCAAGCAAAGCCAAGCAAAGCCAAGATGGAACCGAAGCAAGGAGCAATTTTTCATCAAGTGGTGATCAATACATCACTGAATAGAACTTTTGTTTTGAGGAATCAAACAAAGTGTACTGCAGCCGTGTAATTCGTTTTGATAAAGGGAACAAAGACTGTTCATTCATCAAAAATTGCCATGAAATGACCTTTGGGGCCATTAAAAAGAGAAAGCGCTCCCCTGTAATTAGGTAGATTGGCGATTCTATCGCCGAGATGATGGGGTACGCCGCGCACTCGATTCTCCCCCATTACGATTAAAATGTACCATACTCAAGCGAGCGGTTATCCGTCGTTACCCTCTCGCAGGAAAGAAGTTCGAACTGAAGAAACCTCAACTTATAGCTCACTTTGAGCTGACGAAGGTGCACAGGCAAAGGAGAGAAAATCAAAAATAAACTTCCCAAGTCCAGCTGTCCAACAGTTTCGAATGAGGGGCAAAAAGTAATTTTCCTCAGCATCACCTGGAATTGTAATCAAGCGACTTTCCCCAATATCTTCAATGGAGTGTCCTTATGAGACAAAAGATTCGGGAGAATTCTTCGAGAACGACCACAGCACGGGAAACAACAAGTCAATATACGAGTGTAATCAGGAAGTTGCTGTTTCAACATGGGACTTTACTGCCTCAGAATTATAGCTTCCTCAGTAAGTCCCCTACTTGGCGTATAGCCAGGAAGAGGGAGAGGATGTACCCAGATGAGGTAGTGAGACTCACACTGTTGGACAATAGCCTTTCCATGCGACTATCAACATCAGTAAAGTAAAAATAAGCAAGGACAGGACACCAAGTAGGTACCAATGTTCGTAAGAATCAGCGTTCGAAAGAATGAGGCCCGGCCACAAGGTAGTTCGAAAATCCAAATGAATAATGATAGTCGTTCATATGATCGATACATACATTATGATCACCAAAATGGCATGAAAAATCGACAAGTTAAACTCAAGTGGGAAAAGCCTCTTCCAGCCCAGCACAGCCTGCTACAGATTTCCCAGCCAGTTTACATGAAGAAATGGAGTTGGATAAAACAGACAGCAATTAGAATATTCAACAAGTAGACAAAGTGGCCAAGGAAGAAAAGACGGCTGCGCAATGAGCTGGACGGAATGGCAGGCCACGAGCTGTGAGGAAATAAAGGATAATGACATGTTCCTCTAGCGATCAATGGCTTCTAGGGTAGACCTGTTCAACTGGACAGGTCTAGTTCTTGACCAAGATTTACTTATACCTCGACTGTGCTCCCTCACTTTTGTCAAGCGTCTTTGTTCCTTTTCGTCTACGCTTATCGCAGCTTATCAATCATTTTCCTCAAGCCAGGATATGATGAACCCTGTCCCAAATTATGATCTGTTTATCTCAACGTCTTCACCTAAGTTATTCATTTGCTAGGAGTTCACTCTGGCTGTGGTCGATGACATGGAGAAGCGAGCAGAATTCACTGTGCACAAATAGAATAGATTTCGTTAAAATCAAGGGCTACTAGTCAAAGGCTAGTCAGAATGGTCAAGAACCTGTGGTGTGCACAATACGCTATTGGCTTGGCGAAGTAGGGCTACCACACGTATGTATGGTGAAGAATCGAGTTCAGATCCACACGAGGTCGATTACCTCCGAGTCAATCGAGTTGAAGAAAAGCCCCATTTTATGCGTTGGCTTGCCCCTACGAGTCATTGTAAAGGTCATAACGGATACCATTATACTTCTGAATGGAAATCGGCTGCCGCCCTTTCATCCATGATCCCTTTTCAAGAACTTCAAGGGCACGCACAGCCGTAGTTGTGAAAAATTTTGATTGGGGCTTCATGTCTGAAGAAAGGTCAGGATTGGAAGTGCTTCACAAAGACTGACTCGCTTGTGACGCTGAAATTGCCTTTGCCTCTTAGAATGCCCTATTCTTCGGCGTTTTATCGCGTTTTCAGACCTCATTCTTTACGTATAACTCCCTGCAATAAGCCAGTCGCTGGGCGCTCTCTCCTCCATCGATGGCACCATCGTATCGCGTAAGTCAAATAAGTTTCACTAGAAACTTGGTCAGGCTTCATCTAGCTTAGCCTAGCAAAATAGTAAAACTCAAATCGTCTTCAATTAACCGTGATACCCTTTGTTTGAACTCTAAATCTTAACTGTTAGTTATACATTAAAAAATAGGAATCGCTGAAATATCGAATACCAGTTAGTAGAAAATGTGAAGGGCGGAGGGGGCGCAGGGAAGGAGCAGAGAGAGGGAAGGGGGGGGGGGGGTTGATAGTAAAGCGTTCGAGCATGAAATGAAAGGTTATTTTGCTGTCAGGTCAGATTCCGAATCTCGAGCATCTCGAGCAAGTTTTGCAACAGCAGCAATCTCCTGAAAATTTGCAAAATTTTAGTAAATATGTTTTCAGCTTCCACGGACTTCCTTATAAATTGCTTATAGTGACAGCCAAGATCAAGCGTTGGAGGTGTAACGGGGGAAGGTCATTTTCTTATTTGTGGAGAAGGAAATACCGTTTGAATTCCTACTTGGACGGAGAGAAGAGGGGGTTGGCTCGGATGTTGTCTCTTCAGAGCCAGCTCCAGCGTATGCTATCGTCTCACTTAGCGATACAATTCATCTTTGACTCTAGAAAGTTAGGGTCTCTGGCGGGCTGGTCTCATGGGCCAATTGAGGGCAACTGCCAGCGAATAATGAACAGAACTTATAATTCAGGTTCAGCAGAATCGCTATGGCGAGCAACCCATTCAGCACGCCCGAAATAGGACCAGAGCTATAGAGCGCTTCAAACGAAGTGTCAGTCAAAATTGTCCCCAGAAGGAAAGACGAAGTCACAGCTCCCAACAATCGAAGTAATTGCTTCGACACCCATCAAAGCTTTCAGCTGGCAAACAACGCAATAAATAAGCACGAAGGGTAGGCGCATATCATTCTAAACAAGGTTACTTTGCACCTCCACTTACCCCTGAGTGGTAACATCGCTTAAATGGTTGATGTGACCTCTCTGCAAGACTACACTCAGCTGTACCAGTACGATTCTACGAGCAAGAAAATCCGTTGAGCTAGAAAATCCGATGAATTTTTAGTAGAGAAATAAAATATTCCAAAACAAAAAGAAAGTAAAATCTATGTGGATATAAAGGTAAAAGGTTTATGGCCTTGTCAAAAACGTTTCGGTTCGGTAGAAGTAAAAGACGGATTTAATAGTCCCGTGGATATGTTACACAGTAACCCAAAGATACACTCAAGCGCCTCCAAACATCCGTCATATATAGCACGCAACAGAAAGGTACCCTAGACGAAGCTCACGGGCTGCGTAAAGGGGCACTAGGGGGTGCGGTGCGTTAGGAACGAAATGGTCGCGTCGCGGTGAGAGGGCGTCGCGCGCGAAGGAATGTAGCAGAATGCAGCAGTAGGTAAGAAATACAAGAACAAAAGTACTAATAGTAGAATTATGCATGAAATAATGATCGCATATCGATTGAGCTGTATGAAGAACGCTAGAGCTGTGATAACGGCGAATGAGGGGTCCGCGACAGCCGCGTGCGGCAAATCGATCACCCAAAATCGTTCCTAACACCCGTCTCCCGGTACTAGGGCGGTATTGTACCACACGTTCACGGGACGTTCAAATCCCTCCCATGTAATAGTGGACTGTCCCATTCATTTGAGCCTTGATTCTGTGTATCTTCTACTCATTTTTGCTTTTATTTTTGTTAACAATATCTGTTTTCGGCTCGAGTTGCTGTGAGAACTGGATCTTAATCAATAAATTCTACAGCAAGAACTACTGCATCCATTTCTAAAATCGAGATGTTGACTTTCTACTCTGTAGACATATTTAGTTCTATTTTCTCGTTATTTCTTACTTTTTTTTTGATCGTACAGATGGTTGCAGGATACCCAAAATCGTACGGGTGACAGACAAAACGGCCGAGCTGAGACGATGGATGCGCACTGGGTACCAAATAATCAACGCAAACCACAGGTGAGCAACTTTTTCGAGCTGCTCGCAAGTTCAGCTTTTATTCAGAACTATAATGGTGTTTGACACAGTATTGGCTTTTGCAATAACTTGTGAGCGCGACGCTTCATCCTTCTCGTTTGGTCAGAAGTAATTATAATTCCTCAGGTTCTACTTCCATTTCGCTTGAAGGAAGCTCTCGAATAGATTTAAGAATTGTTAAATGATGGCCAGAATTGTCCAGTTGCAAGAAAATATAACTTCTTGCAGCTCAATTTCAGACTGAGCCTTACTCGGCTTAAAATGGAAGTTACATGAGTGATGCATCACATATGGAACCATGGATATTTGATTTTAACTACAGATTCACCCAAACACTCGCTGAACACGTTTTCCATGCTTTCTGAAAAGTGTCCCACCCCAAATTTGAGTTCCGCTTGAATAGTTTAACCTGACTCTGCTATCGATCTCCCAACATTCTCGGCGCCATTTTTTACTGAGCGTTTCGATTCCGGTAAAAACATTGTAGACCAACAGTTATGAACATAAAAAGAGAAACAAAAGACGAATAGGCGATTCCCTCTAAAGTCTGAAGATCTGATTTTCATTGTTATTACCACTACGATCTGCTCGCAAGCTCGTTTTCGAGTAGTGAAATGAAAAAGGGGTTTTTTAGAGAAGTTTACTCAGAACTTCAGTAGTAGAGCGGAACTTCTCAAGGAGAAGGTTAGAAGGACCGAGCTTTCACCGACAATCAATACGGAGTGGTTGGGGAGGTTCCTTATCAAGGACCGGGAAAATTTATTTAGTAGGCAGTGTGGAGAAGAATTAAAACCAAACGAGTTTACTCTTGCTTTGAAGGTCTTTGATTTGAATAACTAAGCTATTTATGTGAGTATTGATTTGAAGTGTACTCATGTGTGCCGTATAGAAATGGCACAAAGGCAACGTTAACAATAGCATTCAGCAGGTTACCCATTCTCCTTTTGAAGTCCCTGAATCCATTCAAAAGTGGAAAACTTCAAGAAGGTCATGAGTACCTAGCAAAGGTGCACTCGAAGAATTGTGGCAGAAACTCAAAGTGAAACGGAACCGATAGACGCCTCGGTCGTTGCGTCATGCTCACTCCTAATGAGGCATTAATAAGTGTATAAGCATAACAACCCGTACATCGGGGAAGAAGGGCGAGGGCGACACTTGAAGTGAATGGAGGCCGTCCTCTGCTGGGCGGAGCTTCTTCACAGTGAGCAGTGCTTTCTACACCAATTCATAACCCGATTGAACAGAAGCTGTTCAAGCTGAAAAAGAGCTCCGTGTTACCTGAAGAACACGCTCCAGTTATTGACTCCCAGGTAAAGGGGACGATGGAGACAACTTTCGGCTGGGAAGAAATTCGCATAAAAATTGATTTAAAAGCTTCTATCAATTTCGGAGGTTAAGTTAGCTCACGCTCACTCACTCAGTTCAAGTTTCTCGGATCATGTCGAGATTGATGGAAAGTCGGTCATGAAATATTCTGAACTTTAAACGAGTGTGACGGCATGCAGCCTTTGTCATTCGACGAGCTGTGGAAGAAGCAATGCTCGAAGTGTCCCTATGGATTCCAAAGTCCCGCGATCTTCTAGCGAACGAACACTGTGGGCACACTATGATGGCCGTTGAACGTGGTTTCTGACTGGATCCCTTTAGAACGAACACCAAGGCGGCCGCATTCGCAATAGTCGGACTTCTTTTCGAAACGGCTTGGGCGAAAAGGGTTTACTGGGCTCCAGCGGCTCGCGTCAGGGACGGATGGAGACGTGACTGGCTCCCGTCCGAGCAAGTCGATGATCAAATTGGTGCCAGATAATTTAGGTGATAGAGTGATAACACATACAGAGTGATAACACATACGACCGAAACATGGTATGAAAGGTAAGACATTGAAGACAATATTCAGCGTCTACAGTTGATGATCAAGACAGGTCGTGACACGAGATGGCAGATTGCGATCTGATGCACCCCCGGTTAGTTGAGGTAGAAGAGGTAGTAGATGATGTCCAAAGAAATCCTGTCACATATACGATGAAGAAAGAACTTGGCTTGAAAAAAGAACATCAGCCATCATTGAGAGCATGATGCAAGGTTTTGATTTTTGTACCACAAAATCCGTGGTGGTGAAGCATGGTCCGAATTCAATGCGATCGTCACGCAACGTTTCTATGCATCGTGTCTAAACTCATCATGACTTATACGATAAGTCTTTTTTCTCTTAAACGGCTTGGGAGATTTCGTTTCTCAGAAAATGACTGCAAAGGAATTCAAGCGGAATCTGGTGTGGCCTACAGAGGGAGTTAACCGGAACAGGAAATGTTCAGAACTTCATTTTCGTCGCTATTCGGCATTGGTGGCTTTCCGTACTTATTTCATGGCTAAAACTACAAACTACACATGTTTCAAAGAGACACCAATTCTTGTTGATGTACCTGAGAGAATGGACTCGTGACTGCTTAGATCATGAATTTATATGCGAATGTACCAGTGCTATAAAGACATTTAGCACCAGTAGATCCGCATAGCCGCTTTTCTGTTCCACTTCTTTCGCTCAACGGAGTTTCGCAACGCGCGAGGATGAGATATGGAGATTGTTGTAATAGTATTGGGCTCAAAAATCAACATAAATAGATTCCGAAGGTATTTCTTTATTCATTACCTAATGATTGTTTCAATTCAATTCAATAATTGTTATCCAATATTCACCCTAATTATTCGAAACTTCGCAATTTCGTATTTGTTTTTATTATCTTCTTTGTAATTGGGTCAGTTTTCTCTTTTTACATTTGGAATGCTGAACAGTCCAACTCAGCTACTCGTGTTCTTCGAATTGATAGTTGAAAAAGATTCAAATTCTCTTTTATTTCAAAAATGATCATCTATCAAGGTTCTTGGGATTAGCAATGACGCTCACTATAATTATAATGAGTGAATTATATGATATTAATTATATTATTATAATGAATTATATTAATTATAATTATAATATCGTCCAATGAGGGTAGTAAGTAAGGTGTGAATTAGCTTTCCTACGCAAAACTTAGCAAAAGAGCCCCCTTTTTTTTTGTTCAATATTGTTACAAATTTTTCGAAATAAATAAATTTGCCCCAGTCTGACTAATAGCGACTTTTGAATTGAAAGATGTAATTATGAGTAACTCCCAGTCACATGACATACCTTTTTCAGAGCTGACATTTTTTCATAGTTCTCAAGTTAGGGATAAAGGGATGAAATCTTCGTGCGTTGATCAATCCCGTCTGAGGGATGCGCCGCTTATTCGACTTCCATTAATCTTAGCGGCGTATTGAATGCGTGTGTGGCCTATTCAATGAATTTCGGTGGCCAACGAAGTACAAGTCAGTGCTTTAATCTTTCCAGACGAGTCTGATACCATTTACTGACCCCAGAGTGGTGAAAGGCTTGGTTGGCAAGGCAGATATCAGTTCGGGATTCGAACACGTGACTATGCGTGTGTGATAGTACGCCACTTGCCACTACGCCACCTCCACCCACTATTCAAATTATTCACAAATATTAGGTTAATGCGAAAGCCTTGAAACACAAATTCTGGAGCACGTATTGTTTTCTCTCTAAAAGGTCCATTGCCGCTCTCGAACAACCACCACATTCCAGGAAACAATCTCTTGGTCATACCAGTAATATTTAATATCCAGTAAAGTCGAGCAATGCTATTACTAGTCGTTTATTCGCTCGTTTTCATTCTGAACGTACGAGTCTCTACGGCGCGGTTCAGGCGACCGATTGCTATTGATGATGACCGACTTCTCAACGAAGTAAAGAAAAGGAGGCCGGCGGCTACAAGCCGGGAATCGGCGAAGTTTCGAGTACGTTCAGAGCAACGTCACTCGACAACCTTACGAACACTTCCTCCTTGTCCCCTACCTATTCCCTTGACCTAGTCCCTTCTGATTATCACCTCTTCAAAGCCCTCAAACAGTTCCATGCCAATAAGAAGTTCGCAATTTTGTTTATGACCTCAGAGATGCTGTGACTGAATTCCTCAACTCTCAATCCTGGGAGACGAGAGTAAGTTAGGTGTATAATATAATATAATATTAAAATTATGCAAGTAAACAAGGGCTTATTAAAAATGAGTATCAATCGCATATGGACGATCTATTGTACTAATAAAGAACGCGTTGAGTGTTTGTGCGAAATAAATGTTTGGGCGAGAATTCGTATCTCCCTAGAGCGTTCATATTTGGTAGGAGTACAGGCGGCAATATGGGAACACTTATGGTGGGTGATTGGAAAATTCATAACTCCAATTTCTCAAGACATAGAGGGTTCAAATTTGGTAGGAGTACAGAGACAAGATGGGAACATTGAGAACATTGATGCTAGGTGGTTGGACTAGACTCCGCCCGTACCGGACGGGGCTTGCGAGAAAATTACTAATGTGGAACTAGAGCGCTCAGGTTTGGCAGGAATACAGGCGGCGGGGTTAGGACACCGATAGTGGGCAGGAGAAAAATACAGAACTCGTTTCCGCTTTTGAGTGTGTAGGGAATGAACCATGTTACTTGAACACGCAGGACATGAGTTGGACTTTGCTCATGACGGGCAGAAGCGCACGAAGTGTGTTGGTGTGTTTTAGTGAAGATCAATAGCTCCTGTTCTTTTAGGCCAGGGCTCTTAAACCTGGAATAACACAGGTAGCGGGTCAACTTCAACACCAGAAGGAGAGAGCTCGGGATCAGCCGAGCGATCCGGGTAGTTATAAATACCTGGTCGCGCACGTAATCAGTACCGTGGGCAACCTGACACATTGGCTGTGTAGGAATCGTGGGATCTCTTGTATTAGGTATTATTCAATTAAAAACCGAAACAAGCACCAAATAGGGCATGTCGGTCTCAGTGAGTGCGATTCAATAGGAGGGCTTGTGGTTGTGGTTGTGCACTTTGTCGTCGAGTCCACGTGTCGATGAAAGAATGTAAAGACTCAGTCTCACCCTGTGCACTGGAAGAGACCATGATAGGTTAGTATGAGATTTGTCAACCCAAAATTGATATAGAAATGAGTTCACGCAACCGCTCCAATTGCAAGGTTCAGTGCAAGAAAGAACACGTACCCTTCCCTAGTATATCCATGCTTCTAATCATACTCATTCTGTAGTAGTTACTACTTGTATAATGTCGTTTGTATGAGGAAACACGCCAAAAATTATTGAGTTGCTCAAGTGAATCGTTTGGTCCCTATCTTCTGCCCCTATTAAAAAATCAACGGATTATATTCTTAAGCTGGCCCAATCTATGCCTTGGGAAGTCTAGCTGAGATCAGAGGGTTGCGATAGCTATTACAACCATCAAAGTATAGTCCACTAGTGGAACTGCTGGTTACCGGAAGCTGTTGTTGAAGGACGGCGTCTTTTTTTATTACTTCGTACTTCAGCCTTCAGCAATTATGAGAGAACGAAATGAACGAGGGTGGCAAAGTGCTCATTCAGAAGCCACTAGTTGGGTGAGATATTTGACTGCAATCACATGCTTATGCTGCCTATACTACCTCTTACCTATTCTTCCCATCTGGTTACTCGTATGCCATTTTGAAATCCAGTAAAGGCCGAAGGTTATAATCAGTGGCACAGAGATGGAGTCAAGCGATGGGGGAAGCACTCCATCTTCCATATTATGTTCTATTATTAACGAATGGAGGAGGAGGGCGAAGGAAGGGAGTGGGGAGTTTGCACTATACTTTTGAAAGAATTAGGGAAAGCGCGATGGGTCAGAAACTGTTGCCGCAATGATCATCATCCTCGCGTCATCTCCTGATTGACCTCGAAGAGGAAATGAATGGTGAAGCTCTTTCGGCGTGATACTAGGTAGACATTCGTCATCATTCCCTGTGAGTGTCGTTAGATCTATCGGTTCTGATATTTTCCACGTCTCTTTGTCTCCGAATTGCTATGAGCAGGAAGGAGGCGCAAATGATGCTAAGCCCTGATTCGTACAGTCCTGTTTTGCATGGATGTTTTTGAAACTCTTGATCTGCAACAGTATCCATGTTCGACTATCATTTAAACTTGGCATAATATAGACGTAATTTTGGAGGTCTCTCTGAAGCCACGACCAAGAGGATACAAAATTTTATTCGGCTGACTTTTCGGCCAGTAGCCTTCATCAGAGCCTGGAAGCCAAAAAATATTTAAGACTCCTGAATGATACTTTGTATCATCTTGGTCGTGGCTTCAGAGAGACCTCCAAACTTACATCTTGATCTGCAATTTTGGATTGGAACCTTTTTTGGATTATAATTTACTGTAGTTGACACGCAACCAGTTGTCATCCAACAACCCGATCTTATTAGCCGATACTGAGCACAAAGCAATTTTATTTGGCTCATTCGTCAGCTGGTCATAATCTGAAGTAGGAAACCTATCTAGAGCACCCACTAACTATTTGTGACTAACTACTCTACCGCTTGAACCTCAAATATACACATCTCTTCTGTGTGCGACTCACAGTGACGTCTTTTGAGGTTTGAAGGGTCGAGACTGCTCTTCATTACATCCTGTCTATTTGTTCCAGAAAATTATAAGCATTCGTTTGTTGCTGTTTTTGTCTTTTCTTTACTCAGTGGGCTCTTCTGGTTTCGAGCCGTTAGTAGCGAGAATCATCTTTTAAGTATTGTGACTGCCTCTCCGGTGTATCTGGCGCACCCAAAATGAATAAGAGTTAATTAGGTTGTCCTCCGAGTAGTCGACAAGAGCAATAATTGAGTCTGAATCCACAGCACCACAAGTTCTGGATAAATGCGTTGACTGCACGCCATGGAAACCCTAACCGTGCCGTCTTTCAGCTTTTCGGTAAATTCTCTCGAATTACATACAATCTTTAAAGGCACAGTCGAATGGGGCACAGTCGTGACATCAAATAAGAGGCGGACACGTCATTGACATACCCGCCCATTGAATTATCGCGAACTGTGCCTTTAGTACATAAATAGTTGAGCGAAATAATGGCTACAAATGACACTTAATTTCGTATATCAAAAATGGCAAAGTGCTTTTCAGCCGGCTACCAAAATCACGCCAAGATCCCCGAAGCCACAGAAGCCGCCGAAAGTCAAAGAACCGACTGAAGAGAAGAACGGAAAGAAAAACTGTGAGACTGATAACTATAACCATTCAAATTCTACATTGAGGTTTCTACCATTCAATCCGAGGTACGATTGGGAATGTCATAAGAAAACCCCTATTCTACATTCTACAAATTCTTTGTATGTAGAATAGGGGTTTTCTTATGACATTCTCAATCGTACCTTGGATTTGCGCTTTTGAACTACCATTAAGGGCAGCAGTGGCCTTTAGATGCATATTTTTCCCTTGCAATGTATTACGGAGTACTTTATTCTTTCGGTTGTTTGGAAGCGCAGCGCTTTCACCCTCCCAAGGGGATCTGGTACCCAATAATTAACCTCGGGGAGTTGAAAGGTTTTGTTGGCGTCGTCACTCCGTTTTCGGTCCGAGATTCTACCCGATCAAGCATATGTACAGAAGAAGGTGAATATAACAAAGTATGTTCTTATCCCGTTGTTTATCCTAATTTGTGTTGAAATCAGTTTTGCTCTTTACCAGGAGTTCTTGGCGACAACTCTCATCCAAAAACTTGGCGATATCGAATAGGACTTCCACTTATGCAGCGCATAGTAGATAAGTAGATGTGGACGTGTTTTCCATTTTTTTCTGGCCAGTCAAAACCGTTGTTCAGCGAACTAAAAAACAATAGTTTAAGAAATCGCCAGTAGTTTCGCTGAAAGCAATTCAGAAGGTAGTTTAAAAGCAGAGGGACGCATTGTAGGAGAAAACAAGAGTAGGAGAGTAAGGCGTTGTGAAGCGGAAACACTCTACTACGCCATTCCCCGGTTAGCTGCTCGCGTTGTATTCAATCGTGAAAAGTCGCAGTACGCCCCCAGAAGTATAGACTTTTCACGCTTCGATGCATGTTCATCGTGGATGCATACCACACGTTCAATTGGACAACGTCAGCCACCAAGGCTAAGCTGTACCTTTTCGCCAGCGCTACTTAATTAATCAGCTTCTATGATGCCCCGAATAACATTGCGTAAGTTACCAAAGCATGTGTTGTGTGGTATTGTTTACGGTGAGAAAACCGAATTTCAATCTCTTGTTACCTTTTGTTTATCTATAAAAAAGCTGTCGCTCATTCATATCAACATCCCATCAAAATCAACAAGCGATATAGACATTCTTTACGACCAATAATCAAATAAAAGTAAGCTATTTTATAAAGTAATTCCATGAGGAGCATCGGCTGTGGAATATAACTGCTTCCTTGCTCTTAGAGTAGGTTAAGTCACGTGATATGATGGGTGTTCCTTCATTCGTGCGGGAGGGGTGGGGGGTGATGACCGTTTCTCCAAGGGCGCCACTAAGAACTGCTCACTTTGTAGGCTGAGCTGATCGTGGACATTCGAATGCAGGCGACAGGCCCCCGTGACAGGTCGACCTACGAAAATCCACTTCACATTTGAATAAAAAGGTCTCTATATGAATCTCAAGGCCGACATGCGCTCGCAAAGCCCGGCGAGTGTGAAAAATAGCGACGGTCTCCGGAGCAAGGACGGCATCGGGAGGCGACTAGGCTAGTCCAAGAGTCCCACAACATATGGAAGACCCGGGTCGCGAAGTCAAATGTTGTCACGTCAACGGGACGCTCGGCAGTAGCAGTAGCAGTAGGCAGTAGTTTAGCAGTAGTCCTTGAGCATCGGCGAATTAATTTCTGCGCCATGGATGAGCAAGGTGGCTCCACTGCAGGCTTAGGATCATTGACTGGCTTCAAAGCCGTTCTCTGTGGTGGTCCAAAAACGTCGAAATGGTTGTTTCTGAACACTTCCGTGATTCGATAGTAAGGATGGATCTTCGCTGACCGCCTTTTTTTGAAAAGTTGTGCGAGTCTACATATTCGAGTCAAGATCATTGGCGTGATCGAACGCCAAAATTATCATTTCCTCTCAGCGTAGGCTCCACAGACTGGATGCTCCAAGCAGTCAAAGGACAACTTCTGGAGCCTGCGCGATGTAAAGATAGCTGAGGTACCGTCAAAAGAAGCCATAGATGTCACTAGTGACGTCAAGGTCACGTGGCGCTGTGAAAGAGGGTGAGTGCCGGTACAGAGCAAACCGCCTTGGAGAGCATCTATCGCCGTCAGCGCGCGGTCGCGTCGCGTTTTTGCCATTGGTGCGCGTGAAAGAACAGGTTAACTGATGATGCCGAGTAATAATAGAGAGGAAACGGATCCCAAAAGCTATAAACGACATATCGATGCATACCGACGGGAACGAGTAATGAATATTGGGAATTTTCTTGATGATATAATGATTCATATCAAAGTAAACATCGAAGAACTGTCTGTCCTCCTGCCATCATTATGTGAGTGTTGGTCGCACATCCAAGTGTTACGCTAGAAAATTTGGTTAATAGATTATGATCGGTAGATAGATCGGTCGGAATTGGGCTCTGAGCTCGGTGGGAACACTGATTGAGTAGGCCCAATAAAGCTGAAAAGGACCTTTTTGATGCAAATGAGTAGTAATTGCTAACAGTTGTGGGTACGGGAATATATTTTCGATCGCACCTAATCAAGCTCGCTTCGCACCTAGGTGCGAGGTGACCTTAACTAAGTGCGAAGACTCAGCGGTAATTATGCTGCCCGCACTCGCTACTAATCGAGCTAAAACTTGTTAGCCAAAGAGGATAATGACAGTTTAAAAAAGTGGGGGTTCTCTTCTTAAAATGAGTTTTTTGGAAGGAAAAACTCCAATATCAATTCCAACGACTTCAAGAGTATTTCCATGTATAATAAATAAGTTCAATATATTTCATTCCAAGTTTCTGGAAAATGGTCGAAACAGTTCGGTTCGCTTCTTTTTTTCGGTATTTTCGCTTGCTTGCGATATCAAACAACCTTTACAGAAGCGATGTAGTTCTCTAGAGTTGTTTAATATTGGACTATTCTTCATTCATAGGTCATTGAACGCCCTAAGGCTCACCATTCAGGCCATTTCACAGTTTTTACGTCATTTAGCAAGTCTTTATGCTTGATTTCAACTCCTCTCTCCTCTCATTCATTGAGAGAGTTCATCGAGAACTATTTAACCAGTGGGTGAGTGCTTTAACTACCGCTGCTTACTCGATAAGACAGTTCCATGTATTCTAGAGATGCACTGAACTGTTTTGATGAACTTACATGGTCACGTGGTGCAATTTTGAAAATGGCGCGCAAACAATATCGCGCTCCAATGCCAGAGGAATAGAAGGGAAATAACTGAAACCGCAACGCGACCGCGCGCTGGCGGCGATGGATGCTCTCCGAGGCGGTTTGCTCTGTAGCACCACTCAAAGAGGATTACAGTTGTCGTGGAGGTTTTGGATATGGGTCACCTAATACTGATGGCGAGCGAACTCTCGAATATGTAGACTCGCATAACTTTTCAGAAAAAGGAAATTTCAAAAACGACTTTCATCTTATCACCTTCTGTATTGGAAATCAGAACAAGAGCTGATTTCGTCCATGCCAGGAACCGCGTTCAGACAGCTGGAGGAAAATGGCCGTCGTCTTCCGCATTCAATCGCGGCTATCGGCAACACTTAAACGAATGCCATCAAAACGATAATACGTGTTGCGCGGACGAAGTACGGACGGCGAGAACATGGCTGTGGACGGTCTGTGCCAGTTTTAAAGTGCGTGAGAAGAGACAACAATACCACACCTTGCTTTCGGAAAAGACATCGGATAACTGGCAGCGCTACCAGATAACGAAAAGAAAGAGGCAAAGAAGGCCTTTGTTTGGCTGAGGAAGCTCATTTTGCCGATCTCCACAAGAAAGTAGAAGCTCGCGATGGCAAACGGTACGTTTACCATCGCGAGCTTCTACTTTCTGGACTGGCAAAAACCCGCTGTCGCCTGCCCGAGGACACTGAAAAATCTCTGACATAAATGACGAGAGCGGTCACCTCTTAACCGATCACAAGAAAACATGGAAGCGATGGTGAGAATACTTCGAAAGCAACCTAGCGGTCAAGTTTGCTCGCCCGCCCCTGCATTACCGCCCGCTATCCCTTGCGTTCAGCCAGTAGACGGTCTCCTTCAGAAGATACCCGTTAAGAAGAAGATTTAAGAGGTTAAGAAGGCCATAAAGTGGTGAAATAGGCAGAGCAACATGACGATTTGGCGGCGGTAGCAGGGACGACGGAGTGCTTCAATCCTGCATGATGTTTGACGAAGTTCATCAACAAGATCGTTGTAGGAAAGAAGTGCCCTAGAGTTTGCAACAGAGTACGATTCCTATTCGGAAGAAGAAGGGCAGTTCTTGGGACATCACCTGCTACCCTCCAAATCACCCGCACTCTCATAACATGAAAATCTTCGAGCGAATTACAGATTGTTCTATCCTTAACGTCTTGCCTTTCTAGACTTCAGAAGACTTTCGATAGCGCTTATATAAGATTGTATGGTAAGATTATATGGTATGCTTAACGACAGCAAGGTGTCCCCGAAGTGCTTATTGAGTGCGTACCCATCCTCCACCTGGTTCAAAGAGCTCAGTATAAGCGGCAGAGGGCACGGGAACGAATTTTCAAACCCCCGTCGGAGTACGTCAGGGCTCTGGGTTATCCCCACTAACATTTGTTGCCATTATGTATGCCATTACAAAGATCTCCAGAGGCCGGCTCCATGGACGCCTATTCATGCCGATGATGTGATGTTCTCTAGCGAAGACAAAAGCACGCTCGAGCAACAGATGCAAACCAACTCCGACTGTCTGGCTATGTTCAGCCTCAGGTTAAACGTTGGAATGACTAAATTTCTGACCACCGATCCGAACGAGCCAGGCATCAAGGTCACTGGTGCTAGGTGCACGAACAAGAACATTCAAGTACCTTGGGTCGGCGATTGTGTCTGACAGCAGCCTAATTTCTGAAACGAACTCTTGCGTAAATGCAACATGGTCGAAATGGCGCTTGATGCCTGGCGCATCTCCATTCCTGAACATCTCAAATCCAGGGTCTACATCTCAAACATGACTAGATTCGTTTCGAAATTCCGAGCTCGATTGTGTGTTTGAATCTTCGAGCTCATTTGTGTCTCCTTCAGAAATGGTTTCACAATTTCAGAGGCTCAGGCCTGGCTCTGGGAATCAGTGATGTTTGGTAAGGGAGATGAAAACATTCTGACATGGAGGTTTTCAATCTCGGCGTTGCTCTTTACACGCAGGCTATTACAATGACGGCATGAAGGAGCGATTCGTTGTAGCGCCGATTGTCGATAAAACATGCGAAGCCCGTCTCCCGTGGTAGGGTCATGTCCTTTGCGCGAATGATGACCGTAAGATAGACCTCTACCTTAACGTGTTCGGAAAGCGGCCTAGAGGATACTCAAAGCAGCGCTGACTCGGCACGTTGCACAAGGAATTGAAAACGGTTAACATCTACCCCGATAAAGCTTCTATTTGGGAAATGTGGCGTCAACATATCAGCAAAGCGATCTCCGCTGCAGACCCCGGGACAGACACTAAGAGTAAGAATAGGAAGAAAAAGAGGATGATGACGAAGAAGAGGAACAAGAACAGGAACAAGAAGTTCGTTCATTCGTAGAGCTAATTTTGTATATGGGTGAGGTTCACGCAATGGTATGGGAATTTGAGATCTAAATTCTCTTCTTTTATTGTATTGCAATTGGGGTAATGAAATCGATTCAGGTTGTTTCACCTCGAAATTAGAAAATAATCACTTTCAAAAAACACGCTCGGTAGAACTTGCAATCAATTAATTAGACATTGCAGTAATTGAACTTATGTTTGTAAAGCAGAAGGATTTTGCGTTATGACCCAGTTACCTGGCTGTCATGCTCTGAGCACATAGTGCCATATACTATTTCTCCTAATGCGCTTGTTTAGCGCTTCAACAACTCTACCAACAGCGTGTTTCGACTCCGGAACATTCATGACCCTGATGTATTCGTGAAGAAATATTCGTCTCTACATGTTTCTAAGAGGGTCTCTTCTTTGCATGGCTAGTGGCGTGGTCCAGTTCATTGCTTCTCATGGGGATCGCTGCATCGGCATCACCTGTACCACCTGTCGTCCCATTGATCATCCGTCCGTTCAGTTCCGTAAAGTAGCTGACCATCGATGACGGCTGTACTAGTGTTCGTTTGACCTCCCGAGGATCTATCAGTATCCGCCCTGGTCCAACAGTCATCACGATATAGCACTACATGCCCGGCTCACTTGCTCTTTATTTTGTCGGAGTAAGCAACGACATCCCTGATCTTCGTTCGTCGACAAAGCTCGGACCCCGGATTTCCGTCTGCACTTGCCTGTATAGGAAAGTTTCGAGCATCGTCCTTTCCACAGCGCGTTGAATGACATTAACTGCATGCTCATCCTGCTTTTGTAGAGTTCAAATCTCTGAGGCGTATGTCAAAGCAGGAAAGACAACAATATCGAGAAGGTGAGCGCGGAGCAGGATGTTCTTTGTCTTCTTCATTTCGCCATTGATTAAATGCTCCCTACGCCGCGCGTTTCCCTCTGCTCAGCTTTGGAGCCAGCTCATTCATCATGTTGACATCTTGACTCAGATACGCGTGGCTGAAGCATCGGCAAAGCGGAGATGATGTAGGTAGCGGCCGTCGAGCTGAAAGGCACAGTTTACGATGAAAGTGGTTTCTTAGGTTCTCCTGCAGATTACTCAGTGGCCCCCAGGGTAGCAATAAGAATTCTGTTGGGCCCAAAATTCTAAGAATTAGGACACAATAGGAGCTCCACTATCCGATCGGCCGGATGCCACGCTCATCGACCGATGATGATGGCAAGATCCTGGTCATAAAGTTGTTGTAGAACTCACGAAGTATCATTATAATTGTATAGGAATACCTTGGGTGGCATTGAGTCTTGTAACAGTATGAATTTGGTCGATTGCAGTGAATCCCCGCCGAAACCCTGCTTGCTCGTAGAGCTCTTTCCTAATATTTCCCCAATCCTGTTGAAGATGACGCGTTTGAATAGTTTGTAGATTATAGACAGCAGGATAATTGGGCGACAAGTGCCAATATCGTCGCGATCCCCCTCCTTATACAGCAACACAGTCTTGTCAGTTTTCCACGACATGGGCACCTTGCCTTCCGACAAGTAACGCGCGAAAAGCCTGGCCACAGTCTTGACGGCAACTGGCGGAAGTTGGAATTGTTCTTAAGATGTTCTTGTCTAATCCCATCGGGAGCGGGCAACATACATTTTTTCATCGACGTGATGGCAGGTCGAATTACAGCTTCGGATAGTTCTGCGGATGCTCTTCCCAGCCTCAGCGACTTTAGTCTAAACTGCTACTCTTCTCTTTCAGATCTTGCTTTATCTCGACATAGCTTTGCAAGTTCAGACGTCAGCTGGTTATAACCTGCAGCTCGCGCGATTCCACGCTGGTGTATTAGTTCGACAGTCTTCAAAAGAAAGACGTTCTTGACAGCTTCCAGACTCTCTGCCTTCCTGGCTTTATTGTGAAGACGTTCGACGAGCCGGTTGTATTCCTAGTCGGAATCTTCTCACAAGTTTCCAAGCGAAGCAACGTGATCGCAGCTGGCAACAATTTTGGAGCTTCGTTACCTGAACCTTGCAACTCTCTCCCAACACACTGAAAAACAGAATCTAGCGCGGAGGTGACGATGGTGTGATCTCGTGTAGATTTTTGGAACAACAGCGGCGTCGGTCAGGCAATGATGAGCCTGACCAACGTCGCTGTTTCCGATTATAGGTGAGTGATCTACTTTATTATGAATCTGTCCATGAGATCTCATATTTCAGCTACGTCACCTCCTCCATCTGGTGCACTATCAGCGTTAACAAATGTCCTGACGACGGTGTCGGGAAGAATTGGCGGAGTAATGGCGAAAGGAAAAGCGATGCAGGCGAAGATGAGAGCAAATAAAGTCGCTCCTATTGAATCCAAGTAAGCAGAAAATTTATTTAGTGCAGTGAATGTGCTGCTACACAGATAAGTAATATGTTTGCAGAGTGCAAGCACGACATTTGGAGCTAGAGCCCCTCTGCTGTCTTTCGTCATGCCTTGTTCGAGGAGGCTGTGCAGCTGTTGTAGCCTTTGAGGTGTGTAAATTAACGGCATTTGACGGAAACTATATGGAAAAATGATTGTTCTGTTAGAATGGTGATGGGACTTTTGTTGACTGCTGTTATTTCGCCCGGTTTGCGATTCAAAAATCTTGCAAGTTTGACGGGTCATGGACAAAGCTTAGGCCTCGGGTAGAGGGCTTGAACCCGTACTTGTGTTATCCGTGCTTCCCGTTTATCTTTATCCCACACACTAAAGTGACTCTGCTTAAGTTACAACAGGAAAAGCTTACAGCTTAACCCTTCAGTGCTGATATTGTCTGACCGACTCACTACATTGTACGTGTGAGTGCTGATAAGCTATGGTACATGAGCCATTGAGAAGGCAAGGGCAAGTGGGGTTCGGTTGTGTGGGGATAAAGTGTGCGTCGCCCAAAAAATGCAAGTGAGACCTCGATAGCCGTCCTAAATCAAAGTTTTGTCCATAACTTGCTCACCTTGTAGGCTTATAAGCTTCTTGACGTGAAGATGTTGGAAAGAAAAAACAAATGCCATGCTCTACTTGTGTGCGGCACGCGCTTCGCCACACGTCTCTGACTAGAGGTTGTTCAGCGCGGAAGAAATGTTGTGATCTCATATTCCACACTACGAGTGCTGAAGCCGCTGAGAAAAGTCAGATCGCCTCTCGTAGCCGTTTTCCCTCTTACATGATGATTTAACTAGATTCTCTACCATCAGAGCGATATCGAAAGCTTTAGACAAGAAAAGCTTGAGATTCAATCCGACCCTCTCTAACAAAGGTTTTCGGAAAGGATGCAGCTAAGGAACAAAGATTTTCCAGGAATACGTTTTGAAAACTACTGCGAATTTTCCGGACCACAATGTTATGTCGCTGGATATAGTCTATAGTCTATACAATGTCGCTGGATATAGTCTATACTGGAGAGGAAAGCCTGCGCTCCCAAACGCATCACTGTTGCTGCTCCTGGGAAATCAGTGGAAAAAGCTCAGGCTGGAGTTTCTCAAGAGACTCCGCGTGCCAACGTCGATGAGTAACCGAAGGGTCATAAGAAAGCAGACAATCTTCCCCTTCATTCCTACCGGAAGGTCACCTTGCCTATGTTTCAAATTGATACAGTCACTAATCAAATGAATTTATTTGGCACCTCCATTATAACAAAGATAGGAGGTTGCGTGATTAATAATCAATTGCGCCCCTATTCCTTCGCATTTTCTCGAAAATACAATTGTCCAAGCTAAAGCAAAGGCTATCAGTGAGTCTCTGGTCAACTTGGTGTCAAGACGATTGCTCTCTTCAGCTCATCGATGCCTCCAACTTGCTTGTTTCCTCCACAAATCTTCCTTACCATGAATCCCCATACGATTTCCATTGAATTCAAGTCTCGGTCAGCTGATTCGGGGCATTATACTGCACGAATACGAGGTTAGCTGCCAATCTGACTCTAGAATCGAGCATCTTCATAACAAAGCGTAGATGATGACGTTTCTCTACGTCTCTGGAAAAACTCTGGAAAACTGAAGCTTATCCTTTCTCATATCGTGCCAGTATAGCCGTTTTTCATCTGGGCCATCACCCATTTTTGTTCATTGAAAGAAAAAAAACCTTGGAAACGAAACATAGTGCAAACGAAGAGACATGAAAGCATCTTATCCTAATTGGTCCGGATACCATAACTTTGTCGCGATGCATCTCAGTCAGAAAGGGTGCCTCCCTCATTATCCGCTCACAGATAGAGTCAATCTTGTTAACACGTCCCAAACATTAATTCTCGAATCATTGAGCTTCGAAGAGAATGTGCTTTCCGTAAATGTTGGTCCTATTCGATGCTTCTCTCAAAATCTGCTGCTTGTCCTCACACTCTGCAGGATTCGTAACGAATTGGACAACAACTGCGTGGCATTGGTCCAAATCTCGATTCTACGATTTGACAGCCTCTGTCCCTCTTTTGCGAGAATTTCACCTTCCTCGGAATCAGAGAGCAACTTTCCTTCACCCACTACCTGTAATGGAGAAACATTACACAAATGAATTTTTTGTAGGGTGAAAATGGAACGCGACGGGAAAACATGAGATTAAACTTAGGCAAAGTGACCATTTCTGAAAAAATGATCCAAAAATTGTTCATGTTCTTGTGCATTAAACTTACTGTTAGTCTAGAACGTACTACTCGGATAGGGCACACTTTCCATATTGAGGCTTTCCTCGAACTTTTCTGAACCGTGAGCTTTGGTGAAATTTATAGTGGGATGAATCATTATTGATCTTCCCTTTACACTTACAGGAACGAAAATTCAGTCCGGCACTTGGTTCTTACAGTAATCCGGCACGTGTTAACACGCAAGATTTTGCCCGTCACATATACGACGCGTCGAAAAGGGGCTTTGGGCAAGGACACGGGGGTTGGTGGTGGGGTAAGCCAGGGGGTTACTGTAAGAGCCGAGTGCCGGACTGAATTTTCGTTTTAGTTTTACACTTTATTCCTTTACACAAGTTCAAAGCAGACACCGATGAATGAACAGCACTCCTTCGAGGAGCAATTTATACCTCTGAACCCTACCAGCTGATATCGAAATTTAGTTGAAATACTCGTTGAATGGAATAACAGAATATTGAATAAATAGATGTTGTGAGAAATTTTCGTGGAGCAGAAGCTTGCAGACATTAATCAAGCAGTTTTCTTATTTGTGATGAGAACTGATGTGTTCCGAATATAGGGGAATCTGGTGTAGAATACAAACCTGAGATCCGTGTATTATCTTACCTAACTGCTCGATTTTCTACAGACAATCCTTTTTTCGTAGTCTTGGTCTATAATTAGTTTCTTTATTCGTTTTCCTCTGCTTCAAGAGTAGGGAAGTCATATGAATACGGAAATCTAATAATCAGGAAATGTTCATCGAGGCTGTCTGTTCAGCCTTAAAACCATGAACTGGTGATCTTCATGAACGTACGATGTAATGGTTCTATATCTTTCGTACCCCAAGAGAATTTCCCATCACTACCAGTTGTAGAAAGAACCGGTTTCAAGTTGTGTTTTGATTCAGGCTTTCTACGTCGTGGCCACTCTTCTTGTGGTACTTGGTGGAATGTCTCGGGGTGGTTTCACACTATGGGAGCCACTTCCGAAATCATGGAATGCATGGTTCGGTCATCACCTATTCTATTACAGTGTGTGTGTCTATGACGCGGTACGTTGAATAGCTTATGAACCATTAGTAATTTCTTATTCGTCGCTGGCCGTGCCCAAAAGAAGCAGCCCTCTTCTCTCTTAACCTAGAGCGTTCAAATTTGCCAAGAATACAGTAAAGGCAAGGAAAATGAAGATTATTTACAGTGGGGAAAATGTCTGCTGTTAAGAAATGTCGGATGGGTTGTTAGCAATCTAAAATAGCCAATATTTCCCCATCCACCAAACCGTTTCCTTGACCAGGATCTCTTTTCGGGACGTCGCACATGTGACACGAGTAGCACTTTAGATGTGCTGCTGGGAAAGTGCAGGCCGCTACCATGGGTAGAAATAAATGGGACCTAATAATAGCAGTAGAAATCAATAGTCTAGGATTTCTAAAGGAGAATAAAATTTCTTGTCATTTCCTTTTGGTCACTAGGCTGTCTAATAATACTTCATGCGGTCTGTATCACTAGCACAGCCTCGTCATTCTTATATCATCTATAGTGTGCAGGATCGTGAATGAGAAGTGATGTAGAATGATGAGGAGCGTCTGAGGAGGTACTTTTGATGAAGCGTTTGCTCATACAGGTGATTCGGAGGCAGGAGCGATACATGGATAGTGGGTTATGGGATGAAGCAGGTAAAGAGTGCATTAAAAGAAGTGGCACAAAATTGGTTTCCTTCATAGAATAGGGGCTTTGTTGATTTTTTTAGCCAAAGAACAATAGTCACTTCTGTCTGTGAACGAAGTGGTTCAAATCTTTGAGAGTTCCCAGCTTATACACATCCACAAATTCCACAGATTGCGCCATTTTTTGATTTCGATAATGTGAGCGAAACTATTTTCAGGCTCTCCTCTGTTTCCTGATTGCCTTGACTCGCGGACTGCTAACTTTCAGCAAGGTAACTGTTTTCTTTTCACTTAAAAATCCGTAGCTGGACCGGAGTAAAAGCTGTGTTGTAGTAATTTTAGCCAAGCAATCTTCTCGACTCGGTAAACTTCTGACGAGAAGGTTGATTCACTTGACATCCACTGAAAATGTTATTGTCCATATTGTTTTCGGTCACTAAATTGCAGGAGTCGAAATTCAAAGGAAATTTTTGAAGAGAAAACAATTTAGTCACATCTCCGGGCTCCTTCATCTATCAGTCAATATCTTCAGATCAGTAAAGCCCATCGGAATCCAACACTTTGGGCACAGTTTTGATCGTTACCCAGGCATTTCGTGGAAATAGGAATGGGAGCTCAGAGTAAAATAACGACCCAGAGGATGTCCCCCACTAATCCCCCGCAGATCGAAAATAGCCAGTACGATGCTCTATTTCTTCCCGTTGCTTGTGAATGTGCAGTTCAACTCTTTAATTTCAGGTGCTGGTCCGTGCGCACTACCTTTTCTGCTTCGTGTCTCTTGCTGTGAACGTACTCTTTTTGACGTTCTCTATTTGGACGCTGTCTTCAAAAGGTCCATTCACTTGGACAGCTGCCAACTGTCTACTGGTGTTCTGTTTTGCTATGCAGATCCCACTACAGATATGGGCTATAACGGTTGTGAAGAGCTGTCAAGATTTCTTCGCCCTTATTCATGTCTTTGTCGCTTTAGCCGAGACTTGAGTGCTCCTTCCTCAACACTTATTTTTTGTCGTTGAAGCTTCCGGAAGCCAAACAAACAAAGCATCGATTAAGAGCTGCTGCTGGACAGAACTCCGACATAACATTCGGGGAAGGTCCCTGTCGATTGCTCTCATTGTCAGATATGGGGCCTATCATTATTTTTTGAAATAAGCTCCGTTGGGAACAGCAATCACGTTTTGCGGGTGTTGTCTAATACGTCGCTTTGCTGAAGATAAGCAAGTAAAAAGGTTATAGGAACGTTACGTGCTAAGTTTGTCCTTTTCTGTGCTTCATCTACTTTGGAGCAAGGGGCAGCTGAAAGGGCGAGGGCGACAGTATAAGGTGCTCCTAGGCCTCTCAACTCACGCCGAGCGCTGCCCGAACCTACTGTTGTCATAGTCTATCCGTTCTACTATTTATCCGATTGTTTCTTAATCACCTTGAAAAAAGCGGGCTGTGAAGGTGAATTATTCGCAGAAGAAATCAGTAGGCAAAGTTTAGGTATTAATTGATTCTAACTTATATATCCTATAAAGTGTGCGCTATTCCCACATATCGTCCACAAAGTAAAATAAAGTTTTTGGCATGATCAATCCCGTCTGAGGGATGCGCCCCGCACTCGACTTCCATTCAGAATCGAGTGACGTAATGAGTGTGCATGTGGCCTATACAATGAATTGCGGTGACCAGCCGATGTACAAGTCAGTGCTTTTACCCTCCAAGACGAGCCTGATACCAGTTCACCGACCCCGAAGGGATTGAAGGTTTGGTTGGCTTAGGTGGGCATCGATCGGGGACTCGAACCCCTGACCATGTGTGATATAGTGTGCCACTTGCCACTACACCACCTCCGCTATACATATCGTACATGAGCCGCTCTGTTTTTTCTCCAGATCTTCCAGCATTTTATGCTTTCCGAGGAATTGAAAGGGCATTAGCGCATCAACATTAAACTGCCGTAGTAATGAATGTTCAATTAGGTCTTTTACCAACGTGCCAAACAGCGTTCACTGGAATTATTTTACCAGGAAATCCCAGCACAGCACTTTGTGAAAAAATATTGAACTAAATATCGCACCCTACCCTACTTCAACCAAGCATTTTCTCGTTAAATAGTAGCCCAGGAACGTACATTAAAATTCACCGAGTGGGCTGCAACAAAACGGAAGCGACTCCTCTAATAACAAGTCTACCACCTTCTTCCGTGCGCTGTCCCTCTGATGAAATCATTCTTATACGGTATTCGAAAGAATGGCGCGATCACTTATAGCTAATCATTGGTTTCTCAAATGCTACTACTCAAATGCGGAAATACTCAGAGCCTTTATGTATGTTCATCTATAAGGCACTTTTCCGATTCATGCGGTTTCGAGTTGTTTTCTAAACGGTATATCACCTATCGTAGATTTGAAAGCATTTCTTTGTATTTAGGTTTGTACATTGTTGTATTTTATAACTAACTATGTTAATTATGTACTCGTTTTCCTATCTGATGAACCAGTAAAGCATGTTCTTCGTCTCGATGCTACGTACTAATCACGTTTGTTGATGTAACAACTACATTCCAACCTCATGGACAGACTTTAATTAAAATCAAAAATAGAAAGAACAATAAAACATTGAAAGCGACGACGGAGCTGATGTAACGTCCTTCTGTTCAAGAAGGAATTCTTCAGAAAACTGATAGCCGTTTCTGTTCGTGAGCCGATGGACGTCGTAGCACAGTGGCCCTCCTGGACTCCGTCGAGGCGTTTACACTCGTCGTCATCTCTCGGGCCTGTCGTTCTTGTAACATTGTTTCAGGGCCTGAAATGTGGAGAACTTCAAGAGCACTACGCAATTGCTCTGGGATGTGCCATACGTATGCTCGCAATTTAGAATCGGCGAAGTAATCGATTGAGATTCGCCTCTGACCATCTTCTGATTTAGCTGAGCGATACGGATCGAGGCCCTAATAATCAGTTTAAGCCATCTACTCAATAATGTAAACTCAGGGCCTGTACGACCTAGCGAGCCTCTATCCTGGTTGGTGGAAACGTCCCTTAGTAGCCAACTTCCCCAGCTCAAATGACACGCTGTAGATTAATGATCGGCGTACTTCCCACCAATTATGAGACACAGAGTTGAACAACGGACAGGATTGATTCCCTTACTATTCGTTTATTTCTATTGGAACAAAACTTTGTCACACAGCACACAAGCAGAAATTAAATGGCATTGACCCAATTTCAGAAAATAGTCAAAAGAAGGAAAGATCAGAAAATGAGAGAAGGATATGTAACAAATAGGGGGGAAAGGAACAGCAGAAAAACAGCCTGCACCTGAAAAATAACCCACCTTTGTGCTGAATACAAGCCTCTTGGGGAACGATTTCGATGTTTTGATTGGATTGGCGTAGAGCGATACCTGAAAAGCCTCACTTCTGAGATCGTTCGCTTTTTTTAGAAGCTGGGACAGGTTCTCTAATTTCCTTTTCTGGAACCAGTCAAAAACAGTGGAAGCCGCAGAAAGTCCTATTAGGTAAGGGCCATGAGAATGGAAAACTGCAGCAAAACTTGTTTTGACTTAATGTCCAGAAAACTGATGTTTTTTGGCCGCAGCACGCGATACAAAAGTCCTGTTGCGGGCGCTGAGACTAGGGTTTTGATGGACCCTTTTAGAAGCACCTCGCGGTGGTTCAGTGGACTTATAGTGTTGTGAGAGCAAGACGAGAGCAATCGGAGGATATTTATTCAGAGTGCGATTTATACGAGCAAGGTAAAGGTGAGATGTGCGGTGGGCTTGTCCCCAAAGCCTGGCGGTCCGCCCCCGCCTGGTGAGGTCGTGAGGGGATCATCGCCTGCGATACGCAGGCGATGATACTCCGGCGGGGCGGCTTGAAGTGTGACTGCTTGTTGAATTTTGGAGACTGCTTGGTGAGCTGCACGTTGAAAATGTAGACTGCTTGTTGAATTGTGGAGACTGGTAGTGAGCTGCACGTTGAAAATGTAGACTGCTTGTTGAGTTGTGGAGACTGGTTGAAATGGATGACTGCTCGTTGGGTGGTGTAGACAGCTGGTGACGATCCAGCCTCAGAAGCGGTGTCGCTTATGAGGCTGTTGGGTTTGCCTGCGTTGGTGACAGAGCAGCAAGTTGTGGTCGAGACCACAGCTGCTGCACTTCACCTCGCAGGCGTCTTCATGCCTTGGTTTAAAGGCACCGTTTACGATAAATTTAGGGTACCCTTTTTTGACGGGAATTCATAGAACTACTCTAGAATAAAGCGATAACAACGAAAAAAGCGCAAAAAACGATGAACAAAAAGAAATAGAAAGGGTCAAAAAAGAGCTGGAAAGGGGGGTTGGACGAGTTTCACATTGGAAGAACGGCGGTTAAGGGAGTGTTCGGGCGAGTGCAGTTAGGCGACGCAATGTCTGCAATAGCAGACAACACACCCAAGCAGACAACTTCGCTCCAATGCGGAAGTGATGAACGGCAATTAGATTTCGTAGTCAGCCTAGCGAGGGGCGGAGGCCTCCCGTCCCCCAATGTTCCTGCCCTTATTGTGCCCTATCCAGACCGTTTTCCGACCTCATTCCTGCACAAATGGTATCAGAGTGGGCGTCGAATTCAAACCGTGTGCAGATCTCCGAAACCATTTTTTTTCGCGAACAGTGCCTTTAAGGCATTTCAGACAAAGCTGCAATTTCGCAGCTTGGGCTGTTCGTGACACGGGATCGGGGTATCTACTACACCTACTGGTGTAATGGGAATCCCGATCCTCATCCAATGAACAAAAACTGCATGTCGACTTGGGAGTGGTGCGCTCCAAGATTGTCTGACATGCAGTTTCTATCGCTCCCAGTCTTGATAGTGCCGCGTCGATCGCTTGAAGTCGAGGCAGGATGTTGTGCAGCAGTGTTGCCATGTCGCAGCGGTCGAGATCGGTGATGGCATCTTGCATATCAGAGGCGAACGACATGTTGATGATGCCCTGCTTAATTCCATCCTCCTTATATACGCGATTTTTCTGGATGTATTCTCGACACGCCTCCTAAAATTCGCTTTAGGGGTATATAAAAAATTGTGCATTGTCATAAAGTCCCTTTTTGAGCCACTTTATGGTTATTTTCTCTCTCCAAGAGTGCTTCTGCAGACCGTCTGTTGGAGGGCCCTTGAGATGTGGCGGCGTTTACTGCCGTTGGCAGATGGATTGGGCCGTGAGTGAGCAAATGTGTGTTTTGGGAGTACTGTAGCCATAGTACTGTAGAATGCTTACTAGTTACAAGATTATACGTGTTCATAAATGATATTGAGGCTATATACGGGTATGTACCGGTGAGATCGAAACAATGAAAATATCGATTACACAGCCGTGTTGACGCCGTTTGTAAACCCGCGCTGAATACGGCAAGGTTAATTAGGCAGCGTCAGTGAATCTCCCTGGCTCAAAATGGAGTTTGAGGTGTCCTCCGAATACAATGACATCTCTTTTGGAGCGTCGGTGCGAAAGTGCCGGGGAGGTATTGTAGACTAAGCAACTGTTGTTAAGGCAGTTGCATCCTTAGATTTGAAACCAATAATGCAGCAGCCCAGTAAGCGCCATATTCCTTTGCAAACAGTGCAAATGGCTACTTTAGCAAACGAAATTATGTAGATACAAATAATGGGACCACCTAAGTAAGTGAGAGCGGCAAAGACAAGGGTTGTGCTTAGCGCTGCTAAAGTCAGTTTTCAGTGAGTCATTAACATGTTTGGAAAGGGATCGATATTAGGTAGGCTAATGTCACTGAACCATTGGTGTTTTAGGGGCACTCCATGAGCCTTCATTTCGAAAACAAAAATTGCTTGAGGCTCTGTGATGTAGTAATATAGAGTACCATTCAGAAGAAATTTAGTGGGTCTATCAGAACAATGAGCGTTGCATTGTTCGTTCACGATGGGGTGGAATGACTTCATTTTTCTCTTCTAATGGCCCACAGGTGACCGAAAATTGTTGAGATTGACAAGTCACCGTTACTGTAGCTTTTGTTGGTGACTTGCAGATTGCTGTGAAATGAGCCCCCAGTGTGCAATCATAGCATCCTGTTAGCTCTGATATTTTAAAGTCACACTCTTGGTTGACAATAAGTTCTGTTACCACATCTTGCAGCATCTTTGTTCAATCCTTAGGACCATTTCCTCTTCGCTGGACGAAGCAACGATGTTTCCCTAACGGAAGTTTATGTTTGCGTGGGGTGTTTTGAGAATCAGAATGCTTTGTGGGTTATCACAAAGTTTTTGAGAGGAGTCGTCCGGACACTGGCAGTTACGCGGCGAGTTTCCGCAACTGCACTGAATCCTACTCGAACAGGTAGAGAACCTTCTCAATGCTTGAGTAGGTGTATTGCATGCTACTGCAACTTGGAAATTAGGAGGCAAGAGAAACGATTCATCTTTTGCAATTGCAAAGCGCTTGTTTTCTAGTGAATATAATGGTCTTTGAATTGATATGATCGTAATATTGAAGTTATCGATGGTATTGACCAAATATGGAGTTAATGACCGCTCAACTCTTTCTGTTCGATTGGCTATCGTTACCTCGATTTCTAATCTAACAGTAGTAGTCCAGTGGGGACACTGTACGATTTCGAATATCCGATTTGATACTGGTCTGTGAGCGATTTTATAGAACCAGCAGCTAGGAAGCGGTAGGCCACATCCGCAGAAAAGTCCTCCGCAACTATTAATGCAACCGGAGTAGCCAGGATATTTAGAAGCGTGTCTTAATTCATCAACTGTTTCATTCTGTCCGATCGTTTCACACTTGTTATTCTTGCATGATCCTGCTGTAGCACAGCGTTTAGCATGGTAAACCGACAGTTTGGTAGGTCTTGTAAAAAATTCTGTGGCTTTCGAACATTCGAAGTCTATATACTTCTTAGTGAACTTAGCTGACCCAACGGTTTTATTACCGTGCATAATTTCAATGCAGAGCTCCGACTGGAGCCTGTTGAACAGAAGTTCCCTGTTGTATTCGAGATGACATTGATTATTCTCGTTGCACACGAGGTCAGCTGAGTGCCGCATGTACCCATGTTGACATGCGTCTGTGAAAGACATGTTTGAGACATATTAGGGTACACAATGCAAGTAGTGTACTTGGAAGCGGTGTCAACTCAAAACTGCAGACAGGTGCTGCTGGAATTTCTGTCTCATTTTTCTCTGGTTTGGCGGCTTTTTTATGAGGCTTCAGTTTCTTAGTGATTTTAACTACAGTCCATATTGCACCCATGATTGCGGCTATGATAATACAGCCCAGCACAGCTGAAGATGCAAAGGCTCCGACGGGCCAGCAATGGGGGTTTCCTAACAAACTTTTTGAAAGGAAATATTGATGTTCGCAGAATTTTGGTCTTTCGCAGAGCCATTGTAGTTCTTGTACCCCACTACTGTTGAGGGTACGCAGGCGCACTTTTGCTCTTTTTTCAGTTGGCGATATGGGCAGGAAATATTTGGTATAACCTGATGTAGTGTTCATTAATTTGCAATCGTTATCGATGCATAACTCAAATGAGACCTTCGATGGCGCCACTCTGATTATTCCCTTTGAGCAGGATATGACAGTTACGTTATTGATCGCAACGGCTGGACTCATCATTGCGCACAACATTAGAAATATGAAGGATGAAGGCGTGGAAATCGCGAAAGTTGCCTGATTCGAATCGCCATCCATGTTTCGAAAAAGATCATGGGCACGCGTTTTTGATGCTCTGGGAAGGACTGGTCTAGTTTTTTGCGTAACCGTTTGTTCTGGTTCGCTTCCTTTGCACTCCGTGGGTGGTTTTTCACCCGTTATTTTCGATATTTCTCCGTCAGCGCAGGGTTTCTCGGATACACTGTGAATCTCAAGAGGGTAAATCTAGTTTAATGGTCTTTGAATGAGAATGTGATTAGGCATCAATATTTTTGCTGATCTTACAAGACCGTCAACTGAAGTAATTATCCCATTTATTCTGCCATAAGGCCAGTTGCCTCTGGGTATGAGGTCTTGCTCTATTAATACGATCTCTCCAGTCTCGGGGCGAGATCTTGTTAAATGGCGAGGTTGCTTTAGATGCTGTTTTTGCACTTCTCTCAGTAGTGTGAGGTATTCATGCCTCCAACATTCCCAGAACTTGTCTGAAATTCTTTCTGAAAATCGCATTGCTTCAACAGCCTGTTCCCTTGATTGAATGAGCTCAGGATCATAGGATGGATCATTAATTTTTTCAAAATTTCCTCCTTCTGGAATAGAAAACTTGAGATTTGTTTGAAGAAAATCTATTGGACGTAAAGGTATTGTTGTGACTTCATCCGGATTGAGTTTTGTTAGCGGTCTCGTGTTCAGAATCGCCTCTATTCTTGCCATTGTCGTGGACATTTCAGTAAAACTCAGCTTTTTACGTCCCACTGATTTATTCAGTGCCTTTTTCACAGATGCCACGAGCCTTTCCCAAACGCCACCCATCCAAGGGGAGGCTGGTGGATTGAAAATCCATTTAATACCTTTGGTTGCACAATAGGACATCAAAGAGTTTCCTGATGTTTCGTCATTCTCGAACATCGCGGCTACTATTTGCTCACCTTGCTTAAAATTAGTTCCGCAATCGGTGCGCATTAATTTTGGGACACCTCTTCTTGAGACGAATCGTACAAAACTGTTTAAAAATGCGCTCGTTGACATATTCTCCACAACTTCGAGATGGACCGCTCTAGTTGTCAGACAGGTATATAAAGCTATATACATTTTTTCCTGTGCTTTCGAAGTAAACGGTCCCATGAAATCGCATCCAGTGTTTTGGAATGGTGTTGTTGCGATTACTCTGTCTGTGGGGAGAGCAGGCATTATAGGTGCCCCTAGTGGTAGCCCTTGAATCTTTTTGCAAGTGACACAGTTCTTCAAATATTTTTTGAATATACTTGAAGCCCGCGGAATCCAGAATCTTTGGCGTGCGATAGTTAGGGTATGCTCTTTGCCGCAGTGAGCATTATCACAGTGAATTTGCTGCAAAATCAATCGAGCAAGTTCAGACCTTGGAGGTACATATATTGGCGATTTAGTGTCATGAGGTATAGCGGCATTTTGAAGGCGAGATTCATGTCTAATTATTCCATTTTCATCTCTTATTAATTTCTTGTCTGAGAAAAGTTTTTGTAGATTTTCAAAGCTCTCGTGACGCTGTTCCTGAACAAAGATTATGCGTTCGGATAATTCGATATCGGCACTCAGTATTTCCTTCTTAGGGGAAAATTTTGAAATGGCTTCAGGCTCTATTATGAGATTGCGAGTTTGGTTTGTTAAGCGGGTCCAGTGTTTTGCTGTTTTGCAAACTCGAGAAACTACTCGTAAAGCCTTACTTAGGCTGGAAAATCGACGTAGATCGAAGAGTGTTTCTTTGCTTTCGGTTTTAGCTATAACTTCAATGTTCGGAAGTGTTACCGATTCGGGTTCCTCAGTAGTAATCTCGATTGATTCCATTTTGGTTATTGGCCAAGTTTTGGGATGCTTTCTCAGCCAACGCGGACCCTTAACCCAGTCCCTGTCGTTTATTTCCGTCGAATTCAGTCCTCTGGTTCCTGCATCTGCTGGGTTGTAGGCAGTAGCTACGTGAAAGAAATTGATGGAAATGCCATTGGATTCCAGTTTGGTCTTAATTCCGACGATTTTTTTGCGTTAATTCTCAACAAAAACCGGTAATTTTTTGCAACTTTTTATCCAACAAAGTGCGATTTCACTATCGGATGCAATCGAGATCTCGTGTATATCGTACTTTAGTCTGATGTTGTTGCATAGTCTGGTTGCCATCAAAATCGCAACCAATTCGAGACGCGGAATAGTTTGCTTAATCTTTTTAGGCGTTAGCCTTGTTTTTCCGCTAATCAATGGCGTGACCTCGCTTGTTAACCTGCATTGTAGATAGGCGCAGGTCGACATGGCCGTATTGCTGGCATCGGCAAATACCCACAGGCGAGTTTTCGCACTGGAGATTTGACCCGAGATGATACGAGGGATAACGATACATGCATTATTCACTTGTTTCGTTAGTTTGTTCCATCTGACACAAATTTCTCGGTCGAGTCTAGAGTTCCATTTTGTTTTGTTAGTGAAAACTTCTCTCATAAGTGATTTCAGTTGAACGAGAAGTGGACTTGCGATCCCAATAGGGTCGTAAACAGAGTTAATTTCACTGACTATGTCTTTTTTGGTTATTTCCTTCATCGTCCGAAAATTCGTTACGATAGAGAACGAATCTTGTTCTGTATTGTAGTTCACCCCAAGAATTTTCATCGAGGTGCCCTGGAGCTTGTCGATTTCTGGTATTCGAGAGTTGACCTCATGTGAATTTGAGACATATTCCCTCAAGTTCATGCCGATTTTTTCAAACAGTTTTTTGGATTCTCTGTATTTTTGTATGACTTCTGGAGTCTCTGCCTGCATCATGATGTTGTCCACATACAGGTCGCTCACAATTTCGTTTGCTAGCGTAGAACCCTCGTTGATTAGAAACGATGTGAGCGCCATATTAAGTATGCTTGGTGAGGCAGTCACACCGAATGGAAGCCTTTTAAACCTATAGTGGATTAGATTTTCTCTAGTAGGTGGTAGGTTGATATTTTTGACCCACAAAAATCTGCAGAGGTCTTTATGAGAGTCTACGAGACGAATTTGTGTGAATGCGGCCTCGATATCACACATTAGGATGATCTTTTTTGTTCTCGAAGCGAGTAGAATATCATGGATTTTATTGATAAACGATTCACCTTTGTGAATTACGTCATTGAGGGAAGGTTTGTTTCTCCTCTTCGATGATGCATCGAAAACTATCCTTAATGGCACTTGTTTGCTTGATTTCCACTCCTGAATGTGGCATGTAGTATGTTCCGACCGCCCCCTTTTCGGCCGTCAAGAAGGATTCAATTGTATTTTCTTCAATGTATTTTTGAAGGATTTTGCAGTACCAGCCTCGTTGTTCGGGGTTTTGCTGCAGAGTTTTTTGAAGGGATTCGAGTCGCCGAACTGCTACACTGTAGTTGTCCTCTAATTCTGAGATGCTCTCTTTCAGAGGGAAAGGTGCAGTTATGTGACCGTTTTTGAAAGATACTAACTTAGAATACTGGTCCAAATAGTTATAAATCTTGTCATCCTTATGGCATTCATCTTCTGTGATGCCAAGACCATCTAGTTCAAACATTTTTTGCAGCATTTCCTGCTCGCTTGGCTCAATTACCGCCGTAAGTCCGTGATAGGTACTATTGACTAGATTCTCTGCTGTCAGAAGTCCTTTGCCGTATACGTTTGGTCCGAACACGGTTTTTGTGATATGCAGGCCTGACGGTGTTTTTTGTGTATGATTTTGACCGGATACAAGGTCGTGATAATAATCTAAACCAACAAGGATGTGAGGCTTTTGATGCTCACCACGGAGTTTCGAATTGGCTAGATAGATGTTGTTTTCTTTCAAAAACGTGACATCAGCTAAGGTTAGTTTCACACTTGGGAACCCATTCGTTAACACAGGTTTTGTCTGAATCTTGAGCTCAATTTCTTCCCCGAAAGCTGTATTTATTCTTGTTAGCACTATGTCACTTTTAAAGTTTTCAATATGGCCTCCGATGCCAGACATAGTGCAAATCTCCGTAGAGTATTTCGGTAGTCCTAATTCATTGGCTAAGCGTTCTTCAATTACCGTTTTTTGTGCTCCGGAATCGAAAAAGAATAACGCCTTGACGTATTCCTGCTTTTTAAAGCTCCAAAGGTAACCCTCGGCTGTCATCAGAACGAGTTGTGATGAAATGTGATTTTGCTCCGATATGGAGCGTTGAGTTACCTCTGATTCCGCATGTAGGTTATTGTTGAATCTCCTTCGCTGGGTACCGTAATTTGGTCTTTGATCCCTGTTTTGGGTAAAATATGGCTTTGATGAGGTTTGTTCCGCATCTGTATTCCTCTGATCAGCGTTCCTGGGAGGGTAATTATGCCCAGAAGAGGCTCTCTCTTTTTTAAAGCACAAACTAGGATGATGTTTTTGTCCGCAAAGGTTACAGTCTGGTTTTTGACAAGTTTTTTTTTTTTTTCGTAGCTATTGTTTGCTTGAGCCACACTTCCAGCATCTGTTGCCCTCTTTTAATGATTTACGGCGACTGTTCTGGTCCGTCACTGTTCGACATGCCATTGAGCTGTGATTGTTTCTGCCGCAAAATACACACTCTTCGCCAGATTGAGGTCGCGGAGTGTATTTTTCTCGCGGCAGGGTGCCTTTGTTTTTAAGTACCTGGCCAGATCTGTTTTCGATTGCGTGGCTAAGTCTTTTCTCAATGAACAGCTTAGCGGCGATCTCTTTTTTAAGATGACCCATTAAGTCTGCCGTTGTTTGGTTAGTTTGAGATTGCCCTGATATCAAAACGGGCCTGACAATATCTTGAGGAAATTCGGCCAAGATGATTTCGCTCCATATTGGCTCGCAAGTATTCCGCACGTCGTACCCTGCGGATATCATTTGGTTAATTAGGACCTGAATTTTATCAAAGACGGCCGAGCAATCGTCTGCTGAATTGACGGCTGGTTTCAAATTAACCAGCGTTTGAATTATCTGTGACCGATTTACGGGCTGGTTACAGTAATTTTCCTGCAAAGTTTGTATGAGCCATTCATAGTTATCTGGAATAAGTTGTATTCCTTTGATTGAGTTCTGAGCTCTACCTTTAAGGCTTTCTTTGAGCAGAAGAATTTTCTCCATAACATCTAGTTCGGTACTTTTATGGACAAGTGTCTCAAATACCGCCCAAAATTCGGGAAAGTCTTCTGAATTGCCGTAAAATTTCGGCAGAGATGCTTGTGGAGGTTTTATGGACCTAGTAGAAGTTTTAATGGTGCAGTCTTCACGTTGGACTCGCTCCGAATTGGGCCTGCTTGATGAGGCACTGTTTTCTGCACTCTCCGTGCTGACTCTATCTTCATCAGGGATAATATGGACTTCCTGATTATCTGTTTCAGTATTTTCAATTTGCGCTTTCTGAGTGACGTAGCCCAGTTTGACATTCATTTTGTCTCTGGCACACTTCGCCTCATCGAGACGTGCCGTTAACATGAAGCACAGATCCTCAGATTCGGCCATTACAATGTTTAAGCCCGATTCCTCTTCTATCTGCTCTATCTCCGTTGCTAATTCTTTTCTTTCTGACTTTGACTTGCAGTTTTTATATTCTTCTTTAATTTCTGTGTGTCTTTTTTCTAATTTTTCCTGACCACACTTAAGTTGCTGCAGGCCACTTTGCAATAGTGCTATTGTGGACCTGCATTTCTCATAGTTCTCCTCATCTATTACAGTAAAGTCTGTTTTTGAGGTATACTCCTTGTAACGGAGTACTAGATTTTTGAGCGTCTGAGCACTCAGGATAATGGGCGTCTTGTGGAATAAGAGGGCCATATTTGTTTTACTTGTTGTAGTATTACTTATTTGAAATACTTACTTGGTTATCAAAACTCAAGTTAACTCCAGGTACTGTGTACGGGAGATTTGGTCTGCTTAATTTGCAGAGAGGTTGCTCCAGGTACTTTGACGGGAGACTTGTGAATCGATTGATTCAAGGTCTTAGTTTCGACCTTATATGATTGAGCTCAAAGAGCTAGTCTCGACTCCAGGCCTCAAAGTTGCGACGCTTTGACACGGGAGTATAGTGGCTTCTTTAGGCCGATGCACCAAGCTGTTGCGGGCGCTGAGACTAGGGTTTTGGTGGACCCTTTTAGAAGCACCTCGCGGTGGTTCAGTGGACTTATAGTGTTGTGAGAGCAAGACGAGAGCAATCGGAGGATATTTATTCAGAGTGCGATTTATACGAGCAAGGTAAAGGTGAGATGTGCGGTGGGCTTGTCCCCAAAGCCTGGCGGTCCGCCCCCGCCAGATGAGGTCGCGAGGGGATCATCGCCTGCGATACGCAGGCGATGATAAGTCCCATAGACGGGCAGTAGGAACGGTTATGTGTAATCGATTCGCCGCACGCGGCTGTTCGCTTCGTCGTTATTACAGCTCTAGCATTCTTCATACAGCTCAATCAGTATGCGATCCTTATTTCAGTCATGATTCTACTGTTAGTTCCTTTGTTCCTGTATTTCTTACCTGCTGCTGCATTCTGATACATTCCGTCGCGCGCGGCGCCCTTCCGCTGCGACGCGACAATTTCGTTCCTTCTGCACCACACCCAGGAGACCCCGCTTGCCCTTGCCATCTTAACGGCGTATGTATATGTCGTAGTTTATCAGCACTTACACGTACAACGCGATAAGACGGCCAGCCAATATCAGCACCGTTAAACTGGAAGTTTATTTGATGTAATTTGCCTTGACTTGACGTTTTGTTAATGCTGATTTTTCGCCGCAGTACGCGATATGAAAGTCCCACAAAAAAAGCCATTAAGAAGGCGGGGACAAGCGGGACTTCGGTAGTCCAATGCATAAACGCCAGAGATCGAAGTTTTGCCCATAGTTCGCCAACCTTGTGCGGCTTTTGTATCGCGTACTGTGACGAAATACAATAACACCAGTCAATAGAACATCAAATCAAAACAAGTCATACCAAAAAAGCTTTTAGCTTAACGGTTCAACGTTGATATTGGCTGGCCGGCTTATCCCATTGTACGTGTGAATGCTGATAAGCTACGGCATACATAGAAGCCATTAAGTGTAATGGATAAATGCACGGGAGAGCACAAGTACGGGTTCGAGCCCCGTCCAAAGTCGATGTCTTGTCCGTAAGTCACCAACCCTGTGAGACTACAGCGAAACTTCAAAGAAATTTGGGCAAGATGAACCGTCAGATTAGGCAGATGATAGATGATGACTTGGAAGGCCTTTCAGGATTATTCGGATACTAAAACAATTATTTTCGAAGTCGTGAAGATTTGAGTTCGTGTTTGGGACGGAGATCTCATTTCAGCACCAGGCTCACTGATCCTTACAGGATAATCATTTTCCCGTTATTCGAATGCCAGTTTATCCGTCTGCGACGCAAATCAGTTCTGTAGATCATGTCTGGGAAAAGAAGTGTAGTTCGTCTAGGGAAAGAAACTCAGAAAGTGTGGGTGGCATCGCACATGATCAATAGGGAGTACGCCACGTAAGGCAGCCGACCACTTGTGTCCTTTGACCGGCGATGGTCGTTAGGACGATCAGATGCACGGGGGACGGAACATTCACCCAGAACTGGATGGACGCGGCGAATAGCGCGGCGAGATTCGTGGCGTTTAGGACGACTTTGGCAACTATCCTTGGGGCGCAAACTTGAAGTAGAATACATTAGTATGGCCAGCTGATCCTAGCAATCTACTCTACTCCAAATTTGTGCCCCAATGGTTGGCGCTAAAGTCGTTACAGTGGCCACGAATTTGGCCGCGCGATTTGCCGCGTCCATCCAGTCCTGGGTGAATGTACCCATACCTCAGATACACTCATATAAACGTCAAAAATTCCTCGCGATTGCTTGGAAGATGCTTCGATCACGGTAGTGATTCTCAATTGGGGTCGGGAATAGATCATAGGTGGATTGGTCACGACCCATTAGTTCGTTGCATGGTTCACGACAATTTTGTTAAGCCTAGTTTAAAAGCACCGTTCACGATAATTTTGGGTAATCCAGATTATGATGAAAAATGGAAGACAAGATCGAAACTAGTGCGACTGAGGTGAAGAAACTGCGTGCATCGGTGTTTCCAAAGTGAAAAAAGGCTTCGAAAAAACGTTAAAAAGGGGGCTGGACGAGAATGAAACCAGAAAAATGAAGAAGAGTGGGGCGTCCGGACGAGCTAAACAGTGTGTTTCACTGCGCGCGTGTGGGTCCTGGTGCGAATAACAGGCAATGGTAAGCGAAAATTCATTCACTTATAAGCATAAATAAACAAAAAACCCTAGTAACAGCAAAAGTAGCTCACCTTTTTCAGCCTTTAGGAGTAGGAAATTAAATAAGGGATCGCGGCAGAAAAAAGAAAAACAGAGGAAAGAAGGAAGAAGAATAATAGAGGAAAGAAGAAGGGGAGAAAAACATCGTCTCATCACTCGGCGATTGGCTGATTGTGCGTGGGTCCTAGAACGAATAATAGCAATCTGTATTGTGTCGACACTCGTCTAACGTGACACCGATCGAGGGGCGGGAACGCGAAGTACGGCATCAACGGAGCTTCCACTATGCCCTAAGCGACGAGATCGTGGGAGCGAGAGGGTCCCTTCTACAACCTATGGGGGCCGCTGAGCATTAATAAGGTAAGAACTCAATAACTTTTTTTTATCGTGAACGGTGCCTTTAAGTAGCATAATGAAAGTGATAGTCAAGAATGGTGGTAGCGAAGAAAGCGCCAAAATCGAAGAATATCGAGAATGTATACAAAATAGAATGAAAATGAGATGTACGAGACTATGACGACAAGCGGAGTGGAAGGGGTAGTGAGACCATCTGTTAGTTGTAGGCAATAGCGTAGAGTCGACTACATAAACTAAAAATGCTAACAATCACCTTCCTCTATCCACGTGTTGAACAATCGTGTGCCATTATGAATGTCGCAACCTTAAAGGCCGTCATAACACCAAAAATTTTAGGTACCTACGCCACCCAAGCATTATGATGCTCTTCCATTTCTTGACCCGATAGTGCCCCATGTGCTATTCTTAGAGCCACAAATTAATCCTCAGAGGAAATCTCAGAAAAAATTTTGTGAACAGGGTCGGTAGATCAGGAGCTGTGCGTAGCAAACTGTTTGTTCCTCTGCTCTGAGTCAATCTACGTATCTCGTACCCAGTTTAGAATAGAATATATCCGAAATTATAATGATATTGCTCTTCTGAAGTTAAAAATTCTATTGGGAGAATCCTAAATTCCCGCAGTATTACTCTTTTGTAAATACAAAGTTATTCTTCCGACCATCTCTTCGAATCCCCTTTATGTAGCTCAGTTGCTCCAATCCAGAGCGGGTTTTTTGAGCTGCTTCATCAATAGAAAACATCAGAGCAAATCATGCAGACCCCTCCTGGCTGTCGACGATGCTCACCCTCCAAACGAGAGGCCGCCTCGCTCTGTCACCAACCTTCCCGGTATTTTTCCCAGTTGCGTATCACATATCTCTTTTTGTTGTTGTTATTGTTTGTTGCTGCTATAAACTTTTTATCAAGCCCGTTTTGTTCCGTACACGGCCGTTAGAAATACCGGTTGGACGGCTAAACAAATCACAAGTAAGTAATCCGTCCTCGAGGGACACGGGTCCCGCGTTTAATCATTCGTTGATCGACCAATCATCTTCACTCACCATTTCCAGGAGTCTAAACCGAAACCGTCTTACCACAACCTCCTTTACGGTGCATGTCTCTTTTTCAGCTAGCGGAGCTCAGTTGAGTTCACATGAGCTCTTTTGGTATTGTCCTGTGCCCAACCAATCCCTCACCTTGACCTTCGAGGTACTTTCTGAGGTAATACTGAATTTCGGCCAGACACACGTTCATATCAGTCTTCTACGTAATGACAAGAGTCACCGCTGTGCTGAGGGTTACCTGGTTGCTCGCTAGCGCTGTTGGAATACTTGTGCTTGTCGGAATCTGACTTTGCTCTGCGTCACCGACAATGAGTTCTTCACATTACCCAAACGCACTACAATGAAAATAAAAATAGAGCGAATGAAATGCACCATCTTTGCCTATCTTTGAGCAGAACGAATGGTTAGAATGAACATCCCCTCGGCTGTTTCAGACTGATGTAATTCCCTCTAATTCCTTGTTTCCGTTTATTCACTCGGACTTTCGATTGACATTTGTCATTCGTCATGGTGTCTTCCGTGGTCAATTTCCCACCTCATTTCTTCGAACCCAACAGTCTTTAGTGGTCCATTTTACCCCCCCCCCCCCCCCCCTTCTTCGTCTTCGCTCGAACCCAACCGGATGACCGATAGTAGGATGCCCGCTTGAGGCTCTTTCATGTACAGCAGCGACAATTTTTCTGATACTAACTTTTCTGAAGATCGCAGAGGTTAATAATTTTTTCAATAGGCCAATGTTATGGCTATTATTTTCAACCGTCAATTCCCTTTACCCTTGGATTTCGTGCTAACTGAAGAAGAGAAACGGAAGCGATCGGACGTGCAACCACGAGACTCCATCACGAGTGTGGTAATCCCACGGGAGGAGTCTCTAAATATATGCTTCTGTCTATGATTGAACTCTGGAACGTCAAGGAAGTAGGGTTGTTTCTGAGAAAGAAGGACAACATTGGCTTTAGTTGTGAAACATCCTATAAAGCATCACCAACTGACAATTCCAGAAACCTGAATTAGGGTGAGAAGCGTAGCTTCGAGACAGAAGCCTTACCACATAGATCCTCATGCAGTAAAAACTATAAAAATAGATTCAATGGAGTACAATTTTTAATCTCATGCGCTATGCTAAGCGCTACGCGTAGCTCGAAATTTGCCTAGAGTATAGTAGGCACGTATAAACCTGGACTTGCTCCATACAATGGTATTCCTACAAAATAACACTGAGGATAGAAATTAGGGTCTATCGTTTTCTTGGGTTGTTCGAAAAGTGAATAGGATTACTGAAATCGATTTTCAAAGTTTTGCTTCAGAAGCTTTCATATGTTTAAACACTTCTCATCTGATATATATAAGAGATCTATATGTACTTATACGCCTTTCCGAAGAGGTAAACTAACTTTATTTCCATTTGTAATTTCAAAATCCGTTTGAACATGCAGCGACAGATGAAGTAGTTCTTGCACACTTCACCTCCTTACTTCTTGGAGAAAGAATAGCTGGTGTCTTCCGTGATATATGTAAAACATAAAGCGACAATGCCTTATCACAGTGCACAGACGAGCACCGGCCCACAACTTTTCGTTCCAGCAATTTATCACTGGCATTGACCGAAGCTGATCTTCAAGTAATCTAGTAAGAACTTGGAGAGGAAACCTAGCATTCATAGTCAAGAAGAATGTCGTTAAACTCAGACTTGCAAAAAAGCTAAACCATCAGAGGCCACGGATTCACTGGGACTCGCTTGGCAGGGCGAGTTAGCATCTGTGATTTGCATTTTAAGGAAGGAAGACGAACCTTTTTGACCCGAGTAGTAAATAGTGATCAAAATAGATCATTTGAGATGATAATGCTTCTCAAATAATCATGGTCTGTCAGGATACACCTGCTCAAATGAGGTTCGAAGCTGATTCCCGTCAAAAGAAGGTAAATCCATCAATTAGCTGGAATCACAAGGGCGTGATGTTGTCTGAAGCGATTTCAAGGAACCAGAGTGTTAACTTGGACCTCTGCTTATTGGTACTTAATGGAGCAGTCAAGGAAGCTCTCCAACTATAACGAGTGTTGCACAAAATCTAGACAAGACTGCATATTTTGGTGATTTGGTAAAAATACTTGTAGCCCGACTGAAAGTGAACGCCGCATCCATCACGTAGCCCTGATTTCGGGCCATTCGAGTTCTGATCGCATTTGGTCAGGACGCGTATTTCGTTCGTTGCAGAACTACTTGAATGAGGGAGCCTCTGTTAAAGATGAGTTCGTCCAATCTTATGAAAACAGAATCCCTGAAAGAGAGAGGTTATAACAGAAGGATGGCAAAAGATGGTAGAAGTAACAGTTTCTAAGGTTCGCTCACTGATAGGAAGCAAAAAGTTTTGAAAGGTCAAAAAATCTGAGTTACTATCCCGAAAGTCTTGATTACTTGATGAACGATCCAGTACTAGGACAAAGGTTCCTTTCCTACCCGCAAGACAGTCTTTGTTCAAGTTGAACGTTTGGTCAATCCCTTTTTCGACCCGACCTTTTTCAAAAACAGCCTGATCTAACTAGAGCAAAGAAGCTGCAGATACAGCAAGAAGTTTTCTTTATTTTGCGCTTCTAGGAGCTCCATCATGAGAACATATGAACTCTAACGAAATAGCCCAACCAAAAAAATCGTCGTTGATGTATGCTACAGGACCCATGGACCGGGTTCCAGATAGCATTGCCTTAATTGTTTTGACGTTATATGGAAGATAGGTGTAGGCAACGAGGCTGCCGTAAACAGACAGCATTTGCTCGGTCCAAAATTTATGGGAAGGACGTCCACGCATTCGCTGAATAGAGCTGCCATAAATCATCGAAAGAGTTGGTTCAAGCCCGAAATTTGGACCTTATACGAATGCGCTTTTTAGATTTTTTAATCCGACGGATATAAATCCCAGAGGTAAGCTATTCACTAATTCGATAAGATCTTGTTCGAGTTGTCCAAATTTGTGATCATAGGGGCTATGAAATGAAGCATGGTTTACGTTTAGTGCTGCTAAGCATGAAAAATTGGGCTGATGTAAAAAAAAACGATATCGTTCCCTCCCTAACAAATGCTTACCCTTCCTCATCACATGCGATTGCTTCTTCTCGACTCTATGCCTCATTCCTTCTTGAATAGAAAATTTCATTAAACCAAAATTTCGCTCAATTTTCATCGTCACATGGAGGTGACAGGTGTCTGGCTACGAGTGAAAAGAGATAGAATCTTCCAAGTAAATGGGTTCCAATTTTCGAAATTCGAAATTCCGCTTGAAGACGGAATCGGGGCATCATTGATCAAGGTGAAGAGTTGCTCTATAGCTGTATATCTCACCCTTAATCACGGAATACGCTGTAGCTCGCCCCCACCCTTACCTTGCCCACCCCAAACACTATGAATACGACCACGACTCAAACTGGCACATCAAATGTTTTCACAGATAAAGCTTAATTGAACTTACATGAGAGGCTTTTACTTCGATTGACATTCATTCTTCCATTCAGCTAACGTCTCGCATGTGTAAATTGAGCAGGAACGTTTAGTTCTTTTATTTTCTCGATGGAATGGTCTTGGCAACTATTGCGTCACGTGGCTGTTCTCCTGAAACAATATGAAAGGAAATGGATGATTAAAAACCGAGAAACTCGAAAAATCATCGAAATATATAATCGAGTTGCTGTAGGTACAAGATTCTCGGTATAAATTAAAAGATGTTTTGTCTGTCTGTCTGTCTGTCTGCGTGTCTCTGTGTGTGTGTGTGTCTGTCTGTCTGTTTGTTTGTCTGTCTGTCTGTCTGTCTGCCTGTCTGTCTGTCCGTTTGTCTGTCTGTCTGTCTGTCTGTCTGTCTGTCTGTCTGTCTGTCTGTCTGTCTGTCTCTCTATTTATTTGTTTGTTTACTTGTCTACTTGGCTTTGGCGAAATAAAAAGGCAAAGTGTTCAGAAATGGTATAACTCAGTCATATGAACAACTGAGAGGGCTCTAAAATAAACATTGAACGAGAGGACAGCGCCTGAGTCTGCATTTCATCTTCCGGAAACGTAAACTTCCACTCATCGATCAAAGTACTGAAGGCTTGGTTGACGTAGGAATATTTGCATTAGCGAAGAGTTCTGCTGCGTCTTTTACTGTCATTTCAAAATCTGCCCTGAAACTTAGTGGAATATGAAAACAAAGCTAATTCTAGGCAATATGGTTAAAAAAGAATCGAACGAGTCGAAGCGGGTGCAGTTGCGATGAAAAACCTAGGGGTAACTAAAATTGAACAGAGACAACAAAACATTATTGAACGTCACTTGAGGGAGCTTTGACACCCTTCAAGATGGTGAAAATGATGTGATGAGGTGACGCGAAAATAGAGAGGATCGAGCGCTGCGCTCATGTAAACTTACAAGTGCTCTCACTTTGACCGAGCCGTGCATTCGACAACGGGTGCGCTTCGTTGCGCGCGTCCGTCAAAACTAGGTCACGCCGCAGCCATCGCATGCGACGCGACAGCCCGCGATCTTTGACAAACGTCGCAGTTGTCTGTGGTGCATACGATTTGCGCCTGGTCCACAGCAGTCAGCCAAAGGGAAGATAACACGGACAAATGCAAATCATTCGCTCCACTGAAACTTTGTGGTACTGTAATGTCACGTCAAGACCTCAGTTGGGGTGCGCCGCACGCGGAGTGGGCGGGGTGACCTACTTTCGACGGACGCGCGCAACGGACGTTCTCTTTCGACGACAACACCCCGCTGTAAGTAAACCGAGAAACGTAAACCTACGTGGTTGGGTTGTAATATGGCACCGATAGAAAATTATCCGTACATCTAAGTAATAATAGTAACGTAGGCTCTATTGGCGTTAGTTGTAATCCGTTTCTACGTACCTAAGTAACTTTCTCAACACATTCGGAAGGTTGATAATCACTTAAGAAGGAGGAGGGCAAGGAGAAAGCACTGACAACGACTTCATACTTTCCAATAAGCCCCTTACGGAGCACGATTTCAAGTTACGAGATAGGTAGGAAGCAGCAATTCGATTTGATAATACGAGCAAACTAAAGGGAACGACCTCTACTAATATTTATTGACCAACCAAATTTTCAATCCTACTGCAACCCCATCCTCCCTCCCGAATTCTTATCAAGCTGTGAGCGCACCATCAGTCGACTGAATTATTAGACTGAGGAACAATTCGTAGAATGTGTATCCTTCATTCGACAAAATTCTTCCTGCTCAACAAAACTGTGCCGAACATATTCTTGAGTGAATTTCTTGAAATTTGAAATTCTATTCATGGGAATAGAATATTTAGGAGGTGGAAATCAATATTTTCGGCACCAGCTCGTCTTCGCTTCAAACCCAGACCAAGAGGCTGGTGAAGCAGCTCGATACATTAGCAACGTATGCGGGGATGGTGTCATAGGCAAGTCTACAGCACAGAAATGGTTGCAAAATTCAGAAAGGTCGATTTTGACGTCGACCACTCGCTCGGCAACGGAAGAACGATGAAGAGCTTCAAAAGGCATTATATACTTAGACATGCTCGAATGAAAATGTGTGTAAAGGGATGCACCTTTAATGATGGTTATTATAGGATGTATCTATTTGCATTCTATACATATATCTATTATCTATATCTTCCATATGTATACATCTATCTATCGATATCCATACTATTAGAGATTGGCCGTCGTTGTTTAGGAGCTTCATTCACCCTTCGACCAATTTTTCGATGCCTTTCCATCAAAAATCACCACGGCGGATCTATAGAAGCTCCCATTCAAGCTTTCGGAGAGGGGAGACGGGTGTTAGGAACGATTTTGGTTAATCGATTTGCCGCACGCGGCTGTCGCGGACCACTCACTCGCCGTTATTACAGCTCTAGCGTTCTTCATATAGCTCAATCGATATGCGATCATTATTTTATGCATAATTCTACTATTAGTACTTCTGTTCTTGTATTTCTTACCTACTGCTGCAACCTGCTACATTCCTTCGCGCGCGACGCCCCTCTCACCGCAACGCGACCATTTCGTTCCTAACGCACCATACCCCTCGGAGAGCCGCTCTGATGAACTGTGCAATATGAAGCCCCATTTGGCCAGCAACGCCATCGGTCTATCGGCGAAACAATGCGCTCCGGTGAACTTTGAAAACGCCCAATGAAAATCTATTATTTCTCCCATGCAACGGAATAATGCATAACAAGGTGTCGATTTTTATCGTTGATTGATGCTGTAAATACTTTTAAATTTGTGAGTTTCAGGAGGGAGTGATCGGTTTACGAAATAAAGTGACGCTATGTTATCGACGTTTATAAATTTCTCAATCGTCTTCTTATTACAGGGAGTGGGGTGCCTTTGAACGCAGGATTCAAAGAAGGGAACTTTTATCGCAAGGAAAGGAAGATCGTAAACAAGATAAGCCTGACGGAGGGGCAGTCGTTCTTCGTGCGGGTTATGTAAGTGCAAGAGCCGTGTGATAGATTAGAACATATGTCATACGAAAATATCATTGAACTGCGTTCGAAAATGGTAAACGGTAAGGACACAAAATAAGTTCTTTCTAGGAGGACATTATCTATGATTAGAAGAGGATCTAAGACGGGGCAACGTTCAAGAAGGGGCCAGTTCCACGGCTCTGGAAGGTGTGTTTCTTTTATCCACCAAATCTCTACCTTTAAGGGCGCAGTTCAGTCTACCTTTAAAGGCCCAGTTCACGATGAGAATGGTTTTTGAATTCTCCCCTAGGAATACCCAGCAGCCCCCAAGGTGACAGGAAGGACGCTGCGAGTTCCAAAACTCAACAGCTAGGGCATAGTGAGAGCCCCGTTACCAGATCGGACTTCCCGCCCCTCGATCGATGTCACGTCAGACGAGTGTCGGGGCGATACAGATTGCAACATTCGCTCTAGGACCCACACACAACCGGATGATCGCCGAATAATGAGGCGATATTTTCTGCTATTCCTTTATTCTCTGTTATTCTTTTTGCTGCTGCGTGTTTAATTTTCTATCACAATAGGCCAAAAAAGGTAGGCTATTTTTGCTGCCATTAGGGTTTTTTTGTTAACTCATCCCTATGATTAAATGAATTTTTGCTCACAGCAGTCACCTATTCGCACCAGGACCGCAGTGGCACACATTGTATAGCTTGTCCGAAACCCCATTCCTCTTCATTTCTCTCGTCTCATTCTCGTCCAGCCCCCTTTTTACTTTGAGAACACCAATTCACACAGTTTCTTCGCCATCATCGCTTTATTTTCCTTCTTAACTTCCATTTTTCGTCATAAGTTGGATTATCGAAAATTATCGGGAACTGTGCCTTTAAAAGGGTGCAATGGTTGGGTGCCAAAAGATGATTTTTCCTACCGATGGCGAAGTTTTAGATCAAATCTATTTACTATACTCTACAAGATAGCTTAAATGATTTTATTTCTACCGAACAGCATGACCTGGAAACGGCAAGTGGCAATGTGCGATTAACAGGCCCAGCGATAAAAGGTGCAGGCAAGAAAAAAATTTATAACATTCCAATGATGTCCATTTAGTTTGAGCATTGCAGATTGAATCAAATTGTGAATAAAAAGCGATAAGTAAGTGAGAGAGCATGGAATAATCCCGAATCTCGTAGAGGGATGATTTGATGAAGACAGAAACTTCAAGAATCGTGAATTATTCCAGCTTAGAGACTTGCCTTGCGTTCATGCGTTCAATTTTCAATCAAAGATAAAAATCGTTCAAGATCGTGGTGATTAAAATGCCGGAAGACCTAACGTGAGGAACCCTAGACGAGACGGGCGTGTCGTGGCTGAATGAGGCCAATGCACATAGGAAATGCTTGACTGAAGCATTCTCCCTGGGGACCGTCGATTGCCGGCAGCAACGGGTGGATGGCCCTGGCTGGACTGGCTGTTCAAAGTCATCGCAAATGTCATTTAAGGCAAAACGAAGAGTTCCATGATGAACGACTATTCGCCAGCTGCTGCAAATGGCTCTTCGAATTGACCGGCGCTGGCAGCTCTGCCGCTATTTTACAAAAGCTAATATTATTTCTGTAAATTGATCCGATATGACTGATAGAGATTTGACGTCTTTTGTTAACTGCCGCTGTTTTAACAACACTTTACATAAAGCGCGACGACAAGCCAAGTGAAATTCGATATAGCGAACCTATTTCGTCCTGGGAGTCTGACAGTTGCACTCCAAGAACGAGTGGTGATGTATCAAAGTGAAAAATGCAAGTACGTTGGTTCAAATTCGACCAAAAACAAGCGGAGATGCACTGAGGCCGACTGGTTCGACGGATAACCGGCCGGTTCAATAGTAACCACCTTAGGCAGCCTTCCGCGGGACTCGTTAACAGGGTAGTCGTAAAGGAATCGGCAATGCAATTGATGCATTGCTTTCCGATCTAAAGTACTCGACCAAAATCCTCGTGGTTAGAAATGACGCCATTCCAAGACCTTGTCGAGGATAGGGCGCCGCTGGCTCTCCTTCAATACTCGAGGATTTCGAGAGTATAATTTCAACATCACCTGTTTACGAGGTACATGCCACAACTATATGGTCTTCTTGGCACCCCTCACTCTAAGATCCTAGGTCATCTTCTTAGATTCTCAAATTCAGATCCAGATTGTTTGCATAGCTTAGCCGACAAGTCGGAGGAAGGCTTGATTGGTCAGCCTCGACATGCTAAAATCTGGCGGCACCCTTTAAAGGCACCGTTCACGATAAAAAGTTATTGAGTTCTTACCTTATTAATACTCAGCGGCCCCCATGGGTTGTAGAAGGGACCCTCTCACTCCCCCAGTCTCGACGTCCAGGGCATAGTGGCAGCCCCGTTGTTGCCGTCGTTCGCGTTTCCGCCCCTCGATCGGTGTCACGTTAGACGAGTGTCGAGACAATACAGATTGCTATTATTCGTTCTAGGACCCACGCACAATCAGCTAATCGCTGAGTGATGAGGCGATGCTTTTCTCCAAATCTTTTTTCCTCTGTTTTTCTTTTTGCTGCCGTGATCCCTTATTTAATTTATTACTCTTAGAGGCTGGAAAAGGTTAGCTACTTTTGCTGTTACTTGGTTTTTTTTGTTTATTCATGCTTATAAGTGAATGAATTTTTGTATACCATTGTCTGTTCTTCGCACCACGACACACACGCGCGAGTGAAACACACTATTTAGCTCGTCCGGGCGCCACACCCTTCTTCCCGCTTTGGAAACACCGAGGCACGCAGTTTCTTCACCTCAGTCGCACTAGTTTCGTTCTTGTCTTTCGTTTTTCATCATAATCTGTTACCCAAAATTATCGTGAACGGTGCCTCTAAGCCACTGCCCTACGCCCTTCCTAGTTGGCGTACAACACCACAGATTAAAGATGCACAATAGCTAAGAAATTTACCCCCTCACACATTGTCGTCGACCCACTTCACATTCGCATTCCTGAGTTGTTACATTTTTCTGGGAACCACTGTGGACTGAAAGCTACCCGCTTCATACTACCTCCAAGTTTGCAGATTCTTCAACATCAGTGAAGCACCCTCAAAGGGCATTCAACGTATGCATTTCCATAGGATTAAAGAAAACAAGAAGTATCCTTAGATTAAAAAAGCTGCCGAAAAGTTTTGAAGATTTATTACATGCAAAAATAAAAAGGTGCATATCAAACAATCAAGATAGAGATCAGTACCCATGTTTCAAAAACTCAACGTCCTTAACATTTGTTGGACGCTAAACCATCAACAAGTCATGAGAAAGTGAATCTACAGCAGTTGTTTTGTTAATGAGAAAGGAGGTTGAGAAATAATGTGAGGTGATAAAACGAGGGGGTGGTAAGACTACAAAAAATACAAAAAAGTGAGTAACCAATATTCCAGTAACCCATTAAACTAAAAATCTGCATCAAGCTGGAACTGTCTCTCCTTTTCCGTGCTCAATACACCAGGACGCTGATACTCAGAAACCTGGAAATTTAAACTTTTAGCCAGTCAGCTACATCAACTGCAAATGGGAATGTGGATCATCACCTTTTTCTCGAAGAAATTAGTCTTTCCATCGATAGAAATGTTCTCCATGAAGTCAAAAGGATTCTTCGACTTGTAGATCTAAAAACGAATACAGTAAACGATAAATCTAAGCGACGTAAGATACAACACACCTTTTCGCAGCCAAGCTCAACAAGCAGATGATCTGCGACGTATTCTATGTATTGGCACATAAGTCGACAGTTCATTCCAATCATATCTACCGGCAGAGATTCTGACAGGAATTCCTGTAAGGTTCCCAATTAGAACACATATTAGAAGAATAGTTCAACCTTCGTCTATCAGCAAGAGTCTGATAGCCTTATGAAAAACTAAACTGTAGTAAAACGTGAAAGCACACCTGTTCGATAGCGACGGCATCTCTAATAATGTAATAGATGCGTTCCTGACTCAGCTTATTTTTGATATGCGAATACATCAGACATGCGAAATCGCGATGAAGCCCTTCATCCCTAAACGAGCTGTTTATTCAGAGGATATTTTATGAAGACTCTTAAATGTTTATGGATATGTGAATGAGTGCAAACATAGGACGGCCCAAAAGATGCGAAATCTGTTTTTGAGCCGTTTCAAGTTGATTCGAAAAGAAATCTACGTTTTAGGTTCTGCAAACTTACCTTGAAATAAGCTCGTTAGAATGAGTGAGACCAGGCATCAGTCCCCTCTTCTTCAGCCAGAAAATGGATGCGAACGACCCAGAGAAAAATATTCCTGTAGACTCAACATGAAGCCAAGAGAATAATCAACACTGATATTGCCAACCTACCCTCCACAGCAGCAAATGCTATGACTCGCTCAGCAAAAGGAGCATTGTGGTCTGCAATCCATTTTAACGCCCATTCAGCCTTCTTTGCAATGCAAGGGAACTCGAAAATCGCATTGAAAAGGATGTTCCTGAATATTTGGATTGCCCTCCGTACTAGCTTTTGAGACACCATATATTTACCTTTCCTTCTCATCTCTGATATAGGTCTCAATAAGCTTACTATACATTTCAGAGTGAATATTTTCGATGGCAATTTGAAAACCGTAAAAGAATCGAGCCTCAGGAACTTGAACTTCTTTGGAAAAGCGTTCCACCTAAAGTGTGATTTAATTAGTTAGAAAAATAATTCGAAGTGATTCCCACTCAAAACTTCTCCGTGTTTCAGGAATACAAAAATACCAACCAAATTCTCATTGACTATACCATCAGAAGCGGCGAAGAAAGCAAGCACACGCGATATGAAGAACCTTTCATTATCGGTCATCTTCTCCCAGTCAGCCATGTCCTTTGCGAGATCGACCTATAAAAAGGATAGTTATTCTAATAAGGAAGCCTACGAATTCCTGACCCGCTTACCTCTTCCACAGTCCAAAATGACGCAACAGCTTTTTTATAGAAGGCCCAAATGTCATGATACTTGAGGGGGAAAATGACAAATCTATTCGGATTCTCCTTCAACAAAGGCTCCTCTTCGTTAGTAGCATGTGATGACGACAACTGAAACAGAAAGTGAATTCGGTGCCAAGCGTTCGCTATCTCACTCCACATTTCTCTTAATGATCGTCCCTATTCCGAATGAGCTATTTCATCAGAAAACAGCATTGAAAACAACTTACTATTTGCATAACCTGCGGAACTGTATCCCCTCCAGACTTCTGTGGAGCGGGCTCGTTAGTATCCTAAATAGAAAAAGTGACCAACTACAAAACTAGGCCGGTACAGCTGCTACTATTATACATACCATATTTTCTTTGTTCTCATAAATAACGTTCATTTGAGTTTCTCCAAGTGTCATAGTTCGTAATGTTATCAGCTTAACCTGCAATCAAAAGCCGTCGATAACAAGGATTCGACAACACGACGACCTTATTCTTAGCGATGCTCCTTTTGAACCGGTCCAACGATAAAATAAACACAGGGTGTTTTTTCTTCAGGAAAAAATTAACGTCAGAGAAGATCAGATTAACCTTATGGTGTTTCAGAAAGGAAGAAACAATGACAAAACAGAAACAATGACTCTACTTCAACTCAACTTCAGTTGACAAACATCTTTTACGAGGTTCTTTCGAAATTCCTTCGCAATAGTACACGACCACTAGTACACAAATAGTACACATTAGTACAGTACTTCGAAATACTAGGCCGTAAAACAACAAAACAAATAATTCCGCACTCGGCTGCTTCTCTCTTCATCGTAAACAAGAAAGAAGGACAAAAAAGAAAGAGAAGAAAAGCCATAGAGAATCAACTACGAGCTCGAAAGATTCCAATGAGCGAAAAGAAAGTGTTATAGTTCCCATGGAGCAAAGCTTGAACCAGATGGTTCTTTGAACGCAACTCGATTCCACACACAGTAGATGTCCATGAGAGTAGAAGACTTAGAAGAAAAATTAGATGGAATTGGAAACGATTTCAAAATCAAACTAATCTGTCATAGGAAATACGCGCCAATTCCCATGGAACAATCCATTGTCACTAGACAACTAACTAACACTAACAATTTAGAAGAAAGTTCTCATCTAGCAAGAGCTGCCATACACCAGGGTGGCACGGAGGACAATGTCGGCGGCATCGCCCTCGACTGTGCCGATGACGAAATCGGCGCCGCGGTTTTCCCGCGCTCCCATTTGGGGAGCGCCAATTCGAACAATTTGAATTTCTTCCCGACCGATGACGCATGACACCGACCGGGTAGGCGTTCACGTGAGGGGTTTCATCGTTGCAAAATGAAAGTTGCGGAAAACTCGTTGATGAGAGTAAACAAAGGGCAGGGGCACTCAGCGCTGAACGATTTTCCGCCATAGTAATGAAAGTTGGTCCGTGTGATCTCTATAGTGTCGGAGTTCCAGATTCTCATACACCAAGTTCCGGCATAATTACGCTGACAAGTGACTATGAACGGATCTCCAACTCATCTGTACCTCAACCGAGAGAGGAAACAGGACCTCCTACCGCAGAAATACAAAGCTAAAATGATAGGTGAAAAAACAGCCGCGACCCAAGTTTGCACCATTTTTCAGCCAGAGGACTTAACTGCAACTTGGCTTAGCTTCCGGTTCTGACTGATTCATTTAGAAAAAATCTGTAGAACACGAAAGAGTACCCTGAGACTGGTGCTTGTTCTCGAAGAGGCTGTTTTGTTGACCAGACACGTTGTAGGAGAACGAAAAACTCAAAGTCAGAAAATTAAATGTGACTCTGCCTTAGTGGGTCCAACCCACTTAATTTTACGTTTAACTCGGTACTGTGAAATCCAACTTCTTTCGGGCACACCCTTTGTGACTACAGCGCCTTTATATAGAAGAACAAAAGATAAATGAATGCAATAATAGGTCTACTTCCTAAACCGAGGTCTTGGGGCAGTGAGGTCCAGTGACGGACTCAAAACAAGGGAAGGAAGCAGCACGAGCTCGATCAATTCGGAGCACAAGCCCTGCAAGTCTTTCGAAATCCCGTCGTCGGAAAGAAATTACGTCGGCGGCTGCGTCGCGTGTTGATGCCAGAGCGCGACAAACTGTAGCGCAAGAGGATAAAATTGGAAACGGGCTGAATTTGTATATTTCAGCCATCTGCTCTATTATTGCACAAGGCCCTCAGTAGGCTTATTGATTGATTGAGACGGTTACACATCGATTGTTTCGGGCATAGTCGAGCATGTGGTGAAAACGAGGTAGGCCCGCTCCACTGAGCCCTCTGAAACCAAGGACTATGGCGAATAGAAGGATGGGCCGCAGGCTTTGATGACCTTGGTGGTGCTGAAAAACGATTCTAATGCAGGAGGTAAATTTCTTACTCAGGCCTGACAAAGTAGGAAAACCTGGGCAGGTGAGATGCTGACCTGGTGGACAAAAGCTAGGATGGAAGAAGAATCAACCACCACACCGCTGCTTGTCGCAGAAATGGAATGGACGGCTTGCGCGGGCAGTGAATGGGCCAGCTTTCAATGACTTCGGCGTGGCTTCGATGTAGGTGAAGCGCAGAGAAGGGAGAGTAGCCGAGCTCGTAATGGTACGTTTCATAGCTTTTTTATGTTATAATTGTGTATTTTTTAACTAACTTCAGGAAGGAGAGGAGCTCCGGAGTGGGTGAGTCAATTGGATGTTCAATTCCTATTTCATCACAATTTTTTGCACGAGATAATCATCCTACCCACCCCGGAGCTCCTCCCCTTTTTAAAATTAGGTGAAAACAACATTCTTTTTGGCTAAAAAACATCTCTAAAAACAGGCAAGGTCGGCGACTCCTCAATTTTTGCGTTTTAGCCTTCAGTGATTCAAAAGAGCACTGGTCCCCCTCCCCCTTCACGCTGTTATTTGAGCGTTCTCTACGCCCTACCTGGGATGTTTTTCGACTCAACAACACCCAATAAGGCGTCTTTGGAGGCCACAGGCTAGATATCGTTGGAAATCTTCAGAGCCATCTTTATCGTGAACGCTGCTTTTAACAGTTAGGTGACTGAAGTTAGACGGGTCCTAGATGATTAGTAACAGAATCGTGATAGCATTTGCTAACGGCTGATAAGAAGGCTTGGTGAGTCAGAAGCACTACATCCAATATGCCCTACGTATTATCAATAAACTTTTGGCAGTTTTGTAAGTGATGCAGAGTGTGGCGGGATCAAATCTGGTCGGCACTAGAACAAGTAATTGATAACGGCTAATATTGGCCGAAGACGGCATGACCCACTAGTTCCGCTCTGCCCTTTCTGTAATAGTTAAGCCTCGACACAAGTCAGGCGCACTTTTCTCTTTACATTCCTTGTGCAAGTTAAGTGTTCTTCATCTGTGACTTATGCCTCGGTCAAAATGTGTTGTTTTTGGTTTTTTGTTTATGATTTCCTTTACGGTTCACTATCCTTTTTTTCTTTGGTATGTAACGAAGTTGAAGGCGCAGTTCACGAAGAAAAATGGTTTCTGAAATTTCTCCATAGGATGAATTCGAGGCCCCTCCTGATACCTATGTGCCGAAGTCAGGTCGTGAAAAGTCCTGAATAGGGCACAATAAGGGGCCAGACGTTGTATCGTGTGAATGCCACACCCACAGCGGACGAGTCATAGAAGCTGCACTACCTTAAGGAACTCTCATGCTGGAAGTTTAAACGAATTGTCATGACCTATGGCGACAGTGGAAGGCAGTTACAGACAATTTTAGCTTGATATGGTCACCTCTTGTAACAACTGAAATCTCATCCGAATACCCCTTCATGCCATTTCCGCCATGGTAATCTCGTACAAACTCTATTTCCATTACTTTTGAGAAGCCTGATTTTTCGCGGAGTAGGCGGATTTTCTCGTTTTCTTCGCCACCGATGCACTTCTCTACATCAACACTTCCTCTTTTCAACTTGAAAATTGGGACCTCAAAATTATCGTAAACTGTCCCTTTAAGTTAACGTTGACATCGGCTCACTTATCGTGTTTGTAAGATCATACAGTTGTGATCTTTCAAGTACTCAAAGTTCATCGCACTAATTACTGCGTGTGAAAGTAAACTCTTCATTGCTGTTGGTATTACCCATACACAATACGATTTTTCTCATTTTTCTCAAACGACTCTTTTCCTCATTTTCTTTCTCACCTGCCTTTTTTCACGTTTTCCGTTCATTCCTTCACAATGCATATTTGATCAGCTGAAGATGAGCATATTCTTCCCAGCATTCTTTATAAACGGGAAGCAGGACGGATCTTTTTTACATTCATTCTCCACCTTTGTCGGTATGTGGTGGAGGTCACTTCGATACCTCGGCTCAATACTTTGTTTCAGGCAATATACAAGAAAGTGCATCGCAGAGGCGATGCAGGCGCCCAAGGATCCATCCCAGCGCGTCTAGCGTCAAAGAAGAAGACGTCAGAGTGAATCTTCACTTCAAAAGGATGCACGCTTGCGGAGGGATATCTCCCGCCGTCGGCAAAGGCGCGGCAGAGAAACCGTCCAAGAGCGAAGTGAAAGATTACGGCAGCTATCACGAAGCCAACAGCGAAGGCGAGAACGAGAAACCAGAGATGAACGAGCTGCACGAGAAAGGGATGATGCTGAACTTCTACGACGGATGCGTGAACATGAAAGCTGTGATAAACGAGCTGCACGACGCAGGGAATAAGTGGAACGCCACAGGCAAATGCGAGCAAGAGAGAGCAATGAGCAAAGAGCTGCACGAAAAAAGGATGATGCTGAACGCCTACGACGGATGCGCGAATGAGAAGGTAGCGAAGTAAGGCGTGTTCGTCTCGCGAGTAATGCTGAGCATCACCGAATGTTACGCAGTCCACCGTAGAGAGTGCGTGGAGTAGCCACGAGGAATCGCCTCGCAGTATACAGTTACCTCGGTGGTTTGGACTATAACTGTGAGCATTGCGGCGCACAACATTTCCTCTGTGAAGTCAAGCCTCAACGTCCGGAGCTATTTTCCGGGTGCTGCGACTTGGGTCGTTTCAATTTGAATTTCTTCGGAGAATTTCCGGACATATTACGTAGACTTTACGTTCGAGACTCTACATCACGGATGACGAGCAGCGAATTCAGAAGAATTTTTTTCGAGAACATTAGATTATTAGGTTGGAAGGAAAGTCCTGCGACACAATGAAGGCCTTCTTCAAATCATTTCTTAAACTTTCCAGGCCAATCAATTTTCGGAAATATATTTACCAAAGAAGTCAACAACCTTCCATTATCCTTTGAGTAAATCACTGATGCCTTTTATCCAGGAGTGAGGAAGCTGTGACTCGAAGAAGTGATTGACTGCCGTTTTCAAATCACATTAAGTTACGAATTTTTTTAGCACAACGAGATGCTCAAGAAGGCGGAGCGCATGGTAGATAAAAGGGGCAACACTTGGTGAGTACGACTGATGAACAACCTGGAACCAATTGGAATCGTAGAGCTTTTGACGCGTGTTTAAAGCGAAATTGCGACGTGCGTTGACCCTCTGTAGAGACCTGATTTTCGGTTTTGATCGTCCTTCTCTATCCCCGTTGGCCAAATTTCGGGGTTCATAAGGGTAACCGATAGCTGTGTCCATCTAGTCTGCGTTTAGCAACTCATAGTGGATGAATCCCTTCAACCTCTTTCAAACTAAGGGACGATGCTTTCGTTACTTCAAAAGCTAGTATCTCCTCCAGTGAAGCGATCCAACCGATTGTTGACCGTTGATCGGTGAGCAGTGCCAGCATTGATTAGGTTACTGATAATTTGAGCTGCTACACCCCCATTTTTCCCTTGGTGTGCTCAGAAGAAGGTGATGGTACGAATCGGGTGTTGTCCATTCATTGACCGTAATGCTGCTAAAGCCCACACGCGTGCCCTTATTCACTCATGTGTTGATCACCTGAGGAATGTCCTACAAGTTTATCACCCTTGCTACCGTGTTCACACTGTTGATACAAATTGTTGACGCTCCAAATTTTTTGTCGCAGGACTTTCCTTCCAACCCAATAGAAGCTCCAGTTCTGCGCTGGCAGTGGCGTCAATGGGAGCGCAAATTGACACCATAGGGTACGTGGGCCGTATTGTTATAAAATATATGGCCAAATTTACCACCGGATAGGACCCCTCCATCCGAGAGAAGGAGAGCAACGTCACTATGGACAGATCTATATTCTAGACCTAGAAATGGCTCCTGGCCAACGTCTTGGAAACCCAAGGATTGTGGATTGTGACCCAGATTTGATGCGTTCTCTAAGCTAGCTGCTGTCGGAAGTCATGCACAGTCTCTCAGGATTATGAGAGAAATCGACAGGCCGAAAGCGCAGTCGCAACAAGAAAAAATTGTACTTCTCTCAATAGCCGGATAATATTTTAGAGGAACAGTGAGAGCGGACTGAGGCGCGGCCAGTACGACCTGCCGACGGCTAGTGAAGTTGTCACGGACGCGACCAGAGCATGAGGAAAACATAAGCACAGTTCCCATGCGTTCCAGCTTAGATCTGCGACCGTGATAACCCGAGCATACCGAATGTCAGTATATAAATGAACAGAGCATCAGGAAGCGTTCCACTCTTCCTTCTTAGCTCTCAAGATTCGTTTCTCATTTCCTTTAGTTATTCTATAGCATTGTTGGTACTGTGTTGATTTGAATTGATCAACATTCAGATCATCATTAGCGCATTTATTCGTACTTAGTATCTTATAGCATTTGTTCATGTTTAGTGTTTTAGAGCATTAATCACTTAGCATATTTCACCATTGTGCTCAGTAACATCGTGCTTTATCTCTCTCCTCTTATGCTTTAATTCACTTATATTCTCATTAAGCTTTAGTGCCTTGATCTCTTGAGTATTGTACTGTTCTGTTGATTAATACAGTTTAATTACCCAAGTTTGAGTTGAGAGTGCATCACTGAACCACACGTTCAAACAACTGGTGCATCGGCCGGGAATCGAACCCGGGCCGCTCGCGTGGCAGGCGAGCATTCTACCACTGAATCACAATTGCATATGGGGGGAGAACGATGACGTGCCGCCTACAATGCTCAGTTCATCTTCGAAACGCCTCTGGAGAACAATTCCAGAATATACGTGATATTGACAAGATACGCGATCTTCTTACGTACCCTCTTCTCTTTCCTACCGGAGAAGGCAGATGGGAGCCATCCAGACAAAAAAATGGTTTTCGGCTTTCACAACGAAAGTTCTATGCGTATCTATCATCAGTGCGAGACTGATTCAATCCAATTTTGCACGCTGGAAAGCTCTTCCAGCAATACACAGTCGACGCTTACGTAAAAATAGAGCAAAATCGGTTCAATTCCACGAGAAGGAATCAACTCAGTTTGCGACCAGACTCATACAGAGGTCTGCAGATTATGTGGCTGTGGAGGACTTCAGTGGTCCTCCGAGAGCCCGTGTCATTTTACCGTCGTCCTTTTTCGGTGGATCACGCTCCATGCAGCAGTCATATCAGGGCGCAATGGCTATAGTTGCACGTCATGGTAAGCCAACCTTGTTTCTGACGAAGACGTGCAATCCACAATGGAATGAACTCCAAGGAAATCTTCTCAAAGGAAAGCAGCATCGGATCGTCCTGATTTGTTGGCGTAATCAACGCCAAGGTGCAAGAAATTTGCTCCGACCTCTCGTGAAAAAATGTTCTTGTAGAAGTACAAGCTTATGTGTATGTGGTCGAATTTCAAAAGCGAGGCCTCCCACATTGCCACATGTTACTCATAATGAAAGAAGAGTGGAGAGGGCAAACGGTGAACGATGTGGACCGATTGATTCGTGCGGAAATCCCTAACCCTGCAGAAGAACCGGTACTTCATGCTTCTGCAATGTCGCACATGATCCACATGCGATGTGGACAGAGGGACTCTCCTTGCATGCTACCCATTGGATTATGTTCGAAAAATTCCGAAGCAATTAAGGGAGAGTACCTCAGTGGACGTTGATGGTTATTCAGATTACCAACGTCGGAACCTTCATCCCTCCGAACAATGTGGCATAAGGCGACCAGTGGGTATTACCATCAAACCCTTACCTTCTCACGAGATTCGATTAACATGTGAATTTGCAGGTTTGCGGCATGATATCGGCGGTCAAGCACCTCTACAGTATGTATACGGGTCCGGGAACTTCTCCCCTAACACGGCGTCGCACACGCCGCACCCGCCGCCTATCGCAGGATTGCGATGGAAGATTGGAGCGCGCAATTTGTGTGGTGGGGAGTCCTTTAAACATTTGAATTGGCCGGCCGCTCTCTTCAGTTCCAATGCGATTCTGATCGTCGTTTATATAGGAGGAGTTATTTGAATTAATCAAGTCTAATAAACATGAAAACTAAAAAGAAACAGAAGAAAAAACGATAAAATCCAATGAAAAAGCAAGCCAGTCAAGGAAAAATTCCGCGTCCTATCGATTGGCGGGAGTACGGTAATTGCAGTGACGTTTGCCGCATGCCGCAAGGGAGAATGCCGCGATAGGGGAGAAGTTCCGTTACCCGTATGTATACAAGGGCCCCGATCGTGCGCGGATCAACATCGAAGGCAGTCCAAATGGAAACGAAACAACGGATGTTGATGAAATCAAACAGCACTTGGATGCTCGCTATGTGTCCGCCCCAGAAAGCATGTACAGCATTTTCAGCTTTGATATGCAGGATAAGTCGCACTCGATCGTCATGCTAGCTGTACACTTACGGTTTTATTCGTGCAAGGACGGGAGCAACAATACTTTGATCATGCACGTACATCATTTACAACTCTTACGGCATACTTCGAGCTAAACAGGCAGTATGCCCAGATGGGTGTTAATGTACACCACGACTCTGCGACTGATCCTTGGAAACTTTACTACTACCAGCTCCCTGAGTATTTCACATTTAAGCCACGTCGTGGTTGGAAAGCGAGGGAACGCTCTGGAAAATGTATTGGAGGGATGTGCACCGTTCCGCTTCGATACACCGAACGATAATGCCTCCGAATTCTGCTACTGAACACGAAAGGTAAATTATCTTTTGAAGACCTACGAGCAGTGGACGGCATTACTATGATTCGTTTGCTGAGGCGGCCAGATGTGCAGGATTCCTCGATGATGGCAGATACTTCCAGCAAAGCCTGCAGGAGGCAGCTCACTACCATTCAGCAGCATGCCGCTGGAGTTTTTTCGCCTGCTTACTTTGTTTTGCGTGAATAGTTCACGCACAGGATTTGTGGAGCGAATTTGTCCAAGCAATGTCAGGTGACTTCTTCTACCAGGGAATCGAACGTGAGCATACTATGGCACATGCGAACTTAGATGTGCTGACAGCAAAAGCCGCTTTGGAAGCTGACGACAACCTTCTGAAGGATATCATGCAAAACAGTGAAGAAGGTAAGATGATGATTATTGGTGGAGATTTCCACCAAGTCCTGCTAGTAATCGAGCATGGTGGAAGACAGGACTCCGTTGAAGCCTGCGTTAACGAATCCGCTCTTTGGTCGTTGTTTACCATTCACCATCTGGACGTCAACATGAGAACAGGAGACGCTGGAAACGACTGGCATGAACGCCCTCTCGAAATAGGCAACGGGGACTGCATCGGTGCCGACGAGTGTGTGCAGGTGCCTGAAGAAATGATGTGTTTTTCAGATATTGTTACGGAGATATTCGTGGCCACCCTCGACTCGGATAGGAGTCCGAATTGTACGAGTGTGCCATCCTTCGACCGAAGAATGATCACGTACAGCGTTTAAATGACACAGCCTGCGTGTAGAGAAAAAACTGGGGGCGAAAAAACTTACAAAAGAGTCCATGAAGCTATTTACTTGGAAGGGCAGTATAACCAACTTTTCCAGCAGAAATACCTGTATTCTTCGAATGGGACAATTGTTATGCTTCTGAGAAACCTCGATGTGTCCAATGGACTTTGTAATGGAACACGATTGAGAATCGAAACACTAGGACGTTACACACTCGGTCGCACTCATCTGCGGAGACAGCAGGCCAGCTTGCCATCATCCCAAGAATCGGCAACTACTGGGGAAAACGAGTCCCTTTTCGCCTCTGCAGACGACAATTCCCTGTGCGAGTAGCCTTTGCAATGACTATTGATGCAGCACAAGGGCAGTCTTTCAACAAAGTGGGTGTATATGTTCCACACGATGTTTTTTCTTACGGTCAGTTATACGTTGCTCTATCGCGTGCGAGGACTCCCTGTGGAATAAGAATCAACTCATCTAAAAATGCAATCAAGAACATCGTATTTCCTGAAGCTCTACTATGAGCATTCTTAGGTTAGTTCAGGAGAAATATTAGTGCTTCCACCTGACGAAATTATTATTGAAATTGCAGAGACAACCACTCTACCAGAATCTCATTTCTCCGTCAAAATCTCAAGATGCTATCCGTTCTCCTCTATAAAGTGAGCGAGTTTACTAGAATTCGACTTTCTCCAGTTCACACACTTTAACATGTCAGAAGAACATCCAACACTTCACATGCCATGATATGATAACAATTCCCCAGAATCTAAACTGTATTTCAGTACCAACAATTCTGTCCACTTTGCCGTCATTTCGCCTGCACACAAGATACTTCTCACTATTCTTCAATAACGTGAGTGCTAACTGGATATAGGTTTTACTCTGCATTTTTAAAACTTTTCACGAGTCCATCGGTGTAACTCTCTACACAGCAACACTCCAGTCATTTTCCACAATGTAAAAATTGCTCTATTTTAGCATCAACATTCTGTCCACATTGCCGCCCTTTCGCCTGCACAAAAGAGACTTCCCATTGTACCCTTTTAAGTGGGTGTCCACAAACCTCAATTTGTGTTTTTAAGCTTTCCCAAAAGTTCCCAAAAGCCTTTTGGAGTCACTCTTTCTTAAAAAATCGAAATCGACTTCTACTTTAGCGTCAAGATCTCGCTCCACATCTCCGTCATTTCGTTTGCACACCGTAGGCTTTCCGATGCCTTCTCCAAAGTGGGTGTCCACTGAATGTAAAATTTATTTTGCATTTTTTAGCTTTCTCAAGTTTCTAAGGGTCACTATCTATCTAAGGGTCACTATCTACGCAGTGACGTTCCAGTCATTTCTTAAAATGTCACAATTGCCCTACTTTAGCATCAACATCGCCCTTCACACCGTCACCATTCCGCCTAAACAAAATGGACTTGCCATTGTCTTCTCTTGAGTGGGTGTTCCGTAGCTATAAATTCCATTCTGCATTTTTTAGGCTTTCTGAAAAGGATCAGTATTTCCTAGAACATCAAAATTGAACTCTACTCCAGCATCGACTTATTTCTCCATGTCATCCATATTCCGCCTGTATACCAGAGACTTTCCATATTTTTCAAGAGGGTGTACACCAGACGTTAAACTGTCTCTGCACTTAAGCCTTCTCAAGAGCCTTTTAGAATCACTTCCGAAATGTCAGAATTGTCTCACTTAAGCGACAACACCACTCTCCATGTCGTCCATATTCCGCCTGTATACCAGAAACTTTCCATTCTTCTCAAGTGGTGTCCACTAGATGTAAAAAATTTCTGCAATTTTTTAGCTTTTTTCAAAAATCTTCCAAGATCGGCCTCTCTCAAAACACCAAAACTGAATTCTATTTTAGCAACCACATCTCTGTCCATATTTCGTCGTTATTTCTTCAGCACAAAAGGGACCTCCCGTCATTCTTCCTAAAGTGGGTGTAATCTAACCGTAAATTCCATTTTGCATTTCTTAGACTTCAAACGTCGTTCAGGTTCAGACTTTCCCGAAACATCGAAGTTGATCTCTATTCCAGCATTAACATCTTTTTCCACATCACCGTCATTTTGCCTACACACCGGAGTCTTCCAATTGCTCCCTCTTAGGCGAGTGTCCACCAGTTGTGTTTCATTCTGCAGTTTTTAGCTTTCGAGATCACACCTAACAAAGTGACGTTCCTTCTGATTTCAAAATACCAAAATCGAACTATTCTAGCATCAACATCGCTGTCCACATCGCCGCCATTTTGCCTGTATAACGGGGACCTACCGTCAATATCCCTTAAGTTGGTGTCCACCAGTCGTGAACTTCATTTTGCAATTTTATTCTGCAGTTTAAGTTATGCACGCTGTCAGGTGGACGCCAGGAGTTGTTTTCTATTGGTTGAATGAAAGAGATACCAATAAAAACAGCTTTATCTCAACAACACAACAAAACAATCCGTTTCACAGTGCAAGATCTGGATCACATTGCGATGCCATTCGGTGGACCAGAATTTGGAGCTCACTGTTGCCACTTCGTAATATCCTTGATATGGCAACTTGCGTCATAAATTGACGTTTCGTCCTCATAGAATAAACTTCAAAGCGTCTCATTCGATCTGAGACTTGCAGAAATCACATCAAATGTAGCGACTGTAAACATTTGCTCATTCTCTATTGACCCATTACAAGGAGTAAGATCTCACCTGCCTATGGCTTGATGTCTGTGATGCCTTGTATCTGGTCAACCTCATCAGGAATCCAGTACAAAAAAGCCACCCAGTAGAGGATGTTGAATAAGACGTACAATGATGGGAAAATGACTTTGGATACGTCATCAACGCGATTCACCACCTGAAACCATTCACTTTTGGCTGTATTCTTCACCAGTCGGGCCGCCCGGCTAACGCCTAATTCACTTCGATCCTTTCACATCCTGCACTATCTACTGGAATGCTCAGTTGTTAGTATGAAAAACATAGTAGACTTATTGGCTCTCGCCTATCAGTTTTTATTAGTATCTAACAGTTTTCCGAAGTGCCAAAGCTCTGCCGTTAACAGGAAGTAAGAAACGGTTCCTGTGGCCCTTGCCTTTTAAGGCTCTTTATCAACTCCTTCTGATTGTTATCACCATCAGTGTTCCTGTCCTGCTTCCTGTACTGCTACCAATTTTGAACGCTTTGCGTTCGCTGGAACAGGAGTTATGAATTTGCGACCTAAAATTTCCATCGCGCACGCCATGCCTCCTGTGGGCGGAGTCCGGTCATGCCACCTGCCATAAGTGTTTTCGTACCGCCCTTGTACTTCCACCAATTTTGAACGCTTTGGGTCCACTGGAACAGGAGTTATAAGTTTGCGAACTTTAATTTCTAACGCGCACGCCGCACTCCCTGTGAACGGAGTCCTGTCCTGCCACTTACAGTAAGTGTTCCCATCCTGCCCCTTGCTCCCACCAAATTTGAACGCTCTAGGTCCACGGGGACAGGAGTTATGAATTTCCGGTCAGACACATACACCGACACACACACAAACACACACAAATACACCGATACACCAACAGACACACTTAGCGAATTATATCAAGTAGGATATTTTGTTATAGACAACGCGAATCATATCACTCTGAATTAAGCAATACCTTTGTTACTAATGCCATTTCATACCTCGCATGGAGTTCCTGGCTTTTAATCTCAATATGGTGAATTAAAAACTCGTTAACCATATGTTGTCCATAAAACCTTAGAACTGACTCTATGCAGGATCAGAAACGCTTCCGAAGTGATGATCCACTCTACTCTTCACTGAAACTGCTTCGAAAACTCACCTTGGCCGGATCTTTCATCTTCAGCTTTCTCCTCGCCTTGGCTGCCTTTACAGCCATTCGGTAGAACACTGAAAAAGCTAAAGGATTCTGCGGTCTCAGAGCTCTTGACTGCAATTTTATATGCGGCACTATTTACCCTTTACTGCCCCTCCTTGTCGAGAGTGGGCTGGATTTCTACCGAATTTTTTCAAAGAAGATGAAGCCGGCGTACAGGGGTATTTTGACCCGTATAACACGAATATCGCATCCACTTGTCATAAAGATGCCCAGCGCTCGCGCTACAGGCGCTGGAGCCAAATCGCTGGGTCACCAATCCTAATGAAAACTTGCCCCTAACTAGTGTCCTCGGCATTTTCATAATGTGTGGATGCGATATCCGTGTTCTACGGGTGAAATTACCCCTCTGGGCAAGTTTCTAGTCGGTTTCATCATCTTTGAAAAAATTCGATAGAAATCCAGCCCATTCTCGACAAAGTGGGGCAGTAAAGGGTAAATAGTGCCTTATATGCTAATCACTTGACTTTATTTAAGAAGTAAGCAGGCTGTACTTTCAAAAAAAATTAGTTTTTCTAGAAGATACACCATGTGCACTGGTTGGCAGAGGTTCTCAGGATAAGCTGCACGTTGGGCATAGCTGTTTGATGCACGCTAGCCATGTCTTTTCGCTCCATAGTTAGCGACTGCTGCTGTACATAATCAACTCACGCATTAGTGATCTCGAGTCGAGATGTTAAGTTCGCTACTGGGACATGTCTTACCGGGTGCCTGGCCACGTGTCGACAACGCAGGATAGATTGCTTTCAGGGCAACGTGAGCGAGCGAATCCCACGGTGTCCAGTGTTGTCAATACGTGGCCAGAAACCCCGTCAGTCGGTCGGTGGAGACAATGAACTCCGGTGGAGTCTAAATGCACTCTGTGCAAAAAACCTTGCCTCAGAAATCTCAAACGCTCGCCCATAAACACGCAAAAGCACGTGGTGATGCCTGTTCTTCAAAGGGATGCCACTGGGAACTGCTTACTTTGTGGGCGGAACTGGCCGGTGACATTCGAATGCAGGCGGCAGGCCCCGTGATAGGCCAGCCTACGAATACCGACGCATCGAAAGGTAATGTCACTATAAGAATCTCGAAGTAATGCTACGTCGTCGGAGCCAACGCGCACTCGAAAAGCCCGGTGAGTGGAAAGTATGCAAGGGTCCTGGTGCAAGGAGGTCATCGGGGGGCGACAAGACTAGTCAAATATCCCGCAACGTATGAAAGACTCGCGGTGCGACGGCAAACCTTAGCACCTTAACGGGACGCTCGCACGAGTTAGCGGGAGCTCCATAGCGTCAACAAATTGATTTCTGTGCAGAAAACGAGGTGGTCCTGCTTTAAGCCGTGGGACGTTGGCCACGGCTTTAAAGCCGTCCCAAACCATCTACGGCGTCAGGATGATTGTATCTGAGAGCTTCCGTGATTTGATGGTGAACATGGAGCGCTTCGATGACCGCTGAAAGGATGAAATCAGCTCACGATGAAAATGGCTCAGGAGGTTTCCGCCTGGGTGAACCTGTGGCCCCTCGTATACCATTAGTCAGTTGCACAACAACCGAAATCTCGTCCAAATACCCCTTCCATTTTACTTCCGTGGTGCTAACCTCGTGTAAACTCTATTTTTACTGCTTCTAAGAAGCTTCATCTTTCACGGAATTGGCGGATTTTGTTGCTTGCTTCAATACCGCTGCACCATTAGCAACCAATACTTCAGTTTTTCCACTCAAAAAGGGTATCTCAGAGTTTCGTAAACTGTGTCTTTAATGAAGATCATAGACTTCATAGAACGCGAAAAAACATCATTTCTTTTCAGAGTATGCTCCACATGGATGCTGAAGGCTAGAACGGACAATGTCAGAGGTAGAACGCGTGAGAACAAAAAGCAATACCACGCATTTCTTACCGAAAACACAACTGATAAGTGGCAGAGCTTTCAGATAGCGAAGAAAGAGGCAGAGAAGGCCGATACTTCTACGAAGGCAGCTCGTTCTGCTAATCTCAACGAGAGGCTCGAGTCTCGCGATGGTGAGCGGAAGACTCTCAAAGACGACTTATCGACTCTCAAAGACCTACTATTTCCACACCAAGGACATGAAAGGTTCCACGGCATGGATGAGGGAATGGTCACCTCCTGAAGGACCGAAAGCAAACATTGAAGCGATGGCGAGAGTACCTCGAAAGCATGCCAACGGTCGAATTTGCTTCTACTACCATTCCTTGCGCTCCACAAGTTCACGGCCCCGTTTAGAGGATAACCGTAAGGGAGGTTATTCGGCTATGAAGAGGGTAAAATAAAGCAAAGCAACTGACCCTGACGACTTAGCGGCGGACCTGTGGAAATCGAAAGGTTGGAATCCTGCAGGATTGTTAACGGAATTCTTCAACCAGGTCGTTGCAGAGAAGAGGGTGCTTGAGAGCTGGCAACAGTGCACGACCATTCCCATCTGGATGAGGAAGGGCAGTTTTGGGACTGCATTAGCCATTAGCCAATTCGCATGCTCTCGCACAGCATGAGAACCTCCTAACGAATTGAAGACATGCCATATTTTCCGCTATCCTTCTTCTAAGAAAGAAGTCTCCTTCTTCTTCAACCTCTATTCCTTTTTTCAGGTTCCAAAACGTTTCTGATCGACGTTGTGAATTTGTACAGAGCACCTTCTACGTGTTAGCATGTCCTGCCTATAGTAAGCGGAATTTGAGCATGCCTTCCATACTTTGAAGTGTGTTTCTGCACGCGCTGCTCATCTGGGCCGTACACAATGCCATGCTCTTTTGCTTTTTTAAAGCATAGTGCAACTTCTCTGCTGATCCACTGCTTACCTGCTCGTACACTTCACCGAACTTCTCCCCTATCGCGGCATTCTCCCTTGCGGCATGCGGCAAATGTCGCTGCAATTACCGTACTCACCCCGCCTCCCGCCAATCGGTAGGACGCGATATTTTTAGTTGACTGGCTTGTTTTTTCATCGGATTTTATGGTTTTCTTCCGTTTCTTTTTAGTTTTCATGTTTATTAGACTTGATTGATTAAAATGACTCCTCCTATATAAACGACGATCAATACCGCATTGGAATTGAAGGGAACGACCAGCCAGTTCAAATAATTAAAGGACTCCCTACCTCACAAATTGCGCGCTCCAATCTTTCATCGCATTCCTGCAATAGGCGGCGGGTGCGGCGGGTGCGACGCCGTGTTCAGGGGAGAAGTTCCCGGACCCACGCTTCACCTACCGTGGGCAAGCTCCAGTCGAATCATGCGGTCTAAGAGCTTGCATTAGTCCCTACATACTCAGATTCGGCTAAACTTTTTTAATTCTAATTTTGAGAAATGTGCCATGTAAGGTGGTAGTGTTCCCACCGAGCGCTAATACCACCGTACACAAGAAGGCGGATCGATATTTGCAAGTGGTATAAAGAAAAACTCACTTGACGACTGTTTTTTAGTCTTCTTTCTGAAGAAACAGGAATACCATGGGAGGTCTTCTTCCTCATCGAGCACCAAATCGTCAACCTTCAAGTAAGAAGGGAATTAAATACGACGCCATTTCTGTACGCTCTTTGAAGCAGCCTTCGAGAGTAAAAGTTAGGGCATCCAAGGCGGAGGAAGTAGAAACGAAGGAAATGCTTAAAAATGAACCTACTTGAATAGTTTCACGTCTTGCCCCCATCAGTCCAGCTGTGAACAGTCGCATTTTCTCCATCTATAATTCGATCAAAATTCAAAATGAAAGGATGAAGGATAAAGTTTTTGTGTATTGATCAGTCCTTCATGAGGGATGCGCTTCCATTCGGTTTCTATTCAGAAACATAGTGACGTATTGATTGCGTATGTTGCTTGTTCAATGACTTACTGTGATCAGTGGATGAACAAGTCAGCTATCCCGAACTTACCATTGTATATCGCTTGAACAATAGCCCAATAAATGAGTAAATGGATTTTCGTTCACGTCCCCACCCACCTCAGTGCAGGGCTCTCCCAGAATCTTTCCATATCCCTTCTATAACTTCAAAGCACTTCACTTTTTCCGACGTTCTGAAACGCGTTGAACAGTGGAGTATTTTTTGATAAAAGTACCTTACATTTGTATGCGCACCCCGCCTATCTTGGGCGGGGCCTCGCTGGGTTTACGCCCGCCTAATTCCATTTCTTATTGTCCTCCACGCCTTCGTTGAATCGAGTTACGAACTCAGGTGGAAAGTGATGCCCACTGCGAGAATGCTGTGCCCACTGGTGGTTAGCCTCCTTCATTTCATTTGCTAACCCATCCCCTCACCTTTGCTCATTTTTTGGCCGGTGTCTGGGCTCTTGTGAAACCTTATTAGGAGGCCTCACTCGAGGTACCGTCCAGCTCTGGCACATGTTCCGCCCCTGGAGCTCGGGGGACGGTACGAACGTGCGTCCGAGGGTGCGCGCGGCAAATTGCGCGGCGAGGTTCGTGACGATTTGTACGACTGCGGCGCCAAATTTCGGGGCACAAACTCAGAGTAGTTTAGTAGGGTCAGATGATCATCCTAATCCACTCTATTTCAAACTTGGGCCCCAATGTTAGGACGCACGTTCGTACACATACCCCTGGAGCTCAGCTGAGCTCACATATGCCCTGTTGATCCTGCCCTATGCCCGAACTATCGCAAATTTGGCCTGACTCTTCGAAGTGCTCCTTCAGATAATATCGAATCTCGTGGCAGTCAGAGAAACGATAAACAGACAGACAGCGCGTTATGTACTGTCAAGATCGTCAATGGCTAAAGGTAAGATGGTGTAGTGCGTGCCAAGTTGTGCTCCCACACACAAGATGTGTGGGCACATGCCAAAAAGCGTCGATCGCTAGAAACCAAAAATTGTTCTCATTCATCCTCTTGATAACGGGTGCTAGACTCCATACCAAACCAGTGCACCTAGCCTAGTCTAATGTTTCTTCTCATGTGTTGCCATTAACAGTGCCCTGCTGGGGAACGGAGATCTTCGTCGCAAAGTCAGCAAGGCTGATGTCGCCTCGTGATGGAGCAATGGCTTCTCCCAGTTCGGTGCCCTCTGTTCTACATCCTTCCCGTAGGGACGCAGAACAATCAAATGGGTAAATGTATCAACAATTTGTAGTGTGGCAGCAAATCTTTTTTACATTGTTCTGCCCTCTGTACGAATTCATCACCTTTTAAGCACGTCGCCAAAAAAAAAACGCAAATCGACGACGGTGTCCAGCGAGCGGAGATTGGAACACCTTTTTAGGTTATTATTGCGATGTGCGGAAATCCACTTGTGTTGATGGGTTTCTCATCAGCTAATACTATTTTCAGAAGTCTCTTCCCATGAACGGAGAGGACAAAAATGTTCGCTGTTCCTCAGTCAGCGTTTTCATCACGCAAAATCAATAGCCAAGTATTGCTCACGTCTAACTCATCTAACTCACCGCTCGGTTCGATTCCAAGCCTTTTAGATCGTGAACCTGCTTCCGAATATAGACGATTTGCGCATAATTAATAACGGCATATTCGACCATTGCTGCGAATACGAATCCGAAGCAGCTTCTTAAAATGATGTAGAAATTAGATTTTTCGAGATTATGCGAAAATGTTCAAACTCACAGAATATAGATGTCGAGCGCTGTCGAATGAGAGACTTTCGGCAGGTCGGTACGCAGCCCAAAGCCTAGAGTAGACATTGACAACACCGTCATAATTCCTGAAAATTCTCATTTTCATTTTTGCAATCGTTGTAATCACTGTATTCTGAATTTTAACCTAGAGCTACTCGAGCTGGTGAGGCCTCCTTGTTTATCCAGAATGACACCCATGACATCACCACGAGAAGGGTGCAAGGAGTATAGATTTGTAGTACGTAATAACCCTGTTGGCGTTGCAGCTTGAAATAGACTTTCAGAACAGAGATATCTGGAACATTTTTGATCATTTTTAACGTAGCGTTATTCTTCTAAACGCCTTCCTATAGAGTACCGCGCTTTAGCTTGTAAGCAAATTGTATTACTATCCTTTTTATACACTCGACATCTTAACCTAGGAAGGGGCCGAGTTCTCTTTTCTTCAATGACAACCATTTCCCGCTTTCTAGTTCTTAAAACGAACTACGTACATAGACGTTCGTTGAAGCCCTTTCTCCTTTAAGAGAGTGCAGGAAACTCATTGTTATCGCTTCACATGACATATTCTCATCAACAGTGTTTCTCTGGTTGCTCATTAGCTTGAGCTCACAAGGGAAGGATTTCCAATTCCCATGAATTCTTTAATAGAGACTTAGGTGTATCGATAGAGCTTGGAATGCTATTTAAAAATTGAGAGGGGACATCATGGTGCAGTGGAAGTGTTCTCCACATCTAGGCGAACGGTATGGGCTTTCTCCACTTTATTACTGTAACGGTAGTTTACTTTCATCATTGAAACACACGCAGCGAAGTAAAATCGTCTTGAGCATCACCCGGAATAAATACGCGTATAAGTCCAATATTGATGGACAGTCAAAAAAAAAAATGAAACAGATATAACGCGGAAAACGATTTGGAGAAAACCTTTTTGACAAGTGCGCTTTTTTCGCAAGTAATAACCGAAACAAAGTACTAGCTGAAATTAGTTATCAAAAACGGTATAGGAGCATTTATGTATAAGAGCATTTATTCGAGAAAAAGGACATTTTGGAATAACTGACGGTGCGGCTGGAAGCAAAGCGATACTGTCCGCCTGGAGGTGGAGAACTTTTCGCACTGCGCCACGACAACCTTTGCGGTCATTGCAGGCAAATGAGCATTCAATTGGCACTACCCCTCCATACTTCAATCGTGCAAACTTTATTGGTAGACTCATTCAGCAGTTTTAGTCTTTGAGTTTGTAAATATCATTAGAAATTCTATCGATAAACCTAGGTCTCTATTCAAAAAGGAGCTCCATGACAAGTTAGAACCCCTTCCTGGTCAGAGACCTATAGTGCTGCCAAAATGTTCCCCTAATTTGACTGTCACCAAGACAGTCACGACCCAATAGATATGCAATCGCGTTATGGACTCTAACGGTCTCCTGAACCTCCTGAACATCTTGAGTATTACAGCTAAATCAAATCACCCGAAAAAGGATGGCATGGAAGTCTATGCCCAAGAGGCACTCGCCGCATCAGCAGCGTATGGCGAAAGTTTCCTGAGCAATTGGGTTGCGCGATTTCTAGGTGAGATCTGATTTTACGGATTAGGCGTGGTCTCGGAAGATGGTCTGGTCATTACAGTTTGATAAAACAAGGCTATTATCAGGGATCAGATGCGCATGCGCGCGACCGTGCGCTTTCAGGCACGGATTCTGATTCCCGAGAAAGAAGCTTCTCATTATCTTGAGAGTTTCGAGCAGTATGTATAGCTACCGACCACGACTAAGAACTTACTTCGACCAATTTCTCGGTGATCGGAGAAGTTGTGCTCGGATTTGAATAGACCGAGGATCTTGTACTGCGAAAGCATGTTGCCCATTTTTGCGTCAAGTTCAACATCTTTCCAGTAGTAAACCACATCATTGGAGAAATAACCCAGAGATCCAATTTCAATGGGGCAAGCCTGAAGATTAAGATTATGACAAGAGATGTTTTACATTGTGAAAACACCAACAGAAAGGTTACTCTGAGGTAATTTTTTGGCTTGTTAACAACTTTGCCGAATTAGGCGTGCCCTATAAAACCCCTTTTTTTACTTAAAACAATATAAGCTGTACACGGCTATTTCAGGAAATGCAACCGGATTAATGTTTCAGTACGTCCGTCAGTATGCTATGTGCAGTGCAGTACGTCTTTGTAGACTTTCAGACCGGCACCGATGAAACTGTCGACGTCCTACCCTTGCCCGTGACTCCCTCGATTAACATCATTTTGTTGCTCTTATAAGACGACTTATAACGACTTTTTTTTATGAGGGATTGCACCTTCAAAGTCTCTGCCCAGGAGGCAATCTTTTGGTCGTTAAGGCTTGCCTGTGTCGTAAGAATTTCCTTGTCAAAGAAAGCGATGGAGAGATGTGTTTTTAAATCCTTCATTGTCCGTTGAGATCGGAAATGAAGGGGCATCCTTGCACACGATAGCAATGACGATGAAGCTTCTGCTAGATAAATCGCCCAATCGACCTGCACTCATGCGCTCTCGTCTTATTTCATCTAAAGTGATAGCTCTATCTAAGCATCCCACACTCCTCTTGATTACAAAGCGTGGGTGGCTGTGTGGCTTAGTGTTTAGTTGTGAGCTCTCCGGGATCCACTCTCCGGGTGGGCATGAACTGGCACTCCTGGCTTAAGGCCTATTTCTTTTGATTGACTTTCGCATAGTTTAGGCACTGGCGTTGAGAACGTATCTGTGGGGCGTTTTATTGTTACATTCATATCCCCATTTCATGCTATTCTTGATATTGTATTGATATATTCTTCTTCATGAGTTTGGCTGTCGCTGAATTTTTATTTCTATTTTTATTTTGTTTTTTTTTCGTTTTACTCAACCCATGATTGATGCCTACTTTTTTTGTATTCACTTGATGTTTGAATGTTACATTTACTCAATCTGTATTAGAAGTTTCCGTTCAGTGGCGCACGTATGTGCAGTGATCAAATAAATAAATAAATAAATAAATAAACATGTATGTAGTACCAGTTGGGCTCCTCATGTTAACACGTACGTCACAGCTTCACACTAACACGTACGTCACAACGAGGAACCGTGCCATTTTTTGGACCTGGCTTCACCCCGCAAGAATCTAGACTACAAGTGGTGGGGTATAAAAAGTACCGCCCACTTCAAGAACATTTCATCAATCGCGGACTCACTACCGCTTTCGTACCAGTGACGTTCTGCAGATGCTGTTAATACTCTTGCTTAGTCCGATTAGTTGCCTCAGTTCTACTAGCTGCCCATTATTTCTAGTGCCTGAGCTTTTTAGGACGTTTTTGACAGAGTTATAAAGTTGTGATCTTCGCACCACCCACCATGGTGTGATCCCGCTCACTTCGAGGATTTTTCCACACTCTCTTAATAATCTCTAATCACTGTTCATTCATTTTTGAACAAGGCTATCATTTTTTTGAAGAGTTACCTTACATTTGAATGCATGCCCCATCCATCGCACGTGGAGCTTCACTAAGATGCCGGATGTTCGACACATAGTGAACCTTGCCCACTCATTATTTTCTTCCTGGCCTCCAAGCTCTTCCGGGCCTCCAAGCCTTTGTTGAATCGTAATGAGCTTATGTAGGAGGTATCACTCACTGTGAGGTCACCCCTCCCACTGCGGGTGCACCTATTTCATGTCAGTTGTTGGCCCATCCCTCACCCTGGCCCATTTTCTTCCACCACCTAGGCTATCAAACCAAATCAGTAAATTTTGTCCTTGTCACTGCCCAATACCGTACATGGCCGCTTCCTAACCAGCATTAACCAGTTGATGTTTTGTATCAGTCGCTATTATTTTGCTTCATTACGCGATACGAAAGTCTCACAAGGTTGGCGAGTTATGGACAAAACTTCGGTCTCGGACAGGGCTCAAATCCACACTTGTGCTATCCACTACACTCAGTCGCTTACATTTCGGGAGCCATCGTGCAACAGCAACTTCGAGCTGAGAATTGGCTGGAGTCCACGTGAGAGGGTTCTTTATGTGGATCTCGCCCTCACGGCTCTGCTAGCACCGCATTCATCAATTACATACCCACAATCCCTTCCGCTATTCATCGGGTAAGGGTGACTGAAAGCAAGATGAAAAGACTGAGAACTGTGCTTGCCTGAACATCCATAGGGAACTTCTTCAAAAACATGAGACATTTCGTTTTAATTGTCAACCTGAAACATAAGTAGTTGTGACTACGAGTGTTATTTTGAAGAATTTCACTTATAAAAGGATTCCGGAACGCCGTTCAAACTGCACAAGCTCTTCCCGTGGTGGTTCAAAACCTTATCGTTTTCTCTTGATGGAGGTGGATCGAAAATAACCAAGACACTCACCTTTGTGATACATGAACTTGACCATCAGATCTTACTCGAAAGAGGATATTCGGAACGGTGAGCGTATGGAGGTAAGACTTACGGCCATTCCGAATGTAAGTATCTGGCACCTGAAATAGAGCTAGATCAAAGCCAAGGCTGTCCAAAAGAGCTTTTCAGTGGAATTCGCAGCCTATTGTAAATCCTTAGCAATGCGGAACGGTTGGTGAATTTAGACCTGTGTACACATAGCGTGAGGAAACATCTATTATCGTCGCCACGTTGGAACACACCCTATTTGAAGGAACACTCGTATTAACGTCTACTGATGGTGAGATGTGCCAGGTGGAAAATCAATGAAATTGGCTTGGCCCAGTGCAACACAGTGAAATCGAAGATTAGGTTGAACTTATGCTAAAACACCAAGCGTCACTGACTGTAAGAAAAGGATCTGAAGTAATGGTGCATATGTACGAGGGTATCGAGGAGACGTACAGCACTCGCCGTAAGAACTCAAAAATTCACGCGAATACTGCAAATTCGCGTCTTTTTCGTCTTTTCTTTATGAATCGCTTTAAAATAAAGTGATCGTTAAGAAAGAAACAGCGTTGAACTCAGTTCGTCGAGCTCTACAAGATGTTACCCTGAAATGTTAAAAATGTTTCATTTTGGATTGCGCCATGCACTTGTGCTCCATCCCAAAAGTGTGTGTACATGGGGTGCACGCAACACGTGGAATAGTAGAGAAGGACTTAAGACCGACTTCACCCGTATGTGCATCCAAAAGTGGGTTGAAGACTGACCCTTGTTAAAGGCACCTTTTACGATAAAAATTGTCTCTGAGTTTTCCCCCTAGGAATATCTAGTGGTCCTCAAGGGTAAAAGGAAAGACGCTGTCGCGTCCCAAATCTCAACAGTAGGGCATAGTGGTAGCCCACTAACCGGATCGCCCAGACTTCCCGCCCTTCAATTGAAGTCACGTCGGACGAGTGTCGGGGCGATACAGATTGCAATATTCGTTTCAGGACGCATGATCGCCGACTGATGAGACGATGTTTTTCTCCAATTCTTTTTTTCTGTTGTTGTTTTGTTTATCGTAGTCAGTTACTTGCACTACGGCACACACCTACGCAATAAACCACATTGTATGTAAGTAAACCATGGACTATAGCTATAGTAGACCATTGCTGGAGTGGCCGATTGGGCTACAATTTGAAGTTGACCTCCTTCTTAGCCAGCTCTGCCATGAATGGAGACGATAAGGTGAATAAAAGGAGCTAATCCGCATCCTTATATGAAACCCGACGGGTAACAGGATCGGTAGAGATCCCACATCTGTTTCTTCAGGTATGCGTCTTAAGAATATAGGTGGGATTATTGTCGATCCTTGTTGGACCGGCCGGCTTGAGGTTACATTTCAATTCGTTGCGGGTGCTGGCAGTGATCTGTATAATAATTCACTTTAAATAGCCGAAAGCACAACTTTGTTGCCATTATTACAAGCTCATCTGTTATTGACTGACCGACCCCAAAGATCTGAAGTAGTCGCTCAAGTGACATTCCATCCCACAGCTTATCCCCTATCATTGTTATACATTCATTCATTCTAATTACTCACCCATATATCTTTGAGCATTTTGCTAGCCAGCGGCATCACCGGTTTATCTGGATTAATAGGAGTGAACGCTAATCGTCGATCGAGCCATTTCTGTCGGAAGTAGCAATCGAGAGAGAATTCCTGAATGGTGCCTGTTAGGATTGAATGAAAGGCAGTATGTCTCCCTATACTCTCTGATCTTGTTTACTCTGGCTGTGTTTGACTATTCTAACCATTTGATGTACTACAGTACCACTCAGTGGCCTTACGATTAGACCTAATTGCTTTGCAATCGCTGTAGAAGGGTAAAGATACAAGTATGGTGGACCAAAATCGTACAGCCAACTTTAAGCAGTCACTTTTCAGCTCCTTCATTGCTTGCGAGGATAAGCTCCTTTGGAATTTGTAGAGCCGTGTATAATATTCATTAATGTCGAATGTTATCGCGTTAAAAATAAGAATCGATAGATGTTTAAAACAATCAAAGGCACAGTTCACGATAAAAGTGATTTCTGCGTTCTCCCCCTAAGAATAACCTGTGCCAATAAGGGCAACAGGAAAAACGCTGTCAAATTCCAAAACTCAACAGCTGGGGCATAGTGGGAGCCCCGTGACCGGATAGCCCGAACTTCCCGCACCTCGGTCAATGTCGCGTCAGACGAGTGTCGAGGCGATACACATTGCATTTATTCGTTCTAGGACCCACACACAATAAGCCAATCGCCGAGTAATGGGGCTATGGTTTCCTCCCATTCTTTTTTCTCTGTTATTCTTCTGCCGCTGCGATCCCTTATTTAAATTCCTACCACAAGAGGCTAAAAAGATGGGCTACTATTGCTGATATTAGGGTCTTTTGTTAATTTATGCTTACGAGTGAATGAATTTTTGCATATCGTGGTCAGCTATTCGCACGCAATGACACACATTGCATGGGGGACGGTACGAACATGCGTCCGAGGGTGCGCGCGGCAAATTGCGCGGCGAAGTTCGTGACGATTTGTACGACTCTGATGCCAATTTTCGGGGCACAAACTCGAAGTAGAGTAGTTTTGTAGAGTCGGATGATCTTCCTAACCCACTCTATTTCAAATTTAGGCCCCAATGGTAGGCGCCAAAGTCGTTCAAATCATTACGAAGTTCGCCGAGCAATTTGCCGCGCGCATCCTCGGACAAACGTTCGTACACATACCCACATTGTATAGCTCGCCAAAATTCCAAGGTCTTCTTCATTTTTCTGGTCTCATTCTCGTCCAGCCCCCTTCTTTACGACTTTTCAAAGCCTTTCTCACTTTGGAAAAAACGATTCACGCAGTTTCTTCGCCTTCATCGCACTATTTTCCATCTTATCTTCAGTTTTTCCTCATAATCTGGTTTATTCGGAATTATCGTGAAGCGTGCATTTAATTAATGCGCTCTATTCGAAATCCTGAAAGAGCTTGGAACTATCGACATTGATAAAACCCTCTTTCATGCGTCTCGCAATCAACTTCCATTCAGAATCGTAGTGGGTATGCGGCCTATTCAATGACTTACTGTGGTCAACTGACATACGAGCCAGTGCTTTTATCTTTTCCACGAATCTGATATCAATCAAAGACCCAGGCAGGGGATTCAAGTTTGGTAGGAGTACAGGCAGCAGTAAGGGAACACTGATGATATGTGACAGGATTAGACTCCACTCACGTGGGAGGGGGGGGGGGAGGAGGGGAGTGGTCCTGCGTGACAGTTTTCAATTTGGGTCTGGAAGTTCGAACGCGATAGTAGTGGAGGCAGCGGTATTGGTTGAGACCCCACACGAAAAGGGGGAGAGCCCGGCGTCAGTCAGTTGATCCAACGGTATAAAGATATGAGTGATGGACACCAAGAGCTCATGCGAAAATGTCAACATCAAAGAACTGCTATAGACCAACAGTCCAATACCAGTAGCAGGAATAGGACCCGAACTGCAAACTCCTGCGCTTTTGCCTACACTGCAGGGCTTTTCGCAAAAATTACGCTTTCAATGGCTTTATAGTCAGTGAGCGTCACCCAGAAAAACAAATTCCATAGCTTTGAGGTATCCTTAGTTTCGTGTTTTCCTTGCCGGCTAAAGATCTAACTGGGACCGTGCAGGCATTCAGATAACTCCCTGCGCTTGCGTCTCGCTTTCAAATGCACTCACGACTGTGAATACGTGGCGCATATTGAGGTGGAATATTAAAGGGTTTTCCTTTTTCTTGATATTTTATGCGAAAAAATTGTGGACTAGCCTTCATGATAGACTTCAATGATTGCTTCTGAAAAAACCCCCTATCTTCTTAACGGAGTCGCTTCCCGAAGCTTTCGCCAGATGAGCTCATAAAACTCGGGCAGTTTCGTTTTTCAATGCATGGGTAATGGCAACAACAGCGCAGAAGTCATACTCACTCACTATGCACACTAATTATTTCTCAGTGAATATGAAATGGGTTAGAGCCAAGTGAGGATCAGATGATCAGAGCCACCACATATCTTCAAAATACATCACCCATTTGAGTCCCATATAGAGTGTTGAGTTTTACGAATGTGCCTTTAACTAATACAATGCTACTATCGGCACTTCTGACTGCCATAATCACGCCAGATAGGTCTTACGGTATCTATTCAGCTTGGAAAAAGGTGTTAAGCTTGATCCAGCCATTTTGGAGGTTGTTTGATAGCAAGGGCACTCGTCCTCTACCTAACCTAAGCAAAAAGATTCTTGATAGCAATGACGACTTGATCAGCGTCTATGGTAGATACCAGCCCCTGACACACGAATGCTGGCACATACAAAAGTTTGCTTCGAGTTTCAAACAGTCTGATCCCGTATTCGTGGAGCTTAACTCTCTGTAGCGCATTTCGAGGAGAAACCATGACGGAGAGTAAAAGGATTTTATTGTAGTGGTTTCACCTCCATCTCAGCATCGATGACTGGATAAGGGTGGACGCTTATATCCGCACTCAGACAGACCAAGAGGAATAACCTCAGCTCGAAGGCACTGTTCACTTTAAAAAATGGTTCCTGAGATTACTCTCTCGAATGAACATGAGGTAGCCTAAGGGGCGCTCTGGGTCGAAAAACGGCCAGAATAGGGTGTGATAAGGACCCTAAAACCGGCGGTTCGACCGGCGTACACATTCAATGCGAAAAAAACTTAGGAGTTGTAAAAGCTGTAGAAGGTGCACCGTTTGTACCAGGACTCACATCCAAGCCCCGGTTTTACTTCTTTTTCAAGCTTTATATTTTTGTGGCTGCGCCGATTTCCGCGCTTCTTCATCACTTTTGCACTAGTCTGGACTATAACATTCATTAAGTCTGAACTGGCCAATTCTGTTTCCCTTGCAATAAATGTCATCAGAAAAGAATTCATACAGAGATAATTGATGGCTTGTCACATTACTATAACAGCAGAGAGTGAAACAGAACCCAAGCACATGCTGCAGAAGTTGCAGAAAGTTCTGATGGGAAATGAGCTTTATCTGAAAAGAGCTAAAGAAGACCAAGCTTTTCAGGAAGACCAAGCTCCTCAGCTCGCAGATTGCTTGAAGAGGTGTAGGAATAGTGCAAGACCTACATTTCTGGAAAGCGACCTGGCTATTGACCGTATCGTAGGTCAGGTTGTAAAGGCTCGAGCAAACGCGCCATGAATAAAATTGAGGGAGCCCACTCATATCCTCTGCGAACACCAAATTCGAATGCCTGTGAAAGTGGCCTATATAATGACCTTTGACGTTCAGTCAATGTGAAAGTCGGTAATTCCACTCACTCAAATGGGCCCGGTACCAAATAACCGATCCCGGAAAGATAGAAGGATTGAATGGCCTGTGCGGATGTCGATCCATGATTCGGTCCTAGGACCATGCGTGTTTAATAGAGCTCCACTTGTCACTATAACACCTACGCCTTACAAGTAATCCCGGTAGAAGCTCACATCGAGCATAAATAATATAGTGAATAAAAAAAGGAGTAAATAAAAATGTCCGTATAGTAGAGCCGTATACTATTCTCCAAGTGCGAGTAACTATCATATTGATGGACATATTCACAGTCGCAGAGTAAGCTCTCGGAGGAACTAGTGTGCCGACTTTTTCGAATTAATTTTTTCTATTCCTTTAGTGAGTGAATAAAATTGAAACGACGATTCAGATGTGGGTGTTCTTTTTCGGTGACAGCGGTGACTACGTCTACGACAATCTGGAAAACGACAAGGGTGCAGTAGTAAGAGCATCGTTGTTGTGGCGTGTAATAGCACTCACCATATCCTGCTCAGATATTGGACCCATACTTCGAACGCTGATATCGATTTCCACATTTAAAGGTGATGAATCTGAAAGTATCACAAGGAGGAGGCCAAATGACCGTAGAATGCCGCTTCATTCGTGTACGGAAATACAAGGGTAACAGCAATATTCACCTGGATTCGTAGGTCGAAACTTCTTATCCTGATTCAGCAATATCGTATTCAACAGCTTTGTCGTGTAGCTAATCAGCGTTGTATTATACGTGGACCTTAAAACATGATATACTTTTGTTTTGATAAAGTCGAAATGATTTACAACTCGTTAACCCTCTATTTGAGCTGAGGTGGTGTAGTGGGAAGTGGTGCACTACCTTACGACCACGGGTTCGAATCCAGGATCGATATTCGCCTAGGTCAACCAAGCCTTCCATCCCTCCGGGATCGGTTAATTGGTACCAGACTCGTCTGGGAGGATAAAAACACTATTTTGTCCATCGGCTGGACACCGCACGTCATCGTATAGGCACCGTTAGTCATTGCATTTGCTTGGTTCTATACATAGCAACAAATTGAGCGTTTTCTCTTCAGTGATTCGAAAACCTCAGGTTAGCCACAGTCTTCACCGAATTCCTATATGCATCACCTTTTTCCTTCTAGAACAAGTCTATGAAAGCTGAAGCGGAATTCGTACAATTGCCGCTTGGGAGTTTGATGAAGTCCCAAACACTCCACCCATTGACCTTTGGGTCTGCATACGTTCTTATTTACCTTTCATTTCTGGGAATTCCTCCTTGTAAAGCTGAAGACGTCCGAAGAATGACGAACACGAAGAAGAGATTCATGAATCTGAAAACAAGTGTCAGTAGCATTTCTGAGCACAATAAGCGTTTCTAGCCGTATTCGGCCTAGTCCAAGATCAACGAAATTAATCTCGTCTGCGGATTTGGACGACAGCTACTAGAAATGCATGTGAAGCATCAGTTATGTAAACATTTAGAAATGCATCAGAGAAGAAACTCCACGACGAGTTTGAAGGAAAGCTCTGTTTGACATGGGAATCTGATGGCGATCCTCAGCCTCGACATTCCACTCTCTATCCTACTCTCCGCCCGCCTGAAACAATCATTTAACTAGATTTGTGCGGCTCGAGCAGTTTGATTAAGTTGCTGAAGAGACGGCGGTTGGACATAGGCAGTGGATGGGAAGAATTGTAGTAAGGAATGCCCTAGAGTGCACATAGTCTACAGAAGGAAGGCGCCTGAAGAAAGGGTCAGGATTTTCTCCAAGCAGCATTTCAAACGAATTGAAAGACAGACTAAGACAAGGAAAGGATTTGAGATAGGCTCCACTGCTATTACATTTAAACCAGGTGGACGAAGAGTCATCGGTGGGGTTCTTTGGTTTCCTTTCCATTTACTCTCCTGAGTGCACCTGGTTCCAAGAGTAAAGTCAGAGTAAAAATGATGTATAGCGTATTCCAAAACAGCGACCACCTAGCTCTTATCCCCTTCCTTCGAATCAGTCCTGAGTAGAGGGGCCTGTTGTAAGAATGTAGTTTCTCGCGGTAATCAAACCTGTTTTGGTATGCTTCTACGCACTGGCCATCCATCCAGAAGTGGTATGTGAATGCGTTGACTGCAACAAAGTACGTGCAGAGGATGTACGGATATATTTGCCAGCGATTTTCTCCCACAGACAGGTATGGTACCATTTAGGCCGTGGCTGGCCCAGGCTAATCATGGTAATGAATTTGACCATGCAAAGGCTTCGAACTACTAATTATCGAGTTCCGTATATCACACTTCTGTCACAAACTTTTCTACAACATTTTTTCCTTTCTTGCATTTCTTTTCTCTGGCCTGCCCACGAATCCGAACCCAGAGTGGAGCGGAGCAGTTGAGACAATCGAGTTGAGATGGAATTGAGAGGTTTCTCTCCACAGTATGAAGAAATGATCTGGAGCATACAATAGATTGGCCTTCAAGTGGTTGGATTTAGTTGCCTTTTGTATGAACTCAATTAAACAAAAATTAGATTGAAAATGCAGTTTTAACGGTCACCTCACCTTAAATAGAAATGTCTATCAATTATCAATAAATCAGGTCATCAATAAATCACAACAGAGTAATTTTTTTCAATGAACTACCTTTCTAGAACTTCTAGGTAGTTCAAGTATGGGTTAATGCGCTAATTCATTGAGCTAGCTCAATGATTTGGTTCTCGAGATAAGCCAGCGGAATTGCAAAAGATCCATATGGCCTTTGCTAAACCCAATTCCAGGATCGCAGAAATGAGAGATTGGCTGAAATGAAAAATTAGCAAAGGTGGTGAGTAGTGAGATAGTGCTAGTTCTGTCAATTTCATTTCCAACCCCTTTGCAATGTACTGGCTGTTGAGGACAAGCTCTGATAAGGAGGGAATAATAGAAGGTTTGAAAGATTCACGTACATATTTGGTAATTCGTCACATCGTCACTACGTTGAATGGGTAAATTTTTCAGTGAATGACGTCCATTCTCCTAGTTTCTGGTACCATAATTATTTCCTAATCTGTTGCCTCCATACACCTAATCGAGCTCAACAAAGAGTAAACAAAGAAGCAAACATTTTGAGGAACTCAGTGACCATTTTTCTCGAATTTGAATACTCACGGATACGGATTCGAATACTTACGAGTATCCAGTCTTCTTGAGTGGTCTCTGTTTCTGTTAGAATCTTAATCGTGGCTGACGTTCCTTTAATTGCATCGAGCTTCAAAAAGGTCCTCAAGTCATGGAGTCACCTCAGCAGGACTTTTTGTGTTATTCTTCTCGAGAACAGTGCTTATCGGTAAGCAAAAAAAAACAGTCAACACTTTCATACACTTAACAGCTCGCTACCGTAGGTGCGTGATATCAGATATTACTGTAATATTGAGCAAATTGCGATTCAAATTGTTATTCACGTCGTTGACGCTTTTGCTTACTAGCACTGGATGCCGCATGATGCTGTCTCGAGGTGTTGTACGCTTGTCTCCGTGTTCTGGTAAACCAAAAAACTTCCACTTCTTCAGAAACGTTTATTCCGATTCCTCATGTATAGCATGTGTAGTCTTTGTGCTTTCTTATTTGTTTGGAGAAACGCCATAATTCATTCCAACTAATTCTCCTGCTCATAAACCTCGGAATTTAAATGAATATCCTGAAATTTTTACCTCAAAGTCGGGTCGTATTATCGTCTTAAGTTCAGACCAAAAAGCATCAGTCAAATATCGAGAACACAGAAACAAAACGAGCACTCTCTTAATTCCTCTCAATCAGTAATGTACTATATTCGTGTGGAATGTGGAATGCAGAGAGGCCAGATTATGAGAGTTAGAATTGAAAAGTGCGAACTTAGCCTTCAAGATTTCGACTTTGAAGGAATCTACGAGGGGTTACTTTAGAGAAGGTGACTTTGAGAGAGGTTAGCGGGATTCAAGCCAAGTTTCGGTCACGTGCAGGACTCAAGCCCGTGCTCATGTACCATGCGCCGTGCACTTTACTCCTCATATTACCTTTCGAGATTTTCGGACCGCGCACTGCGACGCGAAATGACTGCAGTTAACAGAATTTTAAGACTTTTCACTTGATTAGATAGGATTGAAAGCAAAAAATCCTTCTCGAATATAAGTCAGTCTTTTTCGAGGTCTCCAGCTCTACCCAAACACGGGAGATCGCGCTTTCATGCGAGCATTGGTCGAAGTGTCGACGTATTTATCAAGACACTCAGTCAACGGGACGGTAGCACTTAATTCCTGAGAGAGGATAATCGATGAAAAGGGACTGTGAACTGATGCTAGAATAATCCCTTGGTTTCACCTAATAAACCTCGGCCTAAGCTCACCCATCAGTTCCCTTTCAAATTAATTAGGAAAGATTCCATGAAAAATGAATCTGTAAGGAAATTAAAATAGCTTCAATTCCATTTCTATAAGGTCGATGTTAATTGAAGAAAACTGAGGACTATTTGGTGATCTTGTCCTAGGAGACCTAGTTAACGATTGAAGAAAATAAGGAGTTCCAGCTTGCCTAGGCTCTGCAAAGTTTGCTAACTCATGGATAAAGGATAAAGGATAAAGGATAAAGTTTTTGGCGTTAATCAATCCTGTCTGAGGGATGCGCCCCCGCACTCGACTTCCATTCAGAATCGTAGTGGCGTAATGAGTGGGTATGTGACCTATACAATGACTTGCGGTGGCCAACCGATGTGCAAGTCAGTGCTTTTGTCCTCCCAGACGAGTCTGGTACCAATGCACCGACCCCGGAGGGATGGAAGGCTTGGTTGGCCTAGGTGGGCATCGATCCGGAATTCGAACCCCTAACCGTGCGTGTGATATAGTGCGTCACTTGCCACTACATCATCTCCGCCCAACTCTTTATCCTAACTCTTGGTTAAGTTGACAAAATTCGAGGAGAGGGGTCATTAAGTGTTTTAAAATGTTTGCCCCTTTTTTCATTTTATTGAGCATGAATAGATGGCATCAGGTCGGATTAAGAAATAATGATGAGCACAAGAAACTAGGGGAATGGTCGTCTTTGACTGAAAGTTCACCTAGCATCCAGCGCAGTGACGACGTGTCGAATAACCAAATATGCGAACCTTGCGAACCATCTGTTATTCGCTCCTTCGAAGTATTTCCCCATTAGTTGTGGTCAGTGAAGAGTCATGGATTTCTATTTGACAAACAAAATTATTTGAGTCTCTAACTGATATTTCAATGGGCTTGTGAAGGTAATCCGTAATGCTTGGTCCGTTCGTCAAAGCTACCACAACTACATACATATGTTAATGATACAATTTGGCTACTACTTACTACCTACGTAAATGTAGAAGGCCTAGTAGGCCCAAGATGGATATAACCCGAATGATTCTTAGCAGAATACTTCAAGGACTTCCCCACAGCGGTTCAAGTATTACATGTCTTCCACCTTGGGAAAGTCGAAAGAGAGTTCGGAGAGTTGGAAACAGGATTGAGAGCATTTATAGTGAAGAAAAAACGAAACCACCGCTTCGAATTCGCAGTTGGGGGCACTGCTTGCCATCAAGTTATGATCGAGCTGAGTGGTGACGACCCGCACAGCTTGCGACTGCTATAGAAATTCTCCAAATCCATTAACACAATGGTATAGGTATTCATCTGCTATGAGAGAATCGACCCCGAAATTCGGTTCGACATCTAGGGTCACGGCTTCATAAATTCTCCCTTCATAAACTCTCTTTCAGGATGGAACATTTCCTCGTATTCATTATGAAGAGTGATCATTCCACATCAGAATAATTTGTAGACAAGCAGTCACTGCATATGCACAAAATCACACGCTATATCTCATTGAGCCCCGCAAATTTCCTAATGAAAAGTTTTTAGAGGCAATACCTACCAGTCCTGTTACCAAAATGGAGATCGAAAAAGATCCATGTGTTCGAAAACCATGAAATTAGCCTCTGCCAACTAATGGCTCTCAAAGGACAAGGAAATAAAGCTTGAGGCATGTGGACGTGTGAGAGTTCTTTCCTTTGGAAAAAAATTCCACATTACTTCCGCGGATCCATCACATTCGCGATTCTGCCATTCTGCCCAGAGGATAATCCTCTTCACAAGAGATAAACGCTTATGGCGCCATCGAATTAGCTTTTCTTTGGGAATAGGGCTATAACGGAGAGGGGGAGCTATCCAACTCCAGGCTTCATTCATTTGATCCAAGAAGGTCTCATCGAGAAGACGCCGAACTTTATCCGTATCTGAAGGTGAGAGTGAATTCTGTCGCTTTTCATGTAGATGGATCCCCCTCATCAGGCGATTCTAGAGCTGAAGGGTTTTCAAGTTCATGTTTGACACCCTAAGAACAGCAGCCAGATATCAGGCTTGCGATCCCGGTTGTCTCGTGAAGATTCTGCCTTCTCACCGCAGAGCCTTCCTGTTAGAATATTCAGATGATGTTGCCTTGTTTAGATAATTGCCTGCATTCCTTTCTGTTTACACTGCTCTTGCTATTAGCTTCAGCCACACATAAAATATCACAAATTATAGTCCAGAGCAGATGAGCAATTAGTTTCTTGCTAGGGGGTTCATAGTTTTGTAGGAGGTACGCACGAGATGATCAATCCCTTTTTGAGATATGTCCCACTTTCTGCTTGAGATGGCGTTCGAATTTGCGGTAGGCTTAAGACGTGCAAAAACCAGCCGATGACCCTTTTAGCAGATCCAACTATCTCTTAGGAGTTTTCTAGTTACATTCATTACTGAATGTTGAAGGTTTGGTAGCATGATGGAGGTCAAACTCATGTATTGAAGCTCTGGTAACCCGTCTCTAGTCCAATTCTCAATACGTGAAGTGTTTCCTGCATATCGTGTTCGCTGTCTTTGGCTATTCACCAGGGAAGGGTTTCGACTTCCCATGGAACTTTGAGTAGAGACCTAGGCATATCGATAGGGCTTGGAAAACTGGAACTGCAAAATGAGCCTACCAAAAAAAGTTGTGGGCGTTCAAAGTTTGCATGCTTAACCACTGGAGAAATATTACCAGTTGATAGGAACAGTTGCGCGAAATGGACCCAAGGGTCACCGTGGCGTAGTTGCAGTGCTATCCCCTCCGGCGTGAGCGATGAGGGTTTGCTCCTCGCTGCCGTTTTTACTTTTGCAAAAATGCTTCCATCCAAATAAAAGCACCCAAACCGTTTTTTCTTACTACTTTAAGTCAGCGCTTTGTTTTGGCTATCACTTGCGATCACCTATCCTTCAGAGAAAGCACGTGAAGGGTAAGCGGTTTCCATTCGAAGTAGTTCTTTCTTTCTCGTTTTTTTATTAATTCGAAGAGGTGCCACAGAATGTGCCACCGGACGGATTTCTTTTCAAAGCTGTTTTTACTCTGTTTTCTGCTCATTTTTCAAGTATAGTTAGAAGCGCAACAGGCGAACATCATCCTGTCTCATCATTCTTTCAAAAGCCCGGCACTATTTACCCTTTACTGTCCCACTTTATCGAGGATGGATTCGATTTCTATCGAATTTTTGTCAAGAAAATGAAACCGAAAAATTTGTCATCTCGTGAAGGTTATTTGAGAATTCAAGCATGACTACGGTTCAGGAAAGAGACTGAAGGAGGCTTTGCGCATCCTAGAGTGAGGCTCTCAACCGTGAGAGATTTTTCTTTATTGATGTTTCCGATCGAGTCTAAGAAACTTTGGAAAATATACATTATTTCGTTCGAAAAGTTGGCATACATCCAAAAACAACAGGTCTAAAAGTGTCAGATGTGGATGGAACATTACTGTTAAGAAGCTAAGTGTAGGAAGTACGTTGAAATATACGACAGATTTTTCGGTAGGCCCTCAAATGAAGGGCTTACTACGGAGATACACGGTAACTGTACGGGAATTTCTTCATAGCGAGCCGTCACTGCTTAACTAGCTAGTTTTACTCTGGCTCTCCAGGTTGGCCCCGCTTGACGTCCATGTGGCTTTTATTTTGAAAGAAGTGAGCAGGCGGATATGGAAGGGGATTGGCCGGAAAATTGGCTCAGGGAGTGTCAGTGGCATAAATCCGCTGAAAACTGCATGAAACTGGTGAAATGGGGTCCTTTTTTGAGTTCAACAACTGTCAATTGTTTGGGATTACCGTGACGAAGTAGAAAGCTAGTCCACGGTACGGTGTGCACTGCACAAGCGTCATCGCTCCCATCCCACTAATCTACACTTCGAAATTCCTGTAGACGTGACCAACTCAATTCACAGATACAGGTCTTTCACATAACCATTTTTTCCATTATCATGCGCAGTCTCACGGGAAGATAGAAGTGGAGACAAACAAACCGACAGGCCATTTCATGGGCTTTCCGCCTCCAAGCTGTCCCGAGTAATACATTTGTTCGTGAAGCCCTGGACGTTCAAAGCTCTCATTTTTTCCAACATTCCGATGAACAGTCGAGAATGTATGCGTGCCGAAGTGATTGTTCACTCTGAGCACTTGTACCAGCAACTACATATATTTTGGAAGTTCAATGAATAATTTTGAAAGTGATGGGGAACAGATAATGTAGCAATTAACATATATTCCCGAACAGGGAACAGGAGTAAGTTAAAAGGGTTGATGGAGTCAAAAACCATCTGTATCTCCGACTTCTTCTAGATAGAAGGTAATACGCCCATAGCCGAGAACATTCATGACTGCAAGGGGCCTAGGTTTTCGATTTAATGTCACGAAACTGGGGAGAGATCAAAATTTTCCCGAACTGGGTAACAATTCCACGCAAAAAAATAAAAACAATAAAAATATAGGTATGGAAAAACCAACAAAGAAGAAGAACAAGGTGACAAAGAAGAAATGTGGAAGAGCTGAGCGAAAATAAAAGACATCGCATAGTGGGAGGGGAAGAAGGAGGCGGGTGAGGTGGTGGTGTCGACTTGACGCCTTCGAAAGGCCATGCGGACGGCTCTCATTCGTGTGACACCGAATCGCTCCCTCGAGAAGCAGCCCATTCTTCGTAATGTCACCCAAATGTCATCCTGTTAAGTCGCCCGACTTCGTAACAACCTCCCGAAATGAGATCGCTGCAATTCTTTCCCACTTTAGAAGTGCTCTCTGGCTCTTCGAGCTTTCCTTTACTCCTTTTTTTCAATTTTAGAATTTTTAAGTGGTGATTTTCATCTTGAATCCAATTTGAATACAAAAGTATTATTGGTTTATTTACAAATCTAAATGCAAGAGCTATGAAATCTTCCAATGTTAGTTTATCCATATGGTCTGATGGCCTTATATTTCTGCTTGTGTATCTATTCATACTATTACCTCCGCTGGTATTTAGCATGTGCAGAATCGAAATTCACCTGAGAGCAATTTGTTTCGGATTTCTCGGAATCTTTACCTCCATTTCGTTCTTTCGATTGACAACTTTATATTATTACAAACTACAAGAACCATTCGGAGCGGACCACTCAGCTAAGGCCGAGCTCCCCTTCGTCTTTTAATTCCAGAGTGTCCCGCCATTCCACTACTCCAACCAAATCGTACACTCCTGATCGCTAGAATCTGAAGGGCAAGGCGGAGTTACGCTGACACTATTAATTTGACGAAGGTCGTCAGAAGGATTACAGCTCTAGTACTGAACAAGGTCCCTTCCCGTCTCTTCCCACCATCAGTCATTCGCCCAAGAGGCTTAGTTGGTTGGCTGATGACCTCTCTGCCCGACCATAGCTCGACTAATAGCGGTTCAATGAACAGAAATTCGATATATTTCCTGAAACATGGTGCAAAAGCACACAAAAGAAAAGGAAAGACTTCATGAAAATAAGGTTACCAACCCTGTATGGTGAGTGAACCAAAGAGCCAGTGGATTACCAACAAATTTTTACTTGAAAAATACACTCACTCTCTTAAATCGCCTGGAGGCAAGCCCAGAATGAACTTTCTCAAGTTTTTCAATATATTACTTCTCCTGATATAGCACCGGCAAGACCATATAGTTTCATAAGTGCATTTTCATGTTCTGTTTGTTCTCCTGGCTCCTTGTTTTCGAAGCTTCTCATATTCTGTCTTGCTGGTTCAAATGTACTACTGTAATAGGAATAATGGCAAGTGTAATGGATAAGAACACGGTGCACTAGCTCGAGTGTGGGTTCGAATTCCGTATGAGGCCAAAGCTTTGTCCAGAATTCGCCAACCTCACAAGGCTTATGGATTGGGTTTGGCGGCGTAATAGAGTCCTTAACTTTCCAAAATCGTTTTGTGTATGAGGTCATCATCCCTAAAAACTCATCATGATCGCTTATTATTTATAGGAAAATCGTTTCTGTTTGTATGTCTGTCCCGAATTTCGGTATTACCTGAAGAAGCCGTGTCAACTGGCTCGGATTCGGGCAAGATCAACAGAGCACACATGAGCCTAAGTGAACCCCGCTCCCAGAGAGCTGAACATTCACGGGAATGTTCGGGAAACTAGAAAACATAATAATCTGTTTTAATAAGCCCAGAAATCGAGAAAAGCGTGGCATACCTTTCGTTCAGAGCTTTCGTAAAAAATCTGACCATTGCATTGGTAATCGTTCTGGCATTATTTTAACATTCCGAGGATCCAGTCAATGAACGACTTGGTCCAGCTATATCACAATATTGCATAACGTGTCCGGCTTCTCTGATCATCGATTTCTTGGTGTAAGCAACGACAACCCTAATCTTTGTCGGCTAGAGGAGCTCGAAACTACAGATTTCTTTCAGCACTTGTGTGTTTAGAAAACCTTGTTGAGCATCGTCCCTTCTACTGCCTGTTGAATGACGCTGACTGCATGCTCACCCTACTTCCGTAGACTTCAAGTCTCCGAGTTGTAAGTCAACGCAGGAAAGACCGCAGTGTCGGAAAGGTGAGCGCGGAGCCGGATGTTTTCTGTTTTTTTCATTACTCCCTCAATATTCTTAAGAATTCTCTCCACGTTGCATTGCTTAGCTCGTAGCTAGATCTTTGGTTTAGCGTGAAGAGAGTATTGAGCACCAGTTCATTTCGTGTTTTTTAAGTTCAGCTTCCGTAAGCTCTGTCGAAATTCTCCCGCCTGCTCAGTACGCGGTGTCATAAGCACAATGTCGTCTGCGAAGAGACGGTGTATGTAGCAGCCGTTGATCCTCACACCCATGTCTTCCCATTCCAATGGTATTCTCGTTAGTGGCACTGAAAAGTTTGGGCGCAATGGTATCGTCCTGACGAACCCCTCTCTTCACGTTGACAATGAATTTCCTTGACTTCCTTATAAATAGCGATGGTCATAAAGATGTCAATGTGCTCACGAAGCATCCTTGTGTACTGAAAAAGAACAAACAGGTTTCCCAAAGCATAAATCACCTCTTCTGTCTTGACGACGTCAAAGGCCTTCTTCAAATCGATGAGTGGAAGAAATAAAGGCATTCTGTATTCTCGCGGGACTTCAATGAGTCTTGTAAGTGTGCGGTTGTGATCAATTGTACCGAACCTTCTCCAGAACCCTGCATGCTCGCATGGCTGCTCTTCATCTGATATTCTGCCTATTCTTGTAGATTACAGGCAGCGGGCAAATTGGGTTAGAGTTGTCAATATCGTCCGGATCCGCTTCTTATACTGCAACTCAATCTTGCTAGTTTTCCACGACGTGAACGCCTTGCATTCGATAGGTACTCGTGAAAAGCCTTCTTAAAGTATTGACGAACATTGTTAGATGTATCGGTTTGATCGGATCGGGTCCATCGGACCTGAGCGTCGCACAGTTCTTCATCGACGTGATGGCATGTTGAATTTCAAGGAGAACGACATATTCGCCTCGCTTTCGCAAGTTTGGAAACCCGCTGAGGATTACCTGCAGCCCGCGCAATTTCACGCCGGCATATCAGCTTGAGCGCCTTGACGTGGAGACCCCTTTGCTAATTCTAGACTCTCAACCTTCTCATCTCTATCGTGAAGATGTTCGACGAATTGATTATTATATCACAGATCGATGTCATTAGCGGAATCTTCCCGGAAACTCAAGGGACAAAGAGGACTAAGCATCCCCAGCATAGGATTCACAACATTGCTGGACAATGAAGCGAATACTGGTAAAAATCCATCTACCAGCAGTTACTACCATGTGATCTCTCATCGTATTGTTTTTCGAACTATCAGTGTACGTTCGAAGAGGAAGGGCAGAAGAGAAAGGAAGAAGAGTCGATCGCACGTTACATGAACCACTTCTCGTCCCATAGATAATCGATTTGCTCGATGCATCTCCATTTCATTGTCGTCAGCCATACTTTTCGGTGAACCCAATTCGCTCGAGAGTCAAGAATTGAACACTGCTTGTGTCCCTTCAATTCCGGATCTTGTCTAGTTATTGGATCATCTGCAATACTAATGTTCGCTTGACATCCAATGGGATTCAGTCAATACCCGCGTCGGTGCAATGGTCACTGAAAATCGCATTTTGTATTCGACTCACCTGACCATGGAACATTGGAGTGAGTGGCAGCGTCCTTGATTTTCGTTGACCGGTTTCGGAACTAAGAATTCTTATCAGCACTTACCATTTGTAGCAGGAAACTACGCGCACTCCTTCCCACAGAGCGCTGAATGATGCTGGGTGCACGCTCAGCCCGGCCATGTACAGTCCAAGCCTGTGGGGCTCAATCCAAGGCAACAAGAATGGCAGAGCAGAATGAGTGGACTCAAAGCCGGATGTTTTTTGTCTTCTTAACTACTCCCTCATCGCTTTTGAGTGCTGTATATTTCGCTCTTCTTCCCCTTTTCGGTTTCAGAGTTGGGTGTTCATCATTTTCATCATAATCATCGACTACGGTAGGCATAGCTAGAACGTTCTGAAATGCTTCTGGTTGAGCGTAAAAGGAGGAATAGTGAAAGGTTTGTTTGTCGTGAACATCGTTTCTGTTGGGTTCAGTTGACAGCGGATCTTCCCAAACATTGTCAAATTCATCATTCTTTTCGTCTGGACAACATTCGAACTTATGAACGGGGGTGGTGTATTGCCGGCTGTTATAGCTCAATGTGATGTGGCCCATTCGAAAGGGTCCATGTAGTCGTTGAAAAGGGCACTGGAGAAAATTCGTCTCCATTCCAAGCAACAATTTCCCCAATTATCCATAACGTTGCCCCAACGACTCATTAGGGAATGAATATCTCTTTTCCAGAATCTATATGGATTTGAGTGGAAAGGAAGGAAGGAAGGTCTCACAAGGAAGGTCTTTCAGCGCGTGGGACGCTTTTTGAAAATGGTGTTTTGCATGGTATAGGGGCATGAGCACTGAGTATAGAACTATAGTCCATTTCCTTTGAAGGGTCTTCTGAATGCCAAAAAAGTGAAAATGATTTTGTCAGAAATTGCCGTTTTCACAAACTAAGCGTCGCTTGTTTCATTCATGGCGTCGACTGTCCGCTCAGTAGAAGGCGCCAGCGGAAAGTAGCGTGAGCAGTAGCCGAAAAAGGGAGCCACATGTTGAAAAGTGCGGGGAAGTTTCATATGTGCTCTCCACGAGTGAACTGCTGGTAGCGACGGATGGTGTGGTGGATAGCGATGTGGACTTCGGGCTGGGAGGGCTGGGATGGTTTGGTGGTTCGGATCTAGGAGGAGCTGCCGTTTTTGCATTTTATGCTGCCAGCTCCAGATTGGCTCCATATTGCACCTGGGTCAAAGCAAGTGCCTGACCGGTCATGGTTGTAACCAGGGCCAGCGAAGCGGGTGGGTGAGATGATTATCTCGTGCAAAAAGCTGCGTAAAGATAAGAATTGAACACTCAATTGGCTCACCAGCCCCGGAGCTCCTCCCCCTCCTATATCTAAGTAAAAAATATACAAAAATATACAATTATAAAGTGGAAAAGATATGAAACGCTCCTAAGCACCATACTCTGTTTCCCCCCCCCCCCCCACCCCCAACACATTTTCACCACAAATTTATATAGAGCTCTTCCGTTTTCGGAGACTGATGTTGACGCCTGGCGAGTTAAAGGCACAGTTCTCGAAAAAATGGTTTCGGAGATTGCACATAGTTTGAATTCGATGCCCCCTCTGATACCATTCGTGCAGGAATTAGGTCGGAAGACGGTCTGGATAGGGACAATAAGGGCAGGAACATCGGGGGACGTCAGGCCTTCGCCCCTCGCTAGGCTGACTACGGATTCGAATTTTCCTTCGCCACTTTCGCATTGGAGCGAAGTTGGTGAAAAGTCGATACGCTGATTGACAAATTGCCAGGAATGGTTAGCTGGTCGACCGCCTCCTTCTGGTACTAATATTCGGCTGCATTTCAAGCATAAATCTTCAAATGAAAGTCAAAGAGTGTTCTTGACATTGTACAAGAACACATAAATGACCCCAAATGAAGAAAATGCGTTGCAAATAAAAAAATTGAAATCCTAGCATGCATTTTATAAAACAACGTACTATATGAAAACTTAGGTACATTTAATCGTAAAATGATAAATATAAGGGAATTTACTCACCTTTCTGTGCAGAACAACTGAATAAACATAAAAGTTCAGCGAAATATCAGTTGGGGAATAAATAGTTTCAAGTATGTAGTCTAAATCAGCTGTTTGGGTGTTTTGTGTGCCATTGCACACATGGCGTCGCATTCGTGTATTTCCGCGAAAATTCACTTAACCACCGTTTTCCCATTATGAAACTCGTCCAACCACTTTTTCCTCTTTTTTTCGGCCGTTTGTTTTTCTTTTTTTTTTGCTGTTTTTAGCCTTTTATGCTTGACCATTGTCCTAGTGTAGGCCTTACCTATCACTATCTCTAAAATACCGGATACCCCTAAATTATCCTGAACTGTGCCTTTAAGTCGTTTGAGTGGATGTTAATTCACACACTCTCAATCGCAGACTTCCGAGGTTGTGTCGGTTAACCTATTCCAAATGGGGAAGGGGCATATTCACAAAAGGCATCAGTGGGCTGCCTCTCGTGAACTTTTGAGCCACTCCAATGGAAGCTTTTGACTGAGCCGGCGTGTAGGACAGCAACACCGCTCGCAAGTTCTCCACCAAAACGTGCATGGATACGGGACTGGGCGAAAACAGAAGATACAAAGATCTGCACAACAAAACAGTCATCCAGTTTCTGATTTCTCCTGTTTCTCTCTGACCTTAATCTATGACTTATACTGGGACAACGTTCGCAGACTCCCGACCAACGGCTGGAGATCCTTCATCGTGTGAATATCCCAAATTAAGGAGATCTGTAAGGTCTGCATATAGAAGCTGAAATTTCTGAGCTAAATGAATACAGCTGACTCGGATTGAAAACCAGACTTGGTGGGTTGCCATATCAGTGGCGAAGACGAAGTCCAATATATTTCATCGTTGTTAAGTCGATGTTGACGTCGACTCAAAATAGTCGATCATTCGGCCAAGCATTTCAACGTCAATTTGAACAGGAAGAAAATGAATAGAACAAAAGGGTAGACTAGTGGGTCTCAGGGGTATTAGATAGCTTTCCGAAAGTAGCGCCTAGTATTGTTCGAGTCCTTGAGGCGCTCATTGAAAGCAAGTCATTTTCTGAAATAATTATTACTGATTTCTGCTCATACTAGTCTTTCATCTACCATTTTTATGAAATTCCTCATATTGTTACGAACAACTTCGCACAATGCACATGGCCCTCTGGATTCGCGCGCCCATGGGTTCTCGAAACTTTCGAGTAAGGACTTTAATCCTACTAGTGTTTAAGTCCGCACTGTTCAAAATCAAGTCTGCGGCGCAATCAGATTGAGATAAGTCAAACCTGAGCTTTCGGCTGCATTGTTGTATTCAATGTAGTAGGTTGAGTCATAAGTCCTCGGACAAAGTGATAGTGATGACCTCTAGAGATCATAACTCGGGAAGGAGGTGACAAAATGGACGCGCGAGGCATCGTTAGATAGAGTATAAAAAACTCTTTCAAATACATACTAAGGAGTACACCTGACCATCTCCTGCGCTCGAGCGTGAAGGGAGAATGTGCCATGTCGGCGCAAAATTCCATGTCCTACTGCTTCACAGCATGAGGAACCCATCGACCGAGCTTTCACACCTTGCCTATTCAGTTCAATCCACGAATAACTATGGACTGACTCCCCAAGAGTGACTGCCAGTTCACGAGTAGTTTGATACGGGTCGGCTTCCACCTGGCTCCGTAGGACCTCCAGAATCAACTTTATTGAGCGTTCCAGACGGTCTTCATTTTCGATGGAATAGTTGTCCGACCTGAACTTTGTGTGTCACTTGTGAAGCACCCTTCTTGTAAACTTCCTTAATACGTCTATCGATCTCCGCGGGTTCTTGGCCAGATAAAAAAAGAAATAGGATGGCGTTGCGGAGGTGGAGTTGCTGCGGCTTGAAATCATGGGGCATGGTTGCAGGAAAGGAAACATTTAGACGTGATTGTTAAAATGTATTTAAGACAGCTTTTCATAGTCTATCTAACGATGCCATGCGCGTTCATTTTCGTCTCCTCTTTCCCGAGTTGTGATCCCTAGAAGTCATCATTTTGTCCGAGGACTTATGACTCAACTTAATAAATACCAAATTCAAATAAAAAGGAATATTTTTGAAACTTTGCTCTGTGAAATGTGGATGTACCCGTGGACGGTATTACTGCTAGAGATTCTATCCATATACATATATTGTAGCCCTCAACGTTGAGAAATTAGTTTATGCGAGAATTTCCCAGGTAATCTTTGGTGTATGCTCTTTGAGCTCTAAACCGCCGCGGCTCTTTTGGGAATGGAACAATATCTGCATGGGCGTGAAAAACTGGATCGGCGATGGTGACAAAAGGAACAACGTTTTAGCATCGATCTAATCCGCTTTGAAGTGAGCACTAGCAGTTCACTCCCATCCAGAATCGGAGCGACGTCCGACTAGATAATAATGCCATACCTTTTCGGATCATTCGTTGAGCAGTCAGATTTCTCCCTCTCTAGGCTGGCCTGATTGAAGTTGCCGTCTCGGGAAGGTTTGAAGGTTTGGTTCTGATGGACAGTGTTGAGAAATCATTAACTCTATTGAAATCTATTCTAATGGTTAAGCATGGTAATCACGACTAAGGACCACTGGCTAACTCCGAACTATCTGGAACCCGTGTCGAATTCAATTAATGTGCTGCCTGAAGACCTTGCTATGATGATAAGCTCATAAGCACATCGTCATCTGTTCTACCCCCAATCACTCGGGAACGGTTGTTTTTTATAGGAAAAAAAGGTCAGGCCAATCCTGGATAGTGCGCCCCACTCATACTAACGATGGTCCCTTTCAAAATTTTGGAGAATTATTGTGATTTTCAAGTGCAAGACCAGTGTGAACATCCGATTGCTACCGAAAGTTACATTTACAATTAGTGTACATCACCGGAAGTTTTAATTCCCGGAAGAGCCTTCAGTAGTAAACTTGTCAACCATCTCCTCCTAAAAAGGAGGCTGAAGCAAAAGTCGCCGGATGAGCTTCTACTTAGTAATTCAAAGACCCTCGGAGATCCGCAGCGCCGCCATGTTTCCTCAAGTACCCACTTTTCGAGGACAACGAACGACTCCCCCGTATTTGCCACCGTGTTCGTAAATGCATCCATTTGATTTGGTCATTGTGGGTAAAGAAAGTGGTCAAACAAGCTCCTTCAAATTTTTAGAGGTGGTCATTCCCGTCCTTGGGCATGCCACAAATTCCACTTAATTCAGAATCATTGTCTGCTTTTTTGGCGTAACCAGAGTGAATGTGGATTTGTCAGTTCAAACTAGCAATGCCCAGTCTTGCAATGCAGTCAGTTGACATCGTTGAGATGCAAAGAAGTGATTGACGCTGTTGGGAACCGTTCTTGTGAATACTGCGAGTTAAAATTTCGGCAATGTTTACCACCAGTTTACTAGAATAGCGAAATTCGCTCCTTTTTTTGATGGCCATCTTGAGTTATAAGTGGATCAAAAGTGCCAGATTTGTAAGGTAGTGGCTAAAGGTATGCACATCACAATCACGTCGACTACCTATTCAGTTCAACTCTATTTCATACATCATCATCATATCATCTGTCGTGACTTAGAGTCAATGGCTAGACAATGACTTGCGATGGCCAGCCGATGAACAGGAGGTATGTGGACTCAAGCGAGTCCGAGGATGCGCGCGGCGAAGTTCGTAACGATATGAACGACTTTAGCGCCCATATACTCTACTCTATTTGAAGTAGAGTAGATGAGAGAAATTATCTGACCCTACTAAACAACTCTACTTCGAGTTTGTCCCCCGAAAATTGGCGCCAGAGTCGTACAAATCGTCACGAACTTCGCCGCGCAGGTTGCCACGCGCATCCTCGAACGCACGTAAGTTCCTTCCCCCATGAACAAGTCAGTCCTTCCGCTCTCTTGAGATTAGCATTAAGGCACCACTTAGCCGACGCCGGATGAATAGGACAGCATAGGCTGAGTAGGCATCAATCTTACAGTCGATCTCCGAACCGTTCCTGCAATAGTTTGCCAGTGGCAGGCACCGCTTCTGAGCGGTTATTTGCTCGTTTTTTTTTTCAAAAAGCACTTTAGGCGAGTGATTTCTATGGTAACCCCTTGTCAGATGGGATTCGACACTGCGAGTCATATTGTAATTGCAGCGCTTTTTGTAACGACTTCTTGATCCACTTGCAAAATCCTCAGAACGATTCCTCAAAAGTAGTGAAAATAGAAGTTGTACGAATTACCTTCAAGGAAATGACATGGAAGGGGTATGTGGACGAGATTTCAGTTATTGCATTGCGCAAAAGCTTACTATCGAGCCAAAACTGTTCAAAATTTCCTTTCGCTTGATCATGACAAACTGCTTGAGCTCCCTACTGGGTTCCCTTGTGAATAGTACAGCCCATACAGTGCCAAGGAAACTCGTCCGCGCATACACACGAGACAGTCTTCAAGCCTTTACCTATCTAGGCCGTTTTCCAATCTGACAGCACCACATATGGTATACGAGGTGGCCACAGATTATTCTGGTGGAATATATTAGATACCATTTTTATCGTGAACTGTGCCTTTAACCCAAACAAGGCTTAAGCCAATCATAAGTCTATTTATCAATAAGGCCCTCTGGTTAGATTCACGTACTGTATCGGTACAGTATAAGATGCAAAAACCAATATTATGAGCAAAGTATGAACCAGATTAATGACATACAAATGATGCTAAACTACAGCAAGGGGCCCGAGCTTCATTAGATCATTTCCTAGTAATTTTACGAGCCAGACAGTTTGTTCATCGTGAGAAGAATCAGGCGAAATGAAGAGCCAGTGGAACTGAAAAACAGGGACTACTAAGAATGCTGACCGTTGCAGGTCTGAAGGTTAATGAATGGCAGCAAAATGCACTTTTCAAATTGCAAAAGGGTATGGCACAAGTGGTGCATGATGTACGGCATGTCGTAAAGTTAATGAGATTCTTTGGCCCAACGACTAGAACAAGGGAGTTCATTCTATTTAGGAGTGTGGAATTCATCTTGTTTGTGAAGAATTGCACTTCTATCGATTTCAGCTGCTTCGCTTATATTCGTTAATTTTTTAGTACAATGTGGACGATAGCAATTCAGTTCTTAGATATCGATTATCAATTTTTTGATAACCAAGATAATTAATCAGATGATTAGAAAATCCCTACAAGTCTCTATAAAGATATGTAGGTATTCCGCACTTCATTCAAACCTCTCCAGCAAGGGGCCCCTGCAAAAATTAGTGACGACACAAGACTTTGCACTAGGTACTTCAGAAGTATCACCCTCGTCCAAATGATGACAAGTCGCTGGAGTGGGCGTCAGTAACGTGCCCCTTCGTGCCTTTCGCGAGCCAATGGACAGTCAAATGAACCTCTTTGCTCAAGAGAGTAGACGTTGTTTCCATCTGTTTCTCGCTGCAGCCTGTCATCCTTCAATCTCAAATCTTCGCATTTCATTTGAAGAATAACTCTTATAGATGCTGCTTTGGAGGAGGTGCTGTGTCCTTCTCTTCATTTTGACGATGACCCCAGTGTAGAACGGTGAAGCTCTGCACGAGAACTGGTTCTAGAACTGTGAAAGTATTCCTCCATACTGAGTAGGAACAACTTGATCTTTCAGGGCTTGGATGAACCTTTTAGTCACATACCCACTGACACCCAGTTGTCGAAAAAATGGATCATCCTACATATATCCTGCATCCGATAGAAACCGTTTCAAGAACCTACTGCTGTTCTAGCATTCATGTTCATGTTCCTACTCAGTCAGGGTCGTATCCTAGAGGCGGCATTCGAGATTCATAGGTATCTGTGCTAGGGAATACCTCCCAAAGCTTTTTTACATTTTTATGAGTACTGTTTGCTTCAAAAGGTCCTCTCATGCGTTAATGATGTTTTACTTGAGTTCCAATGCAGGTCGAATATCTTTTCACAGAGAGAAGCTTCCCTTTGTCCTACATGCAAAACATTGTCAAGGTGCAGCAACTTCATTCAATGTGGCTACTCTTCAAATCCTCGAAACCCTTATTTCGGCTCCTGGAAATCTAACATCACATTAGAGGGGAACAAACCATACTGCTAATGAACTAGTGCAACCTTCAAACACAGCTCCTAAAACCAAAGCGTAGTATAAACTAAATAAACCTGCTCTGTAGACGGGGTCAGCAACAGAATTACTATTCAGTAAGGTCATGACCACGTTGGAGGGTCAACTTCAGATTTCCCTCTTACACTCATTCTAATAGTGTCCATCTGGTGACGGATGTTTCTCTCGTGACCATCTACGTCTTAAAGATTTTTAGGAAAATTTCTTGATAATTTGTGGAGACTATTTCGTATCACAACTGATTTCTCTCATTTCTCTCTCTGCCCTTGAACATCCCACGACTAAAGTATAACAAACACAGAAAAAATGAAAAAAAATCTGTCACAACTTCGATATCATCCAATTCCAACCATATTAAGCATTTTCGACCTCTATATTTATCGATTTTCCTGAAGGGAAACTAAGGTAAAAGACCACACATAAATTGTAATCAACCTCTGCTCACCATGGGGCTAAATAGTCAAGGGACACGAGCTCAAGTCACAGTTCTCACTGTGGGTGGTTGTTGCAAATGAGTACAGTCGCTCATTTTGGTCAAATGTCAAACTGCCTACGTTGCCATGGGTGTGAAACCGATTAAGAAAGAGCAGCAATTCGAGAGCTCAAGACAGAATTTCCAGAAAGATCAGAGCTTTGATTTGTCATTTTGTCAAAATCATTTCAGTCGTAAATTATTCGTGCAAAAATGAAACTTTCTATTAGAACATCACCTAGTTAAGTCATTTAAGAAAGTGCTAAAATCAAAACGGAACTTCGGGTTTGACATACTCCACGGCAGACCGAGCTGCACGGGAATTCCCCTTCTCGAATGCTGGAAGCACTTTCACGGACTTGGCAGTGGTGTGCTTAATAAAACTCCTAGGAAATTTAATTCCATAGTTCCATTTCATGTTTCTCAGGCCCTGCAGCAACTAAAATTCCTTCGTTGAATAGGGAATGTTTGTTATGGGGAAGAACTCGTCCACTTGCCTTCCTCTTATGCTGTAAAACCACGAAGGCTGCTTAAGATGCTCGAATAACGGTTTTACTTTTTTTCATTATTGCAGCATGCCCTTCCTCGATCTGCATTGAATTGGACTGCACTCGCTTCCTGCCACAAGTACTCATAAGCTCCCGAATATCCTGCAGGTTCTAGAGAATTCAGTTGCGAGCTGAAGTCCAAATTGGCTCTGTGAAGATGATCCATTCGACGAAAAGCAGAACCGAGCGTTTGAAGACTACTACTGCTACTGAGCTTGTATTCCTATAATTTGTAAGATAGGGTAATGGCAAATTCCGCACTAGTACATGCAAGGTTCGGGGATCGAATAGAGGACCGATCCTGACCAACTGAACCTGCCATCCCTTCGGTGATGTTCATTATCATTGATACCAGTTTTTTTGGGAGGATAAAGCATTATCCTAAACATCACTTGGCTACCGAAAGTCGTCGTACAGTCCACACACACCTTTGAAACTCCACTACTGAAACTCTGATTCTGAGCAAAACGTAATCGTTAGGAGCCCAAATACGCGAGTGATTGGTGCCAGGAGCTTTATCATTTATAATTTGTTTATTTATTATGCACGAAGGTGCACCACTAAAAAAAGACCTAACAGAGGAACAATACACAGGAACACAGAAGGCCATCAAAATTGAAACAGTGCAATAAAAGCGCTTCACACACAAGATGTCAAACTTGCATGTCAATAGTATTGGAGTGAAATTAAATAAAAAATAGTATGCTTTCATTGATGCCATTGGTGGTTCCAACACCATCAGTGGGCCAAAAAATATGCTCAACTATCCATTCGAACCTCAAACAACTGCAGTAAGTTGTAAAAGCAAGACGGCAATCGCCAAAGCGATCGAGAGTCGTAGGTGGTGGTGAGTACAGAGCTGCCCAGAGAGAAGTTTCCTAGCCACATAACATCCAGCATAATCCAGCATAAAATAGAAAAAATGAGATTATAGGATGCACTTTGACATCTAGTGTGTGAAACAATTTTATCATTAACGTTAGCGTTATCATCATTTTTTATTTCATTATCATTTTTCATCTTCACGGGTCATGCATGACATTTGAATAAAATAAAATAAAATAAATAATTGCTGAAGTGTAAATAGACTTAATTTGCAAGAGTATACTTGCTTTTTTTAGATTTGGTCTAGACTATATGACCAAACATTATGATGTCTGATATCAGTTTGTAATCAGAACGCTCCACCACCGGAGTTTGATCCAATTTCAATTCTTTGATGAAATCCAGACTAGTTGATGACCCTGTCAAAGCGCATGGAACTCTTAACACTCGAAAAGAACCAATAGATTACTGTAATATCGGCTTATATTTGTTATTATGATAAACTTTCTGAACATCAGGTCTACGTGCGGACTCTCGCGAATTCTCGAAATAGTTCCTAGAAGGACTAGAGGTTTGTTAAGGTTGAAAATGCTGCAAAAAAGTTGCGAAGTTCGTACGACATGAAAAAACTTTTTGCCATTCACAGCACTTTAACGGGATTTTACCAAGAGGAAGAGCAATTCAGGAATATTATGAAGTCAGGTGGTCCCTGCTTCGATGAAGCCACATTCAGCTGTGAAACTAGTGACGTTTACATGGACTTAAAGGCACTGCTTACGATAATTTCGAGGTACCCGTTTTCATTCGAAAAGCGGAAGTATAGATTAGGAATAGTTCACCGGTAGTGAAGAAAGGGAGAGAATTCGCCGATTTCAGGAAAAATATTGCTCCTTAAAAGTAGGAAAAATAAAGCTTCGACGAGATTGCCATGACGGAAATAACATGGAAAGGGTATTCGGACGAGATTTCAGTTGTTGCAATTGCGCAAAAGCTGATTACATCAAGCCAAAAGTGTACAGAACTGTCTTTCACTGTCGCTGTGGGCTATGACAAGTTAGTTGGAATTCGTGCATGGGGCTCCCTTGTGTTCCGTGAGCCTCTACAATGCCGAGGAAACTCGTTCGAGGAGACACACGGGCCAATCTCTGAGCCTTTATAACTCCCTAACTAAGCTGTTTTCCGACCTAATAGTGACAGATATGGCATACGCGGGGGCCTCAAATTCATCCTGTGGGGGAATCTTGGGAACCATTTTTATCGTGAACTGTGTCTACAAGGGTAACAGACCGACGCTATCAGGTTGCACGAAGTGGGCCATGCTCATGGCTGGGACCCCGAATTATAAGGACATTTGTATAAACTAACTGGTGCCATTTGATCGATACTGCGCCATGAGGGTTATCCTTCCCTTACATGGATTGACCTATTACTAGTGAGGTACATTTAAGAATCTCACCCGGAAGTTATTCTATCTCCTGAGTCCAAATTTACAAGTGCACCTTCATATCATGGGCTAAAAAAATCGGGGTATAGGTAGGATTGTGGGAGAAAATGCATGAACATGTCGAAAATTATTGAACATCAAGTACATTTCACCACTCATCAAGAAAAGGGAGGGAAAAGGAGGAAACGCAATTGTATTGCCGAAAATTATTCAATTCAATATGTAATATTATGCAAGCCATCACAATTACATTTAGGAGGTAGAAGTCTACCCTATTGGGTAACATAGGAGTCTACCTAACCAACATTACATGCGGGTAGACAGTTTCGAAGTCAGCCTCATAGATCAAGGCTCAAGAACAGTTCCTAGTTCCCCCAAACACCGAAAATTTAAGAGATTGAGCCGGAGCTTGTTATGAATTATCAACTTGGAAATATTTTTCTCGAGGCTTTATGGTTGAGAATTGCCAATTCAGAATTTTCATGCGAGAGCAGATTTTCTTTAGAACAAATTTACGGGAGATTTTAGCTTTTTTGGAGAAGTTATGCAAACCGTTCAAAAAAAATGAGAGTGGTTTCAATTTCAGTGTGACAGCCGATTCAGTGAAGGAACTTGTGGAAAGGGCGGTTTGGAGTGACTTAATCGTTTAGCCACACATAATTAGAAAGTTCAAAATCAGCAAATAGAGAAAGATTAGAATAAAACCAAAACGAAGGGGGGAGGGTTACATTATTCCTTGACAACTGGCCTCATTTTGGCGGATATCCATGGAGGAGTAGCGGCAAAACTTGAAGCGATTCATTGGGTAACCGATAAGTGAAAGCGCATTCGACCTCATAGCCAATTTTGTTTCCTAAATTCGATTTTCCTCAGCAATACCGTGCCTCAAAATGAGAAGGCCTACATCTTTATCCGGTTCTGTTCTCGTCTTTCCGAAACTCGAGTCCCGTAGGAATTCTCGGGCGAACCACCGGTGTCATGCGTTTATTGGGAAGCGGCTCCGAGTCATTTCCGACGTCGTCGAGGTCCGCCAAAGTCGAAGCCGCTAACCTAGTGATCCGAAGAGGAGCTCGGCGGTTCCTTCGTGAGACTCCGCCTCCACTCGTTAGGCATTGAATGGAGGCTACTCGGCACAGATGATGCTTTGTCTTCACTCGATAATTTGCTGACGGAGTTCTTTCATGTGAAGCACTCAATCTTTTGGCTCTTTCCTGTCTTCTGGACATAGCATAGCTAGGAAAAAACATTCTATGCAACATACTACGTGCTCTATGAGGTTTTCTTGATTCATAGAACTCTTTGAAACCTTAAATTGAGACTACTGTGGCTCTCAATTCTCAATTATATTTCGTTCTATCTTGATTATCAGCTGACCCAGTGCGTCAAAAGACAATTTCCTATGAATTCACATGTACCTCTCAACTCATACTTTATTAACGTTAAATTAAGTGCTACTGCCCTCATTGGTTTATGTTCAATTGATATGATCTTTTGACAATTTATACCTTATTTTTGCAACGTCGGCGCACTTTTTATGACTTTCTGAACTTATTTGGTATGGACACCTTTGGGCCAAGTTGAATGGACATCATTTGTTGCCATTTTTTTCGATTTATGTGAAATTAAGCCAATCATTCACTAAGTATGATGAGCAAGCTTGTTTTTTACCTTTTCACTGCACGCGGAATGAATCTGACCGATGAGGGCGGGAATGGATACATTCACCAAGGACTGGATGGACGCGGCAAATCGCGCGGCGAAATTCGTAACGATTTAAACGACTTTAGCGCTTATCTTTGGGGCTCCAATTTGAAGTAAAGACCATTATTACGATCATCTGACCATACTAATGTACTCTACTTCAAGTTTGCGCCCCAAATGATAGGTGCCAAAGTCGTCCTAAACGCCACATATCTCACCGCCTCATTTGCCGCGTCCATCCTGTTCTGGGTGAATGTTCCGCCCCCCATGGGGGCAGGTTGCTACGGCCAATTAGTTGGCATCTTAATGCTTTGATATCTTTGCCCCTACTTTTCTTTCTATTCTCAATCTGGTATTCAAGAAAGAGCTATTCAGGAAACTTTACTCGCTTGAGGGCTTCCTCTGTCGCCCCCCTCCCTCTCTCGCAATCCCAATCGCTTTTGGAGAGCATTTTTTGAAGTACACTTTTGAGATTTTTGTAAACATTATTGGAATGCGTTGAAAGCGTGAGTGTTAATCCCCTCCATTCCATTCCACCTCTTTTTTCTTCGACTTCATTCAGTTGTATATCGCCACTGGCTCCTTTCGCGAGGCCTTGGCATATAGGAACTGCTTTGATATTTCTCTTTTACCAACCTGGAGTCCTTATTTGGAAGTCTAGGTGATTCGACATTCAAAAGAGGTAGAGTTCTTGAAATGCTCTGACTCAACAATATCACTGACAGAATGAAATGTTAGTATTTCTCCAGAAACCATCAAAGTTGTCCCGCAAGGATGACTCTTTCCCATTTCTTCCATCTTTCTTTTTCTTTTTTTAGACATATGTATCCACTAACTATCTCTTACTTCATATCCCTCATGACCCATTTTTCACTCGCTTTTCTCAAGTTGGTTTGATTCATGGCTTTCCGAAAATAATTTCCCTGTAGCGTTTTCAGCTGGCTGCAGTGAATGGCTGAATTCGATTGAAGCAAGTGTGACAGGAATGCAAACGATTAGGAGAAGCGGATCCAAGCCCGTTTTCCTCGCCTCCATCACTCTACTTCTATTTTCATTCACATTCACACGGGGGTAAGTTCGACAGAAGACTGAAATGAAATCAATCCCTCCGTAGAGCCAGAAAAATCATTAGGTGCACACCGGAACAAAATCAGCTCTTCAATGTAAAAGGTGAAGAATAAAGGTTTCGGTGTCAACCAATCTCGTTCCCAGGATACGCCCCCGCAGTCGACTTTCCTTCAGGGTTTTAATGTCGTTTTCGATGAGTATTTGGGGTAACATAGACTTGTTCTCATCAGATCAGTACTTTCACCCCCTCAGGCGAGTCTGTACTCACAGAGAGGTTGGTTAGTCTAAGCCGATATAAGTCAAGGGGTCAAGGTCAACTTCTACGATTCCTTTGAACTTCATGTTAGCCAGAGTGTCCACAACTGTTTTGCTCGTAGGCTTCTCTTTACTCTCTTGGGGGCAGTAAGCCGTCAACACCAAACAAGATAGTGACTATACATGGCTACTCAAGATATTTCAAGAGTGCTGTGCTCAATGTCTTATTAGGAAGAGATAACCTATCAGGCTCATGAGGATCTTTCGGAATTTAAGGGCAAAATTAGTTTCAAATCAAGAGTTTTTTCTACAGATAACGGTGGTGGTGTGGTAGCAAGAGACGCACTATCACCCACGTATGATCACGGGTTCAAATTCAGGATCGACATACGCCTAGACCAAATGAGTCTTCGATCCCTCCGGGGTCGGCTGAATGCTACCAGATTCGTCTAGGAGGATAAAAGCACTGACTTCTAGAATCATTATTCATGCCACATATGCATCCATCCTCTGTATGTATGGAAGTCGAATGCGGGGGTGCACCCATCAGACGGGATTGATTGATGCCCGGAACTTTATACATTTATATTTTTATTCAGAAACCTAGGCCAACTAGCTTTTCAGCCATTCCCGACGTAGAAGAAAACTTCGCTGAAAATCTAGGGTAAACTATGAAGTGACCTATGTACTTTACGACTCTTCTTTCAAGAATTCCGATTTCCTTCTTGTGGTCAGCGCAAATGAGCGGATTCTGCAAAGAGTTTTCTACGCACTTGATCGCCTTCCATTCAAATTTGAACAAGGTGTGTGTAATTGGCCTACAAGACGACTTGCGAGGGCAGTATTGTACTGTTATTCGGGCTCTAAAAACTGGAATCTGTGATAACTCAGTCAAATTGAAGTAAAAACAATTACGAGGGGCGGGGGAGGGGGGATGATATTTTGATTTTGTGTAATCAATGTTCGGCAAATTTTGTACATATGTTAATGTAGTGTCAATGCAGCAGTCTTAAGGTATGGTTGGAGGGCAACAATCCAATGTTTGCTGGGATGAGCTTCAACTTTTTGATGAGTCTCCATAGTTATTCTGCTCCCTCGTTGCTGGTTGGTCCATGTAATCTGAGTAGTAACGGTATGGCTGAATGCCGATACCTAATTCAAATATTTCTGTAATATTGCTTTCCCTGAAAACGTTGACTAGGTGCAGGCAAAGTGTGATCCTCTGGAGGTACTCTTTCTAACCCACTAGGTACTTACTGCCTCAGTCGAAATATGTCAATCTAAAACAGAATAACTCTTCCAACACCTCAAGTTTCAGCCTCATAATAGGAAATCGGTTCGTAGATGGGGATCAACATTTCTGATATTATGAGTGTCCATCGAGGCTATTCAAAGATTTCACTGATTTCAGCGTTAAATGTGGAATTTTACGGACTATCTCGTGTAGTTTCTTTTTTTAATCTGTCATTTATGAGGGCCGAATGCCTACACCCATAAAAATTTCTTCAGCTGAAAGGGGCATAATTCAGCATGAGACAAAAAAACTCCACAGGGGGCAGGAGCGTTACATGGAGGTGTAAAAATTTAGATTCGTACATATCAAGATAAACAACAAACAGACAACGCTATCAACCAATTCGTCAAAAATGCCCGAAATATCTCTGCATCCTGGGGGCTCTGCTTGCAAAACTACCTGGGGCAACTGTCCAGGAAAGTTATACCTGACGGGAAACTATTCCCACCTGGAATGAGTCTTTATGATAGAAGGTTATGTCTCTGTTTCTAGAACCGAATGAATATTTAATACAGAGAGAAAAACTCTTGATATGAAAGAGTCTTTCAATTTGTTGTTCCCTTGAAAAAGTTTTGCCCTTAAATTCCGAAAAATTTTCATGAAACTGATAGGTTATCCTTTCCTAAGTAGACGGAGCAACGCATGCTTGGGATATCCTAAATAGCCATGTATAGGCACATGGCCATCTTGTTTGGTGTTGACGGCTTACTGCCCCCAAGAGAGTAAAGAGAAGCCTACGAGCAAAACAGTTGTGGACACTCTCGCTAACATGAATTTCAAAGGATTCGCAAAAGTTATCCAGCCATAGGTATTGGCCTATAACCTTGAGTGTTGTGAAAAATTGGTAAATTCTGGAATTCGTGAATTCGAAGTGCAATTGCGAAGCAAAAATCAATAATGATTCTGGATCGATAAAGTTTCTTCACTCGTTACTTACAAGACCGGTGCTGTACCTATCTTATTTTTATTGGCAACTATAACCTTTGTTCTTTTTTTGAAATCAGGCCCAAATCAGCTATACTATTACCAGTTGTGCAGAGGTACTCAAGTAATTTCATTTTGGGACTCCACGTTAAAAACCTAATGAAAGGACGACAGTACCGAGGGAGATGAGCAGTAGGAACGATTTTGTGTAATCGATTCGCCGCACGCGGTGTCGCGAACTTCGCTTTACCGTTATTACGGCTCTAGCGTTCTTCATACAGCTCGGTCGATATGCGATAAGTACTTTTGGCATGATTCTACTGTTAGTTCTTTTGTTCCTGTATTTCTTACTTGCTGCTGCATCCAGCTACATTCCTTCGCCCGCGGCGTCTCTTACCGCGACGCGACGATTTCGCTCCTACTGCACCACACCCCAGTACCGAAGGTGTCATGAGCAATTTCGAGACCATGTTTTTCGTCCCTGATCAAATTTAAATTTTGGAAAAAGAAAAAAGTGCGAAAATGCAGAATCGGAGGCTCATTCTTTTTTCTCGTGTTTTCTACTGTGTATTCAACCCGATTCTATTCCAATTCGTTGGTGGCGGAGCGAAAAGGCACGATTTCTGGGGACAGGGAATAAATGGCGCACTATAAATCACAAGTATGTACTTCCCCAGAAACACGGATGGGTCGAGGAACAGCTTCCTGTAGCCCCTGCGCGTTGAGTCGATTTATACAGAGTTACAGGGTGGTGCTTCTCGCAGGTGGGTCGATACATCCTAATGCGGATAATTCATGAGTGTGGTTGCATTCAGCTCAGCCAAAAGATTACACTCGAGCTAGTGGAAAGTGATCGGGGAAAGGAGGTGATTCGGTGTCGCCTTCAACACCTACGCTTTTTCTCAACACTAAGACAGCCTGGCAACCTACCCGTAGTGCATCCTGCCTTCATGTCAGAGCCTGGCAGGCTACTTGTGAGCAGGGTGAACATCTATAAGAGTTTATCATGTCGACTAACATCAGCATGGTAATTTGCTGTACCGGAAGTAATCTCGTTTGCCATGGACTTGGGAGTTATCTGGTGAACAGTTCCTTGATGAGAAGTTCGCATCATCTTCAACAGAAATATTGCCTGTCTGAAGTCCCTGTTATTTCAAAGTTGTACACAGGAATCGGACCCTCCGCGCTAGATACTGTTTTTCATTGTATGATGAGAGAGCTCCGAAGTTCAGAATACGAAAATGCGACGCTCGAAGACCAAGTGGGATGGTAGTGGGATCAGTTCCTTACCTTTGCGAGCTCATGGAATGGCTCCGTTGTGGACAACATCGATGAAGAACACAACAGCTCATCGAACATCATCACAATAGTGATGGGGTTCATAAATAGGCGAGGGACGTCTGTCTTTGAAAAAAAGAAGTTGCGGTGATGCGCCAGCATGGAATCGTGCGGGCTCCAAGCAATCTCAACTGACGTCCGAACCTGCGCAGCTATTAAGATAAGGATAAGGAAGGTCTGAAAAAGAGAAGAGCAGTAGTTTTAGCCAAAGCCGCCGAGGCTAGGAAGAGCATTCGCAAAGCCCACCCGAGCTTCACCAATTACAAGATCAAGAAGGCTTTTCTTGGTCGTCCTGACGAAACAGTTACAGCACCTCGAAGAGCAAATGAGAAGGTTATCTACGACTTCTACTCGGATCTCTTCGCCACTCATGTGTGTCCGTCTACCCACCATCTTTGGCAACACGGATGTGTCGTTGTCTCCTCAATTTTCTGCCCAAAATTCATCATGCAATCACGTCGATGAAAATTTCTACAGACCAGGACTTGACGAAATCAATCAGAATCAATAACAAGCTTTACCACCAGTTATCGATAAGACACTGGACAGCCTCTCACACGGTACCTGTTAGAATAAGAAGCGCCCACGTCGTGGAAAACTAGCAGGATGAGTTGCGCTGTAAAAAGGGAGATCCGAACGATACTAGCGACCATCGCCCACCTTGCCTGTTGTCCGTAACACACATCCTTTTTACACGACATGCTCAGCGATAACATCGAAATGCCAGTTAGGATTTAACAAGAATTTTGTTTGTCTGTTATCGACTTCAGTGCGAATAAGCATTTCCTCATTTTGGCCTTTGATATTTGTAAGCCACTATCTTGGTGAATACACGCGATCTTCCTATTTTCTTAGCGAACCAAATCACACGGCTGCAATGCATACTGTTCGGTTCTTTCTATCAAATGGTATCCAACGACCATAGATCACATCTTGATGACTTGTTGTTTTGTTAACTGCTGTTTTGACGCCGCAGTACGCGAAGCGAAAGTCTCACAAGGTTGGCGATTTATGGGCAAAACTCCAGTCTCGGACGGGACTCGAACCCGTACTTCGCCAACCTTGTGAGACATCTTGATGACTTTTTTCCCGTTATTTCAAACTTTTTCAGTCTTATTTTATGTTGTGTTGTGATGTGTTGGGCACTGATCGATCATTCCAAATGCAGGGTAGCGTACAATGGGACCAAAACAGTATGCAATTTATGTGATCGGCTCACAGTATTGGGTGTGAAGTGAGAGAACATATCTGCTCAAGAAAATTTCAGTTTAGAAATGATTTCCGGAGCGATTTCTGATGAGGATAACTCACAGAGATACCACATTTCACATTTACCTTGCGTGTGGTTACTGCCCCTTCGTTGGGGCTTACACGCTGCTATTTTGAGGACAGTAGAGATAAGAAGGCTGAACGGGGAGTCGATACAATTTTCATTGAAGGGTGAGGGAAAAGGGAAAAATATGGAGAAGGTCAGTAAGAACAGATGTTTGGCAATTAATATGTGCTTTATCAAAGGTGAACCTCTGGTAGGTGCAACGCTACAAACTCTCCACGTCCCTTTGCGTCCACTCTCGTAAGCCTTTGACACACTCCCACTCCTGATTAGCGCGTGTAGGGATGCAACGCAGTTCCTGCAGATGGAGTTCATTTTTTACTCATTTCTCAGAATTCAATTTTGCTTAGAACTATTGTTTCTGTTTCTGAGGACCTTCAAATAGAGTGATGTCAAGACAAGGGAAAGTTATAGAGGTTTTCATTGAGCAATCTTTGTGTATACACCACGGGTGTGGTACTTTAGGAACGAAATGGCCGCGTCGCGTCGCGGTGAGAAGGGCGTCGCGCGCGAAGGAATGTAACAGGATGCAGCAGTAGGTAAGAAATACAAGAACAAAAGTACTAATAGTAGAATTATGTATAAAATGATGATCGTCTATCGGTTGAGCTGTATGAAGAACGCTAGAGCTGTAATGACGGCGAATGAGCGGTCCGCGACAGCCGCGTGCGGCAAATCGATTACCCATAATCGTTCCTAACGCCCGTCTCCCTATACACCACACATCCGATTTCAGAACAGAGTAGTAGTGGCGGTTGAAAGTGCATTTGGTCTGAACCGTCACGGATGGTGAGCGCTCCTCTCAATGTTGTTGACGCTTTTGTTTTTGAAACAGAGGGATAGTTGACCATTTTATATGGGGTACTGCTGGAAATTCAACCAAGCGATCACAGCTCTAGTCCCTGACGCACCTCATCAAGATCTAGAGCTGACCTTTACCAACAATGTTGGGATGTTTTCCATGCTTGACAGTGCTGTAAAAAAGAGTAATAGTAACTGCAGGAACCGTTCAGATCCGAGGAAAAGACGCAGATCGACCGACTTCGGGGCGGTGCACGTTCACTTCGCAATTCAACGATTCGTAATAGAACATCATATTCTAATGCCAGCTCCCTGCTAGCGGACCTCCTGGCCGACTACGATATTCGATTGCGTCCGGGATTCGGAGGTGAGTGATCTAATCAATAGTGATTAACTTACATTGAGTCTCGTCAACGGCAAAGTTGATTCAGATGAGATCTGAAGTAAATAGGAAACCAGGTCCATTAAGCTCAAATTCGGTTCAATAGGAACTAAATTTCCTGAAGAATCCGTTTCGGTTCATCAATTCGGTAAGGCTTCGATTGATTTTCAGGTTCGAAGGAGCTATATGAGAAATTCAACAAACGACTGGCTTACAATTGGGCGAAATTTTGTTGAGATGACGTCCATGTCCCGGGGAAATAAGATCACACCAGAAAGCCGAAAAAATTCTGCATCGTTGGAATTTTTCCTCAAATTGAACCAGGGGTACTCATGCTTTCTATCCCAGTTTGGTCTAATAACAGACTTTTTCCAAATATGTTCTAATTCAGATTCATTTCATGTTTGAAAATCTTCGTGGAGAACCTCGGCTCACAAATCTTGGTCTTAATGGAAGACAATATTGAAACCATGGGTGCTCTCAGATAGGACCGTCTGCTTAGGTATTGGACTTCTAAAGGCTCGACATGTTCAAGGTTATAGCCGTCCTTATAATCAATTGCCGAACATTTTCATTCCTTTGCTTAACATCTTTCAGAATGAGCTCTTTAATACGGTTCATCACATTTAGCCACCTTGTGCGTAGACTATAGCAATAAACAAAACAAAATATTCTCAAGAAGATAGTATTGTACAAGCGGAAACTTCTCCGCTTCCCACTTCATAAGGGCTTAGGCTTTACGGCATTTGTCAAGCACTTTTTGAGCTATTCCACTCGAATTTCAGAAATATCAAGGTTCCATTACTGTGACTTTTGTGAGCGAAGCGATGTCCATTCAGTACCTTTATCCTCCCACTCAGTGTGACACAATTGAGCGGAGAAGTGGCTCAATAGAGCGGCTTTTTTCCCGGTACACGTTCCCATGACTATGAGTGCGTTGAAGGCCCATTTTGCGTTACTCCTGCTACACCTCGTACCTGGCTGCTTTCATGGTCCGCCAGGGGCTTGTACAAATGGTTTTTGATCTTGTCTCTCTTTGTTTACAGCCCTTCAAAGGGGCTTGGGCGCGACGCGACCGCGTCGACCGACGGTCTGGCTCCCTCCTCCCCCCTAGTACTGCCTCGGCTGGCACGCCGGCCGGCGGACTATGAAAGCAGCCTATGCGATGACATATTTAAGCTTATTGTAAATAATTGAATTTTTGGAGAAAAACCCTCCTTCTTATTCAAAAAATGATGCTAATTCCGGTTATTAGAGGCTGAACTTTATTGTGTTATTTGCAGCTGCGTAACAGGTAATGGAAACTCGACCATGACGACTCCATTCTCTACATTCTGCGATTAAGCGCGCTTGCTCTAAATAATTAGTGTTTTTCTGGATTTCTCCCCATTTCTTGCCATTTTGCTCAATGCTAACAGCTTAGCTCAGGAACTTCCCGTTCGACGATCGCTACTCCTAAGGTGCCGTCCTAGGTGGCGTTTAAGACGAGCGGCGGCAGATTGGCTGTCCTCGTTTTCCATTCCATCTTCCTGATTCAATTCTCTGTCTTCGGCAATGATTCAGTACACTTCATTACATGTCTCAACCCATCGACGCGCACCAACGGGCTCCTCCTCTTCTCCGTCCGTCGAATCGACGCACTCCTCCCTCTTGGTGGCTGCTGGGTCATAGGGGGCCCACTGACGTTGTTCGTTAGTGTTTCGCCGGGAACAAGTGGCTGACTCTCGAGCAGCGTCACAAATTTGATTTCAAGACATTGCATCGGTTTGATTTTTAGACTTTTTTCTCGAATGGGAAACGTTCGGGAAGGCTGGGACACATTTGAAGGCAACTGGGGCCCACAGAATCAAAGGAAGGGTTCCCGAAGTAGGTGAGGTTTGTGATTGCCTGTTCGTTTTAAGAAATATCTTTAGAGATAATTAATTCAGACTACAGGTTTGTACTCTAGGACAACCATCCGCTTCCTTCGAAACAACGGGAATGTCATTTGTGCTTAAAGGATTCGATTGCAAAAACTAAAGTGAAATCATACGGATACTTGAAGGGAGCAGGCAAAAGGAATCTGGAAACTCGCTGATTTCTGAAGCCCCGCGTTATAACTATTCCTTAAAGGCAGGTAAAGGCGAGTTGGGGTTTACTGTGGGTGTAGCGTTGGGTCATGGGAAACTATCGACTAAATTTGAAAATGCTGGAAAACTAGCATCAGAAAGAGCAACTAGAAAAAGTTGCTAGAAGCATTGACAGCAGTAGCTCCGCTTCCGGCTGCCACATTTTCGCCCATTAACAGTACTCAGCGAGATGAGGTGTGAGGTCACTTAATGAAATTTACACCATCGAAATAGTGTTTCAGCTGGCTCGTCATTGTGATCCTATAAAGAAGCCCCAATAGGTAGGTATGTCAATGGGAAAACCGGATCCCCGGAACCCCGGAAAAGGTCAGCAAACTCATCTGATCATATCTTGGGCTATGAAAGCTTCGTTATTAATGAGTTTGCACTTCTTTCAGCATCTCATTTTGCCTACCTTTTAGGCCAAGTCGATGGTAGACGGTTGATGACTTCACCCGCGCTGAATTGATGCAATATGCTTTCCAAAAGGAATTTCTATAAGCTTTCCGTAGTATTGCCGTAGTTCTGTTCAGGCAAACTTTGCGCAATTTAACGCTTCCACAACTAGGAACTGAAGTCGCAAAAGAGTGATCAACTTCATATCTGAATCGCCCGACCTTAAGGCGAGGTGGAGGTGAACCCTGACTCTTAGAAGGTGATTTTGATCTATCAAAGAAAATTAGTTTCTCAGACATACAAACAGAACGAACTCCAAGCTGTGTATGTCACTGGGCGAGCTGAAGCAATCGCTAAGAAGCATGCCACCGTGACATATTCACATGATCAAGCCCACCGTTGCCAGCCAGGCCTTTCATCACTCTAGGCTTACGAATAAGTACTGAGTGAAGTACAATTCAGAATACCGTACGCTATCATTTCATGAACATTCACTGATTGGTGATGGAGACAAGATATTCAGCAGAATCTTGTTGTTACAAGGATTTCCTATGCTCGGACTAGTTTATGGCGGCGGAAAGGATGTTTAGGCGAGGTTTCAGCCATTTTCCGAATGCGTTGGCCTTTCTAGAAATCATACATTCCAACCAAAAACTCCTAGACACTCTTTCTGCCGAAACGTCTCGGCGAATGTCGCCTAGCCATTGGAGGAAGAGGGAATCACATTGACCCCTTGATGCTTTTCGCAAAACGCCTTCGGAACTTTGACAATACGGCATTAACTGGTCGTAGGTGTAGCTTTTTTGAAACCGCTGACTATGAAGAAAAGATCAGAGCGATTTTTTTCACAATCGCTAAACAAATCAAAATTGTAACCTACTTTGATTCGTCAGTGTACCTAGCGATTTTCTTCTCTCAGAAAGCAAGGTGTCGAGCACATTGTAACCAAATCTTTTTCAAAAATTTTCATATTAGTCTAGGACCTAGTCGGATTCGCTTTTTCCCTAGTAATGGCACAGTCACGACGACTCGGTGCATTTGAGAGCGAAGTGTGGAAGGCTTATTCCTCTCTTCGTCGCTCATCCATGAATAACGACCTCGCCTTCAGATACAAGGCTGCTTGATTGTGGTTGTCGGGGAAAAAGGCACAGGAACAATCGCGTGAAGAAGGTTATGACTTAAGCCCTCCTACTGCTGTGCTCAGTGTTATTCCTACCCTGGTTACTTACAAGTGAAAGGAGCGTTCACAGTGGATTCTACGAACGGTTAAGCTATCTTTTATCCCGGAGAAAAGTGACTGAGCTGAGCAGCTGCAAATGGTCACGTCGTATGTAGGTTTACATTTAACCAGTCTGTGACTGCTGCTATTTTCGTCAGGCATCACTCAGGGGATCACACATATCCTTCGTATAGATCCCGTTGGGGATTAGGACATGTTAGAAGGGCCAACATTGTTTCTCGAACGGCATAGAGGAGCAGGTATAAGTTTCTTGGTTTATAAGTCTACAAGTCTCGAGTCGCTGAATTGTTATAATGCTTGTCTGGGAGGTTAACTCGCTGTATCAGGTGTTTACGTTGCACCTAAATGGGGCATGTGTGGAAAGTATCACAGTAGGATATACTCGATAAAGGGGACTGCCGAGGGGATCCGATTTGTAAAAAGTTTCGAGTTTGGCGCTAATCCTGGATGACCCCGCATTCACCTTCCACTCAGAATCCTAGTGACATTTTGAATGCGTATGTGGGTTATGTCTTGTCAGCTGATAACAAATCAGTATTTTTACCAAACGTATTAGGTACCAATTAATCGAATTCGGAGGGATAGAGGCATAGTTGGTCTGAGCGAGTATCGATCCTGGACCCGAACCTGGAGTGTGGATAACGCGCCACTTGCCACAACACCACCTTCAACTGAATATAAATAATCAAAAATCGGTGAATATTGTAGTTAGGTTGCTTGTTGCTCCGACTGTATCTCAAAGAATGAGGAAACTCAGCTCCAGTCCAATTTATATAGCTTACAAATGAGCTACGCACGCTCATGCGTGCACCACATGCTCACAACCGCTCATCTACAATCTTACTCGAGAATAGCAGTAAAACATTTTCATGTCCCATATAAACGACACTGCTTAATCCGAAATCCCTCTTGAGTTTCATTCCAGGAAATCGCGCATTAGAGTTGAGCGCTCAGGAGCAAATTATCCTTTAAGAGCGTAGCTGTCATTACATTTATATTGGAAATGTCGTCCTAGTTTGATTGTAGGAAACTGCGCATCGGGGCGGAGGTGCAGAAAAGCACTGACTTGTACATCGGCCGGCCACCGCATAGGCCACATACCATTCAATACGCCACTACCATTCTGGAAGGAAGTCAAATGCGCTAGATCCTTCTGACGGGATTGATTAATGCCCCAAAACATTATTTGATTGCGCATCAGAGATGTAATGGAAAACAGTCAGCAGAATGGTCGATGATGCCTGATACCAACAGATGCCCATGTAAAACGTAGCCTACCATACATTCTCACTTCTCTCAAAAGCTGGTTAGCCTGTGATCTATTTCCCCACCGCGCTCATTTGATCTCCACGCTTGATCGTGCCTACGTGACTTTTGGGAGGACACACAAACGGGCATACAAACGGACACACAAAGTTAGCGCTTTATATATAGAGAGGACACGCTGCATAAGGCACCCGCTAGGAAAACAAAAAGCTGGAATCCATAGTGATAATTGTACTACTATATGACAAATGTACATATCAAGTAGCGCTACACATACAATTCAAACAAAACAATAACATCCAAGTAAATGCTCGAATAACATTGTCTAATCAGTGTCATAGATTAGTGCCCGCCTAGGCCGACCAAGCCTCCCATCCCTCCGGGGTCGGTGAATTGGTACCAGATTCGTTCGGGAGGATAAAAGCACTGACTCGTAAAAGCACTGACTGGCTGGCCACCGCAATTCATTGTATAGGTCACATACGCACTCATTACGCCACTACGATTCTGAATGGAAGTCAAGTGCGGGGGCGCATTCCTCAGACGGGATTGATTAGCGCCAAGAACTTTATCCTTTATCCTTTAATCAGTGTCATGGACGCGAAGTTTCTTCCTATTTCAGTAACATTTTGGCAATTCAACACTTGGATTGGCTTCATGACATAATAGCTCGCAAGTTCACAGTCTAACCTCATGTAGATGATTAGGTAGAAACTAATCCTGATTTGGTAGAAATGACAAGAAATTCGAAAAATAAGGATGAATTGGTTCTCAATATTTGTTCCAGTCTCGTTGTGTTACACTACGCATGTTCACCCTTCACCAATATTTCAAAGAGAAGTTCGTTCTAGTGGTCTCTGATAGCACGTTAGGCCTGGGGTCAGAATGACCGGGGAGTCTTGTTTAATCATGACATCAGAATTCTCGGAAAGGAAATTGTTGGTGTCACTTTTTGCCCAAAACGAGAACGAATAGAGCGCAGTCATACCGCTGCGAGCCTTAGTGTATGGGTTTTAAAATTTGATTCAAGATTCGAGTACTCGGGCCTATTTTTCCATTGACGGAATTAAGGGGAAACCAGAACTGTGACGGGCGATTATGGTTGGCATGGTTAGAGTGAGAAGTTTTAGGAATTCCTTTTACAATCAAAAAACTTATTTTAACTTGATTCATTTGGTCTATGTACACTGCCGCGGACACTTTTTAAATTTAGCACAACTTTGGCACCCCTTACTCTTCTGCTGAATGTTTCTTTTGCTTTGGCCCAAACGAAGTCTAACCCAGTCATAGCGGAATTCACCGTAATACATCGAACAACTTCTGAGAGGCTTAGTTCATTATATATCCACCACATATTTCCACTTGCACGCCATGCCTGGTTCATCGATTCCCCAAAAAACGTCCCAGGGGAGCATTTCATCGGGACGGCATGTCATCACTATCACATCATCAATGTCCGTATGCCCAATCGAAACCGCTTGAGAGAGCTTCGAGAACAGAAAAAAGGAGGGAGAGGATATGGGCCTCGTTTTTCAGATGAATATCAGTTCAGGAAGGGCTTGATGAGTGCGAAATCTGTTGTTCCTGTTAGCACATCATTATGGACCCCTTTGAAGGTCGGACCTCATCAACTCCCTGAATGCTAAGAAAATCAACACTTCTTCGAACGCTTCGACACACTTCGCCGTCTTGGAAGACAGCGTTGAGTCATGCCCTCCCAGTCGTAGCTGAGGAGACATAAGTGAAGGGGTTTGAAATTGCCAATCAAAAAATTATTTCTACTCGATTTATTTGGTCTAGACTTTCACACACCCATTTCTGCTAGATGTTTCTTCTGCTGTGATCGAAACGGAACCTAACCCAATCGTTGTGGGTTGTCAAGCGCATGCTGTACAGAGATGTGAGAGGGGAATTGCTGTGTGAAGTTTCGAGGCTCGCTGCCTCATAGTAAATTGTCCTGTAAGCTCATAATCACTTCCTCATGTGCCCGTGTGTGCGCTGCTCTGAACTTGAGCCTCCAGGTCGGATCCCTTCGAGTTAGTTTGCATGAAGTGGCTCTTACATGCTATATCATTCGCATCTCGCAGGTGGTGTCGAACCTCTACATACTCGAGGGGCATGCCAAACACACGTGTCCATGGTGAACTGTGAGGTGAAAGTGCGGCGTTCGAATTCGACCCCACCCCAGATTGCATCATGACCTAACACTACGCTACAGTTGGTCCCCTCCGGCTTTAGCCTATTCCTCAATTGCTCTCTAAAAAAAATGGCAGCTTGATTGGAACGGAAAGCGCTGCTGAGAACTGATAGGTTGACCAAAAATGAGGTGCATGCGTAGTGGAATGCGATGTGTAAGATTTCAGAGGCGACCTACGGACTGCTTTTCAAAAATCGGCTAACCATTACACATTTTCTATGAAAAATCTGCATAGCTGAAAAAGCATCCGTGTGCTCATTATGTGCCCCCACAGTGAAGATCTTTGTTGTCTAATGGGATTCCAGGGTTTCCGAAGCAGGAAGTTTTGACGGTCGCTTACCTGCAATCTTCATGTAAGGGAGTGGCTCGGCGAGTATGGTCGATTAGATGTCGGCAAATAAGTGATGCTCAGTTTTATCACTCATGTGTGGTGGATGAGGAGCAAGAGTATTGCTCAGGGACAGTGTGAACTGATAGTTTTACTATAAAAAAATCAAATTGGATATAGGAAATAATTGGCTTTATTGACTTGATAGTAGTTAGTTAGAGGAGTAAAAGGTAACATTAACATAAATTAGAGCACACAAAGCCTACTGGCTATTGCGGAAACGACCTTGACATCCAACTGCTTCGCATTTACGTTAGCGTCAACGTTTTGGGCCACTGCACAAGGACCCTCTGGCCTCGAAAAAGCACGGAGTTCGAAGGCTCTAAGTACAACCACACTATGTAGTTTTCGAGAAAATTCTGAAGTTACTTGAAAAACCACAAATATGTTCCACCCAGACAGGCGACCCTTGACCCTTCGAATTCCAGCGCTCTGGCACCATGTTGTTGTAGCGTTGTGATCAGATGTGATTCGCTATAGCCTGAGACGCGGGGGTGCGTGCAGTTTCTGAGTATTTTCCTTTTTTTGATACATCCTGTAACCAGATGATTTACTTTACCATGGCTTTTATCAACGATCAAGAGGCCACACGGCTCGCCAACTGGTTCTAAACAATGTTACTCTTTACAGGTGATGCCTTATTGCTCACTATGGATATCATCATCGCTTCATTCGACTCAATATCAGAAGTTAACATGGTAATCATTAATCTTTTACAGTCGGTGAATAAGCCTTTCTCAAGAGAGTATGAAACTTGAAGGATTATACGATCACCATGTACCTGCATCAGTATTGGACAGATGAACGACTCTCATGGAGTAGTGCGGTGCCGATCGATGAGATGACTTTGAGTGGAGAATTCTCTCAGTACGTTTTGAAGCGTTACTTACTCTGCTTTGAAAAAAGTAAAAATATTAACATTGAGAGGGGTACGTGCTTCAATTATTCAACTGACAGCCCGACTTACAAACAGGTCTCTTGTTAACGTCTCGGGGTAGCCTTGAACAGGTTGCTTTCAGTCCCACCTTATTCAAACCGCATTCCTCATTCCAATTTGAGGTGTGCAGATGGGCTTTATAGATCAACAATCTTGAAGACCATTTACTCTTCAAAGTCCTTGACGTCGTCATCATGGTGGACAAGCTCGTTGAGCTGTCCTCTGTAGACGGAAATCTTTTTCAGGCCAAGCGTTTCTCGAATAGCTTCTTTCGTCTTTCTGAGCTCAACAGAAGGCGACAACGCCAAAACTCCACTCCATTTGAACTATCCCACTTAACTCGGTTGTCAACTGAGTCCCAGAATTCTGCTAAGGAAATGCCATGTTTTTCGCAGCGTCGAATTAGGAAAACTCAAAGTTAGAAAAATACATACAGTAACGCTCAGAGTATTCGGCCAAATGCTTATTCAGTCGTACTTTTCAGTTGCAACTCCTTTCTTACTGGATCTAATCACGGAAATTTCGATATGTGTGGCATGGGTGTATTGTGAATAGTTACCACTACTAACCTGCAATCTGATCATGTTCCAGATATCGCAGAGTTTTCAAATCAAAATCAATTGAGAATACGCGTAATGGTCTTCTAGGATCTCTTTCCTTTTTGCCATGTCTAAAGTGTACGAGCGCTAATACCGAACACGGTAAATGAGAAAAGCGCACATAATGCCGAACTTTTCTGCCGCAACAAACACTTAGCTCCCTCTTCGAGTTACAAAGAGGAAATGTGAGCGGAGAACATTAATGGTGAAGAAAGGAGAAAGTTGGCAGATTTTATGAAATCTGAGGGGTCTTAAAAGTGGAATTAGAGTGTTACTGAAGATTTCCATGACGGAACTAGCTCGAATGGCGTAGAACACGAGAGCTTGAACGAAATTTTGTTGCAAATGCTTAAAGAGCTGACTACATGAAGTCCAAACTGCTTGAAATTTCCTCCCACTGTCGCCACCGATGGTAACTACATATGCATCATCTGTATCCGACTTGTCCTCGCGAACTTCTCCATTCACGCAAGTCGACTTTGAGCCATCCGTTCCGATCCTGCGCACGTCGTTTCCATTGTTGGCCGAGTATATTCACCATAGGATCGGCCCACCTCAATTTAGGCCTTCCCGGCGCTCGCTGGTGATCCAATGGGACCCAATACGTTAGCCGGTAGGTCCATCGGTTGTCTTTCAATCGTGGCACATGACCGGCCCATTCTCGTTAACGTTTATACATTTCCTGGACAACATCAACAAGGCCACTTCGTCTTCGCAACTATGTGTGTTGTTCACGAAGTGGCAACTAGCAAATCCTGCGTTCCATAGATCTTTGCATCACAGCAAATTTCTCTTCGTCTGCCTTCGTAGACGACCAGCATTCTGCGCCATACAACATCGCGGATATCACAGTCGAGTGGAAAAGGGACGCTTTCAGTTCCATCGGGAGGTCTTCGTCTAGTAGTAGCGTTGAAATTTCGTTAAAGCTAGACCAAGCCGCCTTCCTGCGCCTGCTGTACTCTCCGCTACTGCCTTCTTTGAAACTGAGCTGGTGTCCGAGGTACTTGAAGCTTTTCACTTCTTCGATGGTTTCGCCATTTATTTTGACTGTCGCTGTAGGACTGAATTGGTTATGCATCCACTTCGTTTTTAACAAATTCATTTCAAGTTCGATTTCACTCGATTTCATCTGTAGTTGCACAAGTTTCGCCTGGAGCTCTATTGCATCATGTGCAAAAATGACGCAATCGTCCACAAAGAGCAGATAGGTTAGGTTTCTCCGTCGATCTCTATACCTCCGGTCCAGTCAAGATCATTGAACAGGGCTTCCAAAGTTAATGCAAACAACTTCGGAGAAATCGTGTCGCCTTGTCGAACGTCCTTGCATATTTCTATTTGACATGGATCGTTGAAGAGCTTGACTTCAGTAGTACAGCCTTTGTTCTGCTCTTCGAGAACGTCGACATAGCACGAATTGACACCGTATCTACTCACATTTAGCATCGCGTTTATTTTGACAGAGTCGAATGCTTTCCTGTAGTCGACAAACGCGATGCATAAGGGAATCCGATACTCTCCACATTTTTCGGTAAGCTACGTACGACGTGGAGATGGTCAAGAGTGGAATACCCAACATCGAAATCCCGCTTGCTCTCGGCTCATGACCATGCCAAGGTCTCCAACTATGCGATTCAGAATTATTTTGGTGAAGGCCTTATAGCCTTGGGACGGCAAAGTGATGGGTCTGTAACTTCGAACTCTCGGGATCGCCTGTTTTCATTAACAGTATCGTCCGTGATTTCTTCCATGCCGCCGAAATTCTCTTCTCACTGCAGTATCTGCTAAAGCGCTGGGCCCACCTGCTTTCAGGTGTTCGGGACGTATGTTGTCGCAACCCGGGCTTTTCCCCGCCTTAATCTGTTTTACTGCATGCTCCACTTCTTCCCACATGACATCTGGGATCGGTTCTTCTGCAGTGTTTTGAACGGCTCTTGCGACGACCACCTTTGAGGAGTACAAGTCGTTAAAAAACTTAGTACATATTTCGTTCATCCGGAGGCGGTTGGTTGTCCTGAGACCTATATTGACCTTGAGAGCAGATAGAATGTGTCTGTGTTTTGTCTGTAGCCTTCATAGTCGCGTTTTATCTTTTTCCTTATCGCTTCGCAGAGTTCCCTGTGATCCGCTGTTTGCACTCGTCCTTCGGCTTTCATGCGCGCTCTCTTCTTCATCATTTGCACCGCTTCTGGAGTTACACGCCGTCGCCTTGCTGGTTCCGTTGCTGTGCTCGATGCCTTCACGACCTGCGTTATTTTTTCCACTAGGTTTTCGTAGTCAGCATCGATGCTATTACCAGTATTCATCTGTTGGTCTGACGACGCAATCCTCGTTGTGAACATGTCGGCATTAAGAGTACGTCGTATGAGTGTTTTTTTGCAAATGTAAAACTCGATTTTCTTTTCTGACATCGCAGAGGATCACCGAGCGTAGAAGATCGGTGATCGGAGCCGGTCGCAGTCACACTTTCCCTGATAACGGAGACGTCAGCGAACAATCTTGGTGTATCGGTAGCACATAATCAATCTGTCTTAAAGTTTTCGTGTCCGGGCTCCTCCGAGTCCAAAGACGCTTAGCTTTTTTCTCGAAGAAGGTGTTCATTATCGAGAATTTGTGTTGTTCTGCAAACTCGATTAGACGCTTTCCTCTTTCCTTTCTTACTCCTACGCCGTACCTTCCTAGAAGGTGTTCCGAAAGGTCCAATCGGGAGCCGACTACGGCGTTAAAATCGCCTTGAACGATAGTGTACGTCGATTTGACCTTCAAATCCCTCTCTATTTCCTCGTAGTAACGCTCAAGTTCGTCGTCCTCTGCTGATGCAGTGGGCGCATATACTTGCACGACTTTGAGCGTTCGATCCCCCAGCTTTTGCAACTTGATCTTCAGAATCGCACCTCGTGGGACTGAATATCGCAAGAAATAACATACGCTTCGCTTTCACGATAAAACCGACTCCACCTGTTCTGGACACATTATCAGCTCCTTTTCCTAGCAGATTTCTTCACCGCTCGACCACTTCGCTGAGACTGCTCGTGCTCTCCTAGTTTCGCAAACACCGACGTCGCATGCGGCAGGTCAGTCCGCGATACTTGACGGACGTCGCAGTTGTCAGTGGGGCATACGATTTGCGCTCGGTCAACGACAGTCTGCCAAAGAGAAAAGAACACTGGCAAATGCAAATCATTCGCTCCACTGACCTTAGTGGTACTGTAGCGGTGGGATGCGCCGCGCGCGAGGTGGGCGGGGTGACCTACTTTCGACGGACGCACGCAACGGACGCTCCCCAATTCTACGAATTCGGTCTTTAAGTTCTTATTCCACCCTGATTGGGGTGTTCTTCAAATCAACACAGCCCCGTATGACACACTTTGAGACTTCAGGTTGTTCAGTTAGAGATCTCGCAAACTACATAGTTTTTCGTGACCTGTGCCCTCAGGCCCTCTGAAGTGCCTCGTATTACACGACTGCTAAAGAGTGTATTTAGGAATTTAGTGGCTTTAGTATGTTTAGAGCATGAATTTGAACACTGCCCTGTGCTTCTGATGATACCATGTGCTGTTTATACTTAGTTTTTTTCTGTTTTTTTTTGGGAAGTGAGCAGAGCTTGAGCCATAGTGACGAAAGGCGTGCGTGTTGATCTATCAGTTCGGGCCTCATCGAAGTATTGAAACTTCCTTTTATGACATGAGAATCCAAGTTATAAGTAAGAACCTCAAAAGGAGCTTGAAATAGAGTTTGGCCTCGATTTTGTGAGCCCTTCACTGTACCGCAACCTATTCTTAGTGATTCTAGAGGCTTACACTTAGTGCATCCTATTGAACCTGACCATTACCATATTTCACTAAATGATCGGAAAAGAAGTATAACGAACAGGGATAACGACAATCTCTTTCAGCAATATCTGGGTACCGGACACATTCCTAGCAAATGACAAGCAGTCATTCCTTCATGAGGTCACAGAACGCAATAAAATGCTGCGGATCAGTAGCGATGGCAAGATCGCTTACGGCATGAGGTGAGAAAACACTACTGCGCACATCCATCTGGAAGCTTCGTGTGTTCAACGTATTTGCATAGCAATGAGCATTAGAAGTCGTCTTTAAAGATCACATTTTAGGCTCACGTCAACGCTTAGCTGCTCCATGAATTTACGTAACTTCCCGTTGGACTCTCAGAACTGTACAGTAGAGATTGAGTCATGTGGGTGATTGTTTCTCCTGTTTTCATTATTGAATAACTTCCTTTTGGCTAGTCCTCAACCAGTGACTCGTGCGGTAGCGAAGCGGCTTCGTTAGCGAAAATCGCAGCAGTGTATACTGATCAATCTTTTGACAAATTTCACAAGATAGTAATGCTCATCAAAACTTTGGAGACCAGAAATTCGGGAGTACATGCCTCTCCAGTCAAACTTTTCTATGCTCAGATGGCTATACCACTTCGGAAGTGCTCATGTTGTGGAACCAGCCGAAAGCTGTTCATGGCGTGGAAGAGGCCGATGTGCCCCAGTTCACTATAACCGGCTTCCAGACTGAAGACCGTGTGGTGAGGACGGCTACCGGTAAGTATAGATTCAATGTATTCTTGCTAATTCATTTCTGTGCACCAATAGAGGGCAGAGGTGGAGTAGTGACAAGTGGCGCGCTTTCACAAATGCATGGTCACGGGTTCCAATTACGAATCGATCTCTGGCTAGGCCAACCAAGCCTTCCATTCATCCGCGGTCGGTATTTGGTTCTCGTCCGGGATGATAAAAGCACTGGCATGTGCATCAGCTGGCCACCGCAAGTCATTGTGTAGACCACATACGCCGCCAATTCTGAATGGAAGCCGAATGCGTGGGTGTTTTCAATCTGTCCTTCAGACGCAATTGATTGGTGCCTCACAACGCTACCCTCTTTAGTTACCTTTTTACTGCGACAGAAGCGGTGCAGTCGCAGAGGAAGTTGCTTAAGATTTTTTGTAATTTTGAAATAGCATCAATCAATGTAGTTACGAGTGCATTCAAATATTTTCCCAATTTTGAATAGAAGTCTGATACGTGGCGTGGCTCGAAGAACCTGAATCAGCCTCTTGCTCTCTTATAGTGAAGATTAGTGTTACCCTGTGGCATTGACTTGGACTGAAGAAAACTGTCTTTTGGGTTTCTACAACCGAGCGATCGGAAGATCCACTCATTCAGAAAAATCATTGTCTTCAACCTGTAGAGCTTTACATGGATGACATTGTAGCATCTGTTTGATGAAATCAATCCTCAACAATTTCAACCGGCTTTTTGGATGGTTTCGAGCGTTCCTCCCCACCAAATATACCAATGGCTGCTTTCATAGTCCGCTGGCCGGCCGGCCGGCCGGCGTGCCTGTGGAGGCAGTGCTAGGGGGGAGGAGGGAGGCAGACAGTGTTGGCAAACAGTCCACGCCCCTTTGAAGGGTGTTTGTTTTCAGCCCCTCGAAGGGGCGTGGACTGTTTGCCTATCTGTCTGCCTCCCTCCTCCCCCTAGCACTGCCTCCACCGGCACGCCGGCCGGCCGGCGGACTGTGAAAGCAGCCAACACACCAAATACGTGGAAATTGCCTTAAGTAACCGTAGTAAAGTAAGTTCTTTAGGGTCCTATCAACGACTATCGCTAGTATTTCAACTGCAGCGTTCCGTCGGTTACTTCATTTTTCAAACATATCTCCCTTGTGTTCTCATCGTAATGCTGTCATGGGTCTCGTTCTGGATCAATCACGAAGCAACCAGTGCCCGTGTTGCTTTAGGTGAGTTCTCAGTGTTTGGATGGTTAAGGTTGTTAAGCAATATAAAAATCCAATATTAGGCATCACAACTGTGCTCACCATGACTACAATTTCTACCGGTGTTCGTCAGTCTTTGCCTCGAATCAGTTATGTGAAAAGTATCGATGTTTACTTGGTTTGTTTTGCGTCTTATACACATCACTCACTTTGAACATCACGTGCAGCTGCGTCGGGTCTGAGAAGTCTACTAGTTAGGAAGTATCCTACTTATATAATCAGCTAAGTGCGTCTGTTGGTGTGTTTGTTTGTGTATGTGTGTCTGTCTGACCGGAAATTCCTAACTTCTGCCCCCGTGAACCTCGAAAGTTCAAATTTGGTAGGAGTACTGAGGGCAGGACGGTAACACTTATGGTATGTCCCCATGGACCCATAAGTTCAAAGTTGGAAGGAGTCCGCCGGTGGGATGAAACACTCATGAAGGGAAGCAAAACCAGACTCCGCCACGGGCACGAAATTTCAGTCCGGCACTCGGCTCTTACAGTAATCCGGCACGTGTTAACACGTGAATTTTTACCCGTCACATATACGACGCGTCGAAAAGAGGCTTCGGGCAAGGACACGGGGTGGGCGGTGGGGTAAGCCAGGGGGTTACTGTAAGAGCCGAGTGCCGGACTGAACCTTCGTCCCAGTGACTCCGCCCACAATGGGCGGGGTTTGAGCAGAAATTAATAACTCCTGTCCCCGTGGGCCTAGAAAATACAAATTTTGAAGGAGTAAATGCGTCAGAATGTGGACAGTTATAGCGAGTAGCAGGACCGACTCCACCCACAGGGGGCAGGGTTTGCACGGAAGTTGTCAATTCGGCCCAGGGTGTTCAAACTTGGTAGGAGATGGCTTGAAACATGATGGGAACACTATGGAGAATGGCAGGACCGGACTCCGCCCACAGGGGAGGGGGGGAAGGAGGTTTGCGCAAAAATTGACAATTTGGCCCTAGAGCATTCAAAGTATTCCAATTGCACGGGAACTTCACGGAGGTACGCTTCCTTAGCCCATATGTCTTTTTTTCCTCTGAATAATCGCCTTTAAAAATCGCCCCCAATTCGTAGCTAATACTGAGGGTGTAGAGCTTTCAACGAAAGAGGAGAATCCGAAGTGTCATTTAAGCATAGCAAATTTCTTACAAGAAAGAGGAGCGCCCGTCGAAGCCGGGCGACACCCGACGTTGGCCGGGCGAGCCGACTGGCACATCCGTAATATGGCTCAAACTGGCTAGTGCACAATGTTGACGATTTTAGTGGAATCCCAGAAGCGAAAAAACGTTCAAAAAACACTCGTTACTGACGGGACACGGGCAGTAGGATCGGTTTTGTGTAATCGATTCGCCGTGCGCGGCTGTCGCGGACCATTCGCTTCTCCGCTTTTACAGCTCTAACTTTCTTTATACAGCTCAATCGACATGCGATCATTATTTTAGGCATGATTAGGCATGCCCTTCTTCTTCACAATTTTAATGGTGGCACGCTGTTGCGGATGTCCAGGCACTTTCTTCTTCAGAGCCAGTTCCGATTGCTCCCTGTCAGCTTCTGGGCGGCACCGTGCACAGGCAGGGCTGGAGATAGGGACGGATGTCTAAATTCTGTTGTTGACGTATACTCGAAGAAGTGGTGCCGTCTCATACTTGAGAGCTCTACAATGACCCATTGTATAAAGTTCAACAAAAATTTGTAGCTGTGGCTACTTATTGCGAAAGTGACGGCTGTGTACTGTTGGGGATGCTGGTTTCATATGACACGGCAGTTCCCTTTGACTGGTCCTGTAGTTATAGAGACATGAGTCGCGACGCAGTCCCACGCAGATCTCTTTCTTTCATACCTATCGTCGTTTTCAAGGATGACTAAATTGGGGTAGCTTCTTTTTTTTTCTCATTTAATTGGTCGTCAGCCATTCAGGTAATGTGTTTTGTATTCGTGTTTGCCGCTCTTCTCGAATATGCAGCTGTGAATTACTCGTACTGGGGAAGAAGATCTCGGGGAGGCGGCGAAGAGGGGTATGACAACTTTCTAAGAATATATAAAATCGAGAAACAAAACAAAGCAAGTGTAAACAATGTTCAGATGGCCAGTATGTAATTCCAACAAAGACGATCGTGAAAGTGCTGTCAACATCAAGGAATGGGATGTGCCGAGCAGTCTAATGAACGTATGTTAATATCTTACCAGGGAAGGATCCCAAGTCGAAGTGGCCATTTGAAATGAGACCTACACTGCTAGACGTGTTTTTGGGTGCTGAGTTCAGATCTGCTTTCCAAATTTGCCGAGCGTTTCTCTGAACGGAGTTATGAGGGTGGTTTTGAGGGTGGTTACAGAGAGCTTAGAATGAGAAGACTTAAATAACATGGATGTTCTTCCCCTCTCAACGGCGGCTTGGTGTAGTGGTAAGTGTGACGCTTTATGGGCGAAAGGCCAGGGCTCGGGTTTTTTGGGGGACAGAATTTTTGCATTATATAGAATTTTTCCCTCGAGGACTAGAAAATACTCTCATAATGATTTTATTACGTTCTATGAAGTTTTGATGCTTTTACTGTTATTTATCCACATAAAGTAATACTTCAGTTTTACTCGCATGCCCATGCACTCTATATTCACAGTAGGATAACTTTTGTCACTTGAATGAACAAATGTGATACTCTAGTAGGCAATGCTTGAAACAAAGAAGCTTCTCACAGTGGGAGCAACGGATGAAAAAGAACGGCACTATTTACCCTTTACTGCCCCACTCTGTCGAGAAAGGGCTGGATTTCTACCGAATTTTTTCAAAGAAGATGAAACCGGCTAGAAACTTGTCTACAGGGGTAATTTGACCCGTAGAACACGAATATTGCATCCGTTTGTCATAAGAATGCCTAGCGCTTGCGCTACAGGCGCCTGTGCCAAATCGCTGGGTCACCGCTCTTGCTGAAAAGTTGCCCCTAGCTAGTGTCCCAGGCGTTTTCATGATGAGTGGACGCGAAATTCGTGTTCTACGGGTCAAATTACCCCTCTAGGCGAGTTTCTAGCCGGTTTCACCTTCTTTGAAAAAATTCGATAGAAATCCAGCCCTTTCTCGACAGAGTGGGGCAGTAAAGGGTAAATAGTGCCGTTCTTTTTCATCCGTTGCTCCCACTGTGAGAACTTCTTTGTTTCAAGCATTGCCTACTAGAGTATCACATTTGTTCATTCAAGTGACAAAAGTTATCCTACTGTGAATATAGAGTGCATGGGCATGCGAGTAAAACTGAAGTACTACTTTATGTGGATAAATAACAGTAAAAGCATCAAAACTTCATAGAACGTAATAAAATCATTATGAGAGTATTTTCTAGTCCTCGAGGGAAAAATTCTATATAATGCAAAAATTCTGTCCCCCAAAAAACCCGAGCCCTGGCCTTTCGCCCATAAAGCGTCACACTTACCACTACACCAAGCCGCCGTTGAGAGGGGAAGAACATCCATGTTATTTAAGTCTTCTCATTCTAAGCTCTCTGTAACCACCCTCAAAACCACCCTCATAACTCCGTTCAGAGAAACGCTCGGCAAATTTGGAAAGCAGATCTGAACTCAGCACCCAAAAACACGTCTAGCAGTGTAGGTCTCATTTCAAATGGCCACTTCGACTTGGGATCCTTCCCTGGTTAGCACTTTTGAAGCCGTTATTTGTGCATTTTCCAGGAACTGAGGCAGCCTACCTCCGATCCACGAACACGTGAATTGAACTCAAGTAGCACAACGGGTGACCTTTCTGGACCTCTTCCTTCGGCAACAAAGAGGAAGCGACAATCAAGCCCTATTCCTTCACTTTGTCCCTCTGGACCAAATGATATTGACGATGACGATTCACCAGAGTACCCCAGATATGCCTCGACCATTCAAGCGATGAAAGCCAGGCCATCGTTGTCGGCAAGGTGAGTTATTTTCGCAGTGGGGCTTTTTGAGACTCTGCTATATTTGGAATCAACCTCAACTAATTCAACTTTGTTTTGTATATAAAATTATTGAGCAATCCCCTCGAAACATAAAAACTTTGACGTTTGCCATTTGCCATCCCGTTGATCATCAATCTGCTCCAACTCGAGCTAGAGTCTTTAACACTCGTTCCTGTCATGATCTGAGGTAATCCAGTGGAACCCCTTCACAGTCACCAATCAAATTATTCCTTTCGAAAAAACCGGCCCACTCTCTCTTCAATGCTTTGGCTTCTGTAGTACTAATCCATCTCAGCTGTAAAGTGAGAAATTCCTGAATCCCCTTCGGCTTGCCTGTATCGGATATCGTAGAACTCCTAACATTGGCCCTATATCACATTGAATTCCGTTGACTTCATTCTTATCTTGTCTGCATTTTGTCCAAGTCTCTGGGTCGCAAGTGAATGCAGGCAGCGTAGTTGAAAAGATGGCCGCGATTTCGGATGTTCTTCGTCTTCTGCAGTGCTCCTTCAATGTTTTTGCATGCTTTCTATGCCGTTCGCTTCCATCTGCTCGTTTCTGAGTCTGGGTCGTTCATATTGCTGTTTTCCCAAAATAGATGCAGGTAGTTGGATCGCTCCCAGGTGTTCATTCCGTTGAGTGTAAACGGAGCATCAGAGACTGGTCCACTTCTCACGAACATCGCCTTCGCTAGATACTTGCAAACCGACTTTTCACCACCGCTGCCCGATTGGTCTCACCCTGTCCAAACTCGATATAGACCCAGTGGTGTTTGTAAGCAGATGTGTATGAAAGACTTTGAACTCCGGCGGTCTACGACATTCGTTCCAACTTCCCTTCATTATATAATACTATCGACGTAGAACGTCTTCAAGAGCGTCACCAAAGGTTTTGGCGAAATGGTATCGGTTATCAGAGCTCTCTAATTCTTCCTGGATTGATTAGACTCCAGTCGTTATTTTGTAACAAACAACATGAAGCTCTCATACATACTAAGTATGGATACCCGGTTGCTCAGACTCGGATGAACCCCTCTATCTTGTGACGACCTTTAGCACTCCCAAAGCACTTGATTGAGATTGGGCCGCAACAGTTTTTTTCTTCAAAACCCTACGTGCTCGTAAGAATGTCCCACTCTTGATGTTCTCCCGAGGATGAGGGCAACTCGTGCGATGAGCCTATAGATCATAAACAACGGGAAGGTCGGGTGAATGCTGAGTATCTTGTGTTTTGAGAAGCACGCAGTGTGAAGCTAATTCGAGGTTTGAGTACAGATATTCTGGATTTCATTTACTCTCTGGGACCGCACGCCGTCTTATTCTTCGTTGACGTGGTGGTATGTATTAGTGCTGAATTTGTCATAGGTAAACTGAAAAGACAAAACTTAGGGAAACATTAATCTTCCCTAGGATGATAGCTAGGAAGGTAGACTGTTGCGAGTTGGAAATGTTCTGGGAACGTGACCTTCCTCAATGCCCATCAATGCCGTCAGGGCATCAAAGGCAACTTTGTAAAAGACAAAGCTCAGGCTTTCTCAGGCCATCACTTTATAATCTGGGTTCCTTTATTTCTATCCTCCCGTTGCTGTTCTTTCTCGCTTCTCTACATGAATAACAAGCTCTAAAGTTGGTTGGTAACAGGTGCTGTTAACGCCTTCGATTTGTAGGTCGCCAACTCGGAAGTGTTCAAGCGGGTACTTCTCTCGATAGTTCGCTGACTTTCTCGTATCTCAGCAATTGGTGAATCTTGAGTCTCCGTATATTTTCAGGCTATCTCTCATCCCCTTATTTTGAAGAAATAAACTGAGTTTGGCATAGGCGAGACGATGGCCCTTTTGCTCATAGAATTTCTTAACAAGATTGATGTTGTGCGTAAGCGAAAAGAATCTCCAGGGCTGAGACTGAGTCAGGGCTGCTCAACTGCAGACGTCCGATTTGGATTGTCAACTTTATTGCGTGCTCGTGACCAAGTGAATGTCGAGCAAGTGACATACACTGGGACATTTCTGCTTCACTTGGCACCTACTTCTCAAAGGATAGAGTCTATTTCTTATGAAAATAGCGGTAACACCCCACATGTTTTTTTTTCGGGCTACAAAAGCTCTACACTTTATTCTCGAGCCTGACTGTTATTGATATCACAAAATATTTGCTGCATCTCATAGAAAAAATCATAATTTTCTCGTCTAATGAACTCTTAGAAAAATATCGACTGCAGGAGAAATTCCTTCAGAATTTTGATGGCTAGTTATAGTACAGTGTTTTCATATTGTGATACTGACGCTTACAGAACGAGGCGACGGCTGCGATCGACAAGATTAAGAGCGCAAAGTGTGACGATGTCGTTGCATCGAATGGGTATACGAGCTCGAAAAGCGCTACCACGTATTCGAGTGAGGGACGTTAACGTTATCGACAAATATTCTCGTACCGTCTTTCCTGTTTGTTTCGTGATCTTCAAGTAAGTAAAATATACCAGAGTAACAAGGGAACGGATAAATAATGTTAATTATCACTTTCCGTTTCAGCCTTTTCTACTGGGGTTACTACACCATCATTCAGCTATGACTGTGACCGGTATCGCTAGCCAAGGCTGCACCACCTACATGCTCAACAAGAAGTTAGCGTTCTGCAAAAAACCAATAAAGATATAAATTTGCAGTCTTTTCTGCTCAACCTCTCTCATTAACACATTCAACAACACACATCACTTATACACCACACACACACATACTCACACATACACTGCACACATACCTCGCACCACATACACGCACACACCACACACACCACACACACGTGCAATGCACACATACGTACATAGAATTTCGTGGAAGCAAGCACAAAAAAGGAAAGTTCGGTTTTCCCAAATAGCGACATCTTTTTAAGACAGCGCAAGGAAATAAATGAGGTGGAAGTCAGCGTAGTCACCTTCAAAAATGCGATGTGGGAAAATATGTGTAATTCCGGCCCGCCCCATTTCGATCGTGGCCTCTGAAAGTTCATTTCATCCCATGAATCTAGGCAAGCTTTTGTGGCTTTCCCCTTTACCCTATACTTTCTGATGGCTGCTTTCATAGTCCGCGTGCGTGCCGCCCTGCCGAGGCACTCCTGGGGAGAGGAGGGAGGCAGACGGTCCTTGCGAAGGGCTGTAAACAAAAAGAGACAAGATCAAAAACCATTTGCACAAGCCCCTTGTTGCTCGGTTTTTTTGATCTTGTTCATCTTCGCTTTCGGCCCTTCGAAGGGGCTGACGCACCGTCTGCCTCCCTCCTCCCCCTAGCACTGCCTCGGCACGCCAGCACGCCGGCACGCACGCCGGCGGACTATGAAAGCAGCCAATGAGGCAACTTATCATTATGAGGTTCACACATCTACAATTCAAATAGTTGCGAACCTTTTTGTTTATTTCAAATTCAACTTTTTTTCTGAATCAACATATAATGATTGAAACGAATGTGAAAATTAGCTCGTGTTCCTTTAGCAGTAGCTGTAATAGTCAATTTCGGTCAACGTCATGCTTTAGCCAACGAGTCATGCCTTTTAGTGGATGATAAATATGAAAACTGAAATTTGAAATTACAAAAAGAGAATCTTATCAACAACAACTAATACAATGAACATATAATTAACAAAAAGGAACAGAAAAAAAAACTAAGAAGCAAACAAGGGCAAGATTTATATAACTTCGTCCGAAAGAGGGTTGGCGAGTGCAGAACAAAGGTTTCGCATAAAGATAAACCAAAATAGATCTCTCCGTACGCTAAACAACCAATACTGATCTTGGGCGGCCGGTCACGGCCATGCATGGAAATCTGTGCCTGATTTGGGTATAATACTAGAGTTGGTGCTCAGCAATCTGAACGTTAACAGTAACTTGTTAGCAAACGAAGCCAAGCAAACCTCCTAATCTATTAGGATTGGTTTCACTTGCAAATTCATGCTGTGTGCAGACCCTGGAGGATTGGTAAGCTTCATCTGCCTAAACAAGTATTCGGTTCCTACACTGAGTGTATATTACTGCATCACTTAGCACAATACCACCTTTCGTACAATGAACTGTACTGAGTTTGAATAGGAGGCGTGGAACGAGCAGCCAGCATTTTGGCCTTTGTTTTATACTCCTGCACATGTTTAATACTAGGTGAGGCGAGCAGTTGTGTCTTAGAGGAATAGGAACATCCTATCTCTACGAATCAGAGGACCCGTCTCCAAAACTATTGCTGACAACTGTATATTCGAAATGAAGCCTACCTTCCGAGGTGAGCGTTTGCAAACATCGACTCCCGTTTCAAGAAGTTAAGGAGCACTGCTGTGAGTCGTTAACAACCTACCCACATTCCGAAAAAATTGAAACAACAACATGTTCATAAGCAAGTAAACACATAACACTGTATGTGAAAAAAAGCTTATACTCACGAACCATTGAAATTGTTCTGACGGTTGATTTGCTAAACAAAAGGAAATCTTAAACAAACGGTGATAGTGATCTAAGGGTTTTTAATGTCCCTCCTGTGCACTTTGCAAAGTGCAAATCCCAGCTACGTCCTGTAAAATTCCGAATGCGAAGTTCTCCTAAAGATAGTGTGCATAGCCCCTACGCAGCATCATCATCTAGATAGGTGACTAACCACTACATGAGTTTACTCATTTCAAATTCGAAGGACCACACAGTAAAAGTAGGTTCTGAAAAACTTCATGCAATCACCCAGACCACGTGGGTGCCTACCCTGTGGCAATCTGCGGATTCAGAATATTTATATACAGGGTGCGCCATAAGTATTGTAACAACTTTTCCGACGTCCGTAATTCCCTTGTCTGGAGGGTTCCTCCAAATCTGCATCTTTGCTCAGGTTTATGTCATACCTAAGCCCACATATCTACTTTGGTGCTCTCAATTCGTCAGATATCGGAAAACGGTATAGCCATGCAGACATCCACCAACCGTTCCGTCTGTGGGCGTATTTAATGAGTTCTTTTCCGTGATCGCTCCTCGTCTCAACATTTCCCACATGTCAGTCTCTTTAAACGCGATGCGTAGACAGCACAACGACAAACCTTGAGACGGTCGTCTTGCTTCACATACGATTTCTTCTCCGAATATAATTGCTTAGGGAGGAGTACGCTGCGGAACCTGCAGAAACGCGAGAAAGGTGAGTGCTGATTCGTTTGTATGTTCTACTCCGATGAGAAGAGTCTACTCCTAGTAAGTACGGTTGTATACAGATAGAATTCGAAAGCCTTATAAGCAGCTTGTTGACGAGAACGTTGGAGAGGAAATCATATGGCGTGCGCTTCTCGCTCTGGGCACGCGCTTCGACAGAGTTTTTCTGACTAAAGGGTATTCAGCGTTGGAGAAATGTTGAGATCTCAGAGTATACGTACAGTAGCGCTCAAAAGTCTTCGGTGAAATGCTTCTTCAGCCGGACTTTTCAGTCGTAACTCCTTTCCTGCTGGATCTAATCATACGAAGTTTCTATATTTTGAGCGTAGGTTTATCGTGAATATTTACCACTATTAACCTGCAATCTGATCATATTCTAGTTATTCCGAAGGGCATAATTTCAAAATCGACTGGAAGCGTAGATGATGGTCCTTCTAGAATCTCTTTCCTTTTTAACATGTCAAAAGTGTACGAGTAATGCCAATCACAATAGATGAGAAAAACGCTTATACGGTACGAATAAGTGCAGACGTCATTAACTTTAGCTTCAGCAAAATCTGCTACCGCAACAAACACCTTGCTCTACCTGTGGATATTGCAGCTTCGCAGGCAAATGGTGTTGAGTGGGGTGAAATATGCTCTAGTTAAACATATCCAAATTTCGCGCGATTTGGTCTACTAAGAAAAAAAGTTATAAACGAAAAAACGTCAAAGCGTTTCACCGAAGACTTTTGAGCGCTACTGTGTATCTCACACTACAAGTGCTGAACCCACTGAGAATAGTCAGGTTGCCTCTCCTAGCAATTTTCCCTCTTTTATGATGATTTAAGCGAGAATCTTTATCATCAGAGCGATATCGCAAATGTTGGTCGAGAAAAGTACAAAATTTAATCCGAACCACTTTAAGAAAGGTTCTTCTGAAGGATGCAGCTGAGGGTCGAGCATTTGTTATGGGAACGACTTGGAAACGGCGACGCACTTGCTAACGAGTGAGAAAAGATCAAGACTGGTGCTAAGGAAATGATCGCGACTTTATCCCAGCTAGCAATCCTACTACGAAATTCCCATACCACAGTGTGATGGCTAATGAAGAGGAAAGCCTGTGCTTCAAAACGCAATACTGTAGCCGCTCCTAAGAAATCATCGAAAAAAGCTTGGGCTGGAGTTTCTTAAAGGCACTGTTCACGAAAAAATGGTTTCGGAGATTTGCACATGATTAGAATTCGAAGCCCCCTCTGATACCATTTGTGCAGGAATTAGGTCGGAAAACGGCTGAATAGGGCACGATAAGGGCAGGAATTTGGGGGACGGGATGCATCCGCCCTTCGCTAGGTTGACTACTTGTTCCAATTGTCCTTTACCACATTCGCACTGGAGCGAAGTTGGCGAAAAATCGATACGCAGGTTGGCAAATTGCCAGGAATGATCAGCTGGTCGACCGCCTCGCACAGGGGCTAGTATTCGGCTGTTATTTCTATTATTCGCATATCGTTTGTTTTTTTTTTGTTACTAATTTTTTACGGTAGCATTCTTTAACTATTCTCGTAAGTTTATTGAAGATTTTAACATATTTTGTGTAGATTATTGCATGCAAATGTTTTTTTTATTTCCGAAACTCCGTTAATTTCGATGTGTTGTCTGTATTGCGGACATTGCGTCGCGTTCGTGCATTCTCGCTCGAACACTCCCTAACCGTCGTTTTTTCAATGTGAAATTCGCCCAACCCCCCTTTTCAGCTCTTTTTTTGACCCTTTGTAATTATTTTTGTTCTTCGTTTTTTTGCGCTTGTTTCGTTGTTATCGCTTTATTCTAGAGTAGTCCTATCAATTCCCGTCAAAAAAGGGTACCCTAACTTTTTTCTAAACACTGCCTTTAAGTAACTCTGCGTGTCACAGTCGCTGAGTAGCCCAAGCGTCTTCGAGCTATAATAACTACAAGAGGAGACTTATATAAGATCGCCGTGTGTTTGTTTTGTAGATGCGATGCACAGTAAATAACTCACAAGAATTGATCTTGTATCAATATGAACTGCGGATTCTGGAGGCCAGTATTTTTGTTACCATATTTATGGCGCATCCTGTATGTAATTCAACCCTTGCATACGTACCTTCGTGTTAGCTAAAATTTGATTGTTTTCCTCTCTACGAAGGCTCTAAAAGTCTAACTTCAGCAATCGGCTTTCGAAAAACCTCATGTCGGAGAAGAAAGACACCTCTGCTGCCTCCTATAAAAATCACATATGGGTAGGGCAGTGGGAAGATAGGATCGCGAGCCCTTAAGAACGTTCTAGGCCAGCATGACGGGCCTAATTTCACGTGCCCTTGCCTTTGATTCTTTCGAAACTTTCTAAATCAATGACTGAGCTGTCATCGATGACCAGAAAAACGGTCTGGAAGTTAACCACATTCCATTCTTTCGCCCGTTCTGAACCATTCTGAGGTTTTATAGTGAACTAAAATGAGACTGCTCCGTCACTCTTGTTCCTTGAAAAACCAAGCGTCTTTCTCTTCAACTTAATATGATACTAATCCTTCTAGAAATTTATGAGTTCTGCATTTTCGAATTTATCACGCCGCTCAGTGAGACTAGTTTTCTTCTTGTGAAAACTCATTCTGTTACATTCTTCATAGACTTTCCAGGACTTGGTTTGTCTAGCGGCCCAACTTTTCCTTTCAACCGAATTTTATTTGTTTTTTTCCAACCCTTTTACATACAAGTTGCTCATAATTTTTGTTTTGTGTCTCAAATGGGAACGCAGAGATGAATGAGACCACCTTGCTAAAACACCGTGATTAATTCTTCCTGATCAATATTTCACCTTGTGCGTTTGATCAGATTGGAATGAGTAATTACCTATGGTTTAGTTATCAAGGGATTGCCTCATGTCGCCACCCATGCTTGGCAATGCCTTAACCTATAATCGGAATTGGTTCCAATCAGTATTTTATCAGAATATAGTCGGAATCATCGGCCTCAGCAAAGTTCTCTACAGTGTCGCTGGTTAATGCAAACGAGTTGCATGGTTTTATAGGCTAATGTCGAGCTGAGCGCGTACGTTTGCGTCCGTAATTTTCGTTACCAGGCCTTTCCCTTTCTAAAGACAAGACAGCAAAGTAGGAAGGGTGTAAATGTGTCGTTATGCCAACCACTTGTGCTGCACTGGAAGTCACTGCACAACAGCACAGGATTAAACGCACAGTGTCATCGACGTTTCAAATGTCCCGCCTATCCTATCAGTTGCCATCGGCAGAAGCCAATTGTCAGGGAGTTTGATTGCACCATCATTCACTCTGTCTGTCGTCGTTTTCAACATTCGTCAGTTCGTCGCCTTCTCGTGGTCTTCCGAGACGCTCGTACAACGTCTTTATTTGCCTGTTCTCCCAATACTCATCTTCTTCTATCAGTAATTCATCCTCCAGCGCAAGTTCTATTTTTCCGAGCATGGTCGACTTTTGGAAACTGCACAGCTACCTCGCAGGTAGCTTGCTCGGAGTTGCGATTGCATCGACTTAGACCGGAGCACGTCCTCGAGATAGTATCGTACTGTTTTATTGTTTTTAATGTTATTTCAACACATTAATTGGCGAAGTTGACGCTTTACTCCTGCGAACAACAGCTGTAAGAAAGGGCTATGACGGAAAGCGAACGCCGGTTAATCGAGAATGCCTATCCTTCTATGATCCAACTCAGCTTATTAAGCAGAACTGCTGTTTCTTAATTCGCACCGTCTGCGGGACCAGGTAGCTCGATGGAACAACCATCGCTGAAATTGGTTTTTATGAATCTCACCAGGAACGAGATACAAAATCACCGGAATCCAGGGATATCAATGACGTTTGGAATGCAGTTTAGGAACAGGAACAAGTTACCAACGAGTTCCCCAAAAAAGTGAAGAGCTTTGAAAATTTACACGGGAGAGTGTGGTTGAAGTGCGCAGCTGTTCGCACCACCCCGAGCTCCCTATTGTGCAGAGGCAGTGCCCCCCCTCCTTGTCAGAAAGAGACTGTGGGTTTGCCTTCAACCATCGTCACAATACTTGCTCAGTGGGTTTTCTTCTCCACGAAGGCTCTTACAGCTTTTCCTGACACTCATTCGAGTAACTGTCTTATTTGACTGTCGTTTCCGCTCATCTCACTTACTTGCGACTGAACGTAATCTTACTAGTCTCTTGGTTTGTGTATATGTGTGTGTTTGTATGTATGTGAATGTAAATTGCAACACAATTTGATCATGATCTATTGGTCCCTCACTTGAACAGCACACCGGTTGGTGAATACGACCAATCGCAACCATATGCGATACACTTCGGAAGAAAGATTCTCGGAGTTTCTCAAAAGCTCGAATACATTTTTTGAAATCCTTACATTGCTTACACAGACTATTACAGTCTTTCTCTTAGGTTAAAAGAGCCTAAAATTCTTGTCGTCAAGACCTTTTGAAAGGCGATTTATAGCTTTCCCCCGAAATCTAGACATCATTAGTGAATTCATCACCTTCAGTTCCCAATCATTGATAGAAGTTTCTTCATTGGTGAATATTTGTTAAAATTCTAGGTGACGATCATGTGCAATGAACAATAGGGCAACAGCAGAACTTTACTGAAGAAGGAAGTCTCGATGGAGTTTTGACTATTAACGGATTATGGACTAGTTCTGATCATGAACCAAACCTCTGCATGAAGGTGAAAAGTGGTATGATGTAGTCTTGACATGTGTACTTGTATATGTTGCATATGTTTAGTTTGAAATATATACTTGTAATTTTTGTTTTTGTTAGTTTGGATACTAGATTGAATGAATGGCGTCATATCGATTAGGTCTAACGGATCTGACTACTTGCGCGAGAAACACCTCATAGGCAATTACGATTATGGAAGGCAATAGTGAACATGAACGTGGGAAAGCAGTTGCTGATCGTCTTTTCGAGCGTGCCTTAGTTCGAAGCAGTTAGCTCTGAACTAGGCTTTAGCCACTACAAGAGGACAAGAAGAGGGATCGGTAGACGAAAGCCGGAAATTGATTCCCTGACCTTGATTTGTGGTTCGCAAACGGCTAATAGCATCGGGGTACGGCCGCGCCTCCAACACCAGTGCTCCATCCTTTCTCCGTAGAACCAACTACCTCACCGAACCTGCTCACCGTGCACCCGATGGATCCATTCTTTTGAACTTGCTCCTAATACTCTCTCGAAGGCGAATTAATGGCATTACTAACAATGGAAGGTTCATCAAATTCTGTTTCCTCTCTAAGCTCTCGAAGGTTATCGTGAGAATCTTCGAGAAAGTGAATTGGAAAAGCACAAATAAAATCTATTTGAAAAAATGTGAACGTAAAGTGATCACTCAATGACCTACAAAGTTGTCTCGGGAACTCTTACGTTTTTTGAACACTTCGGTTCTACAATGGTTTTCCAGTCCGTTTAAGGGGCTTATGTAATAGCGCACAGAGAGTAACGTGATTAGATGTTTAGATGGAAGACTTCACCTACACCCTCATGCTGTATGAGCTCCGACTGGTAAACAACAAAGTCGAAATCACCCGTTACACCTGTTTCCGACACTTTCTGATGTTTTCTCCCACTGCATGGCAGAGGAAAATGGCTTGATCGGACTGACACGGACAACTACGCATCGGAAACAACCTTTGCTTGAAGAGGGCCGTCTGTCCTGGATTTGAGCCTGCTTCCTATCAAAGTGAATCCGAATAAAACGACTCGCTCTTTGGCCAATCGATGAGTTTCTGTTCCCTGGGTTCCTTACATATTGACCAGATCTCAGAAGAGAACAAGTGGGGAATACTGTCTGCGAGTTCTATCAATCCTCCGCCGAGCGGACTGGTTGGACAAAATTATCACTAGATATGAGAAGCGGTGCCTTTACATGAATCATATGCTCTTGGCTGGGTCCATCACAAAGGGGTGAACCAGCTGTGAGATCAGATCAAACCAGTAAGAAATACAGTGCGCCTGGGAGCTTACCACTGGGAGCTCCTCCAGTGATCAGAACAGGGTGACTTCTTAACGACGATTGATGAGTGAATTAGTAAAGTGATATCAAAATTTCACCGAGTAGCACTTCTTGAGTTCTCAGATTGAGAACAGTTTTTGTGATTGTAGAGGAAGAAAAGTTGCAGACGAGTCTTGATATCGATGTACTTCTTGGTCTTGCAGTGGGAGCTAATTTTTGTACAAATGCCAGAAGAAGAAAGGAAAGAGAAGGAACAAGTTTTATCGATTACAACAAATACAGTGTGAAGAAGAAAGAACATAAAGTAAAGCTCGGAATCAACTTTACTTTAACGATGTTTATTCTAACCTGAGTCATCAGAAACTGCAAGCTCCCATGTTTTTCATAGGATTGAAGATAAACGGCAGATCCCATATACATATACACGAAGGAAAGATTATGAGGAGGGAGAGTGCACTCAATGAATGATACGGTTGGATGGAGAATGAGCAGCTGATAAGGAGGACAGAAAGTACCCATGTAGAGTGGAGAGATCGAATAAGATGTCCGGTCTTTCCTAGGTACGTGTCCCCACCCTGCGCTCCTGTGCTTCATTGACGACGCGTTCTATCATCAATCTGCACAAGCGCATACTTTTTTCATCCCCAGCCAAACTGAAAAAGAGAAACAGGACTGAATACGATTCAACTTTGAAGTACCTTCTTCTAGCAAACCTGATAAGCCTCGTTCCAACTGGTAGGTCAGCTTTTGCTCCCCTCTTGAATAGCTGCACTTTGCAACCGCTGTAAAACTGGATGTCCTGCAGTGTTTTCGCTTTTGGGCCTAACACCGCACCAACCGTAGTGTCTGGAACCTATAAATAAAGCAGTCATTGTAAATAAATATCGAAATGAGCTTAATAGATGAGAGAGCTAAGACTTGTGAGGAAGTTTGATGGTCAAAGTTAAGTCGTTAACAAGGGAAGGATACGTGGTCGCAGTGGCCATTCAAGATAAGATGCATACCGCCGTAGGTGGTTCCAAACGATGGTCTCAAATCTGAGTTCCAAATCTGCTAAACATTTCTGGGAACAAAGTTACGGGACCAGCTCCTCCCTGTGTTATACCACTGCACTGGACGGATCACCGAGCCGAGCAAATCTCTTACTTGTGCAACGGTGGCCTAGCGGCTAGCGTGGCGGACTGGTAGGCATGACATTAAGGTCCAAAACTTTGATGCATGCGCTCATTTTGCTTTTCTATAAAATGTGTAAACGCTTGCAAAACGTATTTTGGGCTCAATATTGACCATCTACGGAGTGAACTCACATTTCAGTCAGGATTCTGAGGAATAGTAAACCAATAAGGATTTTTTACCTCAACTGGCCGAATATTTACGTCTCTCTACTCCTAAAAGTCAAGATGGTGTTTCGAAATCTTCCGCAGCTCCCTGCACGTACGGTAGACGGCGGTTGAATGACTCATCCGACCATAGCCCTCTCTGGGAGGGTCATGGTCCACACATTCTAGGAATACTGTCCTAAGCATTGTTGTAGAAATCCTGTAGAACAGTAGTTTATCGTTTTGTGTGCATGTACGATTATCCACTAAATCTTAAGGTGAACGCCCTTTAAGAAGCCCTTCCATGTGGCAAACGTGGTGGTGCGGTGGGACATGATACCACGGCTATACTCAAAACCCTGGATTAGCCTACGACATGCTTTGGAATTGTCCCCTATGGATGTTCATTATTGATTTGAAGTGTTATAAAGTTCGTGCAATGAGATCCCTACATTAATTTTATGATAAATCTTTCCAACTCCCGCTCCGCTAATCTCTATAGGTAGACAGTTCGGTCCGCTTTTTTGCACCTGATAGTGACGACCAGACAGGACATCACGTTTTGTCGAAGATAGACTAATTTGAAAACTTATGGCCTCTCGTACTTGCCCTCAATTTCAGTGGACGGCACTCAGTCGTAATGATACAAAGCGTGTTTTTCATGTACGAGAAAGTGCGACTGCTTGTGACACTTGAACTACAGGGTGGCGAAAAATTACGTGCGTCATAAAAAGCATTACATAATCACTACAAGTTTTCAAAGTGCCCGCCTTCTGCTTTGATACAGGCTTCGATTCGTCTTTTCGCCGAAACCACGGTGCGCCGAAGGTAGTCGATGTCCAAACTGTTCCAAAAAGTGTTCACCGTGGAAGTGGCTGAAACCCTCAGAATCAAGGCCAACTTTTAGTCCCGTTTTTAAGAATATCTGAAATAGAAGAATTGCCACAAGAAGTTTGTTCCCCAAAAGTTCAATGGTTTGGAGTGGTATCAGTGCATCAGGCAAGACTCAGTTCATTTTCATAGACAAAAATGTGAAAATAGATGCGAAGTACTATAGAAAGAAATCCTTGAAGATGCTGTACTGTCCTGGAAGAGAAATTATCCCATCTTCATCTTCCAGCGAGGCTGGGCTCCGGCCCATGCAGCGAAATCCACCAATCACTTCCTCGAGACCGAGATGATTCCCTTTCTGACGAAGGACCTGTGGTCTTCTGATAGCCCAGATTTGAATTCTTTGGACTTCGTGGTGAGGATCATATGGAAGAGGAACTAAGGAATAGAATCGTGAAAAGTTTGGTGGCTTTGCGAAATGAAGTGCGAAAATCCGGGATAGTTTGGACATTGACTACCTTCGGCGCACTGTGGTTTCGGCGAAAAGGCGAATCGAAGCTTGAATCGAAGCAGAAGGCGGGCACTTCGAAAACTTGTTGTGATTATGTAATGTCATTGTTTGTTGTTTTGAGGAAATATATTCCTTCCCATGTTGGTACACAAATAACGAAGTTTGCGCGTTTTTTATGGTGCACGTAATTTTTCGCCACCCTGTATAGAGGGCTATGGACTCTCCTACCAGCGCCATAAAATTAGAGCTCATGGGCCGGATCACAAAGTGAAGACTACGTTTCACTTTGGAACCTCATTTTCCCACAAACGTACGAGGTATCTTTCGCGGAGTTACGGATCAATGGTGGCTGTCATCATCAGGAGACCGCAGAGGATCATTGTGATCGCCTTTCACGAATCGATTCACGAATCGATTTCCTCGCAGTGGATAATGGGATTGTTTTCATAGCATCGAGTAGTACGGTTCAGAAGCTCATTACTACCTCCTCTTCCTAAGTGGCGCCCACGTTATGCTGCAGGAACGAAAGTCTTCCATCAAATGCGTTGGCACCACCTTCGGCCAGAATACTTCGCTGGTAACATGATGAGGAGCGCTTGATCCGATGAAACACTTGGAATCATTCTCCCTGAGGTCTATAAAGCCCATTTTGAGCGATTGATCAGAATTCCTCTTTTGTTCGAATAGAGCTCCAACCTTATTGGCAAAAGAACTCCTCCTGCAGTACCTTTCCAGTGTTTCTAAAATGTTAGATAGCTCCTTAGATGGCCGATATTAAGCCCAAAAAAAGTTTTGCGATCATTTAAGACACGTTTTATGGAAGAGCAAAACGACCGCATGTACCAAGGAAACGAATCTTGATGTCATACCTACCAGTCCACACCACTTTCCGCTAGGTCACCATTGCACAGGTACGACGATTGCTCGGCTCGGTGATCCGTTCATTGCAGTGGCATAACACTGGGAGGGACTGGTCCGGTAACTTTGTTCCCAGAATCGTTTAGCAGAATTGGAACACAGATTTGAGATCACCGTTCGGAATCACCTACGGCGGTACGCATCCCATCTTGTATGGCCACTGCGTCCAAGTCTCCTTCCCTTGTAAGGCACGTGATCAAAAATACATACACCTATTTGATATATAGATCACTAGAAGAACAAAACTTTCTACTTCAAAAAAATACCTCTAGTTCGATCGCCTCATTGGAAATGCGGCGCTCTTTCATTACAGTTTCTGCAAAGTTTTCGCCATTCGCTGCAGCCCCAGATCCGCTCCTCAGCACATCCACCAGAAGGAGATTGACAGCAGGAGGCTGAACGTTTGGCCAATTCCTTTGGATTAACCCAGCTGAACTTCACAGGAAAAATCTTTATAGCCTGCTCGTAACTGAAATAAGACCAATTTCCATGTTTTGGAATACGGAAGCTACCAACCTGTTCATCACCGCCATGTCGCTGCGTCCCTCGAACTGAACGCATCTGGGCTATTGCTGCAACTCCATCACCAAGAACAAGGCCCATAATGATGTACTTGGCGAAAACCTTAAAACAATCGGTGGGTGGAAAGAATTTTATAGTCGGCCTTAATTTACCTGCATTGCCTGCATGACCTCAGCTACGCTGGCCTCGTTGAACCCAGATAAGCGAAGAATAGACTGAAGATTGTCGAAGAAGGACATCAACTAAAAAGCAGAACTTACTTTATGTCCTTCCAACTAGGGTCATAACAAGAGAAAAATCCAATAACGCCCAAATATTTGTAGGGAACTGGGTGGGTATGGAATGTGCGGTAAAAGTTAAAACCAACAACTGGCGGTCAGCCATGCATGGCGTACTGGTTACGTAGAACTGGACCCCAAAGCCCCTCATTTCGTCTTCGAAATTGTGTATAAGCAGGACAACTTCGGCAGTATTGATGTTAAAACGGAACCCTCCTTACAAAAAATTCAGACCCCGAAGAGGGAACGAAATTCCCTGATGGATTTTCAATCAAGAGCTCGGTATCGCAATCGGTAAATAGCTTCGCTGCAATTAAACACTAGACCTACGCATCATTGGTAATCTCAGAATCAACCTGCCAAAGAGAGATATGAGCCTAAAGCCGATGCACACAGGCAGTCGACAAGAAAGTACTGACCGCTGTAGCTGTATTAGTGGGATGTTCACTTGTAAGCAATACGCAATCCTCTTTCTCCAACAAAAAACTTTAATTGGCAACGCGAAACACTTCATGTCTCCAGAAACGCGTGATAATACATCCCAACATTTCAATTTCGTTTTCTATCAGAATAGTTGGTTTCGAACCACCTTCAAAAGCACCTCTCAATGGGAAAACAGCAGTTTCTATATTTTAAACTACGAAATCTCCGCATACGTTATGCATACAGAGAGTAGCAATAGAGAAGGCTCGAAAGCATTTCAAAACGAAAAATGAACTTTTGTGAATATTTCGAAGACTTTTTCGAGCTTCTTTTCCGGTACCACTTAACGTGTACGACCCCGCTAGACACCTTGAGTTGAGTGATGAGATAGGGGAGCCAACCATCTTGTGGAATCTCTCGTGTCAGCCTGTTATACGGTGACTGCTCATTCATTATACGAAAACACTTATCTATTTCGGACTGTGTTGAAGTAACGAGTAACAGTCATCTATATATCTTCAGTACATCAACGGTAAGCGTGCCAATACTGGTTCTTCGATTCTGATCATGAAGCAGATCGCCAGTACGAGCACTAATCGTTGACCCATGGCCAAACCTCTAATTTGAGAATAGTAAGAACCTGACCACTTGAAGATGTTACAACCAAGACATTCCTTGATGAGAGTCATAATACGCGCTTTACCGAGCCCAAAAGTCTCAATACTCCTACCCTGCCTATCCAACATTTCAGATAGCGCTTGTAGGGTTTGTTCATTTTGGACGTTGGTGTAAAGCGAAGTGTCGTCAAATGACTCTATTAAGCAACTCGATCCGAGGCGCAAGTTCCGTAATTTTTCAAGAAATTGGACCTACGCAACTGATAATAGGCCTTATTTTGAAAGTGTCCGCGGACGTTGACAAAAACTCGTTAGGTGCAAGTTTGTGGGTTTTCACCAAACTGTAGAATACAGGATAACTTGGAGAGTCGAGCCTGAGTCTACGAAGGAACTCCTCATCAAGACCTGCAAATTTGCCTTCTGTCATAGAGATATGGTTGAGACGCTAGCATTGTGATGAGAATTCCTTAGCTGTCGCACGACGGTATTAAACAAAAAAGAGTAGAAGGCCTTTGAAAACGACGAGTCCGTCGAAACGTTGACCAGAAAAAAGATTTCCACCTAACAACCTCGAGGCAGAAGCAAAACTAACATTTTCAAGAACAACAGAAATGCCGAGGTTTCAAGATGAAAGAATTTGGAATTTCGAAGACTGTTTCAGAACACCAAAAAACAAACCTCGTTACCACGGCTAACTCCTTTGTGACCAAATGCATCAGTGGAAGATACATCGCATTTCTCATTAATCTTTTTTAGTATCACTTCAATGGCACCAAGAACATTTCGAACGCTTCCTTTCACAAGACAGATACGCTCACTTGTGCCTAAATAGGAAAGTGAACAATATTTATGATCGCTCATCGAAACTACTATGTATACAGCCTCTTCATGAATAAAATCAATGCATACCTGGGTATGTTTCTGATCTTTCGCTCATTTTTATACGACAGTGATGATCGATTTTCAGATTTCTCAACGCCTCACCACCTTTGCCAATAATTGCTCCTGCCGCTGCCGACGGAATCAGTATCTTCATAGCCACTTCATCTGCATATCACAAAGCGAAGATTTGGAATACTGGGAAAGTGCGATTGCTGAACTTACTATCATCTCCCTCAACATGTGCTCTTTTACTTGCAGGTCCATCGAATGAATCCTGGCCTCTCTTAGAACCTGCCGATTGAAGAGGAGGACTGCCGCCGTCAGCCTCTTGTTCAAGCTTGATCTGTTCAGGCTTGATCATTGTGTGGTAATTTACTGAAAATGTAAGCTCACCATCTATATCAAATACAAATGACACGCAATACGCCAGAAAACGTAGAAATGGGGTGATAAACAATGCATTCGTAGCACCTTTCAATCTCTGGTTCAATTCACTAAGGCTAGTTTGAAAGCCCCGGCTCGTGCAGTGAGCATGCACTAAATCTAACACCACATTTTTATTGTGTATAAAAGACATTCGAGCTGAAAGCAGGTCACCACCTGCCTTGTAACTTAAGGCTTCCCCAAGTTACTTAGTAGGTTGATAGTTACACATTCAGAGTCTATGGGAAATCGTAAACCTCGAGAAAGCGATTCTGTCTGCATATTTACTGAACCATCGGCTTCTGCAAGAAGCTGTTGTCCAAAACAGCACTCTCATAGGCCATTAATGAAAAGATCTATGGAGCGCTCACAAATTAAGAGACTCATGTTGAGAGGACCCTTCACAGGGGAGGCCAATAAAGACCCAGACTCAGAAAGGCGTTGCTAGGTAAGTTCTTGTGAAGACTGGTCTTGGAATGTATTTTTCTTGAAGAATGGGTCCTTACAACCAAGTTTCCAACTCCTAGACCCGTGAAAACCTCCAAGATACCACCGGGCGAAGAAAATCTAGTATCGGGTAAGGTCGGAGTTACGGAATGAAGGAAGGAATCATGCAGATGTCTTCTGGAAACAAAAAAAAAATATGAGCGTCTTTAGAGAAACTAAATGGATTGGCTATTTTCTATTGGGAGAATGTCTACAACCGAAAGACATCCACTGGGAAATTAATAGTGATGAAGAGCAGCGAAAGTGAAGTAATGAATGAAACAGACGATGAAAGGAAGGATAAGAATATTTTTCTCATTTCATGAACAAGATATAAAATGAGGAAAATAGGAAGCAGTCGATTTATTCGAAGATGCACAAGGGTGCACCCAAGTGTGACTGGAGACGCGCTGCGCTGGGGTCAGGCTGATGGGAAATCAAAATCACTGCGCTACTGATTGAAGTCCTGAGTTTATCAGAATATCCAGTCATCCAGCAGCGGGATAATTACATTTTTTCACACAGAAGAACATCCTCTATTCTTCTTTTTCTTCACACAACTCAATCACCTGCCTTCCTATTTGAGCGATATCCTTAACTATCGCCTTTCTTCGTGTTTGACCTATCCGTCCTTTGGGATCAATCCCTGCCTACCTTCTCGCTAGCGCCCCCAAACCAAAAATGAAACACGTACTAGAATTCTAAGCTTCAAACAAGATGTTTACGTCGCCAATATTGAAATGAAGGATGTTACACAAAAGGCTCCCGACTCACTGCTCTTAAAGGCACGGTTCACGATAAAAAAGGTTACTGAGTTCTTCCTTCAGAAATATCAGCTCCCCCCATGGGTGGTAGAAAGAATCCTCTTGCTCCCACGATCTCGGCGCTAGGACATAGTGGAAGCCCCGTTGCTGCCGTAGTTCGCTTTCCCGCCCCTCGATCGGTGTCACGTTAGACGAGTGTCGAGACAATACTGATTGCTATTATTCGTTCTAGGACCCACGCACAATCAGCTAATCGCCGAGTGATGAGGCGATGTTTTTCTCCCATCCTTCTTTCCTCTGTTTTTCTTTTTGCTGCCGCGATCCCTTATTTGATTTCCTACTCCTAGAGGCTGAAAAAGGTGAGTCACTTTTGCTGTTACTAGGGTTTTTTTTTGTTTATTTATGCTTATAAGTGAATGAATTTTTGCTTACCATTGTCTGTTATTCGCACCAGGACCCACACGCGCGCAGTGAAACACACTGTTCAGCTCGTCCGGACGCCCCACTCCTCCTCATTTTTCTGGTTTCGTTCTCGTCCAGCCCCTTTCTAACGGTTTTTCGAAGCCTTTTTTCACTTTGGAAACACTGATGCATGCAGTTTCTTCACCTCAGTTGCACTAGTTTCGATCTTGTTTTCCATTTTTCATCATAATCTGGATTACCCAAAATTATCGTGAACTGTGCCTTTAACAATACTGCGGCGGTAACACACACGAACGCTCACGAGGAGGAGACTACTCCTTTTATGGTTATTCTAGGTCCAAGTATTCGATTTTCATTAAGAACAGAATGTATTGGTACCTCTTTCTCGCTAGATTCTCAGAGAGAAATGATTCGCGGCTACTTCCACGAACACTTCCACCAAGGCAATGCATCATTGAAGACATGTATGTAAATGTAAAATTTTGAATTGAGAGTACTGTATTGCCTTCGTTGTAAGGCAGAATCACGGCAAAACTGTAAATTCTCAGTACGAGCCTCTGATGTATCTAACAGCTATGTGCGGTTGTCATCCATTTGATTTTATTTATACTTACAATCCATGAAGTAACTGCCAGTAAAATGTACTTCAGTGGGCATTTCGAGTCCACGATCAATTTTTTCACCAGGTTGGCGATTTATGGACAAAAACTTCAGTCTCGGACGGGACTCGAACCCGTACTTGTCCTTTCCGGGGACCGTGCTCTTATCCCTTACACTGCCGAGACCCCGCTTGCCCTCGCCTTCTTAATGGCTTATATGCCATGGCTTATCAGCACTCACACGTACAACGTGTTGCGCCGGTTGGCCTATATCAGCACAGAACCGTTAAGCTGAAAGCTTTACATGTTAGTACTTGTTTTGACTTGATGTTTTGTTAACTGCTGTTATTTCGCCGCAATTTTTTTAATTTTAATTTTATTTTTTTTAATTTCTAATTTTTTCACCATCCTCAAAGCAAACATTTCCATTACAGGAAGGAGAAAGTCGACAAAAAGGTGCTGCTAGAATGGTGGAGTACTGCTTATGAATATCTTTCCGAAGATAAACTTCTTCTTATAAAGCGTAGCCTATAATGAAGTTGTGCTGACAATAAGCTACCGTATCACTGGTGTTGCATTTTTGCTTTCTGAACAGAAGTCTTGGTGTAAGGAAAGGACAAACTCCTTGACGTTAACCAGTACAGTCTTGGGTTACGAGTCTGGTATCAATTAACCAATCTCGGAGGATTGGGAGGTTTGGTTGGCTTGAGCGGATAACTATTCATTATTCAATATATTGTCCTTGACGTAATATCACTTGAGAAACGCGATGAAGAGGGCTGAATATGTGGCTTGAAAAGTGCATTTTGTATACACTCTAAGAAGAGCGTAAACAGGACTCTTTTCATATAATATGATTGATCTTTGACATTCCCTTTTACACTGAGTTCACGTATTAGGCTCTTATTCTTGATCGCAATGACCTATCATGCGCCCTTGAGATGCTCAGCTACTTTTGAAGCTTAGCCGGTGTTCAGCTGAAGCGAAATGAAGTCGTTACCACTGATCCCCCTCAAGTAGTCTCGCTAAATCCCATCTCCGCAAAAAAGATTTTAAAAACTGGGCAGGATTCCGTTCCTTTGCTTATGACGCCAGTTGTTATTCCACGATCAATTCAATAAACGAAATTTGATTATCGCTTGTTTATCTACTGATAGTGCTTGTACAAAAGGGCATGGAGACCATTATGTATCAAACTGGGTTTATAGTCAGCGCTGAACTATAGTGCGCAGCAGCTTGTCACCACAGAATGTAATCTGTCCGAAATTCCCTCCATGCGTAGAAGAGGAGGAGTAGCCGATTTCTGTCATGGTGCTTGGAAACTTCTTTCACTCAGGGAAATACGGTTTTAACTAGGCTCCATAGAGAGGGGAGGGAGGAAGCCTATGGGGTGCAGTTCTAAGGTGGGTGAGGTGCAAAAAGTTAGTGTGGGGAAGAATTGAACATTCACTTGACCAGTGACTCATTTCTTTCCAAAGCTGAAAGTGGTAGCGTGCTAGCCCACTTTTCCTGCCCAGAGTGCATAATTACAGTCCCATGAGTGGGCTACTCCCCTGTGTCCTAGCGCCTAGCGTTACAGAAGAAAGGTGCCCCATTCCCCAACAAGATTTTCACCCGTTCTGGATAGCCTGACTTTCCTACGGTTAGATGGCTCTAAAGAAGAACAGGTAAGGAACATTATCCTGCTTATCGCGGAAAAAGTCATTTCATCCGTCTCTTTGGAAGGATGCACGGCAAGACCATCTTTGAATTATTGAACCAAACAACGGAAAGGCCTAATTTTAGAATATCCGAAATGAAAAGGCAAACATGAAGATGGAATTAGGCGAGAAACTTAAGTGTGCCGTTCGAAATGGACGCCAAGGCTTCACAAATGGACACTGATGACGATGTACGTGTGTGAGAAATTCGCCTCGGGACGTGACAAGTTGCCATGGCCAAATGATAGGTGTCGGTCACTGAACCCCACTCTGGAACATCTACTCGCTTTTTGCTAAATCTAGTGACCGAATCCCCTTCATGGTCAGGTTCCGGTACTCACTACTCTTACGAAAAACTTGAAAATCAAAAACGACAGCACATTCGTCACAAATCCAATGAAAAAAATCAATTTTATCTATCGGAGATCAAAATTCGAACTACATTTGAGTGAATTGCTTTAATAGAACCGTTTTTCAAAGTTATTTTCTGCTCTGAGCAGCAGCTTCTTTCCTTGACGCATCTTGAAGCAGTTGTGTATCAACTCGATCAGCTGGTAGTTGTACATATCTGAACATTTAAATACTATCAAAACTTGGCTAGTAGCTGAAAACTGACTCTATTGCCTGCACAAGGCGTAAATTATAAATCTAGGTTATTTAAATATTCTTATTTCATTCTGTATTTTCCATGAATGAAAATTCGATTGGTGAGTGTTAAACCAATTTCCCATAAGATGCCATATTGAACTGAATACTCACAATCCCGCCTACTCAAAACTGCAAGGATATTTCAACAATGAGCGCTTGCAAGGCAAAATCGGATGATGACGACCGATGGCGTCCTGAGTTGGATGGCGGCCTGTGCTGCTGTGGTCATCCCCCCATGCGCCAATTTCTTGGCAGCGTCCATGACATTCTGGGCACAGACCACTGAGCAATCCAAGAAGTTACATCTCCTCGCACTCATTTCAAAAACGAGAAGAGTGAGGTCGAATAAGATACGATGATGTACGAGATTCCTGAATCGACATGCATCGAGGCCACTGTTAATCAACGGCAGACAAGGGCAGCTTTTACTTTTTCAAGTCTTGCGGGGTCCTGCAGTAAAAGCTTCTAATAGTGTAGCGCGGTCGGCTGCAAGTGGGAGCTGTACTCCTCGGGAGTTTACTTCTTCTCTGAGAGAGTGTAATAGAGTGTTACATAAACCAGTGTGTCACTTCGATTCAGAGCTTTCTCAAACCCATAAAATGTGCAAAAATTCAAATGGAGGCTTGCTGTCTACGTCCCATCACCAGTAATGAAAACTATCAAAACTGCTATTGATTCGCTGACTTCCCACCGCTCTCCCATGGTTTCGGTAGCAAATGCAAGGAAGGCAGCAGCTATAAGTGAAAATGACTTGGAAGCTGAACTTGTGCTATTCCATGTTTTCCTGAATACAAACATAAACACAGCTCAGCAGCATGTGTTTTTATATTCACCTTTGATTCACTAGATTCACTACCAACTTTTGTCGCTTCCTTCGGTCTGCCAGACAAATATTCCTGAGCAATAGATGGCTCAAAAACTAGTAGAGAAACAAAGTCTATGGGAATGATGACACTAATAAATTGATGTCTACAAGTCTGTCAATCGACTTCCTCTCTTATGTACGTTCCAAAAGTTGGCAGTATACTTCCTTAACTAGAAAGTTCATATCATAAGCGTGCATTTCGGCTATTGAGATCAAGATGAGCACAACAGCATCCACAGCTTTTACTCCTTCAAAACTTCGTCAGGGAGTGTTGGACACAAGTGCAATGGCATGTGAAACTGTTCTGATTAGAAATGAAAAAAAAATCGAAAATCTATGGAGGCAAGGCCGAAAATCAGTTACCACTTTTGGTGAGGAACAGATGGAAACAGTGAAAAGTAGAACAGACAAAGATTACTCAAAGGCCAAATTCACGAGTCAGAGATATACAGCGGTCATCCCTAGCTTGAGACAAGATTTATCTTCAGTTGGTCGAGTTTTGAAGAGTGGGCTTAGTTGTGGGAATGCTTAAGGGTTTCTTTAAAAAAGTTATTCTGTCAACTTCCCGTTCTACTCCTTTATGACAAGCTTCAACAAGGCACTTAAGAATGCGCCAGCAATGAAAACCAAAAAAGCAAATGCTCCCAGCATGATTTCAAGGAAAACTATTTCTTTGCGATTCATTATTGTTTTTACGAATAGAAATAAGCTGATGTTGAATAGAAAAGATCAAGCGTACCGAACAACCGATCCTCGAATGAAACAGTTTTTCACGGCATGCATCTGAGGGAACTTCTCTGGTTCGGCAACAGAAATATCAGTGAGCTTCATATTTAGATACTGATCCACAGAGTGGAGTGTTCCACAAATACTGAAACAGAACTAAGGTGAGAAAAGAAGGTAGCCGTTCGTCTTTTTTTTTCCGAATATTCCCAGTTTGAAAACTGAGTGCCGCTGAAATAAGCTTGACTAAACAATGTTTCGCAAAACGGCTAAATCTTTGGGGGGAGAAGAGGAAAACACTGAAACAACAAACCTCAGATCGTTTTTCAACTCCACGACAACGTCTTGACCAACAAGCGACTTGAAGAATGAAAAGAACAACTGAAATCATTTTTCGATAGTCTTTGCAAACCTACAAAATTTTCTAGCCGATGACTAAAACATTACCATTCTGAATGTCTTCTCTGATCACCCGTAGCAGACGGAATAAGGAATCTAAACTATTGTAGATAAAAGTTCATGAAGAAGTATCTTCCATATTTATGTTAGAAGCATACGAAGCTCGATTTTCACAAACTGAGCACTCAGAATGGATGCTCATAATAACTATATGGAAAGGAGAGACCACAAACTTGTCCCAGTAGGAGAAACGGCAATAAACGAAATCTTTAAAATGAATTATCTGCTTAGACGTGGTATCGAATGTAATAAGTGTAGTGCCGGCAAGAACATTAAAGCTTACGCCGTTTAGTTTGACGTTTGCTTCAACATTAGCATTCCTATCTGTTCTATCCGCTACACCTGAATTGAGATCTATTCACGGTACAGAGATTCGTGGATTTTTCAACTATTTCGCTAATTATCCATTGCTATGCCTCTCGAAGTCTCTGCGGCTTTAGACCGCGAAGCAGCGATATATCTCACTGGCGAGGTGATCACGGTCAAAGTAAGAATAAAAAAGGTAGCCCAAGCTTCTTGGCGAAGCTTGAACTAAGTGAACATTTCCAGGTGACTTTAAAGAATTTAGCAGCAAGAGGACGAGAGTCATTAGCTTGGGGAAGTGTGCAGCTCACTTGTGGTACGTTACTCAGTTTCCTTCCGTGTCCTCTACATTTTATCCTTTTTATGAATGTGTTTTTATCAGAGCGCACGATGGGTGCACAAATTGGGTCTAGAGATCGACCAACAACGGCAATAGCTCGAAGTGCTTCTACAGTATATTCATCTAAACCTAATGTGTTATTCTGTGACGTGGAGCTGGCCCACGGCGAAACCCGATGTTTCTCCTGCGAGGTGACCATTATAGTTGGACAGCTCATTTGCAAGGATACCCAGATGTCATGAAGTTGATATTACAGATACCCTTACCCACCCATGATATACCTCCGTCGTTTCGTGGGCATTTGGTCAAGTACCTCAACCGCATAACAGTCGCTGTACAACATGTTCGTGCTCCCATCAAGCTCATGCACATTCCGGTAAGGTAAGGCTCAATTTTATTCGGAAAGGTACAATTTATCGGATTATGTAAATGATGATGTCAAAATATCTCATGGTTCATTATGGTACTTGAATGTTACAGAATAATTCCTTCCGTTGGAGTTGATGAAACTGCCAAAACAGACAAGAATCCGTTTCTAACCGGAGGCATACCACATGCAACAATATCACAGGTATCTCGAACCTGGAAGCTTACCAAAGATTCTATCTTCCCCTTTTTGCTTATTAATTGCCATCATGAATTTACCGAGATAGGCGTCCTTCATTTTCTTGCACAACGATCTTCATTTTTTCTGAAGTTTGTCCTCTGGAGGACGTCAATCACCACTCCATAAAATCCATCAGAAATTCGTCGTCATCTCAAATGCATTGCTGTAGAGTGTAATAATATTTCAATAATTTTTTGCAGACTGTTATGGCGGCGGTTGATGAGATCACTGCTCCGAAGCGGCCACACATGTTTAGTATGACGAATGCTCATGGAAAAGTCGCAACTATGACGTTATTCAAAAAGACGTTCCGATTAGGCGAGGATATTCTAGGAATTCTGAGTTTTGAAGGTTTGCGAACATTGTTTTTTTTTTTGATGGAAGTTAGAAAATCAGTAGCTGCTTATCAGAGGCCGATGTGCCATGCGTTCAATACTCTGTTCATTTGGAAACAGTCGAGCAGCTGGCCGAAGATGTTATTGGAGAACATGGCGAAGTTAAAACGGAAGGAATGGTTGGTTTCTCTTTCATTTAATGTTACTTTTACTTGGACTGAATGAAAACCGGTAAGAATCATCATGAGCTTTTTCTTACGAAAATCAGCAGTTAACAAAAGTGAATAGCTCTCTCATTTTTGCAATTCCAGGCTTTTGAGTGTCATCAATATGATTTCGGTATTCATTCTGTGGCTTACTTTTTATTACTTTCTCTTAGTCCCTACAATTCCAGTTGCTGTTTCAGAGTAATACCACGGTACATTCGAATGATTACGTCATTTGCGCTTTTGCGTCAGACAGTTCCTTTCGACTATCAATTCCTATGCATGCATCACCGACGTTTCATACTGATACAGGTACACTTCCTTTCACTTATGGTATCGTTTAATGCGCATTGATAGTATCATTCTAGTTCATTTAAAATGGAGGCTGCGGTTCGAATTTGTCACCTCTGCTCCACTAATTAATGTTGTATACGGTGAAGTATGCAAAGCACCTATAGGTAGGCTATAACTTTTTTTTCTGAGAAATCCAGTGTGATACCTCAGTTATCTCATACAACCATCAAGAATTTACTATTAAAGGCATTAAAATGCAGTTTCTGATGATTCTCTTCATGAAACGTTTTTTTACAGATGTTCCTATAGAAACTTTGGCATGGAAGGTGGATATATACGTGCTGCCGTGCAGCCCACAAAACGCCGCTCTCACTGACTCATCTCATGTTGGAAGTGCGTCAATGATCTTATAATATTTGTATATTCTTGCATAGATTCTCACATTTTTAGGTTAATTTATTGCATTAGTGCTCATTCTATCTGTGATATACGGTGGTGATTTTCATAATATTACAGAATGAATTTATTCACGTAAAATTGAAGACATTATGAAAACTAATACAATATTGCGACAACCTCAACATAGAACAACAGATATCACAACGCGGCAGTGCTTACCATAAAGTCGTTAAACGTGGTATAGGCAATAGTATTCTCATTCAATAAAGTTACTCCATAAAGAAGGTGCTCTCCAGCGTCTTTATCACATTTTACAATATCCAAATTCTGATCAAATAAGACCCAGCCACCGTACATACATGCAGCAAGATAATGTTCTACACCGGCTCGTTGACAGTTCTCGATGTGCCAGACTCCTCCACGCGTCTGATATATACATGATTATTCAATAACATGTGAAACCGTTCCTAACAGGACCACTCAGATAATGAGATAATGATGAGAAGGTAAAAGATGAAAAGGAAACAATAGCTGTTCTTAAAAATTATGGCCGGGAACGATCATATTGTAATATCATGTTATCTTCGAATCTAAGAAGGTCTGCCATAAAGCGACTACTTCAAAGGATTCCGACAGATCAATGAGAGGAAATATGCGCGCATTTTGCGAGTACTCTCAAATCCAGTTTTATATGCTGAGCTCCCTTTTGGGCTAAAATTCGTGCAGACTAATTCTCTGATATTCCCTCACCTCCACAGTTTTGATTGCCTCTCGATTGTTGCGCATATCAAATAAGCGAATGTGTTGGTCGTAGCTGCCAGTCAGGATTAACTAAAGTAAAGCAATAGAAGGTATGTACAGTTTACATCACAGAAATGAACGTTTAAAATCATTGCAAATTACAGAAATGGAGATTATATCTCACGTTGTCTTCTTGCCACTCACTAAAAGTGACTCCTGCTTCAAATTCGTTGAATCGTTGGGCAATACTCTGACTTCTGGCATCCCATACCTTGAGGGCCGCATCTTCACCACCCGTACATACCAAATGGTCACGTTGAGCACACGTCCATACCTAAAACGTACTATCATAAAGACTCGACATATCATCGATTCACAAAGAAATGCATTGCCAACATAACTCGCATCCAGTGTTCGTGTACGGTAGCGAATGAGCCTTCCAACTCACGATCACTGTGCTCGCAGTCAAATCTACAATATAGGCACACCCCGATTTGTCTGTACAAGACACCCGATCTGATGATGGTGATGATGAGACATCAAGAAGAATGTCTTCAGCAACAGATATTGACGAATCTGATGGTGAGTCTGAAGAAAAGTGATTGATATAAGGCAGAAAAGCCATGAAACATTTCATGCACCACTGAGAGGGGAAAGATATCGATTCTTTTGATTCAAACTTGCATTCAAGAGAAGAAAGAAAAGTATTCGCCGAGAATTTTAAGAAATTTCTTCTCCTTTCAACTCCTGATACATATAAGCGAAAATGTGAATGTTGCCCATTCATCTACGGTCTTCTCTGCTTTTTTTATTCATGCACAATGAAAAAATAAAACAATGAAAAATGATGGAAGCGCACTAACCTGAGATGGACGCAGTGAATAGGGAGCCATCAGTAATTGCCGCTATGACAACGTGAGGTTTCAAGAAATCGAATCGAAACACCCCACCTGGGGCTTTAATACAACGAACAATACCGAGGTTATGCGAAAGAACGTACAAAGAACCGATTCGCGAATCAGAATCCTCTAATTGATACGTAGACACAAGCACATTCGATGGAGTAGAATGAGCGAAAGCAGGCCGCTGTGTCAATTTCATAGAATAAGACATAACTACAAACAAAACGACAAATTCACAACAGAAATATCAAGAAATGTAAAGATACGTCAAATAAATATAAAGGTTATTGGTTTTTGACCGCCGCATCCGCTGCAGCTTTCTGCCGATCCTTTTCGGCCTCAAGCAAGCACTCCCTATAAATGTAGGAATGGAATGTATTGAAAGAATGAAACAAGAAAAGACGAACCTAACGAGAATCCGAGAATGGGCTATGGATCTTTTGAGACGTTCCGCACAAATTTTATTGCCGGTGTAGGTCGGCCGTATATCCTTGCCTAATTCTTCGATTACCGCAAGCAGTTGCTGATATTTCGTGCTCCCAACAATCTAAATAGCTAATGTTGAACGAATGGCCGTATATAAGAGGTTGGTAATTGTTATAATAGGAAATAACCGAAGATCACAAATTGCATGCTGACTACAGCTTTTAGGCTGTCAGCATAACACGATAAAACGAAGTAAAAAAGTTATTGAGTGAAATTGAGCCATACTATGCGCCAGCCGATAAGCGTCGGCGTCGATCGATGTATCACGAGATCGACAATTTTTGCGCCTCATATAACATCCAAGACATCCAAGTTCTATGCCACATTTCGCTGCTCAACGCAAACTGCTAAGGAGTTAACGTAAAAGCAGAAACTGTTCGTGAATGAATAGGAGCAATACAGATTAAGCGCATTCGAACTACTTCAAGCATTAAATCCTATCATGAATCGATCGTGTACACAAAATTGATCGACTTTCCCTCATCAGCTATCGAGCGTACCGTAGACTGCTTGTGGGAAACTTAAGAGCGAAAGGACTTGATAACCGCAGCTTAGGTAAGTTTTAAGTTACTACAGCAATTTCTTCCAAATGAAATGGAATAATAAGACTTTTTGAATAGCCTGTGCTTCACATAATAATGGCGATTCTTTATGGGCACGTATCACGAATCAATTCAAAACAGTCCAAATCTTTCATTATGTATTCCGCTAACTTTACAAATTGAATCATCGTGGTAGTCTATCGGTCTACCACTTCCCCTAAAAATTAGTGGAATAACGGGAGAATAACGGGGGGTCAAGGGGAACAGACTGTTGAAGGACAATTGAATACACACGTACTATGATATCAATGTAAACTGATGACAGAATGGTGATAACGTCGCTAAACAAGAATCCTAAATGCACCTTTGGTACTAAATAATCTAGTGAACCCATCCCAAGCTATCGTGGGAATGTAGTTTGAAATGGAGAAGTGCAGAAAAACAGAAGCTCACATATTGAAGAAAAAAGTTGGCGGCTGCTACGGATTTTTCTGTCGCTAGAGGTGGCAAAGGAGGGAATCACTTGGTTTGGGGGTTCTAAACTACTTCAGGAAACTGTGACCCATATCACAATATAAGAACTCCTTTGAGTACCTTAACAGCGTTCAACGAAAAGTTAGAAGGTCATTTAGGGCTTAGTCTGTGAAATATATGTAAGGCTCAAGAACCGATGAAACTTGTTGCGTAAATTCAAAGTATTTGCAGGAAAAATAATATAAATAAAGACAAGATCTACCGCAAGCTCAAAGATCTTGATGCTCAATATTCTTGATAAACGTCATGTGTACAGCACGACTATCGAGGTTCGACAAATCCCAGTTACCAAAAGCACTCAAGAGCTTGTGATCATGAAAGCAATCAGAGATCCCTTCGATATCACGCCTTTCCCACTGAATTCACGAAATCTCTATAAATCATTTTGATTCACTACAATTCCGACCACATTACTTCCAGCAGGTTCTTAAACCGAAAGAAAACTCACAAAGAAACCGAGCAATTATGAAAACGGTAATGAATTTCGACAATTAAAAAACATTGTCCGCAATCATTACACACACAACATAACTCATTTTACGCTAAGCAATTATTTGAAACAACGCCAGAACGGCAAAACTTTTGTGGGGCCCTTCACGGGGTGGCATTTTTTCTCAATATTCTGAGCGTGGTATTGGTGCTTGTAACTTTTGGCTTAGCTTATGAGATTAGTAAATTTTTTCAATTCGAGTAAAACCTCTTCATTAGATCACAGTCTCACTTGAAGTGAGCAGTACTGTTTGAACTGAACTTATGGAGCCGGAACAATGGGCAGTACCTGTGGTCCTGGTACGGAGTACTGAGGCAGGGAGGCGGTGGTGAGATCGTCAGCCATTGATGAGTGCGGTGAGCGAGTGACGGCGCTGGCGACTTCCCCAATGGGTCGATCGATTTCTCGCCAGCTGCTGGCTGGTCCAGGTCACTTTCTCCGCCCTTCTCCGTCCAAACGGATCCGCCGTTCCATTCTCACGTCTAGCATTTCACTTCACTAACCGCCCCTCCACACTGGTATCACCGCCCACCTTGCCTGATTACGGTCACCCGATTGAATTATCTACTTAGCTATGCCGCAGGTGAGATGTTTTTCTTACTGTGTTTTCTTTTTTGAGTTTCTATTAGTTTTTTTTATTCATTTACATCATATTCGTTGCCTATCCTTCAGTACTCATGAGCTGAATACTCTTTGTCACAAAAATAAGAGGAGAACTGGGAAAGACAGATAAAGCCCAAAAGAAGTGAGCTAGCGTAGATTCATCACATTTGTAAGGATGCGTCACTAACTTCACTTTTGGTAGGAATCGGATCTCCCCGAACACTTCTGGGACTTGTAGAGACCATCCAGTTTGCCCAGTCAAAGAGACTTGGTCGAGTTCCTTTACCTTACCAATATCTAACTTAGTTACGAGAGAGACGGAGACCGAAAGAAGGTGATTCAGAGATTTCGAAAAGTTTCCAGCTCGGAGGTTCTCAAAATCGATCAAGACTATCTCGCACCGAGCATTTCCTTGACATATATTCGCAATATTGCACCTGGACGCATAGGGACCTCGTCACAGTCCGGTGATAGATCGGCGATCGAGTGATCTTCCCATTAAATACGGGCCGAACTAATCCCTCACCATCTCATTCCAAAGAACTTGAAGAGGAGGGAATATACCTTTTCAAACTATCCTGAAAGCAGCATATGTAGTATGACTTTGCACCTACCAGCCCTTTTCCCTTCGATGCTTGGCAAACAAATGGTAGCAACGTGATGTTGAACAAAAATGAAAAGTCGGTAATTCTCACGTCTCGTAGGGGTCCGAGATTGTGAAAAACGAGAAGGGAAGACGCGAAAAGTGGTGTAAACATTCTACGTTTACACTATCCAGTACCCTCCAACTTCCTTGTCTTCTATACATGAGCGCTTTTTTGCCTTCACCTCTTTTTCGGTTGGTGTTGTTCCATATTAGTGGTGCATTATTCGAAGGCTACAGGCAACCAATTTCTGTGTATGAGCGCTGCTGGAGATGGTGGAAATACTAACTGCCTCTCATCATGACTAATATAATGTAGTGCCTATGGTTTTCCAATGATTCATAAAGTTGGGAAAGAAGCTGTGCACAGGAACCAAACCTAACTGAGCAAGATTATTACTAAGATCACTGGACAATTCAGGCAACCCTTTGTCAGAGTCCGCGGATATTATCTTTGAAAAGACATTATTCTTCAGAAACAGAAGAAAATATTTAAGTTTATTGGCCTCCTAAGATGGCAGGAATGCCTTATCTTACATTGACTTGACAGTTCATAAAAAAGCGCCCACAACCCATCCCGTTTGACGACTTAATGGTCTCCATGCCCTTATACAAACACTATCAATCACGCGATAATCAGATTTTGATAAATCGTATTGAAGGTGAAATAATAACAACTGGTGTCGTTAATACAAGCGCGGTCTGGGAAGTGAATTCTACACCGCTTTATAAGCCATCTCTCCACAGATGGATGAACGTACGGAATCCATTGATGAGATCTTTTAGTGTCAAAGCTACATGATCACTTCAACACACAATCGGCTGGTGCTCATGCGTGTGTCATTGAGCAGCTCAAGGGCACATTCAAGAGCCATTACGATTTGAACGGGCACCGCTATAGAGGAGTGGTGAACGCGAAGGAAGTGATCCGTTTATTTGGATAGGCAGTCAAAGTGAACTTCTTTTATGTCTGGGAAGCACACGTTTTGCACTTTTTCACGTCAAAGGATTAAACCTTCGCTTGCATTTTCTAAATAATATTACATCACGCCTCCTGCCTTGAAAAATTGTGGAGGAAATCTACTCTGCCACCACAATCGTTAGTGATCAAGGTGGCAGAGTAGATGCTCTTCTGAGGAAAGGATTACGATGAAAGGTTAATCTTACAAAAAACAATCATTAACAGTATCCGCTACTGAAGCAGCACTGATTTTTTTCATGAGAAACTAAAGAAATGGCTTGACCTTTGGTTTAGCCTCTGGCCATCTCCAGTAAAAACCCATTTTGTAGAAGTTTTATACCTTCTACATTAGAATTTTACCGAAACGAGTGAAAATTTGAGTTGCCCATGGTGGTAAATCTGATATGGTGTGCGCCACGTATTTCACTCACTTCGTGATTGTTTTGTAAGCATTAGGTCTACAGCGGCTTAAGGGCATCACTCTTATACTCGTAACGAGCCTGGTACCCACTAAATGGACATGAATGTGTCCTGATAACTTGCTTGGCCCAGATGAGATGTGATCGGCAGTTTGAGTGCCAAACCATCATTGTCATGACAGCTGGGTAAGGCCACGAATATTATCTGCCATAATAGTGCAGGGTACACGACTTTACGATACGACTAACATTTTTATTGAAATGTTAATAATGGGCAAGGCAAGTTTAAAGAAAAGCTTTTTAGTACACGTTTGAAATGGCGATGACGTGCGATGGTTGCGCCAATGCAGCACGACGCGTTCTAGGAAAACTTGGAGGTAAACCGGTTTTCGAAATGTTTGAGTGCATATATTATGTAATCTTTATTTATTTCAAGACAAGGTGAGCATTGATGAAGTTAATGTCGAAAAAAAGAAGGTGGTGGTTACCACCGACTTACCAGCCAATGATATATTAGAAACACTCAAGAAGACCGGCAAAGAAGTAAAACAACTATAATTATAATAACTTCCCCATTCCTCCCGTTATTGCTTTCTCTGTTCGTGTCTTGTGGGTTTCATGGTTGTGATCATTTCTTTGTGAATACATTACTAATCTATTCTATGCATGAATAAACATGAAGATTACCAAAATTCTTATGTCAGCCATTCCAAGTCTAATTGTAAGTGGCAATTTGTAGAGCTGTATGTATCACTTGAGAGTTGGTCATATACTTACTTACCATAATTGGTAGAAAGATATCGTAAAGGGAGTTGGGATGGTGTCATAACTTCTCCCCTCTTAAAATAGTATGAAAGAAAGTGGAAGTATGCGTAAAATCGTAATCCTGAAGCGGAGATCTCAAAGCTGGTAAAGCGCTTCCGGAAAATTAATTGGATCCCGTCAGAGGTACGCGAGATATTTTTTGCGTCATGAAATGGTTTAGCATTGTTTGTTTACAGATGCTCATCTGCGGCTTGCTCTTTCGTGAGAACGTGGCTATTCCCCTTGTTCTTTGCAATCTTATAATAGCATTTCTACTTGTACGATTTTACCTAAAATCCCTCGGACTTCGTTACAAATCGAGAAAAGGAAACAAACTGAAAAAGCTCGATCGAAATCATCGATGTAAGCAGAACTGTGACGTGTTTGGAATTTCACCCTAGCTGCCGAAAAACAGACCATTCGGCTGAGTAGTAATATCGAGCAGGTGGTTTGATATTTGAAATACTTTCACGAAAAACGTAATCGGATTGGATTCTAGACTAATACTACACTTCGTACTGGTCAGTCAGGTTCTGGGATGGATCCACGCAATCAGCACCAGAGTCGTCCGATGAATCGCCAGTAATTTTATTCTCCCAAACAAGTAAGATCAGTAGTACAGTGCGTCGCAAAATGATACAGCCACCTCTAATTTTCCCAAAAACTCATAGTATATGATGTTTCTGAAAAACTGCCAAAGTAAAAAATGTGTCAAATTTGAATTGTAATTCGCACATTATCACCAAATTCCAGCTCGAAAACACAAACATTTTTTGGTCAATTTCTCAATAAAAGGTGCTTTTCCAACGTCGCAAAATGATGTAGCCACTAACAAAATTAATTTATTTAACAAAAAACATACAACAAGGATAGAAATTTGCAAAGTCAATAATCAGTTGGTCCACCATTCCTCCAAATTACTTGGAAAATACGGTGGTCTAAGCTCAAATAAAGGCTATCAATCAACTCCTGATTAACTTGGTGCCATGCTTCGATTATCGCTTTTTTCAACTCCTCGACGCCTGCGAATCGCTTGTTTTGGGCGTAAATTCCACACCCTTATTCCATCCGGTTCGGCCGCACCTTCTGGCAAAAGCGACCCGATTTTCTCGATGTTTTTTTTTTGTCATGAAGGGTGCCTTACGCATTTTCCTCTTGACGATGAACTGAGACTTCCTGATGACCCTCCAAACAGTGTCCTTTGAGACATTGAGGTTCAGTGAAGATCGGATTTCCATGCAGGACTTGGTGGAGTTCGACGCTTCCCTCAAAATACGGCGCTTGACTCTGTCGGAAAGGAGCGAAGGACGTCCAGCACTTCTTCTGGTTCCATATCCTTCAGGATTCTTGATGAAGTTATCCACAACTGCGTGAGATCGACCCAAATTTCGCGCGATTCTGCGATTTGACAATCCCTGCTCCTTTTTCGCGAGGATTTGACCTTTCTCGAAATCCGAAAGCAAGCTTCCTCTTCCCATTGCCTGAAAATGATGAACATTACATAATCGAAGCAATTTCGTTGCGTTGAACTAAAAAACGACACGAAGACATCAAGTGGCTACATCATTTTGCGACGTTGGAAAAGCACCCTTTATTGAAAAATTGACCAAAAAAATGTTTGTGTTTTCGAGCTGGAATTTGGGTGATAATGTGCGAATTGCAATTCAAATTTGACACATTTTTTACTTTGGCAGTTTTTCAGAAACATCATTTACTGTGAGTTTTTGGGAAAATTAGAGGTGGCTGTATCATTTTGCGACGCACTGTATAGGTAAGTTAGTACCACCTAATCGTCGTCGGGGTGATGGAATCCCGGCTAGTAACCGTGCCCTTACCATACGTGTGGCAGCGCAGCAGCTATAACTATCTGACCTCTAGACACTGCAAATTTAAGTTGTGAAGCCAACCATCCTGAACATTTTTCCTCTCGAGTTATCAAGCATTGTGCCGACCACGCCCCTTCCCTTTATAGCTGTCACCGGTTGCACCCTAGTCCGCTCTCAAAGGAATTGATAGCAATACAAGGATGAAGGAAGTACTTTGAGAGTAAACTTTTTACTATTAACGCATTAAAACCAAATACTATCCGGGTGAAAGTGTATTTTGGGGAGGGGACTTACACTCTTTTCCAACATTGACCATTAGAGCGCAGAGAGTTTGTGGCCAACTTCACAGCTATGTAGCCCACAGTGGTACTTAGAAAGGTTTCTTAGCCGAGAGATAATTGCTTACGAAGCCTTACTGTTAGAAGGGAAGAAACACCGGGTGGGTGAGTCAGTTGTATGCTCAGTTTTTACCTCATCCCACCTTCACCTTTTCAAACGAAGTAATCATCTCACTCGCCCCTGTGCTTCTACCTTCTGAGGCTTAGGTAAAATTATGTTTTTTTTACTAGGAAGTGTTTCTGAGTGTGAAGTTTCTAAGTAAATTCAGCTACCATTGAGTGCTGGTGAGCATGGCGAGCGTTATCAGCGTTTATCATCAGATGCCAACGGTTGTTTAATTTGCTCAGGATAGCATGTCTCAGCAAAAAATAAAGAGTTATCAATAGGGTCACACCTTGCTTGAAAAACCCCACGCGCAAAGATTTTGATATTTTATTTTGTAGGCAGATAAAACAAAAATGAAGATAATGAAGTATTGCCATTAGGTAACAACAGAAAAGAGCAGCTTAGTGTCAACATCAGCAGTGGTGATATCCTTGACAAATCCCACAATTAACTCAAAAATTGCACTATTCAATGAAGAACAGAGTAGACTGACATATAAACCCTCCAAGAACAGATAGCTTCGATCATTTGGCTAACATCCAACGTCTATACACAAAAAAAACAAAGGAGTAAAGAAGGTAGATTATCACACAACCCGAAGATCTCAAAACATAAAGACAAATGCAAAAACATAGATCAAGTAAAATGAACCCAACTATGAAACGTGATTACGGTGATCATTAAATAGCAAGTATTGAAACAGATATGAAGTCCTGCCAGATGATCATTGCAGCAGCACAAGTTTCCTTTGGCCCGGGCAGCGAACAACAACACGTCCACCAGAATCGTACAACACTTCCGGAACATACTCGAACGGTGGACTGTAATTCCCAAATGTTTACACAAAATTTATGTGTTTCCCTCATGACGTTCTACTCACTTTGGGAATGCTTCTAATCGTTCTTTGCTGGGATATACCATTTCCGAAGTATCTCGCAAATACCATCCATAGTTCCGCTTCTGAAAACAGGTCCATCAAAAAGAGTCAACAACAAACCTGATTATGTGAACTGCATAATTCTACGAGAAACCATACCGTTGCCTTCTCTTGTTCTATAATAGTCCCTTCAGGAAGGTCAGTGTATTCTATAGTTGCTAGGCAATTCCGATTTGCACATTCAAGAATACGACGTCCAGTACCTCCAACAGTCACAACGCGTAAGCGATTTGCTTTGCAAAGCCAGCAACGTGAAGGCATTTTCTGAAAAACTATTGATCATTCAACTCAATTTGCAGACGCAAAACACACATACACACAAAGTAGAAGGGTGTACTTGAAATGTGCAAGTAGGGCCATCAGAGGTCATGGGAATCATGGTAATTCGCGCCATCGGCAGTTGCCAAGCGCTCTAGCATGACCAATCGTTACTGGGACCGCCTATTCTAAAGAACAGCTCAGCATTGCTCAGTTAGGAATAACGAGTATCGAGGAAATAACGCTCGTGCGTGTGCACACCAACCACATGTGAACAGTGTAGCCGAAAGCACTACCATAGGATCACTCCAAAAACTTGCATTACAAATACCTTTCTAGACAGCATAATATAAAGTCTCCCCATTTTCATATCTTCTGTATTCACCACCTATCGGACTGACCCCTTAAATCCCATAATCTCATCCTCCGCAGTCTTTGAAATGGCCAAAAGTCCTTACTAGGCTATAGATCTCAGTCAAACAGACGTTAATAGAGCTCATTTGAACTGCTAGCAACTATTAAATAAATAAATAATAAAGTTTTTGGCGTTAATCAATCCGGAGTGAGGGATGTGCCCTCGCACTCGACTTCCATTCAGAATCGTAGTGGCGTAATGAGTGCGTATGTGGCCTATACTATGACTTGTGGTAGCCAGCCGATGTACAAGTCAGGGCTTTTATCCTCCCAGACGAGTCTGGTACCAAATCACCGACCCCGGACAGATGGAAGGCTTGGTTGGCTTAGGCGGGCACCGATCCGGGATTCGAACCCCTGACCGTGCGTGTGACTTAGTGCGCCACTTGCAACTACACCACCTCCACCCTAGTAACTATTATTTTCCGAAAAATACTCGATGCAAGCAATTTTTGGTGGTCTATGTGAAATTTTGAATACAACAGTGCTAAATGAGCACATTTCAATTGCAACAGGGGCACTGCAGCTTCATTGACACAATTTTCATTTGAAAAAAGGCCCTCCGATCACAACAGGCAGGCAACATGATTGCATTCTGCCTATGCATCGCCTTTTAAAAAGTCCAATAGAAAAAGGCACTTGATTGCATTCGGAGACATCAAAGCATCACAAAAAGACCCTTTAACAATCTGCACCCTCTCGTCAGCGAGATCCGACGATCAAAGGCAATATTCAAGCATTTACGTTGCTATTTCTACTAGGATACGAACTCATACTAAGCAAAACAATGAAAAAAACTTCAACAAAAATGCCAAAAAAAAGAAAAAAGATGAGTAGGAAAGAAGCAGAAAAACAATTGAACTCAAAAAATTATATGTAGCACTCTTCGTCAAATGACTAGGCCCTTCCTACCATTTAAACTAATCAATAAATTCTGGGACACAATAAATTCCTAAATTCCTACAGTTTCTACATGCCACTTCACAAAAAAACCTACCGGTCCAGTTGCAGCTTGCTTCTTTGATGCACTAGTACCTTGACCATCCATTGATTCACCGCCTGAAATCGATTCGTTTCGAATTTTCCCTGCACCCTGGGCGGCCAAATCTCACCGGCATCTCCCTCCTCACCGGGAGCCGCAGAACGTGTTACAGTTAAACCTTCATTACGACATTTTGCCAACTTAGAAATCAAAGACGGCTCGATCTCAACAATCGTATCATCTATTGTGAACTGCAGTAATTCCATGCTCATTGCTGAAAGTATCAAGCAGTTACGGGAATCTTCGAAAAAAAGAGAAATGATGCAGTACTTTGTATAAAACAACATATTCTTCAGAGCAACACTTGGAAAAATTGCTAATACTTTATTGCTAAAGCGAGATTCTTCCGTCCACAACCAAGACAATTTTCACATTAATTATCAATTAATTTAGGCAAGCGAGAGACCGACTAATTCTCCCGTTACGAAGTAATGTTACAGCTTTATTTTAGAACCCAACACTAAAATGCACATATGAACTTTGTGAAAATAATTTACTCATTTGCAAAACTACAAATATTGTTATCCATCTCATCGCTGACAATCCTTGCTGGCTGCATGAGGAAAGCATCGTAAATACCGTCTTTTGACAAGTCTTCTGGGGCGATTCGAGCGTGATCCTGTAAGATTGTAACGAATGTTATTAACTGTAATTCTCGTCTGGTACACTGTAGTAAAGGATGAGCCCTCCGTTAGTGGGTTTGATAGTCCACACGATTACCTTTATAAAGGTGACAACTTCTCGCTCATCCACATGATTCATCTCCAACTTTGATCCCCAAGAAACTAGAGCGAAAGGCTGAAAACGTATAAATACCTTTACACTCATAAGAATTCAACAGAGCCTGAACCCTTCGAAAATGTATAGAAGAAATAGACCAATGATGATAAACATAACGCACCCTTTCTGCAGATAATTTGTTGTAAGGTGTGATAACATGCCGGTAGAGACAAGCGGTAACAATTTTGCGGAGTTTATCTAATTCGTCTTGATCGACACAGGGATGATAAAGCAAAATGATGGAACCATGCTGAAAAAAATTGACTTAACGGATAGAAAGGGCAGCTGCAACGTCTAAACAATAAAATGAGCCCTACTACCTGATGAGAAAATAAACCCCTCCCCTAAGTGGCTGAAAATTTTTTTTCGATTCCCTTTCCTAGTGCCACTTTAATATATTTGAAATTCATCGTTACGAACAGGACTTCATTGCCACTTTCGCATTCCAAGAAACAATTCTTCGTTTTGCATAAAAAAGAGCAACATTCCCACTATCATTCGACTAAACAGTAGTTTCCACAAGCGTCTGTTGTTTTTATAAAATTTCCATTTACTAGGAGCACCTGAGTTGGACTAACCAGCTAAAAAAATCAACAACATTTAAATGACAAATTTGTCACCTCTAGATTATGAAGCCATCGTTGCTCAGGAACGTACAGGTACTCGCCATATCTGGCCCAATTTGGTCTGTGATCTCCCCTGAAAATTGAGGATACTTCGTAAATAGCTAGCTGTATTCATACTTCGACTTGTACCACGATTTGTAAATAATGACCATGTATAATGACCTGATTATTATTCTATCTATTATTCTTCTCTCTATTATTCTTCGAAATAATTTAGTGCTAAACGTGGGTGGAGTGAAGCCAAGGAAGGCTGCTTCCCCAAGTGTGGTCTATGGATCATATCAAAAGTACATCTGCCCAGGCCACCTAGTGCTCTTTTTTTCCAAAAGCAACTCTCCAGGCAGTCCCTTTCCGGGATCGAAAAAGAGTTTAGTCTTTCCTGTGAAGTTGGATGTCCTCTGCGGTTCGCACCACAAGCCAATGTATGAGAGAAAATCGAAGTCAAACGATACTCAAAAATCCCAAAACGGGATTACTACGAGCTCTTCTTACATGATTTGGAGAAATGACCTACGGAATAAGCTAATAAGTTTCAGTGATCTCCTAGAGCCATCTGAAAGCGGAAGATTTATTTGCCAAACTACTTATCACTAATAGCATGAAAGGGGAGTAGGTGTAGTGTATTGCTACAAATGCATGGTCAGGGTTCGAGACCCGACTTGAAATCCGTCTGGGGCCGTCAAGTCTGCCATCTCTCCGAGATCGGTTAATTGGTACCAGACTGGTCTAGGAAGATAGAAACACTGAATTGTACACTGGATGGCCACCGTCATGTCTTGTATAGGTCACATACGGGTTCAATACGCCGCTCAATTCTAAATGGAAGTCGAATGTGAGAACGCAACCCTCAGACGGTATTCATCAAAGCCCAAAGACTTTTTCCTTCAGACTAAGTTAGCATAAAGTGGTAAAGAAAGAAAAACCTCAGAGGCGGAGCAGTATCGTATTCGATTTTCTCCGACATGCATTTGTGATACACCACGTCCGTTTTTGGGTTGAATGATGAGTTCAATGTCTTCAGCTCGAAGAGAATAGAATTAACATCCTGCAAATTTCATTTATAGAATTCAAGAAAAGTAAACAACATATGACGTTAGACGACGCTTGCCTGTTTAACGGGAAATGTATCAGCCATGCATGTAAACGTCGTGAAGTCATTCGGATTCCAATCGACATAAAGATTAGACTGCAATAATTCCGAATTAGCGAGAAAGCAGACAAATAGAGAAATGTCTTCATGAAAAGATAATTAATGGTAATCATACCTTCCCATCGTCGCATTGGTTCTGCATGCCCATTTTTGGTCCTAGATACGCAGAAGTGCAATGCAGTAGCGCCAATACTGCACACACTCGCCACATGCTCCTGTCTATGATGAAAACAGAACTCAACAAAATACCACCAAAAGGTATGTCGTCAAAAGTTTATGCTTACATACAAGAGCTACTACAAGACGAGAAGCCATAGAAATTTGGGAGAAAAACAACAACAAACATAACAACAATTTGTAACAATATAATCTCCGCACCGAATGAAGGAGCCATTACTATAGACTGCTGTCGGAACTCTAAGTGGGTAGGAGGCTGAATTCGAGAGGAAAATAGCTGAGCGCTCCATTGAAATCAAGGCTCTGAGTTGAAAAGTCAGCGAATTATATACGACTGACTAATTTGCCATCTACCTCAACAGCAATTGATGGTAATAACGCACGCATTCGGGCTCATAATGAAATGTCCATCGTAACCTTGAAAATAACACAACAGCATTGATGCAAAAGGATATTCAGCGAATACGAGCGCAAAGGCCGAGCCTTCCTTCATTTATGGCACACAGGATATTGAGCGGAACCGCTCCTCTTAGAAATCGCTGGTCTCATGCAATGCCACCCAAATGAAGTGGGAAGGAAAATGTAAAAGCGTAAGAGAGGGCAGTGAAGGAGCGAAGAGAAGGGGATTGATGATTCGGACTTTCCTTCTGAAATACCGCACATTCAAGGAGTGCGAAAGCGATCTGCGTTCATTAGAATTATTGGTTGTTTTAGTACAACTTATGAAAAGCGAGGCTTGGCAATAAAATTGACTTTCGGAACAAAGGCTAAGACATAATGGGTGTCGCAGTATTCGAAGCTGCCTGGCTGCGAAGAGCTATTTCTATGCCGTTCCCTAGGAACAAGATTTATGAGTCTCATCGAGTACTGGTACTAGCCTACCAGTTAGGCCCTTCCATTACCAATGCATTACTAGTGATAGAGTGCCATGATCGAGCCCGAGTTTTTGAAATAGAAAATTCAGAAACCCTGATAGAAGTGCGACTACGGGAAACTGAATATCTCATGAGCATTGCTATTATTCATCCTCCCGTTACAATCTTTCTCAGGTGAGAGCTACTCCACCAAAAAATGGCTACTTCTAAAAGACTTGAAAATTTAAGCTCGAAGATCGAGTTCTATAGAATTGATAGTGTTTTTTTATATTTTCATCTGAATATCACTCTCTCAGTACTTGAAACATATGGGCTAGCATCACTGGAATCTTTCTAAGTAGAGCGCTAAGGCTCTACTTAGAAAGAATCGAAAATCGCCTGCTCGCGGCGTCATCCCTGTACCACAACCTTGCTCCGAAATTTCGACTTTAAAGTCGTCCGAATGAAAATGCCAGCAACACCCATTAAAAGGTATATGCAACCATAAAGACACAGTTCATGATAAAAATAGTTCTCTCCCTAGAAATACCCAGTGCTCCCAATGGTAACAGGAAGACGCTGTCGGGCCTCATAATCGAACAGCTAGGGCATGGTGGGAGCCCCGTTACCAAACCGCCCGGATGCCCCGCCTCTCGACCGATGTTACGTCAGGCGAGTGTCGAGACGATACAGATTGCAATATTCGTGCCAGAGCCCATAGATTCAGCACGCAATCAGCTAATTGCCTAGTGATGATGCGATGTTTTTCTCCTTTCTATTATTCTCTGTTATTTTTTCAGCTGCTGCGATCCTCATTCTAATTTATACCTAAAGAGGCTGAAAAATGGTGAGTTGTTGCTGTTATTAGGGTTTTTGTTACCTTATGCTTATGAGTGAAGGCTGAGACATTTTTGCCTAGGGTTGTCAGCTATTCGCACCAGGACCCATACGTACGCAATGACACATATTGTATAGCTCGTCCAAATGCATCATTCTTATTCATTTTTCTGGTCTCATCCTCTTCCAGCCCCCTTAACGAATTTTTCGAAGCCTTTAGCCTTACTTTGGAAACACCGAATCATGCATTTTCTTCGCCTTCATCGTACTACTTTCTACCTTGATTTCCATTTTCGTCATAATCTAGACTACCCATAATTATCGTGAACTGTGCCTTTGACAACAATTCCGAAACAATAGAGAGAAAGAAATGAATGGAAACTCTGAAAGAATGTGATTTGCAAAGTGAGAAATTGAGAAGTAGATAGAGGATCGCGTGAAAAGCCTTGTTGACAATGGCAAAGTGAGCAGTTTAGGAGAAGGGAATACGACTCTATGCATAGTAGTGAATCCTAAAGGTTTCTCAGTGCAGTAGAAATGATTATCCTCGGGGACCCCAACCTCTCCGCATTCTAGGAAACTCTGTGAAGTGATTGGCGAGGTTGGATCGAACCCACCGGTCAAGGCCATTTTGAAGGCTCACGCACTATATGTCACTTGCGTGCACGCATGCATTTGCAACTAAACCGCCAACTAGTAATTGCACTCGTATTCTGAGAGTGTTTGACTTACGGATTGGGCCTATTGGATAAAAAAGAAGCAGAACAGCAATAACAGCAACAACAAACAAAGAAAAAACAATGTAGATCAACGATTCTCAAAAAGCAAACTACCTCTAATTGAGATTCACAGATTATTCCGACACTATGACCTGTACCGTTTTACTTGAAGACAAAATAGAATTGGCTAGTTCAGTTCCAAAAGTATTTTGTAAACGGATCCTATCGTATTTGCAATAAAACAACACAGAGCTAAACCTGTGAGCAGCTTCACAACTCGCCATATTGATAAATTCGCTATATAAGTCTGGATGAGAAGGAAGCTGATAAAACACTATCTTCGCCATGCCCTGAAACAAGAGAATTATGAAATGCAATGAAGGGAAGCTAGCTAATGTTGCGATTGAAAACGATAGAATATGAAAGACTTAATCACAAAACTAAATTCAGTCATCCAAACGAAACTGCCATTAAGGATGTTTGCTTTTCCCAGTAACTGCATATATTTCCATATAAAAATGAACATTTAGATACACTTACATACAGCATAGTATGAAACTTGAACATGAAGAATAGCAATGAGCAAGCAGCAATTTGCTATCATGACAGCTAGCCTTACACATATAGCCGGGGAAGATAGCCTGAGCGGTTTTTAAAGCAGCCTAGTACATTCGCGAACAAAAAAGATTTTTGGACGACGTAAGAGCCAGCTAGGAGCATTAGCGCTAGAAGGCTATACAGACTAGACTTAGTCGCCATTGAATGAATTTTCTCATGTTAATTAGAAGAGAACTAAAACCAGTTCAGTCAATACTTGAACAGGCAGAGGCAGAAACGTGCAAGGGTGAGAAAATCGAGTGAGGAAGTACAGGCAGTTTCAAATTGATTCAAACAACTTTTTATGTTACCGACTGCAGACGATGAGAGTATGCGCGGAATCGTCTAGGGAGCATACACTGCGGGACAGTTAAAAATTTTGATGGGAAAGACAACAACTAACTTCTCAACATTTCATGAGAACAAATGAAAAACTTCTATAGGCTTCAGTGAAAGCCGAGTAAGAGGAGACTTGCAAATGAAAGAGAGGAAGTAAACTAGAATCACCGTCACCTGTACACTTGTAGTACACAGCGCAAGGCGGCGGCGACATCCGCGACAACTTTTTTTTTTGCAAAATCGACAGTTCCTCAGAAAGAGCAAACTTGAGTCACCTATGAAACCATTCGGAACCGAACGAATTTCAAACAGTTTAGTTTGTCATACTGGAGACCACTTTTTGCCGAATGACTGTAGCTTCTCCAACGACAAAAAAAAACAAGTAAGAATGAGTTATTTGACATAAAGGAGTAGATCTGAGTAGAAATTCGCTTGCTTTTTTACATGCGCTTAAATTTGCACAATAGGCCCACTACTTGATAATCCATCAAAAGCCCACTACTTGATAATCCATCAAAAAATAGAAAGGAAAAAACGAAGAAAATTTGGATAGGGATAGCTTTTTGCGTTGTCGCGATAAGGAGCAGCCCATAAGCAAAGCAATAGGAACTCAGAGATAAGAACGCCTCCACAGGCAGCTCCGCCTCGGAATGGAACAGCGCGCGCTCTCCTCAAACAGGTTTAGGTCAACTGACAATGACGTGCGATGTCCTTTCTTTCACACTCACAGACCGCTGAGATTGCGCCATGACAGTGCGCAGGCGAGCGAAACTGACCACTTTCTGACCAAGATCTCTGATCAACCACATAAACACGCCCCATGGTGACGGGTTTCGGGCAATTTCATTCAATTTGCAAGCATCGCATCCAACGCGTGCAATGTTATATGTAGACAGCTGTATAAACTCTATCTCCCAACATATCCCGAATGAGCAATTGTGAAAAAGTACGAATTGAAAGGGACAGGAAATATGGTAGCATAGGCGAAAGAACTACCAAAAAATATTATCAATAAAATAAGGTACACTTCATATATCTCAGTGATCCTCTTAGCACGCGTCAATTTGGGCAGTGTAGGAGGTAATGAAGAGGATGTCACGATAAACAAACATTCAACCCGCTATCCCCCGCCCAATTAGTATTCCTGATGCATTGGCGTTCGACTTGTAAAGTAATGTTTACAGAGCAATCTCTCAAAGTACTCAAAATCCACCTCTATAAATTTGCAAACCACTCTAATCTTTATAGCTAGAAGGCTGACTTGGTATACAAGTGAGCAGCACTCTACTGAAGACATGGGATACGAATCTTGAACCGAACGTTAAATCTTCTCTCTCCTACATTCTTCAACTACCTGTAGTTCTATCCAGGAGTATAAACAAGGGTTTTCCTCACAAAGCATTCCGAAGTGGTAATGATAGCTGGAAGGCACACTTCACAATAATTTGGGAGTACCTATTGTACTCCGAAATTTTCAAACAAATAATGGAATTGTTAGTCCAGAACAATACAGAAGTGTACACTTAGAGAAACATAAAGCTTGAAAAAAGGAGCAAAATTAGTTGTTGGACGAGAATGTAACAACAAAAGCTGCGTGGGAGGGGGAGAGGGAGTACATGGACGAGCTGTCCGAAAGTGGGTGTACAGCTGAATATAGTAAGCTGCCTGCATGCAACATGTGCATCCTGGTTAGAATGATGCTACTCTACAAGGTCGTGACAACTCGCCCTATACGAGTGTGCATAAGTTAAGCCAGTTTTGGGACCCTTATTACGCCTTATATAAGCATTTTTCCGACCCCACAGTGTCCCCCTAGGCTATCACTGGGGGTCACCGGTTCTCGTACAGAGAAATCTCAGAAATCCTTTTTCTCATGAACGGTGCCCTAAACGGGCTATTGGTTCCTTGTTATTGAGAAATCTTGCTACAGCCGTTTTTCAAACATAATAACTTTTCTACCCGATATTCTTATCTCTACCAATAGAATGATATTAACTCACTATTAGCTCTACCGAAAATTCGGAATGTAACTCGTTAGTCCAGTTCAAGCATTCGAAAAGATATAAACAAAGTCATTATAGCTGCAATTGTAAAGGGTTTACAACAAAAAAAAAACGTGATTATGACGCCGAAAAACCAACCCTCGCCGCCTTCAATCCTGGACCGGCTTTTACATTTCTTTCTAGTTTTCGTTAACGCCTTCACATAGCCCGGGATCTGATTCATATTCTGACTGAGCAATCACATCAGTTACTCTCATTTACTTCTATAACACTCTTTTGAGCAAAAGTGAGATAATGCCGGGTGCGTTTCGTTGCGCGCGTCCGTCGAAACGAGGTCACGCTGCAGCCGTCGCATGCGGCAGGGGTGCGCGGCGCGCGAAGTGGGCGAGTTGACCTACTTTCGACGGATGCGCGCAATGGACGTTCTCCGATAATGCCAGTGGCGCGCTGTTGCGCGTCAACCGGGGATCAAGTCCATCACCACAACCTGCCAGCAATGAAGCCTTCTTTCATTAAGCTAGACGGAACCAGACCCGTCCAGGACAATAAAAGCATTGATTTGAACACACGGCCGGCTACTACAAGCAATCGTATAGCCGGGGAACCTATCAAGTGGGTTATTAACAACGAAAAATTTAGCTCCATCTGACGATTTCATATCAAATCAGTTTGATGGCGGAATAGGCTACTTTCAATAGTAGTAAATGCAAAATTGAAGTGACGGGCAGTTCATGTCAACCGGCTGACAATACTTCAGTCTGTCTCAGTAGCTCACTAATTTATCCGAGATGAAAAGCGTGGCTGATCAGCTGCCTGTGAGTGTATGGCCCTCAGTGTTGCCAAAGATGACGGGTGAGAAATATAACACTAGTAAATGAAGACAATCCCGATTGGGCTATAAAAAAGTTCCGGATGTAAAATGCTATGCGAAAGCCCCAACAACACAGCAGTTAGACCGGTTGCTCGCTCTCTTCTTTAGTTGCATATCAATAAACGTCGCCACGCGATATAGATGACGATCCTGACAGATCCACCTGTACCACACCCGCCTCCTCATCTTCTTTACTGACAAAAGAACAGTACGATGGAATCTATATTCAACGACTAGAACGATCCCCATTTGGCCAAGAACATTAAGAATCAAGGAATGCACATGGCCTGATTACTACTAGGGAAACTAACCATGATGCTTCAGTTAGGGAGACGGACAGTAGGAACGGTTTTGTGCAGTCGATCCGCCATACGCGGCTGTCGCGGACCATTTATCTTGTTATAACAGTTCTAGCGTTCTTCATACAGCTCGCTCAATCGCTATGCGATTATTATTTTTGGCATGATTCTAGTGTTAGCTCTTTTGCTCCTGTATTTCTTACTTTCTGCTGCATTCTGCGCATCCCTTCGCGCACGGCGTCTCCCTCGCGACGATTTCGTTCCTACTGCACCACACCCCTTCAGTTGGACTGCGCTCCAACCCACAGTGACTAGCTTGTTCAATGTGTTGCTGATGTAAGTTCTCAACTTTGTTACCATATGGTTACAGCCACCCTAACAGTAAGTCTGCAAAACTTCTCTAAAATTCAAATTAACACCAAACCTAGGAGGAAACTGATGACGAATTGTAATGGTGAAGCGCTCAAGAAAAGAGTCTAGGATTGCATTCGAAAAAATATCGAACATTTCGAAATGCTGCTATAGCTCATATTCTATATGATAGGAATAAGAGTAAGGATCCACCATTGTACCATCCTACTGCTTGAACTTGATACTTGCGAGACGTAAGCGCGCATAAGAGCCCGCAAGTCAAGGAAACCCACACAAAATATGTCCTAAACAGTAGAGTTGATCTCCCCCAACACGTGCGTATACTCTGGTATACACACATTTCGTAATCGCAATTTGACTTTACAAAATAATTATTGTTTACACTACTGAAGGGCACAAGTTATGATTCTTGTTCAAAAATCACACGCATGAAGAACTAACAATAATTTAATCACTTACTACTAAAAAAGATAACCTTGTCGTTCATCAATCCAGAAAGTAGAAAGAATGGAACTTTTTCGGCTATCAATATCAGTGCCCCTTTGGAGTGATAAGCATGCTCAGTTTTTGCTCCCACCGTAACGATCTCCCAGGCTAAACTCATTCCAAAGAGTATGGAAGACGAGGGTAGCTCGACAAGGACCCATGGGTAATAAAAGCCGTTTGGCAGAGTCTCTTCTCAGATCCCATTTCAAATAAGATCTAAGAGTATTTAGTCCGAAGAAGTATTGTATGTACAGCTCAATCTTTACCCAAGCAATTACAACAGCTGTTCTGAGAATGCCTGGTCTAGGTAAGTATCAAAGCAATTGCTTTACAAAGTCTGTAGATCATTTCGGAATAACTTCTTACCCTGCCATTACTTCTTCATACGAAAGCAACTACTTCAAAGCAATACGCCTGCATTTCGCACCTATTCCGCTCTGCGCTCAGGATGCCATGACTCATTATCTATCCGTTCTTTTAGCAAGCTATAGTAATTTCAGCCCGATTACCGAACCAAAAGTAACGTGTGGAAAAATATAGCGAGAAAGCAAAACATTTGTACAGCATTACATGCAGTGAATAGACTTCAAGGCAAAAAATGTTCGTATAGTAAGCAGCTCGGATAAAAAACGATCTAGTCAGCCTTCAAAAGCGTCCAACGCGATACTCAGCGACAAAGGGGGTTTGAAACCAGTTTAATCGCGCATCGTGCGTAGAGACAATAGCATGGAATCGCGCGGATACTTCAGTGTTGATCTTAATGCAAAGCTGGTCCATGAGAAATTCCAAAGGCTGTTATGGGTTTTTTTGTGAAACAGCCTCGAACGTTTTGACTAGTAAGAAAATTTAGAGCAAGAATGAAGAAAATAAAAAATATTGCCGCAATTATACAACCGCACCGAATATAACCGAAGCTTTGGAAACACACCTTCAGAGGTTTTCTATTGAAGTAGTAATATCGCTCGGTCACCAAAAGCACTTTCTTATGTTTATGATAGAATAGATCCCGGGCTCGGAGAATCTGAGAACATAATCATATTGAGGTAGAAAAGGATTAACAACAAAGTCTTGATTGAAAAGGCTAACCTTTGTTTTTGGTGCATACTCATGACACGCTACAAAGCTTTCCTCGGTCCTTTTAAAGTGATTCCTCACACGGACAAAGTCAAAATAGGACGGAATAACTATACAAGTGCCAGGAAGTAAACTGGCAGCACACTATAATACAGTAAATGGTATCGTAAATCATAGAAATCATTAGCCGTTCACTCACATATTCCTTGAAGCAATTGAACCTTGAAATAGCTTGTTCGGAGGCGCTGCTCACAGCAAAACGTCGTAGTTCTTGACACAATGGGATTTCAATCTGGAACAATGAGTAGAAATCAGCCAGATTCAGGAGAAAAAGAGCTCAGACGCAAGAACATAAACTCCAACTAAAGAAGGAATTATGAGAGTACTAAACCATTAAGGATTCAGCCACCCTCGAACATGAGTAGGCATACTTCCTCATGAGAAGATGTTCTGTGGCGTCGAACCACTGATTTGACTACGAGTTGGTGTCGATTTTGCTACATATTTTTATGAACAGGAAAGAAAACAAATAAACTCACCTTGTCAAGTGTACCGTCGCAAAATGCGTTTGGTATTACCAAACCGTGAAAGTTTAACGAGTGTTCCAAGATGAGGGCAGAAAAAAGTTCGTGCTCATAACGTGAAAACAGTAGCAGTTGGCAGTAAAACTTGGACAAACCATCTATAAACGTAAAAGTGCACTAAATATCGAATGGCAAGGTAAGTTGTCGGGCCACGCGGGCTCTTTCATAAAAGCAACAGCAGCAAGGAACATACCAATGTAGCATTGCCGAACTCTCGATATATCTGTCTCTATCTTGGATGGCTGCGTATGCATGTGCGAGAAAATGATTGTGAGGTGCTCCCAATTTTGTTGTAGCATGATGTCAGCCTGGAAAACTCGAAATCTTCTACGGTACTACGTGGGAAAAGAAATACACGATAAACAAACACTGTACCTTGTCAACAACAGCTATCTGAATACTGGAAATCAAATGGCTTTCTTTACCAGCATCTCCGTCAAGAATCATGCGAAGACCAAGAGGTGAACAAAGAATGATGTCTGACTATAAAGAATAAAAAGTTTCTTCAAGCATATTTACATTTATATGGGGAGAAGACGTAACAACAAACCTTGTCAAACGCTTCAAATAATTTCAGAACTTTTTTAGAGATAGCTATGCCAACACGAAAGCAGTCGTCATTGTTTCCCGAAATCAGCTCCTAAATACTTAAAAATTGGAAAAAGAAAATATCGAGAAACTCTCACACAAACTTTGTATTCTTCACAAATCCTCGACTTGAACGAAGGAGCAGGTTCACTTTTGAATTCGGTTAAGAAACGATCTCTACTCCACGTCGAGACCTTATCTGAAACAAAAAACAGAATGAAGGGGTGCAGGATTGCAGTAGGGAATAAAATGGAAATTCAAAGTTCGTACTTTTTCCAAAAATCAAATGTTCGAGCCTTTCCACAATATCGAACGCATCTTTTTTGAAAGGGCAAAGAATCAAAACAGTTGGTCTGACAAAACCTTGATCTCGTGAAGCTTCTATCAACTCCTCAGTCGCTTCTCCCTTGAAAAAATAAGACTGAAATAGTACTACAGATCAGAACAGCCACTTTGGCCTCTGGTAGAAACTACTTTATGAGGTCGAGCAACTTAAACTGCATCAGAAAATTTATTTCCACGCTCGCACTCCAAGAATTCGATTACAGATAAAAACGAGCTACACCAAAAAAAATAACCTTTGCGCTAGCTAGAGTCAAGTTTCGACTATTTGATATGATAAGATTTCTTGTTCGTACAACATGGTTGACGATGTGGGCCAAATAAGCTGTCTAAAAGGAAATATCATCCTAAAAAAATAGAAGTTCAGCCATTCGAGAAGCATTCACCTACTCTATAAGCATAATGCTTTGGAGCTGGATGTGCGTAAAGATCCATATACCTCGAAATCACATTGAGAAAGTCTATCCTTTCTGCGGAATCTGAAATAAACATATTTCGAATCAAATTTCCAACTTCCCTTGTGGTCGCTGAAGGAACAAAAATCCTGATGGACATATGAGTAAGCGGCACTTCATTGAACGCAAAACAAGAGTAAAAAATTAAAATCACCAGCATCGTCCTCCATGTTCTGAAGTAATCCTTCACTCCAGCCTGTGTCGTTTACAGAAAAGGAGCTTTGATCAAGTGTAGGCTAAACATGTGGGCATTTTAGATGAAATAGGAAAACTCGTAAAAGCTGCTGGCAAACCTTCTCAATTAATCCAACAAACTCGGTGACAGGACCAAGAACGCCGAGATCATAATTTCGTTGAGTGCGTTGTCGCTTCGGAAGTCTCAACAGATCAGCTGCTGAGCTGGATAGTACATATCGGAAACGTTGGGTGAAGGCATCAGTGGGTCCAGACTGAGACGATCCTTCAGCTGACATGTTCTGCTTAACTGAAAATTCATATTATGCGCCCTGCTTTACAGCTTTCCTTTTCCGCAGAAAACATGCAAAAGAAAGTGGGATTTTTGATTTCAAAGTACAACGAGGCCACACGAAACCTCATCGATGGAAAAACCACATTTCATGTTAGTCTTTTATCACAAAAGGCATAAGCATCTTCAATTATTATAAAGTTCCGTGAGAATCTCTGCCACGTATCAAAGCCACAGTAACGCCATGAGTATTAGTTTAAAACAGCACCTACTTACATATCGCCAATGAAGTTAAAACCAACGGGAACTGAAATCAAAGATTGAACCAGCACAAATTCAAAGGGACTATTTTCAAATTATTCTTGAGAGTGAGGTTCATTTCTCATGGCATCGGGAACAGGCGGAGGTGTAGACAACTCATCAATGATCGGTGCTGATTCGCCTCTCATCATCAATGCCACCATTGCAGGAGTCTGAGCCTAGGCACGAAGACATTTTTGGAAAAAAAAGAAAAACGAAAAATGATTTGCACTAAGGATTCACCGAATACAGAAAAGGAACAAATATTAAAATAAGATAAGAAAAAGTAAAGTGAAAATTCACAAACTGATTGAAAACTCGCAATATAATTCATGAAGAACGTACTTTTGCGTTGTTCACGGTGAAACCACTTTCCGCTAATGTTTTCTTATCGTCAAGTGGTTGGAAATTAGTTGTAGTATCATCTAACAAACGAACTAGCACCTGATCGGTAACTGGAATCTGAAGTTCGATTACGATAATGCCAGACATGTTCCCAACTAAGGTAAACAGAATCAAATTAAACAAGAAACTTAGAGTTCTTCAGTTGAAGGAGCTAGATTTCTCAACAATAATCGGAAAACTTAATCAAATCAATGTTCAAAGCAGAACTGATGCTCAAGTTAAGGAATAGCTACAAAATGATATAGATTGCTGTAATAACAATTACTGTCTTATACAGCGTACCTTCAGAACACCCTCAACTATTCTTTTCAGTTCGAGTACTGGAGCTGAATCCTTCGCATCACAAAAGACGTGTTGTTTTTCTCGAACAATTTCGAAGAAAAGCTCATGAACCTTGAAAGAAATGGTACCGACTTCAACGTTGAAAAGTGAACTGTTAGAGCTATATTGAGTTGCTTACCATTTTGTTTATGCAATATAGGATTGAGCGACTGCTTCTTTCCAGAGATTACAAATGACTGTAAATGCAGACTTTTGTGTGAATTTCCTTTTGAGAAAATGTGTTGAGAAACGTGGTAGAAAACAGAAAAAGAAGCAAAAAAGTGAACTAATTAGGTGCGAAAGTGGGACAACAGGCATAACTTGTGCGTTTTGTAGTAACAGCGTTCATTAAGACTCGATTGAACATGACAGAGCTTTTTTATAGTTGTTTACAAGCCTCTTTACAAAATTCACAGCACAATTTACATTCTACTACATTCAATTTGAAAAAGCTGCCGAGGTGAGGACGATGACAATTGAGAAAGTCAGAAATAAAAGCCGATACAAAGTTGAGTGGGTAAGACGAGATTAGACAGATTGACGGAGTAGATAGCAAATTGTAAGTACTGTTACGAAAGCGAGAAAAGTAAGGATAAGGAGCGTTGGTTGGATGGATCTGCCCCTCCTCATCCCATTTTGGATCGTAGGCAATGGTAGGTAATTCAAAAAAAAAGTAGTAGTAGATGGACGATGGTTCATACGGAAAGATAACAACAGATTAGTGCTGATAAAGGGTGTCACCTGTGCCATATGATTCATTTAAACGGCAAGTAATAGAAGCCAAGTTGAAAATGAATCAGGAATATCGGCACAAAAACAACGACAGCTCAAACTAGTTGGAAAGATTTTTAGCAAATTGAAAGAAATGCTACGAAATGACATCATATTTTTAGAATTGGCATTCACAACTCCTGCTCCCGTGAAAAGAGTGTATCAATGAGCTGCTAGAAAAGCTGGAATCACATCAACATCGAGAAACGGCATCATGGCCAATGGGGCTGAAGCGATAAATACAGTTTAAAAGGCCAACAGAAAAATCAAGGCAATCACAACGAATTCGAGATTGAATGCCCATTCGTTTACGTTGCCCACAGGAATTGTTCAAAGCAAGGTGGGTGATCTTAAAAGAGCCCAGGTTCACCTCATGGCCTCTTAGACATAGTGAAAGAAGTGACGGAACATTCACATCTACAGAACAGTTCCAGAATCAATGAATATCAGAAACCATTGGTAGCTTCCCTAGAAACGACCACAACTAAAAAAGTTTGGCAGAAGTCCAGGAAGCCCCCGATGTAATGAACAGAATAGCACGGAGAGGAATAGAAAGCATTAAGCGTTACGCCCAGACCACACTGAAGACCCTTACCTCACCCTATTTTTATTCCCCAGGCGTAACAAGTGAGTCAATTAGTTAAAATGCTCATCAGCTGTTCAAAAGTACATCTGGAATACCGTAACGCTTCCACATGCAATTCAAAGTGATTGTGATTGGAGCACGAAATTATACAGACTATCGTTGAACAGTAAGGAGGGGTCTGTAATTAGCCAATTCCTTCTGATGAGGTGCTTGAGTGATTTCAAATATGTATTGCCGAAGTAAAAAGCGGAGATTGTATGGTGCCAAGTGGCGCGCCTCTTTACTAAACCTATCTAGCCTAACTTGTTGTCGGAAAGAGGATAAGCCAGGAGATAGGCTGCTGATTCGTCAAGGATGCGCCATTTCCGTGACGTTCGGTCTGCATTGACGATAGTAATCGAAAGGGGAGCAATAGTGTCGAGTGGCTCGCTCGTCGCATCGCTCTCACCGCTCCACTATACCTCGGCACGGAGCAGAGCCAATATCGATACTCGAAAGCCAACCAAGGATTTGAGGGTCGGTGGATCAGAACCAGGCCCGTTAGAAAGGAGAAAACACTGCCATGTACATTGGGTAGCACCTGGGAGTCAGTGCAAGGCCAAATACATATTCCAACACCAACATGATTTTGAATAGAAGTCGAATGCATGGATGCATCCCAAAACAGAATCAATTAACATCAGAGAACTCAAACTTTTATTATTGCAACAGGATAAAAAGTATAAGACACTCTGAAGGTACGAATAAGTGAAGGTAATGAGAAGGTAGAAGTACAAGTACTCGGAAATCAAACTATATCAGGTTTGGGTGAATAGTGAGCCAACCGGTAATGTGCAGATTACAAAAAACAACAAAATTCAGAACTTTGTACATTCGTTGTACCTGTTGCATTGCTTGACTATGGACTATGGGCTACGTTCCATTTAAGGGCATTTAAATAGAATTTTCACGAAAAATACTTGAATTTTCGCAAACTTACCATAAAATTGAAGATTCTATACATTTCCATCTACCAGAGATTCTTTTGAGAGCCTTTTTCAACTCTAAGTATTTTCAGAAGGATTTAAAAATGCGTTTTTCTAGATTGCAGAGCCGACATGACTTCTAAAATAACATCTTAAAGGAACTGCTCAAGGATACTGTATAGAATACTGTAACTGTTCACAACTTCAATGAACAAAATGATATGATTAATAGGTAATAAGTTATTCAACGAAAATATGGTGATTATTAAGAATAATGCGTAGATTCACGAATAAAATGTCAGGACATTATGATGATTGCCCCGAATTAGAAGCACACATTGTAGACCGTGAGATATCGTTTCCAACCAATTCGTGTAGAGGCCGCTGCTTACATCCTTTTGAGGGAACGGTAATGTGCTGAAAATTTGGATGAATAATTTTAATATGTACATGTACTTACTACTGAATACATTTAGAAAGAAATTTTTGCTAACAACATTTTGTCAGAACATAGCGCTTCAAAGCCTGGGGCTTGAAAATTTCATGGGCAGCGTATGCAACGGTTGGATCATTGTCAGATGTTCTCATCGATGTTCCGCTCCATTCGGATGACAGTCGGATTCACCAGAGTGGGACCCACCCGTGGGACAATTGTCTATGACAGTGCTCCTTTCCGTACCGGCGCTCGTGAGTACGATGGTAAGTGTTTTTGGAGCTTTCCTCAGATCTATCTGTTCATGACATTGCTCAATACATTTTGGTACGAGTTGACACACCTACAAATTATGTTTATGTGTCAACTCGTACCAAAATGCATTGAATTTCAAAATAAAGCCTTTGGAGTGAAGCTAAACCAAATCGCTGATTGAAGATATTTGATACAGGTGAATCGCATGTGTAAGCCCCGATGTGGTATTTATAGAGATGAACTTCGTCGCCAGCACTTAAAGTGCAGTTGGCAGAGTGTACAACCGTGTGAGAAGTAAATATCCGAACTTCTAAACCGGGAAATCACCTGAGGTGTCGTTTCTGTAACAACTGGTGTTTTCAGATCACTTGGCAGCTGCCGTCAAATATCAATGCATCAACACCTACGCTTGAGTTACTTAGCAACAAAAAATGTCGGTTAATCTCTCAAACTTTGGCTCGCTCGAACTTCTGAGGGGGTTGAGTGAGACCAAGAAATATTTCAGTGATATCGTCTATCGTACGCACTAGAGGTGATAGACTTAGGTTTCTTTATACTCCCAAGGTTTTCCTTCCCTCACAAGGTCCCACCTTGCTACCTTCTGTTTCTATGATGGTCTTATCGAAGATTACCCTCACGGCTCGGTTGATATTTAACAAACCCTTTAGGAAAAGGTACGTAGTAAGCGTTCTGCGACTCCTGTTTATGAACCCAAGAAGTTGTTCAGAGCGAAGAGTATACGCCCTGCTTCCGTTTTTTCTTTCCAGTACGTTTGATTCCGGTGACGAATGAGGATGGGACCATAGTCTTTTCCGGCATGATCGTACGCGTGCAGTGGGAAGCTGGTTCATTTACATAGGAGGAATGTGTGGGAACAAAGAACTGAAAAAAAACTTACACAACGACTAAATCTGCTTTCGAGGAGAAGTTCCGTAACAATGTCCCTGTTTGGATATGTCGGGCAATCTTGTTACTCATTCTAGTCAGTTCATCCTTAGAAATCATACCGTCTTCCTCTTCGCCCAGAAACGGCTCTAACGTCTTGTAGAACTGATCACTCCTGAAAGAAATGAGATAAAAGAAAAAACTGGAAAAAAACAAAAATGAAAACTCCAAAAATAGTTTAACGAGTCAACTATCAACAAGGAACGGACCTAGAAGCCATTCAAGGGGGACTCACGTCTTCTCGTCCGGTTTCGTGAACGCTGGTACTACATGGAGATAACTATACTGGATACGGAACTTCTCCAGCAACGATGCCATCCGTTTTTCTTCGGTGGAGACCGACTCGCCTTCAGGAGCGATCGTAAAAACACGTAGATTGGCTCCCTAAACCAGAATAAAAAAGTCTGGAACTAAAAATGCTAGCAAGGCGCCTTCATTACTTGCTGATAGTACAAAATGACTAAAATCCTGAATTCTGTAAGAATCCTCAGAAAAGATGTGAGTTTCATATGTAGATCCCCAAAGACAACCCTAAGCCGTGACAGTTTACCCGTGTTCCTATTATAATGAATCAGGCAAATTTCGTCTGAAATATGAACTATGTGTGGTGAAGATGAAATGGCTAAAACTGACGTTCCACCAGTTACTTCACGTTCGGAGGGCCTGTCTTTCGGTCCTTGTCAACCATGGCTATGATCCTGTTGTTCGAGTAACTGCCAAATAAATAACCAAGTTGATTGATCTCATAGCATACCCATGTATTTATTCATGATGCGTACTGGCTAAATCCATCGATACGTCAAGTTAACGACAGTATAGACACTAGCGCGATGTCGTGTGTGTGAGGTCAGGGTTCTTCATGAAAGTCTTGACTGCTAAGCTTCGTGTCCCCCGATCGAATGCGATCCATTGGGCTACTCTGGTTCGCAACAGGGCCAAATGGAGACGATATTGTGTCCGTTCGAACAAGTAGATGATCAATGGAGCAACATGTGGTACAGATTACAGATCATATGGCCCAAGAAGCTAGTGTAGTGGCAAGGCGCACATTATCACAGGTACGGTTGCGGGTTCAAGTCCCCGATCGATATCCGCCTCGGCCAACCAAGCCCTCCATCCCCCCGGGGTCGGTGAATTGGTACCAGACTCGTCTGGGAGGATAAAAGCACTGACTTGTACATCGGGTGGTCACCGTAATTCATTGAATAGGCCACATACGCACTCATTACACCACTACGATTCTGAATGGAAGTCGAATGCGGGGCGCATTCCGTAGACGGGATTGATTAACGTCAGAAGACTTTATCAATAGACTTTATGGCTCAAGTAATTCTATGTTTGGGCCAAGTACCTGCTCAAGAGAAACTACCACTACAATTGGAGTCACATGCCAAGGTGAGCTCAGGCAAGGTTCAGAGAGTAGGAAGAGGAGTTTATTTGCAGTAATCAAGAAAACTACCGTTACTAGGAGCTTCTCCCCTTCCCTCAAATCTCAAATCTTTCTTAACTCCACAACCCAAGGATATCCATTACTCGAAAGATATCTCAAAAGTTCAAAAGCAAATATCTGTTTCCTGAAATATGAGAGCATATGTATTTCTAGCGTTCCAATTCTCTTAGCAAAGCTATCATTATAGGATTGGGATGTGCCTATTTGGGAAAAACAAACTTTTACTGAATAACCACAGCGTATTTGTAGTAATATAAAAAATCGTCATAGCCGAAAATACCTTGAGACGGCTTCCTGAGAGGGTAAGAAGATAGGGCACAAGAAGCGTCAGACCACCATCATCGCTAAGCCACCAGACGTCGATAGTGAATTTCTTGTTCGTTATGATCCCCAGCTCAGTATTACCAGTTGTACCAGTAGTGGTTGATCCCTGTGTGCTGTCAGTGTCCAGAGGCGGTGCTAAATAGTAACAACTAGTAATGTAGAAAAGTCTTTGAGAACACATAGGAACCACTGCGATTCTGTGGTGTTTCTAAGAAAATCAGAAAAATCATAACACACCTGATGGATCATCGAACGGATTTTTCGGGTTACTTCTGAGTATCGCCACGCCCATGCCGCTGTAGAATGCGTGTCTCAAATAAGAAGCAATTATAATTATAGCCGCGATTTTTCACATGAAAAAAGAAAATATCATACGAGGGGTGTGAAAACGTGCCCATACGATGGATAGCAGGCTAAGCTGGATATCACAAAACGTAAAAAAGTGTAAACGTATAAACTGATTCGCCCTTCTCAGTTTCGCTCATTGAAGTAATTTCTAATAGATTGAGTATAACTACTGCGGATTTTTTTGCGGTTTACATACTTTCTCTCGTTACAATTTGAATCTTGAATTTGGGATTTCATATGAATAATCTTTTTGCTCCCCTTAATAGAATCATGTCTAGGAAGTCATATTCATATTCGTCACATTATGCTCTATTACTTCGAGAAAGGTTGGGAGGTGGCACAGTTCTAAAGTGATCTCATCGAATTTCCCGACGATGGAACAGTCAGCCAAAGTCGAACAAAAATGGAATCTTATTTCACGTTCGCCCTGTTCACCAACAGAAACTTCTGTGGATTATCACGTCAATCGCCCTGAAAAGTGGCTAGCGAACAGGAGTTACGACGAAATGGATGGCTTGATGGCCAACGCCAAGGCGTGAATCGCCTCCAAGAATCGAAACTCCTCCGCCTGTAGAATTAGACTACCTCGCAAATGGGAAGCAGACGTCGATCCGACTTGTTCCATGGTTTAGAGCTATCCCAAGTGGTAAACCGAAAGTTCAACAAGCGAGGTCATCTTGAGGAATGAGGAAAAAAGTAAACTTCCCTCAAAAACCTCATAAGAAGAGGTCGCGCATGAAAAAATGATGAGTAAGAGTGCTACCTTACAGGTGTCACTCATTCGCAAATAACTTCTCACTAGCGAAACTGCGGTCGAATTCCCAGCAAACGGTAATCTTGTTACCGAAAATGCGTCCAAGAACATCTGGGGGAACTCGGTAAAGTAAATCAGATCGCACATATACCTTTTGTTTGTAGGATTTTGACGTTAAATCCCATCTTAACGACTAAACTCAGCAGAAAGTTCTCGGGAATTCCAACTTTCAGTATGCTCTGGAGCAATCGGGAAAGGCGCGATGGGTATGCGGGGAACTGGGAAGGAGGAAAGGGTAAGCGGAAAGGCGCTTCCTTCTGCTTTCTTTGGGAGGATATGCCGGTAGAGAGCCGATTGAAGCATTAACATTGAAGCTTACTGGATGATCCGTAGATATGCATTTCTGGTCTCCAGCTTGACAGCTCTTCGATCTTTCGCTTCACTCTGCAGGAAACCAAGCAAAACGATGTTCGGCGACATACGACCCAATCCGCAGGTCTGGAATACATGTATTAGTCAAAAAATAAAAAAATTTAAAAATCTCAGTATTCAAAAGAACGGAACCACAAATGACTAAGAAGTAGTATTCACCTGATAGAGCATCATACAACCGGTTTCCAGCGATGGCGCAACGACCACCTTACAGATGCCTTTGATATGTTGTCTTCGTAGTGCTGACTGCGACATTTCTTCAATTTTGCGAGCTGTTGCCAATTGTTTACTCATCTCTTCGGTACTCTGGAATTGGACAACTAATATTTCTTCAATTGATGGCCCATTAATATTTAATTAGTGCGCCAGTCGGGGATCGAAACGTGCCGGAATCAACTACGTCTTCCATTCTCTGGAGCCGTTAAGTACCCGTCCTATCCAAGAGTGTTTATCTACGTGATCCATTGAACGTCGGCTTATTCTCCCAAGGTTAAGTGTACAAAAGATATACTCAACGACCAAATAGTATAATTGCCCTGGATGGAAAAGGGTTGGGAGAATACCAAGGGCTTCTTACGTTTATCCAACTAGAACCATATAATCATGAATGGCATCAACTTACCGGTTCATGTATGACGTTTCCACACACTAACAAGCTTGCTCCTCGTGTGATACTGTAGGCTAACTGGACCAGGGATGACCTTTCATGTGGTGCTCCACTCAGTACGAGAACCTGAACACTATATACTCTAAAACAAAGCTTCTTTGAAATGAACGGGAAAGAACCATGGGAAGCAACAATCCATTCCATTCCAATTTTTATTTTTATTGCTTTTATTATGCAAATGAATCGAATACTCAAGAGCAGAATCGTCACTCCTAGCCACTACAGCGCTCCACCCTACTGGGCAAATCAGAAGTCTTGCAGCGCTCTTCCTACATGCCAATCAAAGTCTCAGTTCTCAGAGATGGGAGACTGGAAGTAAAACGCTTTGGCAACTCCCTTACTAATGCCGTCTATTTGGTAGAAGTTTTATGGTGAAAAAAAGCCTTGAGAGAGCGCAAAAACTGGTAATTATATATCTATTCCTACCTGTGGGCGATAGTTTTTGACATGAGGCTCGTCCTTAGTGAGCTTCATAACTCCGTTATATGCATGCTTATACGTGGTAGCTGTAGTAGATGTTCCCCAGTTGACGTCTGAAATGAAGAGTCGTCCAAGCCCTTGAACTACGAAACTTTAGTGCCTACTAGGAAGAGTTGAAGACCCCATAGGATCGGCATATTCTGTTATTCTAACCCTGGAACCTCTATTATTGCATTGACTCCCTAGAGAAACTCTGTCCCCTAGAAGTAAATTTTGCTAACTACTGCAGTTTTGATTACATCGCCTTTTTTGAATTGGGATTGGTTATTTGATAAAAGCCTCGAATAGAGAAGGGGCTATCCGCTTTGAAAGGATAGGTTTCTTGCAGAAGGATCTGCTCCATATAAAAGTCCGAGGGTGTGCACAAAGGGGTCACTTCATTCTACATTCCTGAACGTCTGAGAGGATTCAGAAATACAACAACAACAGAACGAGGAATGAATCTCTCATATCGATCTCGATCTAATTACGAAAAATTATCATTTTAAAACGTCCATCTTTTGTTCCCACACTTCATGCATCGTTTCCGTAGCGAATAAAATTAGGGGCAATTGGGATGATGAGATGAATAGCAATAAATTTTGCTGATTAAAATCGTAACTACCTGGTTTCAAGTGTCGTATGAAGGAATAGACGGCGAAAAAGAACGAGCATGTGAATAGCGTTGTAGGCCATGACATAACGAACATGATCGAGACGCACATCACCGCTCCGAACAACGACAACCAAGGCGAGTAAAATCGGAAAGCAGGGCGAAAACCTGGGTAATAGTCAGATAAACAAAGGTTTACAAGTTCAAAAATGCAATATTTTCATTTCGAGAAAATCTCGAGTTCAAATAATACGAATTTTTAGAACAATAGAGACTCATGGTTCTCCGACCTGTTCTTTGAAACACGCCATGCATCCGACTTTTATTCGAAATGAAAAACCTTCAGTGGCTGCAGGATAGGTTGGATTTGGGTAGATAAAAAGGAAACATGAGTTCGATGCAGTCTGTCCACAAGGATTCCCCTTTAGCCACCAAGCTACCCCTATACTTAACTCAAAAACCTATTTATAAGCTATGAAATACCGTACACAACTGTGGATTGGTCTGCGTCTGTGTCTTTTACGCTGATACCCAGTCTTTCTGAAGAGGAGGATACAGACAATGAAGCGCGACTGATTTTTCAAGGATTTACACATCCCCCACGAAGTGTCTGCCGTCATTATACTGTAGTATAAATAATGAATGCTCAACTGAGTTTCCCTCCCACATTTGTGTGAATCAAACAGCTACTGAAGGAACCAGTTTTTTCCGTATCACGTACAAATCAAATACCAGTGGAATGGCACATTTTTGGACATTTTAGATATTCATTTTGTGGTATTAACATTTTAGAGCGTATTCCGTCGTAGCCAAAAAAGATCCCAACAATCACTTTTTACAGATATCGTACATAAAGGGGATGGGCGTTTGTTCAGTCGCCTCGCTGAAAAAAGGTTCCAGGGTTCAGATGGCGAGCGCTGCGAGAATTGAAGAAAAGCTATAAATCCCATAGCCATGTCGGAGTAGGTTCAGAGGTTCAAGTCAACTGGCTTTGGCCTGATCCTTTATTACAATGTCCCAGGAGCACAAGTACGGAATCGAAAGTGTTCGAGGCCGAGGATTTAACTCGCCATCCTCATGAGTTTAGTAATTGTCATGGTCGAAAGGAAGTGATCTTTGCATTCTGTGTTGATCCTCTCAGTTATGTTGGCAATTCCATCCGGAAAGGACAACCAGAGGAGGCAGGTATAGATATAGACCCCGAAAAAGGAGCAGACGAAGAGTCAAACCTAGAGTCTCAAAAATTTCGGAAAAAAGATAATCAGCAAATTATGCTGTTGCAGTCCATTGATGCAATATTCAATCAGTTACTCATGCATGAAACTGATCAGATTTTTGGTGTGTAGGTCCCCGAAACAATGCTGGGGTTCCGCTCTTACTGGCAGCAGTCTAACAACGAGAATGCTATACTTCCAGGGGCTTTCTGGTACATAGTACAAGACATATGCACATAAAATAACTCGCCAATTCTGGTTGGGAATTGAATGCGTAGCACAATCCAAAAACATGGATTATTTCAGACCACATTGTGTGTTTTGTCCTGTATCATTGCCCAGGTTGGAAGCTCAACAGCAGTACGAGTTAGGACCATAAAGAGGACTTTACCTGGAGTTTGTGATAAGCACGCAGTGAAGCAGGCATAGTTTACAAGGGCATATGCACATAGGAAGAAATTCGAAATGAAAGGTGCTATGACGTTCAGATTGCCTGAAAAGGGATGATTGTTGTGATCTAGGTGAACTGGAATTTGACGAGTCACTCACCGATCATCACGATAGTGACAGTAATGACGAACGAAAGGGCATAAACACGTCGAGGATCGTTCCCTTTACCATATCCTTTAGCAAAGAATTCGAGTTTCGGAATTATTCTGTCTGCACATACGGCCTGAAAAGGAAAGAATTTTTCTCAAATCAAGGTTAAAGGATAAAGTTTTTGTCGTCAATCAATCCCGTCTGAAGAATGCGCCCCCGCACTCAACTTCCATGGAGAATCGTAGTGGCGTAATGAGTGCGTATGTGACCTTTACAATGACTTGCGGTGGCGAGCCGATGTACAAGTCAATGCTTTTATCCTCCCAGACGAATCTGGTACCAATTCACCGACCCCGGAGGGATGGAAGGCTTGGTTGGCATAAGCGGATATCGATCGCGGATTCGAACCCCCGGCCGTATATGTGATATTGTGCGATACCGTGCGTGTGATATAGCAAGCCACTTGCCACTACACCACCTTCGCCTCCTTTTTCTGAAATGCTCCAAAAGTATTTTCAACTCTCTATAAACTTAAGAAAATTCTAGGTTTTATTTTATTTCCAATTTCTCGTACTTCTCTCTCTGAAAACACTTTTTAATTATTTCTGTACAATAGTGTTCCGGAAAAATTCTGTGCTCTATGAGGTGAACGAGTTCTTGGTTCTGTTTCACCAACTTTTCTTTTTTTCCTAATGCGACCGTTTTTCACCTTCAATATCGCCTTTATGACTTTCTAAATATTGTCAGTCTATTTGATTTTACATTTATTCTGGACCAACTTTTTCTTGCTTCTTTGCCTGCTCTTCGGAGCTAGTTCTAGAAGTCAAGCGTCTGCGGTTGAAATGTTCTCGCTTCTACAAAACTCATTCCCTTTATTGAGACTAACACGTAAGAGAAAAGAGGGTTGTAGTGGTCCCCTATTATAGAAAGGATGTATAGATATTGTCAAAGGTTTCTTTCGGAGTGGGATAAAGGCCTGAAAAAGTCAATTTAGGAGTTGATGACTCAAATGGAAATTTGCCCTTCACAATGATATAAGTCACTTTTTTAAGGAAGTAAAGTCAAGACGAAGGTTGTGTTGACAATGGAGCTTGTAGTTTGAGCTTGTCCAACAATTGTGGATGGGAAGGAAGATCACCTCAGGACTGCAAAGTGACATGCGCTCATTTTTAGGCATAAAGTTCTCAGTATCCCTTCCTCCCACCCCCGCCCCCCCCTCAAACTTCTCCCAACAAACATGTTGGTGTCAATGAGCCATAAGCGGAGCAGGGTGAAAAATGAGAGTAGATGGAAAATGAGTGAGTCGGAATAGTAAGGGGTGTCCATTGGAATGTACAGTAGTCGAGCTTGCAATTCCGTTGCAGTCCACGGCAACATACGATTTCCCTCGAAGTGAAACACTATACCAACGTACGTACCACAGAATGAGTAATAAAGTAATTATCAAAATGCCACCATACACAAAAGATTGCAAATCACCTGAAATACTCTGGGTGCACCGACAAGGCTAGCCATGGCCGAACACAAGGAAGAGGCAACGATACCGATAGTGATCAACGGTGGCCAAACGCTCGTTACCGTCACCATCTGGAAAAGATGTAATCTAAATAGGATTGGGATTAACACTGTCAAGTCACAGTCTGATTACATAAGGTCACAATAGTCGTGTCGGACCACCTTGTAGAAGCTGCTTTCAGAGGGAACCTAGTCAGCTCAAGCGGAATGGAGTACTTTGTGACAACTCTAAGCCAGGTGATTATCTCGGGGAGGTTAGGTGTCAGGTGGTGGTTACCTGATAATAGTTATGAAGTCCAAATGGACATGTAGCGTTTAGGTAGCAGTCTGGCGGATTGTCTTGATCGGCTTCATTGACACCATCCGCATCTCGAGCATACGTTGCACCGGCTACTAGGGCGAATGCTGTGTAGACAACTGTGGAAACGGCAATTGCAGCTAGTGTTCCACGTGGAATCGCTGCCTAAATAAAACCCGAACATGACGATTTCTAAAAATTGAAGTATGAAGAGACTTTGTCTCAAGATAGGCTGAAAGGCAAAGTGGTGGCCACGACCTCTAGTATCTTCTACGATGAGACCGGGATTGAGTCCTGGCACGGAATCGAACGCGGGACCGAGCGTCACTCAGGCCAATCCCCCTTTTATCTCCTCGCAATCCGCCAATAATACCGGGCTCGTTTGGAAGGGTAAAAGCACTTTCGATGGAATGGAGTGGCCGGATCACTCTTTTCCAAAAAGTGTAAAACTTTCAATGCGAAAAGACTCGTGCTGGATTAGCAATTGAAATTTCTTTCAATTTCTTAAAACAGCGGCAACAATATTTTTCGCGCCGCGCAAATCCCACCTTTTTTGCTGGTCACGCCCCTCCGCGAGAACAGACGACAAGCATCCCCATATCTTTCGATTATGGCACCGACAAATATTACTCATAAAATGCACATATTGTTTGGGGAAAAGAAGAGATTCCAGTAAACTACGAAAAGATTTGTTTCTACCATTCACAATGATCTTGAAGACCTCTTTCCCAATTTTTTTCTCGGATCAAAGAGAGACATTAGGTAAGCAATCAGGGGATGGTCCGATTCGTGGAAGGATCATTGATATAAGAATATTGAACCCATGATTTAAAGCTGTTTACGTTGTTTGTTTGTTTCTCGATATGCGCACTACGGGAAACTCCCCCATGACCTTTTCTCATAGCTACTTTCTATCCCGGTGATATATGTAGCAAAAAGTCTGTTTCAAATGTACCATAACTTTGGGCTGCAACAACAAAGAAGCAGTTACGTGCACCTTAAGACTAGATATGCATGGAATGGTGTTTTTAGCATTGCCATTGGGAATGTGCCATGTATCCGACTTCTATCCAGAATCGTAGTAGCGTTACGGATTCTCATGTGGCATACACAACGGTTTACGATAGTTAGCTGACGTACAAGTCCTTTTTTTTGAGCTTCCAAAAGGTTTCGGTACAAATTAGCGCCTCTCCCCCCTGCCCCCCCCCGAGGGCTGAAAGGCTTGTTTGGCCCGTTCGAGTATCTTACTTGACGCCGAGAACCATGCAACCATGTGGGGGGGGGGGGGGGTGGACGTGGGGTGCACCATTTGCTGGTACGCCATCTCCGCTCACCTAACTGAAACTAACCAACTGACATCTTTTGGATAAGCATGTATGACTGAAAAGAAAAATAGTTGAGGATAAAAATACATAATTTTAAGAATTACATAATGTGCATGATAGGAACGTACTTGAGGATTTTTAAGGTGTCCACTGATGTTGGCTCCAGCCATGATACCGGTGGCTGCAGGGAAATATACGGAGAAGACGGAGAAAAAATTGTGTTCACTTCGAAAATCGGGTAGCATGTTGTGTTCCAAAGTTTTCCCTAAAAATGATATATTGTAGGTGTTTCGGAAAGCTGATTTCGTATGACCTCGACTAATCCTCCATCTTGGGATCACCGACAGGATTCTGATTCCTTTTTTTCTCCCTAGCGTTAATCTCGCGTCGTCGCAGGGTCCGCTTCTGAGGTTCTAATTGAATGTAGATACGATTTCAAAAACAAGAATCCACTCAACGGGACCTTACCCGATATTGCATTTATGAGTCCACAAGGTCTGTAGAAAACTCACCATCAGAGCCATGTCAGAGCGCAATGCTAGGGAAAATGGTCATCGTTGTGGAATATGGAATCCCTAACCAGGTAGGGGTAGTCTACTTATCTTGGAACATTGAATTCAGACCCAGATAAATCGATAGAGTTTTGAATGCTGTTTACGAAAATTAAAATTAAAACTGCAAAATGATTCTCCTTAAAAAGTTATGGGGGCCCAAATTTTGCTCGACAATAATATCGATTGTCTAAAGAAATGTCAGAAAACATTTAGAGAGCCTTTGATAAAATGAAAAAACACTTTGCAAAAGTGCGGACAATGGCGGGAGGGACCCCTCATTTTACGCCCACGAAGCGAGAATATGGAAGCGACGAGTTCGCATTTCCAATTGATACTACTGTCGAGCAAAATTCGGGCTACCATAACTTTATAAGGAGAACCACTTTGCAGTTTCAATTTCCATTTTCGTAAACAGCATTCCGAACTCTTGTAGTGACGTGTGGTCCAGATATAGCAGTAAAATACTTTTGCCTGCCACGCGATTGCTTTGTGTGTCTTCTTGTGCTTCTGTCGTACTCCTGTGTACTTCTCACTTTATTGTTGACGGCGTACGGCAGCGGAATCGAAACAGTGGAGTTGGACAAGAAGAAGAAGAAGAAGAATGAAAATCACCCTTCTGTGTGTCTTATATACTATAGTTGATTAGATTCACATAAAATCTTACTATCATAACCTCATTTCTACATGACTTTCTACACGCAACGGTAATGTTTCGTACAGAAAGCTCCCACGGGAGGCATAAGGAATTTACAATTTTAATCATATTTTAACTATAGATCACTCTTGTTTCTTCCGACTTCTTTTCGTGGGCGTAAATCATATCTTGTACTTATCGGTTGGTCTGTTTCGCGTTCTTCATCTTGATGTTGAACTTTATGACGTCTTTCCTTGGTGTTCTCTTGATCGGAACCAATTTCAAGTGGGATCAGGAGATTCATGGGTCTTCGAATATAGTTATTGTTTCCGCAGTATACTTCAGCTTCTCTTGCTTCATTATCGCTGTTACGTATTAGTCTTGATATTCTTCCCAGTTTCCAGTTATTGCGTTTCTGGTAGGTGTCTACGATTAAAACAATTTCTCCTTCCACTGGTTGCCTTGCGCTTCCTCTTTGATTTGTCACATTTCGTCGATGTTGTTCGCGTAGAGCTGACAAATAGGAATTTTTCCATATGTTCCAGTATCGTTCTGTCAACTGATACGAACTTCTCAGAGCTTTTTGTGTCTGTATTCTCGTCTTGAATCGTCCGATTTCAGCGGTCGGGAGGTAGGTTGGGTCGTCGTCATCGTCACTGAGATTGTCTAAAGGAAGTGTGACATCCATTTCGTGCTGAATGAAATCAATAGGTCGAATGGAGCGGATGAAGTCTTCCAGATCAGTTTCTTGATACGTGAGAGGTCTCGTGTTTAAACATGCTTCTATTTCATGCAGGAGCGTGGTGAGCTGGTCGATATTGAGAATCCGCCTTCCTATTGCTTTGAATAATGAGCTTTTAACCGACTTTATGAGACGCTCATAGAAGCCACCTTTCCAGGGTGAAAATGGTGTTATATGATGCCATGTTATGCAGTGGTTGCTCATCGCCTCGTTAATCGACGGTTCTTCTTCAATTTTCCCGAGAGATTGGACTAGTATTTGGCTGCCCAACAGGAATGTAGGAGCGTTGTCACAGATGACTGTCTGTGGCTTTCCCCGCCTTGCGACGAATCGGCGGAAAGCGTTGAGGAATTTCTCCGTCGTTCCATCGAGTACCAATTCCAAATGTATCATTCGTGTGACTGTACAAGTGAAAATACATCCGTAAACACTGATCTTTTCTCTATCTTCGCGGAAGACAGTCAGCGGGCCAAAATAGTCTAATCCTGTATGCTGAAATACTCTCGATCTGGTGACACGAGATCGTGGTAGGTCAGTCATTTCTGGATACTTAAAGGGGAGATTGTTCATTTTTTGGCACGTAATGCATTTTCGCAAGGACTTTTTGACTTGTTCTCGCAATCGTGGGATCCAGTACATACGTCGAACATTGGAAATGGTATGGGCTGTCCCTACGTGGTATGGGCCATGAGCATCGTTTATAATCAGGCGGGCGAGATGGGTATTGGGGGCAATAAGGATAGGGTTTTTGGCGGTAGGATCAAGGTCTGATTTGTTGAGGCGGCCGTATGCTCTCAGTATTTTTACGCGATCCTCCTTCGTGTTCAGATTTTTTGTGAGTTCCTTTTTGTAATGCGCATTGATGTGCGTTAGCTGATGATTCCGGACTAGAACGTGTTGGGCGTCGAGAATGTCCAGTGCGGTTAGGTAATCTTCTTGAGTTTGATGTTCAAGCCATGGTAAGCTGTCGAATAGCTTTTGTTTCAACCCTGAATGAAGATGACACGTCAGTTTCTTCAGGAACCTTAGCGCATATGCGAGAATCCTTTTGGCCCTAGTGAAGTTACTGAATGCTTCGAGATCCATGACGTCTGTGATCTCGACTTGTGATGACTGGGCAATATGCAAACATGCTTCACTTGGGAATTCTTCGTATTCTGATGTTTGCAAGGAATGCAGGTTCTTCCCCATCCCTTCGCTAGAAATTTGTTGAAGGCTGTATGCATGCCACCATACATGACTTCCGAAGTTTTCTTTTGAAAGTCCTCTGGTGCCGCAATCTGCTGGATTTTTGCTGCTGTCAATGTAACCAAACTTCACCGATAGTTTCAACGACTCCAAATTCTGTACAATTTCATGGATTTCCTTGACTCGGTTGGTTACGAATACTCCGTTACCTCGATTTTTTGGTGTTGAGATCCAATGCAAAGCGATTTCGGAGTCTGTGAGTATTAAGATGTTTTTCACGTTTATTGAAGGGTTCATGCTTTGGAAGACGTTGGATGTTAGTCTAACTCCGATAGCAAGTGCATTAAGTTCGAGTTTCGGTATTGTCGCTTGATACTTCATATGTGGTATTTTTGACTTGGCCATCAGAAGATAGGAGCTTGTTTCGTTGACAATATAGATGCATGCCGTCATTGCAATTGAGCTTGCATCAGTATACGTTACAAGGGTATATTCGGTTTTGACGTTCGCAATCATTCTGGGAAGTTGATGTTGGAATCCGTTTATGCCTTGCATGAGTTGCAACCATTTTTCTGCGTCTTTTGGAATTAGCGGTTCATCCCATTCATAATGATGTTTCCATAGTTGTTGTTGGAAGTGCTTTGCCTTCACTAACAATGGTATGAACCATCCGAGGGGATCATATATTGAAGCAAGCTGCTGCGCTACGACTCGTTTGCTGACGAAATTCTTCTCATCAATGTTGATTTTCAACTCGAAGTGATCTGTTATCGAGTTCCATGGTACTCCCAGCACTTTGGGAACTCGACTGAGTGATTGATCGCAAACTTTTATGGCGTCCATGATGTATGCATCATTGGCGATGAATTCGCGTAAGTTCATCCGCATATTTGAGAAGATTGTTTTCAAATCGGTGTATTTCTGAATAGCTCCTTCCCTGGAATCTGCGTTGACAAATAGATTGTCGACATAAAGGTTTCTTGCAATTTCATCAGTCAGTTCTTCGTTTTTTACATAGTTTTTCAAGTGATAGAGAATCGTTGCACTGAGAAGGAAAGGGGAGGCGTTGATTCCGAATGTTACGCGGGTGAATCGGTAAACAGCAATATTCTCATGAGTGAGCGCTTCCTTGACGTTTTTCACCCAAAGGCATCGAGTAAAATCTCTGTCCGACTCTTGCAGGCGTACTTGGAGGAATGCCTTTTCAACGTCAGATAGTAGGACATATCTCCCTGTACGAAAGCGCAGCAAAATACCGTATAGTTTCGGTAACATTGTTGGTCCTTGATGAATCATGTCGTTGAGAGAAGGGCAGTTTCTGTAATGAGCTGATGCGTCGAATACAACGCGGAATTTTGTAGTTGTTTTTTGTGGGGTTATCACTAGTTGGTGAGGGAGATAGTGTTTTCTGGTTGTCGATGAATCTTCAGACTCGTTTACTTCTTCAAGAATGCCTGCTTTGAGTTGTTCTTTGAAAACATTGTCGTACTGCAGTAAAATATCGGGGTGATCGCTGTATTTTCGAAGAGTATTTTTCAGTCGTTTCCATGAGAGCGCTCTATTGTCTGGTAATTCAGAATACTGTTCCTTGAAGGGGAGTTTCACATAGTATCCATCATCACGTTTCTGGATGGTATTATTGAATTCCTTCAGAATTTGGGCATTTGTGTTTGCTTTTTCTTCCTTTTCGGTTCTGGAAAGTTCCTCCTCTCTTTCACAGGATTCAGTGCTCCAGTATTGTTCCCAGAAATCCATTGGATCGCTTGTTTTGGAAGTGTGCACAAGGACAGGATTTCCTTTTGTGATTGTGCCGTTCTGCGACAATTTTTGTCCTGAGATCATGTATCCAAATGTTGTTGGAATGAGGCGCAATCCGGAGGGAAGAGTGAAATGTGGCGATCCAAATTTTATGAAGTTCCACAATTGGTCGCACCCAATCAGGATCCGTGCTTGTATGTGGCTCTTTTTCATCGGTGAGCATAGGCGAATGTGTTTTCTTTTGATAAAGTTGATATCTCTTTTTTCTAGAGCCGGGCGGCTAACATTTGGAGTGATCGTGTCGTGTATGTATAATTGGAGTGTGTGCTGTACACCTTCGTTATCCCATATGCTGAGGGATGTGATTGGGCATGTGATGTCTCTTTGTTGAGTCGTTCCGAATGTACTGAGTCTCATTGTTGATGATCCTTGTCTCGGAAGTTGGAGCTCTTGTGCAAGTTCAAAGTCTATGAAGGAACGGTCGGCCCCAGTATCAAGTAGCACCAGCACATCACGTAGTCTCTCTGTTACTGGATTCATTACTTTGATCGATCCTGTGAGAAGACATATGTCTCCTTTCACCGTCGCTTTCGGGTTTTCCGCGACAGCTGAAATGTCAGCATCATTTGCGCCTGCTTCGATTTGTGGTTCATTTGATGTAAAATTCTGCAAGGAGTTTTTAGGTTTCCCATTGTTCTTCTGTTCGGCTTGTGTTGTGGGAAAGTTTGGTTCCGTATTTTTCAAACATATTGACGTATGGTGTCGTTTTCCGCAATGGGTGCATCCTACTCCCTTGCACTCAGAGAATGCGTGGTTTCTTGATCCGCATCCGAGGCATCTCTTCGTTTGTTTGAGATATTCAATTCTTTCTTTTGGATGCTTGAGTTTTGTGCATGAGATTGACCAATGATCTTGTGAATTACAAAAGAAGCAATATGGCGATCGTGTCTTCGCGTAGGTAGGAGCAGGTGAACCTCGACTTATGTATCTTCTCTCTTGTGTATTTTGCGGTTTGAATGTTTTTGACATGTGACGTTCGATTTCTTCTTCTTGTTTCAGGACTGTGTCTAGAACATCCATTTGTTTCGTCATGGTCCATGTCTCATTGTACGATTGTGTTACTTTTTTCTCGAGAACTTTTCTTTTTATGTCATCCCTGAACTTAGCCAAAGTTTTCGACATTAGCCATGGACTGTTGAGGTCCTCTCCTTTGCTTTCTAACTGTCGCGTTATCGAGGAGAGTCGGTCGAATAGTTTGCATTGATCTTTCAACTCTGTGCTTTGAGCTGTGCAAACTTCCATTTGTTCGTGCAGGTTGGTAATGATGACAGATGTATTTCCATATTTCTCTTGCAAATGCTTCACCACCATAGGATAATTTTTCGAAGTTATCTGGTATCTTTCGGCAGATTGCCGTGCTTCTCCTTTTAAGGCTTGGAGGAGGTAGTTGAACTTTTGGAGATCCGACAAAGGAGTCGAATGTATTGTAGCATTGAATAACTCCCAGAAGTTGTCCCACTCCCAGCAATTACCACTGAATTCTGGAATGGGGGTTTTTGGAAGTTCTGCTCGGGTCATTGTGGAGTGCCATACTTTTCCGGAATCTAGTGCTTGCTTTTCTACCTCAAGACGGGCCTGCAAGTCTTCCGATTCCGATAGTAAGACCTGGCCTTTCTCCAACTGCTCCGAAATTCGCTCTTCTTCTTCGTTCTCCAGTGAGTGTTGAAGTTTATCAACTGCTTCTGCGAATGCGAAGAAGGCTTTTTCGAAGGATGTTTGTGTTGCACGTATATGAACTAGTGCATTGTTGATTTGGCTTATCAGATTTTCGGTATCACATTGATCATTTGGAAATGAACCTTTTGTTAAGTGGTTGTACGTTTCCAAAAGATCATTTAGTGCCTTTGCTTGTCGAGTGGCTATGCCTTTGCGAGCCTTGAGTGTGGTCGCCATACCTCGATTCTTGGTTTTTTTTTTTCAATGCTTTCGAATGAATTGAAATTTTGAAGAAAGTTTTGAACTGAATGACTTGGCTAGAATTAGCTTTCTTGCGAGCTTACTATCCTAGAGTCGATTGGTATGACTTCTTGGAATTGTACTCGCGAGCACTCTACCAAGTTCCAAAAGCTTGAGCTACTTTTGAGCTAATAGTCAACGCGGTTTCTCTTTCGCTTGTACAGAATGAGTCAACTCACGTTGTCTTCGCTCTTCTGATCTGGCCGATGCACCAAACTTTTCTGTAGTGACGTGTGGTCCAGATATAGCAGTAAAATACTTTTGCCTGCCACGCGATTGCTTTGTGTGTCTTCTTGTGCTTCTGTCGTACTCCTGTGTACGTCTCACTTTATTGTTGACGGCGTACGGCAGCGGAATCGAAACAGTGGAGTTGGACAAGAAGAAGAAGAAGAAGAATGAAAATCACCCTTCTGTGTGTCTTATATACTATAGTTGATTAGATTCACATAAAATCTTACTATCATAACCTCATTTCTACATGACTTTCTACACGCAACGGTAATGTTTCGTACAACTCTATCGATTTATGTGAGTCTGAATTCAAAGTTCCAAGATAAGTAGACTACCCCTCCCTGGTAAGTCCCAAAATGCAGAGACTTCGAACTATACTCATCAGTTAATAATGCTAATAAGAAAGAAAACAAAAAAGAACAAAGTCTTTGGTGCTGGTAAAATCCGCCGGATGCGCCCTACATTCGACTTCCATTCAAAATCGTAGTGCCAACTTGGATGCCTAGATTATAAAATGACTTCAGCGATCATCCGATGTTTGAGACAGAGCTCTTATAAGTCTTCAGAATAAGAAAACTTATAATGAATACAGTAGCATGGTGGCAATAATGTGAGATTGAAGATTGTGAGATTTACTTTCACGTTTCACGAGAGAAAAAGCTTAAAAACTGTGTATGAGTTAAACTCACACTTATATCCAGTATATCCATGAATAACCTTGTTCTTGGTAGAAATGAATGATCCGATGATAAAGCTGAGAACAGACAGGATCAGAGGTATAAGCAGAATTTGTTGTAGTTTACTTTCGAGCGTAGGCGATACAACGATAACGGCCATTAAAACAATTGTCGTAACTGAAAGTTTTGTCAGGTAAGACATCGGGATAAGGGTGACGATAGGTTCAACAGGAGATTCCTTCACAAGCTGCTTATTTTGGTGCAGCATTGCGCAGATAACCCAGTTTTTTGGGTTACGCGTCAAGCCTTCGAAATCCGCATCGATGTTTATGGCCATTATGCTTATCCATAGGCTATCAGGACCCATGCGACTTCTTTGTATTGCAAATGATCCTCCGTGAAAACTGCTTCATTGATTTCGGGCATTTTCCTTGCTACTAGCGTTTTGGGACCACCCTTTCCCCTTCGTTCTACTTTTCAACAACAATGTTTTTTCTGCTTTTGTTTACATAATTCTCCCTTTATGTGGTTAGGGGCGTTAAATGAGCCGCCTGAATGAGTAAATGAAGAAATAAACAAATAAATAACTCCCAACAACGCCCAATAACTTATGGGAAGTAACAAGTAAACGAGAGATGCCGACGTAAGGTCCTGACAGAGTAATGGTCAAGCACAATGCCCGGTACAGCGGTACACACATGTAGGTAGGCTCCCTCCGATATCGAACTTTCTGCTTACATTTCAGTCCCCCCCCCCCCCCCCCCCCACCTTCCCTGCTCACGAAAAAACCCAAAAATCGTTCCATTTAAGCTATCTCAGTGATAAATTTTGTAGACTAGACAAATTCACATAGAGTTCTGATGGCATTTGAATTCAATGCATAACTTACCTACAGACACTAAACGAATATCCCATACATCTCCATCCAGAATTGTAATTCCCGACTCGATCAATAGTTGTTTTACAGTTTCGGCGAATCCTACTATGTACAGAGCACCACTAGCACAGTTTGCCATCGAAAAAAGCAATCCGATTGATCCACCATATTCAGCACCGAGGGTTCTCGAAATCTAAACAACGAATATCGAGCCCAAGGTTTCACTCATTTTTGCTAATCACAGTAATGAAGAAAACAGTATAACTATGAGTCACAGAAGTAGAATTGAGGGAGTGGTTTGTTTACACAATGAAGTATGGACAAATACTGAATGTTACCTCACAAGGATGACGATTTGTGGGCAAAATTTTGGCCGCTGACGGTATTCGACCCATACTTGTGCCTTCCGTTCACTGTCCTCTTTATCCCGTACATCACCGGAATCCCTTTACCCACGCCTTTTTAATGGCTTTTATGAGTGTAAGGGAAGAAGAGCAACAGCACGGCATGTACTAGTACGGGTTCTAGTCGTGTCCAAGGCCAAAATTTGGCCCGCAACGTCATCCTTGTGTGAATTCGGCATAGTGTACTGCCGCGAAATAAAGCAGTCAACAAGGACATCAAAACAAATCAAAAGTATTCGATAAAGTAGGTTACCGCGCTGACCTCTCGGTCTCACACCGGTTATGAGTAAAATCGCGGGTTTATGAAGCTTTTTAGGAGATATCGACAAATTTGCTTCGAGACCTGGCGTTTTTAGAACCCTCAATAAGGGCATTCTCTCTCCTTTCTCTACCCTGCCCTTGTCATTTGTTTGTTTGTTTGCTTATATGTACTGTGCTCTAAGGTGCCTGAAGACCACAGGAAGGCTGAAATTCTCACAGAAAACTACTACAATCCAGATAAAAAGATCGATCGATTCTCCCTACAGTCCCTTGTTATAGGAGTCAGCGGATCTTTGTTTCCATCACTGTTTACATTGAATCATGCGGTGACTTCTTTGATGACTTTTTTTGGAATCAATGTTACAATGACGACAAAGAATGAGTCATTTCAACACTTTGTTTAAGAAATCTTTCAAGAATGATTGAGATCACCTTTGCTTACAAAGAAGCAGAACGACGTCAGAAGGTGCAGCAGCCCAGACAGGTAACAGGTTTGATTTATAGGCTAGTTACATGCTCCATAATCTGTATCAAGCATGTACCACATACAAAAGGGAGATGGATCATACCTATGTCCCTGTGGGAGTTAGGGGGAGGGGGGGGGGGGGGGGGGAAGAGGACTGTGGGTCGAAAGTTCGTTTCGTATGCTTGATCTATCAAGATATTCGACGTCAAGGTGTTGTACTCCTTCCTTCCATTGACCGATCGGTATGTTCAACTTCTAGACCGGTAAAGGTATGGGTGGGTCCAAGCATTGGGGCGAAGCTGCCCAATGTGATCATCATGATAAGGGGGAGGGGGAGAGAGCGTCGAAGCCAAGATTGTATCGAATTTCAGGTGAATGGAAAAAACTCTCGGAAAAAGTATTGCTCTCCTTCCCATCCCCCTTTTACCGGAGTCAGAGAAGCTCAAAATAACTAGCTAGTTCAAGAATTCTTCGACAACTGGTTCAAGTGAAGAGAGAAAACCCTTGTGGCGAGAAAGAAACTGATTGTTGGTAGGAAAAAAAACTTCTGAAAGCATGGAGCAACGTTCCGGGATCGAGGAAAATGGTAATGAAAAATGGGAGTCGCAGAAAGATAAAACTGGGTTCAATAATATGAAGTTTCCGTGGAACTTGGACCCTCAGTGAAACTTTTTTGTATGTCCGAAGAAAAGTATCTTATGACAGCTGAAGGTCATCCACTCTATCAGCAACCCATTGATTCCTAGTGAAATCCATGGAAAAAGCCATACCTTCCGCTAAAAACTGACAAACTGCTGGCGAAAGCCATTGGTACTGCCTTTTCACTGCATTACAGTGAACTTCTTATAAAGGCTTCAGATTTTCCTTCATTTATCTCGTGGATTTTGTTCTTCCAGAGTATTCAGTACGTCAATAAATTCTATAAAGCTTTATTGGTTTTTCAAGTGGCCCAATCCTCGAACTATACTTTCCTGCTAGGGATTTCTGCAACCACCGTTGACGCTTCATAACTACGGTGTAATGCAATAATTTTCTTCGCCTACTCGTTCCCCTGTCCTCCATCAATAAACTCAGAAATCGGAATCCACTGAACAAGCTCCTTCGACCCCCTCTTGAAATTTTGGAAAAAAAACAGCCGTAAAAGTTTGCCGTTACTATTCAGAACTCGCACCGAGGGCAAGGTTAGATTTCTTCTATTGCTCTTGAAAAAAGTTCATGTAAACACATGCTCACTTCCCCTCCCATTTCGTTTGACCCATGTTTAGGGAGCCCAAACCAGGTGGTAGGGAGGGTAAATATCATTGAACTTCATTACACACATTTCTTATATTGACTATATTAATTGGCTATTATAGTAATAATAACTATCATTAATTATTATTACAACCAATATCTTACCATAAAGAAACGATTAGACTTGTTTGTACTGTAATGCCGATCATAAATGCAATGTCATATACTTACCAAGTAGTAAACGCCTCCGCCTTTGATTTCTCCATTGGTACAGATGGTACTGGTAGATATCGCTGTGAGAATGGTAACAAAAGATGCAAGAAATATGATCGCAACACCCATAACTGAAATGAATTGAGGGATTTTCTTTGTTTTACCATTTGGTATGAGAAAACTCTCATCTTCTGCCTTCGATTTGGGATACTCCATGCGCCCTGTTCCATTGCTGGAATTGACACCTAGTACCAATCGTCCAATAATATTCAACTACACTCAGTCCCTACACTTTATTCATCGCGTTCCCCTGTCAGACGAAATGCAACACCGATCACACAACTAAGGGACAGCCAGCTACTTGAACTGGAAACTGTCATAAGTCCCCCTTTCTACCGAGCAAACATTCTGCTTTTCATGCCCATAACCGAAAAATCGATAGTGATTCATGTCTTCTACCAAATCCTCTGATAAGTGGTTCTCTCACGACTGCAACCTCTCAAGAAAAGATTAATCGAACTTCCGTTTATCACACGTAAGCAGTCACCCTAAAGAAAATCAAGTGCCTATTACATCGCAATAACCATCTTCTTAATCTATCTGAGATTAATCCCGAATCGTTGCAAAGCGCGCTGTTTTTGTAAGTCCTCGCCGCTCCATTCTACCTAAAGTATTTTCCGACGTCACCTCAGCTTTAGAGAAGTCTCTCTCGATAACGTCCTGTAACCTTTTCTTTGGAATTTCTCCGATCTCCTCCGTTTCGTTAGCTCCAAACTTCACTGATTCCTTTATCAGCACTTTCTGTCATCAGTGCAGCCTGTTCTGGTGCTCTTTTTAGGCCTCCGCTCTCACTGCTATGTCCATCGAATGGTCCGTGGGCGAGACGTGTGTGATGAAAATCATAGTTAAGAAGAAAAAACCGGGCTCAGAACTGATCCAAGGTCTTGCACCCTCCGGTTCGATTGCATAAAGAACATTGGAACCGCGAAGGAAAAGCAGCTTCTACTGCTGCTGCTTTGAACAAATAAAGATCGCCACTTCATATGAGCAGTATGTCTACAGCAGAGGGCTCATGATGTGACAAAGGTAGCGCAGTGATCGGAAACCGTCCAAGTGATTGACCCTGCGCTGGCCTAGAAGCATGAGGGATAATAGGAACACTAAATCAAACAGTGCCAGAGGTTTACGGCATTTTATATTCAAAAATGTGAAGGTGCTTTCGAAGAACATCGAAATTCTGAGTGAGCTTCCAAAATATGACCGATAACTGAAGGCTAACTCAGAACTGGAATTTCGCTAATAGCCACTGCGTGAGCCACACTCGTACGTATGATACTAGAATTCTTGCCCCACTCAACAAATCCTCTTAAGAACCTACCAACGATATCCAACAGTGTCATCATCCTCTCGCTATGTAAACTGACATTTTCAAAGGTAGTGTAGTGGCTGTCGGAGGTGCCCGATTTCTGACGTAAAAAGTCATTTTTCTGCGGAGAAATGCAGTTTTCTGACTCCGGTAATGTAAATATTGACAGGAACGAATAAGTTACATGGGATGGGCAGCATTTTCATTTATGCCTTCCAATCTATTTTAAGCCCGCATAACTTGAGGGCAAAATGGGAACTTTCGTGTGGGATGGGTTACAATGGGAGAAACTAGATCTGGAGCTCGAAAATGGATCCGTGGACTGATCTGGTAGTGAAACAGCCTACTTCTTCAGGGACGTTCATTTATTAGGGCAGTTCCTCCCGGGAACTTGCAATAGTCCAGATTTTTTCTGAACCGTTCAAGGGGCTTCTATGGAATCGCATTCCATGAAAAACGCTTTACCCACTCGTATGCGCATGGCTTATCCGAATCCAAGCCATTTTTCTTGCTCATTTAGGCCTGTAATGGCCAAACTGCCTTCACATATTCGGCATGTTTTACTTTTCGGGCTGGACTTCGGATACAACGCTGCTGAAGCTCTTCAGAACGTGTCGAGGCCTTAGCGTCCTTTTGAAGCGGTTCTGTGCATGCTTCCTCTTACCAGTTAGAGCCGAAAACCCCGTAACAACAAGGTCTCGATCCGATGGACCGACAGTGATATCACAACATTTGTGGATGTGTATGACGAGTGAGTAGTGCCCTTACATGGAATTTCCATGAAAACTTCCGAAACGATTAAGAGAAAATCTGAATTAATGTAAAACTTCCGGCAGATATTTCCCGTGCTCCCGAGAAGTTGAGATGCCAAAAAACAAACATGCAACGAATGGTACCAGTAATTTATGGTTTGGGTCAAACTTATTGTCGTTCGGACTCCTCTAAGTCCTGTAGACCTTCTTCTAATGGAAATTCTGTTCCCATAAGTCAAAATCCGCTGCAATCGAATGAAGGTCGAATGAGTAGTGCACTCTGGAGAAAAAGAGTGACTGCCCCTGAGTGCATTGCCATTATAGCCCTTATAGGGTTTCGAATATAATGCATTAAGCAGGTTTCCGTCGACCAAAGAGGATCATCGCGAACTTTACGCGTTTCAAAAGCGTTCAGTAGGTATCCGGTACACTGCTTTTTTTACTAGTAGTCTTGGGGGCCGACTCATTAATCCCTTCAAAGTACGCCGGAAATTCAAATGGTGTCCGAGTTTCAAATGAGATATTATCTCAGTTCATATCATTTCCGATTCCAGCGTTGTACGCTCTTTGAGTGATCTTTCTAGAAACGAGATATAGACGTTAAGAGCCTGACTGGTCTTGTACAGAGTGACTGCTAGTGCTATTGGCTGTCCACTTGAGTCATCGATCAGATTTTGTAGGTCGATGAGTATGCTACTTATGGGAAAGAACAGGTAGCAGATTCATCGATCCATTGAAATGCCGAGCAACTCACAAAACGGTAGCACGATTAAAAACTAAGCCGACAGGAATTTTTCAGTTTAAACTCAGTCCGGCAATATCCTTGGAGAAAGCCAAAGGAAGATCGACGGCCACGCTTTAAAACTGCTATTATACTCGGCGTTTGCAGCTACGCTATCATTGGCGATCAAGCTATGTTACAGGAAGTATGTCGAAGCTCTGAGACACCTTTATGTGCACAGTTTCAATCGCTAGGATTAGAAACCGACGGTGACGAAAACCCAGTAGATGCTAGTCGCTTACAATAACTGTATGGAGCGGTCACAGAGTGAATTTATGGGAAGCCTGGGATGAGCCACGCATAAGACGTCCATCCAAAATTCCTCCATTTGATCAACTCAATAGCTTCAGTCGTTACCATGTGAATATTTTCATCGTCCCAACACCACTTGAGACTCATAGATCAAAGCCCAGGCTATCTAAGCCGAGATTCAGTACAGGATGGGGGATCAATGGGTCGAGCATGGCGTAACAGCGACAATTCCCATTGCTCCACCTCCCTGCCTCGAGACCTAATGCTTTTTCGAAAACAACACATCACTCACTTTTTTACTAAATCAATACTCAAATGAGTAACTAATGACTAACTGACGGGAAATGACTTTAAGAAGCGAAAAATGATATAAAAGTTAGACAAAAAAAAGAAAATGAAGCAAAAAACAAACAAAACTCACTGACACCAGCTTGGGCAACAACCCAGGTAATACGCAGAAAAAGTATTACACCGATAATATTTTGAACACATCGTATAAATACTCCCTCGATCCAACCAAATTTAATTTCAGATTCTTTCAATACTGTTGTACGATGATGAGGAGGATTCTGAAGAAAAATGGATTCGACCGAGCTTGCATTCACCTACAACAGAGTAAACAAAAGCCGAGCTAGGTTGTACTGGGTAAAAAAGTTGGAAGAGAATGTTAACAGTAACTAATCCCCGATGTACGAGTAGCTTTTCTGGAAATACAGTCACTTTCTCTCGACTGCTACTAAACCATCTGTACCACCTCTCGTCCCGTTAATCATCGATTTTCCCAAGAGGCAACCGAAGAAAAATCAAAAATTCCCACCAAAAATTGTACTGTACCCTTTAATTTGAATTCTACTATCAGTTTTTTTTCAGGAGAAGTTTTTGTTTTCTTTTTTGTAATGTGGTAAATCGAATCACATCAAATCAATTACTCAAACGTAGAAAAACAAATGAAAGCGATCAAATAGGTTGCTACACGGGTAAAACGGAACAAAACAATCCAGAACGTCTTCGCATAAATTCTTTCAATATAAAAATTGATTGAAAAAATAAAAAAGTGATCAAAAAATAAAGTTACGAACAAAAAAAAAAAGAAAAATTTTCTCATGCCTTTTTTTCTGGTCATTCAATATAGCCCCTGAAAATTGAAAAAAAGTAAACAAACAAAATAATCGATAATGCGAACCAAACAAATTTACCTAAAGTGACACTGAGAAACCAAAAAAGAAAAGAGGAAAAGAAAATAATATAAAAAGAGTAAGAAAACAATATAAAAACAAAGAAAACCAGCAATTGCCAAAATAAGCCCAAACAAGACGGAATGATTCCAAAAAAACAACTATGTAAGAACGATCTATAGTTTTTTTCGACGAACAAATCAAGAGGTATAGGAATTTACCGCTTCTTTTCCGTCGGATCGACTCGCGGTTGTTCCACCATTTTCGATGGAATGAATTTCCATTTGATTGGCACTCATTTAGTGAAGTATTGACGTCAAAGCGAACGGAATGATGTGAAAAACTGAGTTTTTCAGCGAAGATTCACTAGTGGGCAGACTTGTAGAATTGTCACGAACAGCCGCCTGTTGTCCTCCGGATAGAGGAGGGCATCGATTGGATTAGAGTTTTTGAAAGGAAAGTTTGAATGGGGGTACTCTCGGGGGCGATGACTGTCGAAGTGGAACTGATTCTCGAAAACCGCCCAACGACGACACACTACAGCAGCAGCAGCACCGCCGCCGTTTCGTCGTCGTCGAACCACAACGGTAACACGCCCTTTTCCTCCAACAGAGTGCAAGTAATTCGTCAAAGTCAATAGGTAGCGATTGTTTTTTCTATTGACCCTACACCCTTGCAATCCATTCCAACATTATTTACCCTTCTATTGTTCAATGTGAAACAAGAACCAACAGGATGGGCGTTTTCAACATTATCGTTGGCAGAATGGTGCCACTGCTCAATCAGGTGAGCTTGCCATTCCCATTCCAGAAGCTAACTTCGATCCTACACTTGCGGAACCTGATCCTCTTGTGATATCCAGGCTGTCTCAATCCTTCAGTCTGCCAAACTGACTCTAATATTTGCGAGACCAACAGGCTCTCCGATGTGATCAGTCGAACATTCGGGAACAACTCCCACTTTGCTAAGCGCTTCCTTCAAGACTGGGCGAAGTTACAAACTATTAAGGGAGCAAAAATGAACTTGTTTTTCACAACCCTCTCGAAGCCCACTGCATTTTTTCTTCGGTGTAACTAGTCGGAAGGGTTTCCAAGACGTCTGTCTCACTTCCTCTGTCATTATGCTTCGTTGAAACAACTGGAATTGAATGCTCTTTTCATTTCGATGCGTTCTATTTTTCAGTGAAAATGGCTAGGCCTCTTTTTTGCCCGCGCAAATTTAATCTCTTCACCTGACGAAGTCGTAAAATGAGTGTTTTTTTTTTGCATTTCATGGGGCATAATTTCGATACAATGAAATGCACGTTCTATCGTAGTGAATGTATCGGTAGAAGGTTAAATGAAGATCAGAGGAGGAGATTAGGAGGGCCAACTTCATTTAAAATCTGTACACCACAGCACCATTAAGAGTTTGATCTCGAATAGAAGAAACAAATGATTCTCATTGCGAACGCTCTCCGTACTCTTTCAGTTTTCTCTTACTTTTCTGAGAAGGGCCCACATTCCCTCTTCCCTTCCTGTGAAGGCCCACACTCCATACCTACATTTTTGTGCCGAATGTGAAAAAAAGAGGACGAGGTGGCATAGTGGCAAGTGGCGCGTCGTGGTACACTCATGGTTTGGGGTTCGAATCTTGAGGATCGGCATTTGCTCAAGAAAACGAAGCCTTCCATCGTCCGGGATAGACTGACTGGTAACTGACTGTCTGGAGGGAGGGAGTGGGGCTGATTCCTTTCCCAGACGGGTCTAGTAACGGTTAGTTTTTTACTCCTGTGAAAGACTGACTTGTTCTTCGGCCCGTCACTGCAAATAGTTGTATGGCTATGGTTCAGAATGGTAGTCGATTTTGAGGGCATACCCACGAACGTACTTGATCAACCCCAAAACATGATACATCATCTTTTTTACAGCTGTTTCGATCACTATTCTAGTCCCATTTGTTATCGAAGTTTTTCGAATTCAGATGATAGAGCTGAAAAGGGGCGTCGTTACCTTACAATTACATTGATTTCATCGAATCTCAGACTAATTCTGAGCCCATGTGGTCAAATCAGTCTAGCCTTTCACCCTTATGTAGCCAGCAAATTCACAGTGGACCTTCTTGGGGAATGGTATAATGAACGACTGCTGAAAGGTTAGCTGGAATTGTAGTCAAAACGTGATATTCATTCCAATGTTCCCATTATTTAAGATGGGAAACAAAGCTGCTTTCTTGTGGAATGAACCAGCGCTCATCACTCTTCTTTCTTTTTTTTTCTTTTGAAGCCTTCTACAGGCACGACGTGATAACCGTTGACACCTAACAATAAAATCCATTAAAGTGCTGTGATAAAACACGATGCACTTCCTTTTAGAAACGGTCATAAATTCGTATTTACTGTGTGAAGTGCTCACCTTCCCAACAAAACCCGTCCCTTCTCGTTTTCCTGTCTGCGCTGATAAAATTCAATCAGTATGAAAAACACAAGGATGATGACTAACAAGTGTAAAGACCAGGAGAATCAGGGAAAATCGTGGAAGTGTACTGCGTACACGAGAAGACTGAAGACTCAAGAAGCGGACATGAAACGCTGCTTTTCATTCCATCTATAATAAGAATATGATGGTTAATTGGACCCCTTCAACCCAAGGTTCGGATTGGTGGTTAACGACAACCACCAATCCGAACCTCAGGTTGAAGGGGTCCAATTAACCAGCATATTCAGATTAGAAAAAAAGAAAGAAGAGTGGTGAGCGCTGGTTCATTCCACAAGAAAGCAGCTTTGTTTCCCATCTTAAATAATGGGAACATTGGAATGAATATCACGTTTTGACTACAATTCCAGCTAACCTTTCAGCAGTCGTTCATTATACCATTCCCCAAGAAGGTCCACTGTGAATTTGCTGGCTACATAAGGGTGAAAGGCTAGACTGATTTGACCACATGGGCTCAGAATTAGTCTGAGATTCGATGAAATCAATGTAATTGTAAGGTAACGGCGCCCCATTTCAGCTCTATCATCGGAACCTAGAGGTCACTTAGACTTCGAAGTCCATGACGCCATTGCCTTATCTGCGAAATCGTTTAAGCTGTTCTCTGTAACTTGAAGAAGTGTTTCAGCGATAAGCTTCTAATATGACGTTTCCCTTCCCATGGGTCTTCGCAGGAGGAGACAACTTAGAACTCCACTCGAACGGGACCACAGTTGCAAATCTCGATGGCCATTGAGCGACCAATTCTGAAGAGAGGGTGAATTTCGAGGTTCCACAGGATGTAGAGCTTCTTATCTCGTCTTACAACTGACAATGAGTAGCTACTGCAGCCTTTTTCCTCAGACCAATTTTTTGCTTATTGTCATTACTCACTGTCTAAAGATCAGTGTGTACCCTGGCTATTTTAAGGCATTCATTGGCACTGTAATGTATTCAATTTATATGTATTCAATCTACAGTATGTATTAGATCATGAAGAAAGTTCTTGCGTTTTTTGACGCCAATTTTCGAATGCTTGCCGCGGTGTTATTTGCGATAAGATTGTTTGCAAGCTTCAAACTGTTTTAAAGCGCATTTCTTGGTCTATCCAAGTATATAACCGGTTTTGCCCTGAAATGATTCCCGGGTTCTTAGAAGGTCGAAATCAGCATGGACAAACGACAGGTTCGCACGGTTTCATCTTTTCCAATCCAAATCAGGCAGGAGTGCGACGGGAATGGCCCGGGATATCAACGATGCCCTTGGTTTAGGTACGACGAATCAAAGTAGAGCACAGTGGTGTTCTAAAAAATTTTGTACCGGCAATGAGAGTCTGGAAGATGATGAGCGTAGTGGGCGGTCATCGGCCATCGACAACGAACAATTGAAAACGTTAGTGGAATAGAATCCACGTACAACGCTGAAGGATATTGGCTCGAAATTGAATGTTTCCAGCAGGACGGTCGGCACCCACATGCAGGAGATCGGGAAGTCGATGAAGCTAGGAACGATCCATTTGAGAGACTATTGAGACCGTATTGTGACGTGTGGTGAGAAATGGATTCTGTACGACAATCGGCGACGAGCCGAAGCAGCATGGAAAGAAGGTCATGGTGCTGTCTGGTGGTCTGCAGCCGGGCTGATCCTCCTCAGCTTCATAGATCTGGGTGAAACCGTGACAGCCGAAAAGTACTGTCAAGAAATTGACGAAATGCATCGAAAACTCCGGCTAATGCTGAGCCCGGCGCTGGTGAATAGGAAGGGGCCAATCTACCCCACGACAATGCTCGGCCCCACGTCGCACAACTTACCCTGAGAAAATTGATGGAGCTAGACTATGAAACTCTTCCCCATCCACCATATTCCCCAGACCTTGCTCCCACAGACTACCATCTCTCTAAATATCTCGACGGCTTTAACAAGGAGAACTGCTTCAAAACCCAACATGATGCTGCCGCGGCATTCGACGATTTCATGGCCTCTAAATCTCCGGACTTCTATGCGAATAGGATAAACAAACTTGCTTCTTGTTGGCAAAAGTATGTCTATAGTAATGGTTGTTATTTCGATTGATGAAGTTTTCTCTGAGCCGGGATATGTGCATTTGAAGTTTGAGGCGCAAAAACGCAAGAACTTTTTTCAGACCCAATAGTACATATTGGACGGATCCACCATGTCTACCTATTTATCTGTTTGTCCCGTCCCTTTCTGTCTATCTGCCTGTCTCTCGGTCTATCTGTCTGTCTGCCTGCTTGTCTGTCCGCCTGTCTGCCCGTCTGTCTGTCTGTCTGTCTGTCTGTCTGTCTGTCTGTCTGTCTGTCTGTCTGTCTGTCTGTCTGTCTGTCTGTCTGTCTGTCTGTCTGTCTGTCTGTCTGTCTGTCTGTCTGTCTGTCTGTCTGTCTGTCTGTCTGTCTGTCTGTCTGTCTGTCTGTCTGTCTGTCTGTCTGTCTGTCTGTCTGTCTGTCTGTCTGTCTGTCTGTCTGTCTATCTGTCTGTCTGTCTGTCTGTCTGTCTGTCTGTCTGTCTGTCTGTATGCCTGACCAGAAATTGAAACATCTAGTGCCCTACAGCGGCAGTAGTGGCACGCTTGCTGATACGAGTGTTAGGTTTGAAATAAAGGTGACATTGATGGTCGATGACAGAAAGGAATACAATGGAAATAGTGATTAAATCGAAAAAGGTCATGTTCTATTTCCTTGAGGGTCACGTTGTAATATCACGTGGTAGCATTATAAGTGACCTGTTATGATCTTAGTTCAGTGCTTTCGCTAATTGTAATTAAATCATATTATATTATCGTTATTATTTGTTAATATTAATACTGATATTGGTGTTATTATTTTTTACCAGTTTGGCTATGCACGCTAACGCGCGCAGTATATGTCGACGGCCACTTATCCGCGATGGAGTCATTCAGCAGAATGTTGGATAATCAGAATAAGACAGTTCTCTCTAGATTCGAACGCTGAACTGCTGATAGCATCACGCTCGATATATTCGATCACAGTTATTAGTGGTTGATCATAGCTCCGTCCATCTTAGTGCAAACCCTTCCCACAATTAACTTGACCACCCTTCTTTTGACTGCTCCAAACGATTTTTTCCGCATTCCAGAAAGTTTTTGAAGAGATGAGTTTTTGGTCCTAGCCCCGCTTCCATGTGCCAGCTCCGCCCCCCTTCGAGGACTTAACTAAATTTGTTCAAATTCCTTCCTCTTACCACTTCTTTTCCCGCTTTCTAGTACGTTTCTGAACAGAGTTATGAAATTTTGATCTAAGCCCCGCCCACTTTCGGGATTTGACCACATCTGTTCTTTTACACCTTGACACTTTTTTCCCGCACTCCAGAACGTTTCTGAACAGAGCTATAAAGTTTTGATTCGAGCCCCGCCCACTTTAGTGCCAACCCCGCCCACTTTCGGGATTTGACCACATTTGTCCCATTACCTCCAACCTTTTTTTCCGCATTCTATAACTTTTCCGACAAAGATACACTCATTTTCGAAAAGTAGCTTTCACCTCAACGCACGCCCCGCCCCTCGTGGGCGGGGCTTCGCTATACTTATGCATGCTCGGCACGCATAAGGCCTTGGTCACTCTTTTTATTTTTTTCCTGGGCTCGACGCCTTCGCTAAATCGAGTTGTGAATCTCGGTGGAAAGTACCGCCCACTGCGAGAACGCTCTGCCCACCGCCGGTAAATCTCCTTTATCTTGATCGCTCACCCATCCCTAACCTTTGCACATTTTTTCCCGGTGTCTGGAATGTTATGAGACCGAATTAGAAGAATTCGCCCATGACCCCGCCCAATTCCGGCGCATGCCCCGCCCCTTGGAGGCGGGGCTCCGCTAGACTCACGTGTGCTCTGTTGCACTTACCCTATGCTCAACTCATTCCAAACTTGACCCGACTTCTCCAGGTGTTTCTTCACGTTATATCGAATTTCCGTACAAACAAACAAACAACCAAACAAACAGACAGACAGACAGACAGACAGAGCGCTTTATATATAGTAATGATATTAATATTATGCTTGATATTAATATTTACATTAAAATTACTGTTATTATTATTATTGTTACTATTATATTGTCTAGTATATAATTGATATCGTTCTTGCAATTGGTATGCAGAGAAATTCAACCATGCAGCTTATCGAAATCACTGTAAAGCAAATAATATAAAGCTAATTTTGTCAAGAGAAGATTTTGAATCAAAGCGTTCTATCGGGACGAGTCTTATAATCTCCATCTTCTCTCTTGATTTTATATCCGCTTGAGCGGTGGAACTTTGACCTCTGAAGTAGACGAAAACGTCGAAACGTTAGGCCGTTGATTAATAAACTGTTCCACCTAACAACCTCACACGGCGCAAGAATATTATAACTTTTCAAAACTTTCACTGGTGATTTTGAAACGCCTAGACAACTCTATTTTCGCCTGCTTTGGTAAGTTGACTGCAGAGCAACAAGATACGGCAATTCAATTTACCTACCCTTCTCGAAAAACTTCTCTTCTCCAGAAAATTTGCGCTAGAACATCATGTATGTTCATAAACTGAAGAAATTTTCCCAATAGTTAATGTGGCGAGTGCGAACAAGCGAAGAAATACAAGCGACATTCTTGTCTTAGTTAAAGGCACGGTCCACGATAGAAATGGTCACTGAGTTCTTCTCTTTGGAATACTCAGTGGCGCCCATGGGTGGTAGAAGGAACCCTCTCGCTCCCACAATCGCGACGGGTAGGGCACAGTGGGAGCCCTGTTGCTGTCGTAAGTGGCTTTCCCGCCTCTTGATCGATATCACTTCATACGAGTGTCGGGGCAACACAGAGTGCAATTATTCGTTCTAGGACCCACACAATCAGCTGTCGCCGAGTGATGAGTGGGGAGGTTTCTCTCCCATTCTTTTTTCCTCTGTTTTTCTATTTCCTGCCGCGATCCCTTATTTAATTTCCTACTTCTAGAGGCTGGAAAAGGTGAGTTACTTTTGCTGTTACTAGGATTTTTTTGTTTATTCATGCTTATAAGTGAATGAATTTTTGCTTACCATTGTCTGTTGTTCGCACCAGGACCCACGCGCGCGCAGTGAAACACACTGTTTAGCTCGTCCGGACACCCAACTCTTCTTCATTTTTCTGGTTTCAGTCTCGTCTAGCCCCCTTTTCAACGTTTTTTCGAAGCCTTTTCTCACTTTGGAAGTACTGTTTCGCGAAGTTCCTTCGCCTTCATCGCACTATTTCCTATCTTATCTTCAGTATTTCGTCATAATCTGGGTTACCCAAAATTACCGTGATCTGTGCCTTTGAAAAAATTCGATTTCAGCATCCGAGAATAAAAGTCACTCGTGGAATAGGAACTTCGGCTTGGGAACCTTTCTGGTCAGTCCACTAATTGCAGCCCATTCAATTTTACGCTTATAATTTTGAACTACCCTTTCGAAATGAAAAGCGGAAGTGTCACAGGAGTATAATTTATCAAAGGCGAAGAAAGTGAGAGGAATCGCTGAACTTGTGGAATCCAAAGACTTCCAAAAGTAATGGAAATAAGGGGTTGGACGAGATGACCATGATGGAAATGCCAAGAAGGGATACTTGGACTTGATTTCAGTCGTTATAGCTGCGAAAAGAGTTGGCCACAGATGAAGCTGCCTAAATCGTCTTTCACTGGTGCCATCGCCACGGGTCTCGATCAACTAGTTTTCTGGATTTCCAACTGAATCTGTGTGACCAAATAAAGGAAGTGCAGCCTTTTTGAAAGCCGTGAAAACTCGTCCGCCTTCGACGGAGCCCTCCTTCAAGCCCTTATTGCTTCCTACCTTTCTCCTACCCGACAGTGGCTCATATATCATACTCCGAGGCCACACATTCGTCATAGTTGGTTATCACGGGGACGTTTTACCATGGAATTCGCCTTCAAGAGTTTCTCTTCGTTGCCTAGCATGGTTTCTATTCGTTGAATTGCGTAGTTCTCCTACTACCCCCTCTCCTTTCTCGTATGTACACATAGGAAATAAGGTTTGGTTGACCAAGCCTGAAAAATCTCGAAGGCATACGGGACTGGTGCTGCAGGAACGAAGGGAGCCGACAATAGAAAGAATTCAATAACAGAGGCTGCTATTCGGAGGTGTAGTAAATTCCACTCTCAATTCGGTTTGTTTTTTTCTACTATCGGAGATGAAACTTCCATGTCCAAAGTAAGTGATGATCGACGGGAGTGGGTTCGCACAGCAAGGAGGATGGAGCGGAACTTTTCAGCCAAGATCGCCAATTTTCTGGTGGTTGCAGTTTGTCATGGAGCTAAGCACCTCTGTCAACTCTCTGAGCTTTTGGCAGACGGCGTCTTCCACTTCCTGTAGATGGGAAGAGTAGCTCTGGGCAGTCACGGAATCGCCATTTCACTGCAGCTACAATTAGAATATTACAACGGAATCCCATCAAGATCTCGGGAGTACCATCTTTTCGCGCAGTTTAAGCTTCGATTCATTTCTTGGTTGTTCGCTAGGTGGAAACTAATTTTTTCGTCGAGTGCTGTTGAGATACTGTGCTCAGCTCTCATCTCGAAAAATGATTTTGTAGGGAAGTCCACCTGTGCGGACGCGGGAGCAGAGGTTGACGGAAACTCTTTTTCATGGCCAGCTGAGACGCAATCAATCTATGAGGAGAGTGGATTTGAGATCAGCTCTTTCTAATGCAGCGTTTGGAGAGCCTGACGATTGTTGTGTCGCTGCATCCGAGGGTCGTCGGCAGTTCATGTACGTATAGGTGGCACTGAACTCAGGCATCTCTCTGGAAATGTCGCGCAAAGCATAGTCATCCCAATCCAGCGGGGACCACATCTTCCTTGAACAGAGCATCGATATAAGCTATGGCATCGGCTACGTCTTGGCCTCGGAGGACGATCCAGTAGACAGTGGAACGGATTTGGCTTTTTTTAACCGAAGTCAGAGCTGAATAGTAATGAATTCGAGCGCATGCTTATCATGTTAGCAGAAGCTCCTAGCTCATTACGTTGTCAAAAAAATTCAAATTCAAGGTCTATAAAAATTAGTAGAATAAAAGTCAAAAATAAATTTCGGTCCAAGTTTCAATTGTTAGGCTGATGCGAAATTTTGGTCATTCGCATCAGCCCGATACTTGAAACTCATCTCTATCAAAATCCAGGAGGTGCTTCAGACCGAAATTTTATATGAAACCCTAGGTTTCCGCTGATGGCCGTGTGTTCTGAAGGCAGATCTGCAGGGTGAAGCATCGTGCATCATGTCACCATAAGTTGTGCCATCAAACTCGTCCTAGCAATAGTGGTATGAAAGGTTCATAATCCGTTGGGAATTGATCAGCCTCTTCATTGAAAATGGTATGTACAGAAGGCCTCCATATAGAAAACGAAAAATTCAGAACAGCTCCACTGCCCCACAGGGCTCCGCCTACTTACAAGTTACTCCCTCCAACTAGGGATAGTCTCGAATTGTTTGTATTAAAGGCAGTGTTCACGAAAAAATTGTTTCGGAGATTTGCACATGGTTTGAATTCGAAGCCCCCTCTGATACCATTTGTGCAGGAATTAGGTAGGAAAACAGCTGGATAGGGCACGATAAGGCCAGGAACTTTGGGGGACGGGATGCCTCCGCCCCTCGCTAGGCTGGCTACGGGTTCGAATTTTCTTCCACCACTTTCGCACTGGAGCGAAGTTGGCGAAAAATCGATACGCAGGTTGGCAAATTGCCAGGAATGATCAGCTGGTCGACCGCCTCGCACAGGGGCTAGTATTCGGCTGTTATTTCTATTATTCGCGTATCGTTTGTTTTTTTTTTGTTATTAATTTTTTACGGTATCATTCTTTAACTTTCCTCGTAAGTTTATTGAAGATTTTAACATATTTTGTGTAGATTATTGCATGCAAATGTTTTTTTTATTTCAGAAACTCCGTAAATTTCGATGTGTTGTCTGTATCGCGGACACTGCGTCGCGTTCGTGCATTTTCGCGCGAACACTCCCTAACCGTCGTTTTTTCAATGTGAAATACGTCCAACCCCCCTTTCCAGCTCTTTTTTTGACCCTTTGTAATTATTTTTGTTCATCGTTTTTTGCGCTTGTTTCGTTGTTATCGCTTTATTCTAGAGTAGTCCTATCAATTCCCGTCAAAAAAGGGTACCCTAACTTTTTTCTAAACACTGCCTTTAAACAGCGAACGCTCTTGAAAAACGCCGGAGGGTGACCCTACCGGGCTCGATAAATTCAAATGGAAGACACGTTCGAAACTTCCTTCCTATTGTTCCTTGAAAGGTAAGCATTAGTTACTTCCACCACTAAAATTCCTGGCTCCATGGCAGGTTAGACATATCTTATCGACCAGAAGAGCACTTGCTCATGGTTAGCAAGCATTGTTTGCAAATATTCCGTATCAGTTTTTTGAGTCATGCTACTCAAGAACTACTGCGGCATTAGAATGAAATCCCCGAATCGAGAAAATCAATCAACAGGAAGGGCAAATATTCCGATCATTGTAATCGCTTTCAAAACTGGTTTCCGGGGGACGTTCGTGAGGAGATTACCGAACCAACACAGTAATGCAACAGTGGCGATGATCAGCAAAAGTCGGCAAACGAGGAACTCTCCAAAAAACGCCGACGACCGACGGAGGACTATGGAGAACGGAAACAGTTGGACAGCAATTTGCAGATTAGTTCTATTTGACAAGGGAGGAGTGACAAAAAAGCGAGAAAGAGATGTTGGACGTAGTACTTCGGCTGTGCAGCGAGAGTTGCTCTAAAGGCACTTTGACAGTCTTGGACATTTGCCAGTTTCCACTGATGAATGGCATACCTACATAGGTATCATTGCGTATCACGATGTATCCTAAACCATATCCTTTCCGGACTGATATTCTCTCTCAGAATCTCGCAAGATAGCCTGAGCAGGCATAATGATAGTTTGCAATTTGATAATGCCCCGATCAAAGGAACAGTGCTTGCGAGAGAAATTTGCTATTCATAAGCTTACACTTCGAAGCTCACCTTATATTTCTCAGATCGGAGTCTGTTGGCTGCAAGCTCTTGAATTGTCGGTCTTCTTTTGTAGTTCCCTGTCTGATCAGACTCGTCTCGATAAAATTCCAAATCAGGTGGGTGATCGACACCGGTATTCCTCCGTTCCAGCCTAAGAGAGGAAATAAGAGAATCGAATCAAATGGATTACTCAAAAGATTTGGGCTTACTGTGGTGGTGGGGCAGGTGCAACACTAGCCATTGCGAAATAAAAGTTGCTCTTCTAAATGAAATATTGAATAGACAGCAGTACTTCCAATGATAGTAAATGCTGAATGACGATGAAAACGCTTGAAAGAAAGGGGGCAAAGATGGGGCAGCAGAATGATGCCAACGGTGATCAAGTTCCATATCGAGATACGCTGTTTCATCATTTAGCTACCCACCCGGACAAAATCGGATAAATAGCATCTATCTAGGATTGTTTCGAAGGATAAGTTACAAGTCATTGAGTAGGCCATACACATAATTGACGCCACCACGATTTCCAATGGTATGTAGTCGAATGCACGGCGCGTGCTCAGGTAAGGGAAGTTTTCATGGATATTCAATACAACTATCAACCATTTCGAACGGGCAAGAAAAAAGCATGGGCTCATTCGACTGTAAGATTAAACTCGAATAATGGCAAAGAATCCAGGTTCACTCGAGAAAGTCCAAAGAGTAGAAGCGACATAAAGGTATTCTGGTTGAACCGCATAAATTTTCATAAATTAATTGGACCTTAGCGAGTGGAGCAGGAAGCGGGAAAGAGAACTACTAATAGACCAGAACCAAGAAAAGCGTAAAGCACTCGCCCTCGAGTGAGATCACTCAACAATTTCTTAAACTAACTAATAAATCATTCTCAATCCAAGAAATATGAAAAAGAATGGAGATTGTGATGATGACAAGTGAAAAATAAATAAATATTAGGTTGATGCATAATTATTGCGGATTTTTTCGCGGCTCTTTTTCTCTTGAAAGTATTTGACTTTCGAGTTCGGGTTTTTTCTAGAAATGATCTAGTTGATTTCCTCTACAAGAATATACTCGGAACACCATCCGTATAGTCGCGAAATTAGGCTTTACTACTTCGAGAAAAATTGGAAGGTGGCGCACTCATTCCGCGATCTCAGTAACTTTTCAGCGATCGTTCATAAGGTGATCTAGTGAAAGTACACATGATGTCCTGGTCAAACACGGTCAAATACGGTCAAACATTTTGAAATTTTCCATTTCCCTGCATTTTACCTGCCTCTATATATTAGGTTGATGAATAATTATTGCGGATTTTTCCAGCAAATTTTACTCAAAGAAATTACAGAAATACTAAGCAAAGACATATTCGAGCAATTACTCCGGAACTTATCCACCATCTACGTCAAGCACTGCTTCCCATTTATTAGTTAGTCGGATCCCAAAAGCGAAGAAGTTTTGATCCTCACGGGCGATCCATGCCTTGACATCGGCCATCAAGTCATACAAATCGACGTAACTTCTATTCTCTAGCCATTTTTTCGATGAACGGTTGACGAGATAATCCATAAAAGTTTCTGCTGGTGAATACGGCAGATTTAGGAGCAGATCCCACTTCTTGGTTGGCTTTGGCTGATTGTTCGATCGCCGATTTCATCGTCGAAAAGTTACTGAGATCGCGGAATGACTGTGCCACCCTCCAATCTTTCTCGAAGTAGTTAAGCCTAATTTCGCGAATATGCGGATGGTGTTCTGAGTATATTCTTGTAGAGGAAATCAAGTAGATCATTTCTAGAGAAAACCCGAACTCAGTAGTTAAACGCTTTCGGGAGAAAAAAAGCCGCGAAAAAATCCGCAATAATTATGCATCAACCTAATAGGAGTAACGGCGCTCAGAGGAAGCTCCGAATAGTGGAATGACGAATTCAAGTATTTTCAGAGAACAACCCTAGTTATAATTTCTATTTGTAGGATTCAGAAATGAGTTGAGCTTTATGATACTGAACATCCATACATGTATGGGTTGGATTTTGAGACGATTTTTTTGATTTTCGAATTTTTAAAGGAGTACTGTGAAGTAAAAGTATATCTGAAGAAGATAGAAACAACAATAGAAGAAAAAACTAGATAGAAACAAGGGGACGGTATAAGATTGGAAAATGTCTGCATCATCTGTATGGATTTTCCGAAAAACTATATCATTAATGGAAGTAACCGGGGAGAAGAATGAAAAGAATGACGTTATTCGTGAGCTTTCGAACTTTTGTGGGAATTCAAATGTTGTGGAATGCTACTATTCTGTAGAACTATCGACATGGGAACAACTCACTCTATTCAAAAGATTTTTCATATTCACTGGCTCTTTTGTTATCTGCCAGTTGGCAATATCTACAACTAGTAAATCGCACAAAACCCTCAAGTACAATCCCTAGAGTACAAATATTTTGTTACACCTCGTTTCTGCAAAGTTTTCCCACAGCCGGTTTACAAAAGAAGTCAGTGGGAACAGTTCACAAGGAAGCCTCGCAGAAGTTTGGTGGAGAGATGGCCACTTGTTTTTATCTGAATGCTCCACCAATCAATACCCACTCATATACCACCACCATGCCGAATGCATGGCGTATCCTGTTCGAGGGTTGAAGGCTTCCCGCAAACCCTTACAATAAACATTTTATGAAACAGATTGAGGCCATATACCGTCAACCATAGGACTATATAATCAGTTATGGATGGCATTTTTGAAAGCTGCAAATTGCAACATTATCTAGAGTGATAAAAGAGTGGGTACAGATGGAGTTGAAAAGGATTCGATGGAAAATACTTTTATCCATATAGGACAGGCTTATTATATAGATGTATGAAGAGGTAGGCAAGCAGAAAAACAGACAGATTTTCAGAGCAATTACGCTATCGACCACGGCTGTTCACCGGCTCGCCATAACCCGGATATCTCGTCAACTATGATTCACATGATTGCGTTTTCACCTTTTTTCTAAAAGTGGGACCACTGAACATAGCCACCAATCGAGCTTAGCCGAACCAGTAGACGAAAATGGACCGAACTCAGCCACAGTTCAGCTTATAGCTTTGATAACGGTCCTATACGTACACAGCACAAAATTCCTTACATTATTGGAGCGGAGCGCACCTCATCCCACTGTATACTCACTAGTTCGAGTTGAATCAATGAAGCTCTAGGTAGAGCATTTTTGTGTTCCCTAACTGCTTTTACTGTAATTACTCTGAGAATTGAAGGTCTCGTGAATTTTTGGCCAAGGCTTGAGCTAATCCGTCGCAAATAGACTGACTACTACATAAGCAGGTAAAATATATAAAAAAAGCTACACAATTACGCAACTGCAGTAGGCATATATGTACATAGTGGCCGAAGCAATGTATGTTCTAATTCTTTATGTTTACTCTTCGTATTGAAAGGGATACACTAAAATTGTGATCAAACGTGAATTAGGATTATATTCCGCAATCACTCTTGCATCTGAGCGGCATAATCCGCAATCGTCTTACTTTTTTAGAAAAATATAGAGATGTAAGAGTTGAGGTAGTTAGTTATACCCTCCGTCCAGTCTGCTTGACTTACAGTATGTCTCGACATTAATGTTAACTGATGTTATTCCGCCGAAGTACGAATGTCTCACAAAGAAGACGAGTTGTGGGCAGAATTCCGGCTTCGGAAGAAACTCGAAACTCAAAGAGCACGTGCAAAGCACGACTACGGCTCCAAATCTTTGCGAGGCGAAAGTTTTGCCCACAAAAGGCCATCTTATTGAAACTCTTTCCAGACGATTTTTTCATTTTTTCATCCATTTATCTGATGCATTCTTGAGTGCTCTATCAGAGAAACTTACTAAGGCAAATCATGAACAATCACCTACAAATGGGTTTGATGTATTCCAAAAGCACGCAATCGCTCTCCCCTTAGAATATGTGATATGGATCTGTCTGCGTTCCTGTCCAATATTGAATACTTGCAAATTCTCAAAGTCGTGGTTTAGAATTTGCACGAGTTCGATGAGCTGTTAGCTTAATCAACAAAGTCTGAGATCAAGCTTAGACCATTCTGACGTGGGTGAATTTCAGAATTATTCATAGCAAACATTTATGCTGCTTTGCTTTATCCACTCACTTTTTTTCTGCAAAAGAACTTGGAAAATAAAAATGTTAGAAATTTCTGTTTTATGTAATGTAAACATATCGTTCGTGAAGTGTTACCGATAATCTATAGAGAGCTGACTTGTTTTGGAGTAGAAAACCGGTTGGATATTAGTTTTTCTTTTGTTGGTTTGATTTATGTAGCAACTAAACTGAAGGCTAAAAAGGCACTCGATAGGGATGAATCTCAACTAACTTTAGTCTCTTAGTTCCGACTAAGGCAACGACGGTGAAAATTAGCCGAATGGATCCTTGATCACGTTAAAATTCCTTTCCCTTATCGCTAATTCCTTGACACATAGGTTTAGGTGCGCTTCATGAAAAAAACAAAATTATCCTATTATCCCTTCATCTAACAGCCAGATTACAGCCTTCACATTTAGGTATACACTTCATACAAAAAGTATGAGTCGGTCACCTCAAGACCCCTCCTCTTGTGTTTTCCCGAAGATAGTTTCGTCATAGAAGTTTTCGCGATCAGTTCCTCATGAGCAAGATAGTCTATGCTGGATCATGAAAATCAAAAAAAGTGTTAACAGACTACCAGTTGTTGAGAGACCAAGTAATCCCAAAATGTCAGGGGCGTCAGGAAATTCTAAAGATGAGGGACGCGAAAATCGAAACTTTCTGCATGTAAACAATTTTGATATATCCACATATTTTAGGACGCATCCATATTCTCATTGAGGACGGAGGTGGTGTAGGGCCACATAATGCGCGACCATACGCATAATATAGTAATCAATCCAGTAATGGTACCCCGTTAAAGCCAATCAGGCCTCCCACATTGCCGTAGTCCGCTGACTGCTTCTAAACTCGCTGGGAAGATGAAAAACTGACTTTTACAATGGCTGAGTAACGCAATTCATTATATTGGCCATATACACCTTCATGATGTCATTAGCATTCCCAAAAGATTTGAATGCAAGGCGCATCCCTGGAAAGGATTTGGAGAAACCTACAAGATTTCATCCATTCACCAGTATTCTTAACTTGACAGATTCATTTTTGTGACGTTACGTACTTGTCGATGACAACGGTAACAAGCTGTCCCACTCTAGCGTCACATGTTTGCTTTATGGATCTACTGAGCCGAATTCTTTTTTCTGACCGATGAGTACTTGTATTTCTCAGCAGGCATTACAAACAGAAATGATCGAATTCATATTGACTAGTCGAACACGTCGAAGAGGGCTATTGAAGTTTTTTACATATACAAACGTATTGGTTTCACTCAAAAGAAGTCAAGTTGGGAGCCTCAAGAGTCCCTGACAAGCCTGATCTCTTCTTATGTACACAGAAGCAATCGTATACTGCTTACACTTGAGCTTGTGACTCTGAAAAAGATATAACTTGGTCACCCTTTCCACCCTCCCAGTAATGATTCCTCATCGTGATATATGAGCGGATCGGGACTTGATCGAAACATGTGGTAGTAAGCGGTGCGACATCCTCTGACGAACCCAATCACTATCTGTCGTTCTTATTCACGTGCATAAAATTAGTTCATACAAAAGCATAGGCCAAGAATAAAATGGGATCCCATCTGGTGAAGTCCAATTACAGAAAGTGTAGCGTAGTGAAAAGTGACGTCTCACGGATTGTAGATTGATTCGCCCCCGTAGTGTATTTTGCGGGCTAATCGCGGTTAATTTACCACCACGGTGCCTCATGGGAGTTGAATAAGTTACGAAGTCTGAAATTATCAGTCGACACCATCTTATTTCTGCTCTCAGAAGATTCTATACCAAAAAGCGACCTAAAAAGGAGTCCACTGGACTCCAAAGCTACTGGATAAAAGGTGAAGCATCTAGGTTAACAAGAACACTTATTTTGAACTCGTTCGAAAACCGATGCTTTTCGAGAATCAGTCAGCATGAGAAACGGTGTGGGATCATCCTAGATGAAACGCTGTGTCAATTAATCCCAACTCCACAAATGAGGTAAGTAGAGATTTTATCTGGAGCTCGAACTATGGGTCTTGCACACGGTACGGACACCCGCTCTTCCCCACTTCCTTCACGTTGCAATACTATGGAGAAAAAGTGAATGAAAGGATCCATGGAAGTCCTACGACATGACCGACTTTACAAGCCCATTGCCTCTTCTTGTGGGAGAATAAAAACTAGACAACAGTCATCTTCAATAGTTCCACTATTTAAGCTATTTGCAACTATCAACGTCATCATCGGTGCTTACAAAAATTCGACGAAAGAAAACGCACCTATAACGGAGCCGTGTCTAACTTGTATTCGTAGCAATCATCACCATAAGAAACGACTGTACTTCAGACAGCTGTAAATTTCACATATTTTCTCGATTCCTGATTAGGAAAAAAAAACATTTGCAGAGGTTCACATAATTGAAGCTAGAAATTCAAAAAAATGAAAATGAAATGAAATTTCAGCTGATTCTGATAAATATACATTCAATCCAGCACGCTCACTGCACAAATAGCTAGCTAATTGGTTAGATAACTAAAAAAGTGGAACGGGCCACGTATTCGATTCTTGTTTGGAATTTTTATTTCTGTATAAGCACAGGCATAAAGATCTGCAAAATGCAGTCGTTGCAGAGGCAGACCTCTCTTTTCGCTGGATAGGATAAATCTAGTAACAGCTAGTAGAACACTAAAAAGTGTTAGCGCTCCTGTGAAGATGAGAACTAAGCCTGGAATCTAATCTCCAAGGCAGCTTTCTATTTCTGCTTGGTAAAATGCGCTGGATATGTCATGCAGTATCTATGATATAAAGTAAATCAAAAACAGTACGACAGATACAACCTCAGTCCCATAAAATCCATCCCGCTTAAAGTTTTATTACATCCTGTAGCTACGCAAGCTCGGTCAAAGCGTCGAGTTGCATAGACAGAAATATTTAACTCCTCAAAAGCTTTCTCACATCTTAAAAGTGAACTGGTTACTACTGCAGCTGTACTGATTAGTTACAACAAAGACCACTGAGGACAATTTCCTTCAAGAAGTTAGCGCTATTAGCAGCGGTGGTGTTAATACTGCGAACTAAAAAGTAAGATCCGATTGAACAACCTACAAAAATGTCGAGTGATGGGCAAAACTTCGATCTTGGATGAGTTCCGAAACTGTACATGTGGTCTCACTGTGCTTTCTAATTCTTGTAAACGAGTCTTATTGAAACCAGCTCAAAGCTAAACGGTTCGAGGCTATATTGGCTGATCGGCCCACCAAGTTGCTCATGTGAGGAATGATAAGCTATGGTCTTAAAGTCATCGAGATGACGTAGGCAAGTGGGGTTCCGGTAATGCAAGGGATGCATAGAAAGTACGGTGCCCGGAAAGCACATGTACTGGTTCAAGTTCGTCCGAGTGCGAGTTCATAACTCATAGTTTATAGCGAAATAACAGCAATTGAAGGAAACAGCAGGTCAAAATAAATGTGATTCAACACTTTTTGTTAAATGCCCTCCATTCTTAAAAGTAAACTGAAGGATGTGTTGATGGAACTAAAACTGAATTTTCTAGAGATTGTAATTGTAACAATTTATGAAATAAGTCATCGGTGCTGAGTTATTCTAGTGGGAAAATGAAATATATTTAAAAATTATATGATAATGAAATAGTGCTGGACATTTACAAATATATGTAGCTCACCGTGATGAAGAGCCGATACTATTAAGAAGTAGTTTTCAAGCACGTTGATCAGATCGATCATTATGGCAAGTTATCTCCATGACAGATTGCATATACAGGCCTGAGACATCAAAGGCCATCTCTTCCGCAAACGCAAGAGTTGTTATGGTCCTTAAAACGAGAATAGATTGAAATGATGAATACAACTAGACAGCTGGATGGAAAGTATGTGCGCAGAGTGCATTCTGGCCACCAACTTGAGCATGACATGTCATACAAAACAATTTTATAAAAAACCTCTAACCTTTTTTTAAGATCTAAGCGATTCAATAGAGCACTTCTGTTGAGCGGGTAATTCACTTAATCACATATGGAAGATCCAACCCATAGGGAGGTACACACAGACTTTTTGAGTCAGAATGTTTTTTGACGTTGATCAATATCTTTTTGGGATGCAACCAGCACGCGGTTTTTTTCAGGTTTGTAGTAGCCTTCGAAATCGTATTCGAGATGGAAAGCGTGAGCATTAAAGGCTTAATTCGCAAGGGTAAGTGATCAAGCATATATTTGATCCCTGGACCGTATGTGTGATGGTGAGCTACTTCGCACCACACCACCTGCTCAGAGACTCGCACAACTAAGCAACCGCTCTCCAGCTTTTTTTTCACATAATCACCCTCGACAGTTTGAAAGTAACTCTTGGCTAATTTGAAAACAACAGGTCATGGTTCTCTGTGACCATAAAAGATCTTGGCCATACCATATCACCTCCTCAAGTCGTGCTCCCATCTTGGAAGTTTATTACTAATTTCGTCCTCACTTGAGCCTAAAACCAGTTCGATTCACGGTTTTCACGGTTTACCTGAACGGAGACACTGAGATGCAGCCATCTATTGCTATCTATGCCATGTTGGAATGGAAGACAACGCAAACTAGAGTGGGTACTGCATTTTTTCCTTCCGATACTAGACACCAACGAATCTTAAAGGTGTTCGTATAGGTGCAGTGCTAGACCAAGTTGAAACACAAAGTGCGTCGAAGCACTACCAGATCGATTCGAGGGGATTTATACGACTACATGATGACGAGTGCTTCGCGGCCTGTCGACATTTCCTTCTCGAAGCGAAGCCTCATAGCAACATCAGGCCTTACAAGGAGCCAAATATTGTATGATGAGAAACTGTACGTTTCGACTACTGTGAGTGGACACAACGAAGCGCCGCGTTTTCACAGACACTGAAAAAATTTTTTTCAAACGATTTTAGTATTTAGGAGAAATAAATTTGAAAGAATTTTGGTTGCGATACTCCCGTAGGCAAAGTCCAGTTGTGTAGGTGATAAAGGTATTCGTCAGAACCTTGAATTCGCCTTTCGCAGAGTGCAAGCCTTTCTAGCCATTGAAAGTTGTTGGATAACGGGCGCGTGATGGAGTGTGCCGCTACGGTAGCGGCAAAGGAATCGACTAAAGATGATAACTATGAGAGCTTCGGTAGGGCAACCTGTTACTTGTTGGACAACTCGATTTTGCAGCAGCTCGTTTTCAGGGAAATATGCGGCCTCTGTTCTCCGCAAGTACATACAGCGAAGAGAAAGCGAGAAATAAGATGGATGTACTCAATACTATTTTGTTGTCAGACGGACCGCTAATCATCGATGCTTCGATAACAAATAATCCCTCATTCCGAGCCCAGCAATGAGAAATCCAACGGAGAGATTTGATGGGATGGTCAGAAAAATGTTGGTGAATACATTAGGTTGATGCATAATTACTGCTGATTTTTTCCAACAAGTTTTATTAAAAGATCTAAAAATACTGAACAAAGGCATGCTCGAATAATTACTGCAACATGTATCCACCATCTACGTCGAGCACTGCTTTTCACTTGTTAGGTTTCTCAAGGCGGAGCGGGGAAGTTTCGAAATTGGAAGCGATCCACGCCTTGACTCGGCCATGAAGTCATCCACTTCGTAGAAAGTTCTGTTGCCTAGCCATCTTTTTCACGAATGCTTGACATTATAAACCATCGTTGTTTGTTTGGGTGAATATGGCGGAATAGATCCGACTACTTATTTGGCTAGCTGACGGTTCCATCACCGAAAATTCGTTAAGAGCGCTAGATGACTCTGACAACCATGCTCGAAATAGTAGGGCATAATGTGGCAAATCTGAAGAAGACTTTTTAAACGCATTTCTGCTAAGAAATGCGAAAACATTATCCCTATAAAACTCATGAGTTCAATATTCAAGTTGTCTCGGGAGAGAAGGGCCCGCGAAAAAATCCTCTATAATCATGCATCAACCTAGTATTGTCAAAAACATCATTAACATTCGTATATTCAAATATGAAAAAGGCGGTTTATGGAAGTAGTCACGTGAATCGTAGCAAGTTCTTATTAATTCACGTGCTCGCTCCGCACCTTGCGCTTCGTCTTCCTCATCTCGCTCTCCATCATTGAGTGGGTACAGCCCTCGAACATTAGATGGTAGCCCCTCCACATCCCTCTCCATATTCCGCCACCCAACTATCAAATTGTGCAGCACCTGGTTCAGGAAATGAGACTGGAAAGTTATACTTTTAGAAAATTTTGTACTCATCAGTAGTGAAGAAACATCTTGAGCAGCGTGGGTGGGGTCCGTCTGCAAGGTGTGCTGGAGCAGTCGGAACCATCGGCTCAATATTCCGAAGGTCGACTCAACCTTTGCCGGGCAATGTTCAAAAAGATTAATTTGTTAAAAGCAATGAGAAAACCAAGCATCAAACCTTCTTTTGCTAGGCGTATTCGCGCTAGCACGTGTATATGGTCGCACGAAGGGGTACCCCTGCGCGAATCCGCAGTCCACCAGTATGTGGTACTGCACTGGACCAACACTCCCCAGGTTTCGTGTGGGAGGGAACAAGTGATCGTTGTTGTCGATCATTCTCTGGAGTAGTCAAGTTTAGTGGTCTCAAAAACACTTTTGTTATTCTTTGCTTACTTTTATGTTCGACCTCCGATAAACTCCCGCATTCCCCACACGACCTGGCGCCCCTACATCAAAAGCGAGAATGCGGTAATCGCAATCCGCCAAGACGAGGAGGATGATGGAGTGCGTGCGTTTGTAGTTATGGTACATGGCTCCAGAGTGGGCAAGCTTCTACAATGTGTATAAATATTCATTGAAATGAAATGAGTCGGTTTTTACCTTGACGTTGATGTGCTTTCCGTCCATGAAACCCACAGCCCTTGGGTAATGGAACTTCTCCTGAGCCTTAGCAGCAATTCGTTCGAAGACCTCCCTGATGAGCGGTGGAAATGCCTCACCGAACAAAACTTGAAATAACAACTTCTCGAAGTACATCAAATTTTCACTATGTACTACTGACTGTCTTTGATTGCCTCACCCCTCAGGATAGCACGCGCCTCTTCATAAACAATGCCCTGCACTGTCGATGTTCCGCAGTGGACTTCCTCGGCTAAAGCTGCGAACGAATACCTGTGCCCGACAAACCTTAAATTGAAGAACTCAGAAATCCTAGAGGATTTACCCCACGCCGTTGGTTGTCACACCTCAAAAATATGGAAAAAACCATTGATGGCTGCTAATTGGTGAGGCATGTGTGGGTGGGTGTCGCAGCAACGGAACGAGGCGTTCATGGAGGCGTTCGAACTCGATCGGTTAGAGCCTCGTGTAGTGTTTGAAGTTGTGGGCATCAAACACTCTTAAGTACTCCTCGAACGTCCTCATCCTGTTGCCGAGGAACGGTACGTGCTCCCTGCGTACATACTGCCTTCGCCCTCGTCCACCGCCTTCCAGGGAGCTCCAGTGGGCCCGATCCAACTCTGCCACAGCATCGATCAAAACTCGAAGGTCTTCAGCCATCTAGATCATTTATTATTACCGCTTCTGTCAATGTATCATCACGAGGAATGGACGAATAAATGCAGATATTAATGTAAGTAAATATAAATTAAAGAAAATCAATTTTACTACTGACAATTCGAGGGAGTTGTTACGAATTCAAATCCTCTCACCCCTTTACTACTTCTTCTGTTACTTTCTTTTCCTTCCGAAAAAGTTATTACCAATGAAGAAAATCGCGAAATTCGGGACGAGCAGAAGCAGGAAACGAATGCGAAGATGGAGAGATTGCAACGGGGACAGATTTTTCGTCAAAGAGAGCTTGCAGAAACTCATGTTCTTTCCATGCATTATTGGGCCCGTTTGTAATTCTAATCTGTGGGGTTGTGATTCCCGTTTCTAGACATTCTCCTGGGAAGCTATCGCAGAGCATCTCTCAACCTACCAGTTTTCTTTTTGATGTTGTCGTAATAGCAACTATTATACCGGAATCGGTTTTATTAATAGGACAAGATGAGCTTTCATCAGGAAAGTTTCTCTAAAAGAAGAACTTCCATGTTGTTATACCTACGAGATCTTGATTCACAGTGATCAAACTGTGGGTCCTGACTCGAAAGAGTGGCGGCGATGAATAGATACAGCCCCGTGGAGCGGCCTGACTTGCTTCCTTTCTCAACAACTTCTAGACGAAAACTTAGCAAGAAGACTAACGATAACATAACGAAGGAATTGGAACGACTCCGCGGGAAACTGAAGGAAGACTCCGATTCGAGGTTCAAAACAACGAGGGAGAAATCGGCAAGAACTTCCTTAACTTTTAAGCGAAATCCGAACGTGATGCTTACCAACGGAGCTAGGTTAGAAGAACGAGAGAAACATTCGAAATACCAAGCTGGAAAGACTCGAATCGGCGAAGATTGGGAATTGTACAATATTGAAGGTAAACTGGAGGAATCAGAGCAGTTAATGGAAACTGGCTGCTTTTAAATTTCGGCTTCACGCATTGCCCAGATATTTGTCTAGACGAGATGAAGAAAATGGTCAAGGTTGTCGACATTCTCGATGCGAAACCAGGTAAGGAGAAAAGACCTATAGAGCCCATTCTTATATCTTCGATGCGGAGCGCGATACAGCTTAGAGTGTGAAGGAATATTGTGCTAAAAAAAGGTTAGCATAGTTAAATTAAAAGGTTTCACTGGATCAGTAGAACAGGTGATCAAAGTCGCGAAAACATTTTAGGTTCATCACAGTCAAGAGCTTCGTACTGGAAAAGATAAAGATGATCATATCGTTGATCACACTGTCATCACATAACTCATCGATCTTGATGGACTCTTCCATAATTACTACGGTCAGGCAAACAGCCAAAGAGATCGCTAATGTTGTTGAAATGAAAACGCTCAAGTATCGTGCTCTAATTGTCCTGCAACGCCCACAAAATTTAAGCGATAAAACAGTACGTGAAATCCATACCATCTCACACCCAGCATCCCCATCCACATCAATGGAGAATAAAAAAGAAATCCATCATGTGTCCAATACACTCACAATGAATAAGGTCAAAAAGATCTGACCACAGAAAGAATAAAGAGCAGAAATATGAAGAGGTGAATCCACTTAAATGAAGAACAAAAAAACTGACTTCGCTGATCCGTCCTTTGCGCTCCTCCTGAGGTTTTCTGATGCTGCCACATGACACGTCTAATAATATCAAACCCTGAAAGTAGCACCATCAAAAGGCAGAAAAGTACTCGGCGCACACATCATCAACGGCGAATATTAAAAATATCGGTTGTTCACTGTAACAACAAGGTCGAGCTGTTCAATGCTAGCGCTTATGCAGAAAAAGAGCGAAAAGAGGAAAAGAAGAGACGACAAAAAAGTACAGAAAAAACAGAGAGATCAACGGAAAGACAGCAAAAATACAAAGGCTTTGACGCTCTTCCGAGCATAACTTTTTTTAGTGGACCAATTCGCGTGAAATTTGGATATAACTAGTGCCTCCAGCACTATTCGACTGCAAACAGTAACATCCACATAATTAAGAGCAAGGGTTTGATGCGATAGTAGACTTCACCATGAGCGAAGTTATCGACGTCTGCAATTATTCGCACCTTATGTGCGTTTTTCTAACCTACTGAGTTCGACACTGGTGCTCGTGCTCTTTAGACGTGGCAAAAAGGAAAGAAATTCCAGAAGGTAGAGCATTCGTATTTCTAGTTTTGTGTACGATCAGATTGAAGATCAATAGTGGTAAATATTCACAACACACCCATGCTACACATATTGAAATTTTCATGATTCGATCAACTAGGAAAAGAGCTACGACTGACGACACATTTCACCGAGGACTCCTGAGCGCTGCTGAAAGTCGAAGGCAGCAATGTCACGAAGAAAACAGAATGAAAATAAACGAATATAAACACGAAACCACTGCAAAACAAGAAAAACCAAAAACGGGCGACCGCCGCTCAAAATGCACAAAAAATAGATCCTCGATTTGCGATATCGATCGGTACCCGCTGCTGTCACGCGCTTGGATAGGGCCGCCATCCCGTAGCCGCTCGCACGCCGCTTTCTAAATGTACGGGCGTCTCCAACTGCGTGCCGGCACACACGTCGAAGTATGAAAGCAGCCAGTCACCGCCGAAGTATACCTCTAGCGATGGGTAATGACGACACGCTGACCAACGCGCAAATTTGTCAGCGAACAAGAAGGTTTCCCAAAAGCATTCTATCGCACGTGATCTCAAGGACTTCTAGCTTATGGAAACGCTTATTCTGTCGACTGTGGATGCACGGACGTTATAGATGGGGATACTCCATCGCGAAGTTCTTGTGGTACACTCGTAAAACTACGTAAAACTAGTGACAACTAGCGACAATGTTGTTGTACGTGTGTTCTCGCTCTGGATGGAATGGAATAGGTCAGCGAGTTTTTTGTAATTTCTGTTTTTCTTCTTTAATTTCTGTAGTCAGCTAATCCCATTTCAGGCTGCTCGTGTTTCACGGAGACGTTTGACTTCATCATAGTAGTCCATCATCTGAAAAATAAGTAGCGGTAGCTAGTACTTCTTTCTATATTTCCTAATCTGCGTTTACATACTATGAGAAGAGTAACAGCATTCCACTAGTCATGTTTTCGACTACTGTTTGCACTGTTCGTTGATTAGACGCTTTTTTCCTGGCTTGCAATGCCCGACTTTCCGTTGCACTTTTACTTGCGGAGAACGTCCATTGCGCGCGTTCATCTAAAGTAGGTACCCCGCCCATTTCGCGCGCAACTACTGCGACGACTGTCAAGTATCGCGGGCTGACTCGTCGAGTGCGACGGCTGCGGCCTGACCTAGTTTCGACGGACGCGCGCAACGAAGCGCACACATTACTTGCAGGTTCGTATAAGACTAGAACGGCTCTAGTTGAGAAAGGAGCCATGAACATTCTGTACCGACTTATAATGACGTTATTGGCCTCGAAATTTATTAGTTCATATAAATACTAAGAGAGTTTGAAAAATATCCTTCTCAGTGTCTACGAAAAACGCTGCGCTCCGCTGTCTCTGATCATCAGCATTTGCCATAACGTACAGTCTCCCACAATATTTAGCACATTGTGATGCTTAATGTTGCTATAAGGCTTTTACTTCAAAAACAGAATACCGACGGGCTTATCGTCCAGGAGTGCTCCTTTGTAATTCGACGTTCTTTACCGTTTCAACTAGGTTTAGCGCTGCACCGATATCTCAGTACTTGCACATTTTAGAGAACACTCCTTTAAATTCGTTTGCATCCGGTATCGAAAGGTAAAATTATGGTGCACTGAGCACTCGCTATTTTCTGTTGTCTACCATTAATGCGTGGCACGGATAGCAACAGACGATATCTCGATATATCAGTTTGATACTCTTTTTTTGGTAAGAACACTCCATGCCTCCCTTTCTGTTTTTGGCCCATCAGACAAGCCTGGTAGCTGATTTTAAAAAGATAGGAAGCCTAGGCAGCCTCGGATAAGCTGATACAGCAGGTCATACAGACTACAGGGTCACCCTCAGCTTTATCCTGCATCAGTACTTCTGGACAGCGCATTATCTTTCGCCAAAACATAATTTTGTAAACATTTATCTCACAGTCAAAATTTTTGATTCACAGGCAAACAAAGTTAACAACGTAGGTTTCTAAATCGGTGACTAGTTCAACTCAACTATATCACGAGCCTCTTAGAACGGAGCTCAACCGGGAATTCGAAATAAGATGAAATACCAATTGGACGAAATTGCAATGTACATAGGATTACCAAGAAAAGATCATTCAAAATAACTCAGAACAGATGTCCGATTTCCTCTGATGAGAAGAGTTGGCGGTAGATCTTTGCTGATCATCTCTAACCATGACATGTACAGCGAGGCTGACATCGCAGATCGTCGAGGAATCGGTAGAGTTCTAAGGTTTTCAAGGATTAAAAAATGTCAATGTCACGTAAGTGTAAGTAGCTCATGAATAGAACTCTGGATGAAATCCACCTAGGCTAAAAATGCCTCCGGTTTCTCACAATAATTTAAATAGCACCAGACTTGTCTGAGACTGGAGGGGAAGTGGCTCTTGGTAATTTAATAGCTTTCAGTGAGCTTCAAAGAAGTCTCCTTGATATTAAGGCTGGGATACTGATAGGTTGCTTTTCAGTTCGACGTCGCGAATACGGCAATCTATCTGTATTCCCTATCCATTCAATCATTGTAAATGGTTTCCACTCTGGTTGATTATTGTTATTGCCAATTTGCAGAACTAATATTGCCATCATCATGACGACATAACGAGTTGATGCATAATGAACGCGGATTTTTCCAACCAATTCCATTCGAGGAATGGATAAAATATTGAACAAGACGTGCCCAAATAACTACTCCGGACATAGTCATTATCTGAAACGAGCACTACTTCCCAATAGATGACCTTGATGAATCGATTCGCTCGATTCAAAGACGAAGTTTCGATTCTTGGAGGCGAGCCACGCTTTGACATCATCCACCAGGTAACCTATTTCGTCTTGAGTGTCGTTCACTGACCAAATTTCCGACTGACGATAGACATGCAGTCCGTAGGAGCTTGTTTCGGTGAAAAATGAGGATGTAGGTGCAGATTCCACCCCTCCTTGGCGACTAAATCTACAATAAATTCGTTGAAATCGTGAATTGACTCTGCCGCTTCCCAAATTTTCTGGAAGGTATGGAATGATGTGGCGAATATGTAGATGACTTCTTAGTAGCACTGATTTTTCTTACGAACATTCCACATCAGAATTAAAATCGTGTCATGAAAAAAGCGCGAAAAAATCCGTAAAAAGTATGCATCAATCCGATAACATCTGTTCAGACCAAACACATTCAACTGTCGATGTCGGGTTCTCCACCTCTCCGAAGAAACTCTCGTGCGACTAGAGTACAATCGCGCAGAATGATACAGAGCAGTTATGGGGCTTAATGAGAGGAGGACTAGAAAACTAAAATTGAACACTCAAATAGACTTTCGCTCTTCAACTGGTTGTCCTTTTTACAGACAAGGCACAACTAAAGGCGGTTTCAACGACTTCGTCACATGTATACAATTTAGATATTTAGGAAATATTGTAAATAATAACGTACACTACGATAAGATCGGCATTTCTGCTGTGTTGATGAAGCAATTCTCTCGTCCTTAGATAACGGTTGGTTTTCAAACAGAAATTTTCTAATTCTTCCTAAAAACGTGGTAATGATTGTACCTAACTTTGATCGTTAGCTCAGAAAAACCTGTAGAAACTTAGAGAAAAGTTCCAAAACTACAGTATAGAAAAGGCTAAACTCACATCAGTGATGAGACCTCGCTTCTGAGTTCCGCCGTTTTTGAACGGAGCCACTAACTGTTGGAACTCTTGCATTCTAGAACTCAATCATTTTCTAACTAGAATCATGGAGTGATGAGAAGATGATGATGGCATACGTGGATTTATTAGGTGGATGGTCGAACCCAGTGATGACGTTCAGATCAGAGCAATCTACACGGAATGCACGCAGCAGCGTCGCCATATGTTTTTGTTCTTCTGCTACACGATCACTTCGTCCGCCTTCAAGGAAAACACGCATTCGAGCGCCCTGAAGAAAGATTCTGTGAGAACTCCTTCAAAGTGGAGATGAAGCAACCTTCTAGCGACCTGACTGGCGATAGTGCAGTTTAATATACTACACTCTGTATCCTTTTGCAAGGTAGCTCCGAGGTAGGTACAGAGACTAATGGAATTGGCTGCATCAGTTCTCACCTTTCAACATGAACCTGAGTGTTCATGTTGAAAGGTAAAGAAGTGCACTTGTACAGTAACACTTTTCTTTCCAAGAACTCAACTTGTTATCATGATGGAGGTGAAGACGGCGGCAAAAGGTGCAAAGAGAGAGCAATGGGAGCTCAAAACTTTTCAGTTCCCCTTAACTGGTGAAAAATCCCAAAGGACAAATCAAACAGAGAAGCGAAGAACCTCGTGGTTCACCTAATGCGTTTTCCCAAAGACGGCATTGTGGGTATTTAATTGGAACCGCTGGAATGTTTGTTCGCGATGGAAGATTAAGATCAGCGTTCAAATAATCAAAGAGATTATTTTCGAGTGTTCGTTTAGATCGAATAATTTCAGCTAGCCACTATACCCGTTAGTGGGCAATCGTCACTATCTCATTAGTAGATCCTCCCTCGTTTGCGACATTTGCCAACGAAAAAGAGGAACACTCAAGATGGAAGCGATTTTCTTCTATTTAGCTCTAAGCTAGCTCCCCTCTGTCCTCATGCCTGTCCTTTATTGGAATCTCAAAACACCTGCATACTATATCATATACATACTATCATACTTCCTCAAGCGGTCATGCTGCCTCACCTGGCACACATTTTTATGTATCATTTATGCTAGATGAGACTTGGGGATGTGGGAAAACGCTCTTATCACTGGAGCTCCCAAAAAGGATAGTTCCTATTCCGCATTGAACTTTCGTCCAAATCACGTCAATCTGTCGAAGTAATGGAGAAAGTTATTCGAAGAAGGATTCTCTCCTTGTCATTCAAGTCCGACTTCACCAAGAAAGCAGCATGGTTTTCTGCCAGGGATGTCAACGACTACAAATAATCTGATAGGCAGTCTCTTTGATTGGAACATTATCCTTAGTCAGGGGTATGTGATGCCATAATTGTGGGTTTTTCAAAGCCCTAGATTAGATTAATCATGCTGAACTTCTTTACAAACTCAGATCTCTTGAAATTGGACGTGACCTCATACAATTGTTTGAATCATACTTATCCGAAAGACATATAACGTTACGAGTAGGAACATATAACTTTACGAGTAGGAAGAGAGTTTTGTGACTGAAATTGCTGCACAAATAGAGTGCTTCAAAACTAGCGCTCTGCCCTCTACTGTTTCCTTTCTATACTATCGATTTATCTTCTACCCTAAAATTTCCTATAGACATAAAATTCCAACTTTATGGTGACGACGCCAAGGTATATCGAACTATCTACAATTGCAATAATAGCGTCAAATTGCATTGTGCTTTGAATCGGTCAACTGATGACTTATGCTGGGCTTCGAAAACTGATCTGAATACAGAAACCATTAATTCCCAACTCCTCTCTTCTTTTAACTTCGGTATTGTCGTTTACGTTGTTAGAATTTTTCTGCCGTACGAGGTTTTCGGGTGGAACACTTTATTAACTTAACGGCCTAACGTTTCGAAGTAATCGTTTCAGAGCCCAGGCTCCACCGTCAAAGCGGATAGAATCCGCTGTCGCCACAGGCGACAGTTTTTAGCGAATCTAATCTCATCTAAGCAGTATTCGCTACTGACAGTCGCCTGTGGCGACAGCGGATTCTATGCGCTTTGACGGTGGAGCCTGGCCTCTAAAGACGACGATTACATCGAAAAGAAAATATTGTTTTTCATTCGGGAGAGCTACCGACTGATGTATAGAAAATCAGTGATGTTTTTCCTGACTATTTCCAAACCTGTCGAAGATAGTTGGCCGAGAATTGAAAAACCTTTGCGGAAACTCAAGATGATGACTCTAAAAAGGAGACGCATCATAGAGAGCTTTTCATTGGTTTCGTCAATTACGCATGGACGTTAGACCAATTGCAAGTAAGTATTGGATTTTTAGGCCGACTAGTGTAAGGTCAGATGGTTTCAATCTGCCCACCTGGATAGGAGAAATCAGAGACATACTAACAACCGTCCTCTATCGTTGCGCTAGATGGATACACCTCTTACCTTCCGAAGTGCTCTCTGCTAAACATAGCCAAATGTTCAGAAATAGATTGAAAAAAATCAAATTGCTTGTTTTGTTGGGTCTTGAGGACTTTTGTTAATCATTCAATGTATTCGCTATTTCAGTTATTTGTTTCATCTTTGAGAGTTTCCCATCCTAGAAGATATTCCTGCCTTGCAAGCATTTGTGAAGAGGAACAATGATAAAAATGCTAACGATTAACGACAAAACTGTTTCACACGATTAACACTAGATGTCAAAGCGCATTCTATAATCTTATATGGTTCTATTTTATGCTTGACGTTATGTGGATTGCCGTCTCTTCTACAACTAAGTGGGGTGGCTAGAGGGGCGAGTGAGTAGACGAGCATTCTTTACCCGCGCACTAAGGATGCTGGACCCACCATTGGCATCGATGGAAGCATACTACTTTTTATTCCATTCCATTTCAATACTGTTTATATGCAAATATGACATTTAGTATGTGTGACGGGAAACAGCTTAATCGCACAGATTTCAGTTAATTTATAAGATTGTGAATATATACAACGAACGAATTTTCAATGTTTTCCAGCTCCGTATTGCTTTCTTATCATGTTTTGCTGATGGATTACCCTTAGTGCATAACGAATAAATAAATATTAAACCAATGTGAAACAAAAAAAAACAAACAATGGCTTAGCCCCAACAAAAAGCTTTTCAAATCACCACTTAAATTCAAGCCTACCGTAGATGCCATAGCGATTATAGTCTAGAAGAAAACTTGTAAATCTGAATACTCTGGAATAGCACTCACTTCCAAATAGGTGCCGGGTAGTTGGAGAAGATACGGTAAGAGGAGAGTCAATCCTCCGTCGTCTTTCAGCCACCAGACATCTGAACGATAATATTGTTCAAAATTCACGGTCAAAGGCTAACCTTATATAGGGGGTGAGTTCGCGCGTGACTGACACACTCTCCTCCTTCCGGTTCATTTTGCCTCCATGACTGGGATCCAAGATGCCTCTAGGTTCTTCCTCGCGGCTGTTTGTGCTTCATACGCCAGGACTTCGACCGTAACCCCAAAATCGCCTCCACTTTGAGTTTGTGTCCTGTGGCAACATGAGGCAGAGACGAGTGCGACCTGGCCTTACCGTTTGAATGTACTTCAATTCGTACGTGGAGTAGTCCGGCTGCCTCACCTACATATTCATCTCCGCAGTTTTGGGATTTGACTTTGTACACCACAACAGCAACACCACCAATAAACACTACCACCAACCTTTTCTGCCAACAGGACATACCTCACACTTAGGTGTTGCACATGTGCGATAGTAGAGGCGGATACAATCCAAACGGTTCTTTGGTTGCCGGTGGGGATTCCGACGATAGGAGCAATGTTTTCAGGACCCATTCTCCTCAGACACCTGCTTTGGAAGTGCTTACTTCAACGGGGACGAAGGGCATAGCACGTGGCATTTTCGCATAAAATACATCACTACTAGCCTGTTTGACTCTTTACCTGCCCTGGCTTTTCGAAAAGGAGAAAGCTTGTGGCGGTTAAGCTCAGCTATATTGCGTGCTATGTTCACGAGGTCTTTTCGCTCAGTCTCTCTAGGATAAAGTTCTACAGCAGTCCGAAACATACTCCTAACCACTACTCGTTTTGTTTGGTAATGACAAGCAGTCCTGGTAGACTGAGGATCGAACCAGAATTCTCTCAGTTTCCCCATCCGGGGTTTGTTCAGAAGACTCGACTCTGCCTAGAAGATGATGGCGTAATCATTCTTAACTAGGAGAGTTCAAGAACAACGGGTAAGAATGAGAAGAAAATCCAATTACGCGCCCATTGTTTACTTCTCTTATACTTCCTGCCTCATTTCGCGCCCACAGTGGTAGACACTGCTAAGGCCGTTGGAAGTAGAGGAAAGCGCGCAGGTACTAAGGAGTGGAAATTTACGCATCTTTGGAGCATCGGACCATTGCGACCACTGATTAAGAGTTGGTTGGAAGTTGCCTGTGCATGCTATTTGTTAAATCAGCCCCTGTTTTTCCTTCTTCTTCTTCTCCTTAGCGTTAATCCTGCGCCGTCACACAGAGCGCTAGTCTTGTGAGCCATCACCACTTTCTATATAAGGCATCTTCAGCCGTTCCTCTAGCTTCAGAGAGGTCCTTCTTGATCATATCACGCAACCTCTTCTTTGGGACTGCTCGTGGTAGCTTACCCTGAGCTTCTAACTCCTTTACCTCCCTTTTCAAAAGATTCGGTGCTCGAGCCATCGCATGCACTGCTCTCTCATCTTCGTCTAAGCTGGGGCTGTTTACATAGCCGCCCTGACGCCTCCATTTCTGATCCAGTACAGCCGCGTCCAACCGCAGGCTTATCTAAGCACCCTCATTTCAGCGGAATGGAGCCGTCTTTCATGTTTTTTCGGACGAGCCAACACCCTCTGCTGTAGAGTATTTCGGGCCTCACCGTTTGTCCGATACACCTCTCTCTTGAGTGCCTGGAGCAGAGCAGCGACACCGTCCCGAAATACTCTACAGCAAAGGGTACGGGTGGATTCCTTCCACTTCAATCATGAAGTGTTTGTCCGGAATTTTGCAGTTTGGTCCACACTACCATCGAAGACTGGATCATCCCCAGGTATCGAAAGTCCTGCACACTTCCGATGGCTTCTCTGAGAACGTCGGCAATTGACTCCGCGCCTTCCTCAGAGCTGAGGAACTTTGTCTTCTTCGCGTTCAGCCGGAGCCCGGTCTCTGCCAGCACTTTATGTTGTTCCTGCAGCTTGCCCAGGGGTACATCTTTGCTTTCCGCTATCAGGACAATGTCGTCAGCATAGAAGATGGTCCTCAATGGTCTACCTAGGGTTTTTTGTGATGACGTCCGTTGTAAGGGGCCTCTTAGCTGACCCTTGCTGTATCTCAAGGGTGACATCTGTTACTTCGGTTAGGCCATGTAAAATGCGTATCGCGTCGTGGAGCCATGGTACATGGCTTTGACTAGAGAAAATAGGTGCACTGGAACGTTTCGTTCTCGAGGCGTTTTTCAGAAGACTCGCGAGAGACGGTTCAAGGCTTTCTCCAGTTTGAGTAAAGTTAAGTAGTTTTTCCGATACTTCTCCATTACTTGTCTAGCCATGTATAGAGACGGCACTCGTTGTAGACATTTCCGTATCATCCCTTCAACATAGGAATCGATTCTTTCAACCCTAAGGACCAGCCACTCGTACAGTTTCATCGTGTGAGAAGTCAACCTGATCCACCGATAGTTGAAACACTTCATCGCGTCCAACTTCTGCTTAAAAATGGAAACAGCAGTACTGCTCCTCTACGTATCTGGGGTTCGCCCTTTATGCTTTGGTGGCCAACGTGTACAGAAATCAGGTGAGTCACTTCATCACGTGCTCTCCGAGTATTCCGTTCCTCGATCGGTACATCATTCGCACCAGTTGCCTTCTCATTCTTCATCTTTCCTAACAGCCAGAGGCTACCCTTTTCCCGAATTTTTCTACATAGTCGCTATAACGGCTTAACAGCAATTATTTAAATCATCTCACCGATGGTTCCGTGGTGTATTCTGGTGCGGAAGCGATCCAGCTGGACCATCAGCTCGGTGCTGTGAAAATCTCTCACGCTGTAAAAAACAAATTAGACTGTAAAGAATAAAATACTTCCTGTTATAAAAAAAAGCGGGAATCCACTAAAATCCTACTATATATAATGTGCTAATATCTGTGCGTGTTTGTGTGTGTGTCCGAGCGGAAATTCATAACTCCTGTCCCCGTGAACCTATAAAGTTCAGATTTGGAAGGAGTAGAGGCGGCCGGATGGGAACGCTTATGGTGTGTGGAAAAACCGACTCCACCCACAGGATTTGCGCGAAATGAATGTTTTAGCGGAAAATCGTAACTCCTGTTCCCTTAGACCTAGAGGGTACAAGCGTGGTAGGAGTACGGGCGGCAGGATAGGAACATTCATAGTAGGTGACAGGTTCGGACTCCGCCCACAGGAGGCGGGGTACGGACCTGCCATCCAGGAGTAGAGTAAGCAGGATGGGAACACTGTCGATGGAAGGGGCCTAAGAAAACAAGATCCTCCCACTAATCCAATCCAACGCCTTTATTATTCACGATCTGGCATTGACTCTTCGATATGTTTCATTTGAAGGGTAAACGCAGTGATAGGGACCGACTAAGAGTACGAATTTTCGAGGAGATGAAAATTGGTCTATTTCTTGCTATTAGATTACGAGCGCCATCCAGCAAAGTTCGTGGCTCAATGAAGAATCACTGTTCCCCTTCGCTTCGGTATCCAACCGCTATTAAATAGAGGAAGTAAGCTTCACCGATAAAAATATGGGCATCGGTTTTTTTTTTTGTTGCCTACCAGTTGAACCTTCAATGGGTCATTATTTTCAAGAGAACAGCTACAGATTGAGACTTCTAATCATAGGCATAAGCATCGGTTCATTTTGAATAAATCTCGCATGCCCTATAAGTACTCTGTCGAATTTCATTTCAGAAAATATCGTTTGGTCCAAATGAGGGAAGGTCGATTTGCCGAATATTTAACCCTACCATAGAAGGAGGGAAGCTTAGCGGTAGCCCGGCGGCCGGACTGGTTCAAATATATATCGTAATGTTGCAGGTAACACTATAACGATAAGGCACCCACACTTCCGAATCACCACCCCTATTCACCCATGGATTATGCGCATTCTGATGGTTTCGAAGTCTATTTGAAATTATTATAAGTTAAGCCCAGCTGATCAGTTCCTTCTATTGGCAAGAACGTACGCCACCATTTTTGTGGGAGGTCACGTTCCAACTTTTTTTATTAGGTAATGAACGTCTCATTTCAAGGGGTGTGTGCAGATTCGTGCGACTCTGAGTACGCGCGGCAAATTGAACGGCGAAATTCGATTCGTGATTCGAACGACCTGACGCCTATTGTTGGGGCACAAACTTGAAGTAGAATAGTTGGGTATAGTCAGCTGATCCTACTATTCTGTTCTACTTCAAGTTTGTGCTCTAATAGTAGGTGTTCAATCGTTCGAATCATCACGAATTCCGCCGCGCAGTTTGCCGCACGCACCCAGAATCGCACGAATCGTGCGTCCCCTCATTACGAGTTGTTCGGAGGGCCATTTTACACTATCCCACAAAATCTCTGCTCTGCAGTTGCCAATGCTTTGAAACTTTGGCAACAGAATAAGAAATGGAAGAAATGTTGAAGGCCAGTGTCCACTCTACTTAAATGAGCTTTTAGTCTATTGGATGAGCTGTATACATTGAGCATTGGCATACTATCAATGATGAAACCTCACAAAATGAAGAAAAACCAAAATAAAAGAATTTTACGGAATTTTATGGGTGTTACAAAAATCGAAGCAATATTCTTGAACTAGTTTTTCAAGGAATTTGAGGCGCTGGGAATGTTTGTATTGGAGTTGTCCTGACCATGTCCTACACCCACGGAACCTTCATGCTACTATGTGAACCAGCAGTATGTCACAGACTAAGTAGGGATTCAAGGGCGAGAGTTTTAACGACCACGACGTGTGGAACTAGAACGAAACGTCCATAGAATAAAAGAGTTCCCCTCTTACGATCTCTTAAACCCCCCAGAAAGGGACAACCAGTCTCTAAAGAAAAGCCGGAGCACGGTATGGTCTTGAATTTTTTCAAATCACCCCCCTCATAAGACCTCGTTGCCCACTTCATATTGAGCCTACTTCCCATTTAAACCTCCTCCCTCCTTTCAAAAAAAAACCTCCCTCGTCATGAAAGAAATGTTAGGCTAGTAGGATTTTCCATTACGGACAAAAGTCTTGCCTTTGGTGGAGCTGAATAGATTATGAAGGTTTAGATCGACGCGGCATGGATAAAGTGAAGAGAGTCTACCGAAATTCCCCACGATGCTCCTTGACCTTCCAGAGAAAGGTGTAGAGGAAAGTAAGTAAAGTTCATGGTTCCGGCCTAGCATCATTAGTAAAAGTGCACAATGGCGATAAAAACAACGCAGTAGCGATAAAAACTATAACAGCGGTAAAAAGAGAGCCCTCACCTATGTTTTGAGACGAGCTGGAATCTATTGTTCCCCTTTGCTGCTCTTTCATTCGTCTCGCTTTCTAAATCCTGAAAAAAGCTAGATTTATTCGTCTACATTCAACTTCTGAAAGTCCTTCCTTTTCTTCTAGTGGACATCTCTTTTTGTAAGACCATCAGAAGGTTCCTGGAATTAACCGACCGATTTGGAGGGAAGGTTTTAATTTTCAGTTTGGGATATCCCTTTTTTGTAAGCACTCAAAAGGTTCGGCAAGCGATAAAAGCAGCTTGTCCGAATTGGTAAGGACCTAACTTGTATAAATTTGTTAAGGACTTTCTCGACTTCAAAAGGGAAACTCATTGGTCTTTAATAGATCTAAATTACTAATCAGAAACTGCTGAAGGATGGTTGAAAAGTAAAAAGAATATAAATTAAACAAACCGCTACAGCATTGCGACGAACAAATGAAGTGACCGTTCGAATCATACCGCTTACTGAAAGGAATGTCACAATTACCACTACATATAACATGTAGTTACCGGATTATAATTTATAGCTTTTCTGCCCCTGATATGAGGAAACCCCCAAGAAGATTCAATACGTTTTGTATATTTGAAGTGGCAAGATACTACGTGAGGATTCCAGGAAAGTGAAGGTTGAATGACGAAGAATTTCAAAAAAGTTTCTTTGGTACTTTGTTGCCGAGAACGTTTCCAAAAAAACTATGACGAGTACTCCACAATAACCAAAGATGCGCTCAAAGGCACAGTTTACGATAAAAATGGTTTCTACGATCCCCCCACACGATGAATTTGAGGCCCACGCGTAAACCATATCTGGCACGAGTAGGTCGGAAAACGGCTCAGTTAGGGAATTATAGAGGCTCAATGATTAGTCCGTGTGCATCCTCGGACGAGTTCGACAGGCATTGTAGAGGCTGCACCTATCACAAGGGAACCCATATAGGAAGTTCAAACAACTTGTCATGCTCATGACCCGTAGCGACCGCGAAAGACAATTTGAGACAGTTCAGGCTTGATGTAGTCAGCTCTTTCTGCAATTGCAATAACTGAAATCTCGTCCGAACACCCTTTCCATGTTACTTTCGTCACGGCAATCTCGTCCAGCCTCTACTTTCGATACTTTTGAGTCGCGAAATCGGCGAATTCTCTCGCTTCCTTCTTTACCGATGAACTATCCCCAATCTATAATTCCGCTTTTCGAATAAAAACAGGTACCTCAAAGTTATCGTGAACTTTAATTAACTTTAATTTTAACCTAACTTCAGTTCTATGGAATACCTAATATCCCTTCGAACTCCTTAATTCACTGAGTAAGATGTCGACATCTGTGTTTCTCTATAGAACAACTCTCAAAATAGTCACGAAGGATGGTACTGTAGGAATCCTTCGCTCACGGTTCCCTCTGTACCCGTTTCTCTAGTTTCCAAAGTGTCGCCGACCAAACGCAGCTTTGAGAATCGTCGACCATAAACACAGCTTTAAGAAGAGTATCTCTAAAGTCCTTCAATATCATACCTCCTTTGGAAGCCTTTTGTGAAGACTGACGACTACATTGGCTGATGTTACATTGTGCACTGAAAACATCAGGAGATCAAGCAAAGATGACGATTAAGACAAATCGGTGGTTTTCAGTGTGTCAGGCAAAAGGAAGTTTGTAATCCTAAAAGCTTATGCCCAAATAATGAGAAATAACTACTTAAGACTACCTAGAACCCTTAGTATTTTCTAATACATGCCATGCATGTACTCGGGACGTAATCATACAGCAGGGTTTAGTTCGCTGTACTGAATAAAGAACCTTACAGATCGGTAAGGGCAGGGTTTTAGGAGATTAGAAGTTTTGAGCTCTTCGTTTTTCCTTAGTTGTTTCTTTTGGATGATGGAACAAAAGAGCTCTTCCATTAGCTATATACAATCAGCTGCCTATGCATACCGATACTTTCAGATCCCTTATCTGCGAGCACCATAGTACTGATAAGTGAAAACCGAACCAAATAAACGACTACTAATCAATAATTGATCGGCCACTCACTAAGGATCTGTGTTGATACCGTTTTCATCTGCATCGATAATGGAATTGGTTGAGTCGTTTCGTATCAGATGCTCCGTTAGATCGAAGCCGATTTGAGAATTACGGAAAATGGCCACGCCTACATTCTTCTCAAATGCATTTCTAAAATAAATGTTTTGTTGCCATAATGCGGCAAAAATAGCACTGCATCTGTTTTTTGACCCTTTATCTCTACTTCCCTATTCTCAAATAAGCTAATTGTGATTGTATTTGACTGACAAGATAACTTCGTAGAATCCCATGATTGCTTCCAGATTGGCCACTCCTTCTGTATACCACTTACTCTTGAAGCCCACCATCAGGATATTCGGTCGCATTTTGCCGATACCTGACGTCTATAAATAAATGAAGAAATTTCCAAAAGTCTGGATGCGATGAACACAAACCTGCAGAAGTGTTGCTGCTCCTTCCACCTGGTTCTCATTGGCAACGGTTGCTGGGAAAGCGGAAATTTGACGATTAGCAAACCATTCAGTCATCTGCCTATCCACTTTGTCTGTCATCAAATATGTGCGACTGCTTACAGGTTGCTGGAAGCATACTCATGAAATGGAATAGGTGATGAAACGCGCGACGCGACCGCACGCAGCTGCACCTACCTTGCACAGCTCACCCTAAGAAGGGCGTGAGATTTCTCAAAGGCACAGTTCACGATAATTCGAGGGCGGGAAAGCATCGCTTTTCGCCCTCAGACGAGTGTTGAGACAACACAGATTGCAACTATTCGTTCTAGGACCCACACACGATCAGCTAGCTGATCGTTTTTCTCCCAATTTTTTTCCTCTATTATTCTTTTTGCTGCCACGACCCTTATTTGATTTCCTACCCCATGATGCTGGAAAAGGTGAGTTATTTTTGTTGTTTCTCGGGTTTTTTGTTTACTCATGCTTATAAGTGAATGAATTATTGCTTACCGTAGTCAGTTATTCGCACCAGGACCCACACGTACGAAGTGGGACACATTGCACAGCCCGTCCAAACGCCCCACTCTCCTTCATTTTTCTGGTCACATTCTCGTGGAGCCCCCTTTTTAAGGTTTTTTCGAAACCTTTTTTCACTTTGAAAACACCGACTCACTCAGTTACTCCCCCTTCATCGCACTATTTTCGATCTTGTCTTGCATTTTTCATCATAATCTGGACGACCCAAAATTATCGTGAACTGCGAATTTAATCATTCCTAAAAACTGCGTTGTTTACATACTTATAGAGAATAACGTACCGGAATCACAAAACCACAGATGAGCAACGAACGGCCCATGATGATGTTGTTAGCAAAATCGACGAGAGCCGGCCGAGCAGCAGGATTTCCAGTGAGGAGCAACATCTGTAATATGAACATCCATTTTAAAACAAACAGAAGATGTGTGTAGCCGAAATGTAAAAAAGTTGGACTTCCGTTCAAAAAGTATTCAAGCTTTGGATACAAACTTGGGATTTAAGTAGAACAACCTACATTGTTTTTTTTAACTTTTTTGGATAAAGGGAGTAGCGCCATCCTGCCTCCAGTCAGAACCATGTGACCTTACTCATGAATTTGCAACTGATTGGCATGGGGCTACTCACTGAATGGTGAAGTATCAGGTTGAGCAATGAGTAATGCCTTCTTTTTTTCAAAACAAGGGCAAAATTGTAAGACATGCTTCTGTTTCACGCCAAAAGGTATGGAAGGACGTCAGCATACCTTTATCAATGGCATTTGAACGTCTCTATGTTTCTATTGAGCAATGACTCTTAGCGCAGAAGCGAGCCAGACTAGCTATGAAAAAACAGTTAACACGTGCCAAATTCCTTGAAAGTCAAAAAGCAACACAGCTAGTGTATAGTACAAAGCCGCACACAGCCGCACATTTTAGAACCTTTCCAGTTGTATCACCGATGAGCTCCTCTTTTCTCTCTCTTTACTTGTGTGTTTCACCTCGTTTATCGCAAGTTTCTCGGATGATGTGCTTTTATGATTTTGGTCGATTAATTGGTTACCGCTATTGTTATTATCAAGGTTCAGTTACCCAAATTTGAGGAATAAATTGGTCGGTCGTTAGTGATGGCTCGTGTGTGAATCATTTCGTGGTGCATTGGTAACTCATAAAGAACTGGGATCGGAAAGAATATTCCGGAACCAATCAAGGACGAGAACTTAATTTTGACGACGGGGAGGAGCGAGAACCGACTTCAAAGAAGCAACAGTCTCCAGTCACGCGAAGCGGCGAAAAACAGTCAGTGGTGGAGGACTATATAATCTTCGAAGACGACTGCAAGTCAGATATGCACTCTTAAAGAGGGAAAGTCGACGAACTGCAGAAGGTCAAGCAAAGGCTGAGAAGACTGCAAGCAGCTCTTCCGACACAAAAAAGATCTGCAGATCTCCTTAATCCTTATAGTCAATGCAACTCGTGAAGTCATGTTATTGTGCTCTACTCTTTCTCATCTTCGCAGTCAGGTCCACCGCAATGCAAACAGTAGCGAGAAATGCGAGAAACGGGGGAGTGCAAGCGCGACATAGAACTTCTAGAAGTAAAAGCGGAAAACTGCGATCCGGTTCCTCAGCATCCGCCAACACCTTCTAGTCCTCCATGCATCGGTGCCGATTCTCATCGCTCTGGGCAAATTGTCAGACGTGGCGTGGAACACAATGCTGGATCAGCCACTCCACTATGAAGACACACAAGGAAACGCTCAACCAATGATAATCCGAACATAGACGATTGAGAACATCATGGCCGATCACCTTGTTCCCATCAAGGACTTCTACGTGGAGTTGAGAATTTCGCAAACAACGATTCTTCAGAATGAACTACAGGAAAGAAAGTTGGACGAGCAGATCGTGCTGGCTTCGTTGAATGCAGCCAAGAGCTCGGTGGATGAACTCACAAAAAGGATGAACCCCTATCCGATGCGACGCTCCTCAGAGCCAGCGCTTCTACAACTGACGCACAGCACAATCGAGCACCAAAGGAGACCCGAGCCTGCCAAACAGTATCAGGCAGAGAATAAAAATACATTTTCCGGAACTAGGCTCCAGATACGAAAAATCAGTACTGAAGTTACTCCGAGGACTAGTAGAATTAAGAAAGCGAGTGAACGAAAACAGAGTCAAAGATCTTTTGAAAAGACTGCAGTGCCGCCAAGAGCATTCAAACAAGGACTCGATCGGGACAGAGGCCAACATGGGCTGCGTCTTCTGTGGAGCACGCGAAATTCACTGTAGCTATTCCTGTCCAATATTACCGGAGAGCAGGAGACATCGATTCAGACTGCAAGAGGAGAGGCGATGCCTAAGTCGGATGCGAAGGGATGCAAAGTTGTCCAAGATCTCGGGCAAGTTGGTATCACTGCAAGCAAACGGGCCACCATTCCGCAGTTTGTGAGAAGCCAGATGAAGCCTGAAATATTGAACTACGAATCAATAATCAGCGAGAGGACCTAGCTGAGACGAGAACAGAACCCAATGCCATCAGAGAACGACTTGGCTTGTCCCAAGTGACGTGCTTTAATGAATATGGTCGATTAATTGGTTACCGCTACCGCTATTATCAAGGTTCAATTACCCAAGTTTGAGGAATAAATTGGTCTGTCGTTAGCGTTGCTTCGTGTGCGAATCATTTCAACGCTGTCCATTTCAAACAACGTTCAACTTTCTTTTTTAGCTCCGTCTAGGACACTCAGCATACGAAGCCTGCTGCAACGATTGTGCCGCATAGGTTGATTATATGTTCTGATTATACGTTTTGATCGGATAAAGTCTTACAAAACAATTCGTATGCCGCTACCCACAGAATTGCTGCAGACACGCAATGCTCTCCAGCAGACCAGTAGCCTTCCCTCCTAACACTGAGGAAATCGCACAAGCTAGAGGAATGAACTTTTACGAACTTGGTGAGACTGCACGGAGGCTATAAGTCAGTGTGTGTATGGAGATCAACAGCCATTTGCCAGTTTCCCGAGATGAGTTTTATTAAGGATGGTCATGCTCCGCGTTTGGTGCGGTGCGCTTCGTTACGCGCGTCCGTCGAAACTAGGTTACACCGCATCAGTCGCGGTTCAGCCCGCAATACTTGACGGAGGTCTCATTTATAACTGGGGCATCGAATTGCGCTTGGTCCTCGGCAGTCAGCTCAAAGAGAAGATAACACGGACAAATGCAAATTATTCGCTCCATTGACACCTGGTAATACTGTAGTGCCGTCTCGAGACCTCAGCGGGATGCGCCGAAATGAAATGGGCGGGGTAACCTACTTCTAACGGACGCGCGCAATAGGCGTCCCCCCGTTTGGTGGAGTGTGTGACGACTGCATCACTAGAATTCATTGACAGCACTTCGTTGACGCAATCAACGATGGTGCTTTCATGTCACGTTCTGTTTGGAGATGGGCAGACTTACTGCGGAACTCGCAACTGCAGAATAGAGGTATCATTTTGACCGGAATCGATGATAGCCCATGGATGTAAAAGGAAATATATGCACACACTATATATTAAGACACACGTCATGATTAAAATGGTTTCTGAAATAGGGCGATCTACATAGGGTGCAATAAAGGCTCGAACGTCACTTTCACGTCCACATCTGAAGGGGACGAGTTACCTCGACGTTGTAAAAGCTGCACCATTCACAATGGAACATATGTATATGTTGAGAGGTCAAGCAGGTAGAGTTTTATGGCGAAGGCAATAGGAGCACTTTTAGATTGCTGCAGTTCTACAAACTTGCGGCAACTGAAATCTCGTCCAGTATCCCTACACCCCTTTCAAGCCTTTGTGATCATGACAATCTCGTAACTCCTACTGCCACAAATACCTCTGCGATTCTGTTCTTCTGATTCTTTACTTGGATTTCCACGCTTTCTTCGCTAGCGACACATCATGCTAACAAGAACCTCCGCTTATCAACTTAAAGGCACAGTTCACGGCAGAAATAACTCCCCAGATTTCTCTTTAAGAAGATCCTGTGACCCTCAAGGATAGCCAAAGGCACACTGTCGAATCGATAAATGGCCAAGATATAAAGTAATAAGAGCCCCAAAACCGGTCTAGTCGACGCATACACCCATGGCGAAGTTTCTTAGCGTTACATAAGCTGTCTAGGCTGTACCATTCGTACCGGGACCCACACGCTGCATGCTGACAGCTTGTTGGAACCAGCTGTATGCAGAAGCGCGCACCTTTGAGCAGCTAGTCCAAGCATCCCTTTCATGCAACTTCTGTCGTAACATTCTCGTCCGCCCACCAATTCTACTTCTTTTTTTCAAAGCCTTGTATTTCTCCTTATATGCAAAATTCTGCGATTTCTCCGCCACTTTGTCACTGTTCCCTACTATTACTTTCATTATTCGTTCAAAACTAGGTACTTGAAGGCATAGTTCACGATATAAATGGGTTTTCAGGTTCCCCCTCAGGATTACCCAGTGGCCCCCAAGTGCAGCAGAAATGACGCTGTCAGGCCTAAAACCTCAACAAGCTAGGACATAATAGGAGTCCCATTACCGGATCGGATGGATGCCACGCCCTTCGACCGATGTTATGTAAGACGAGAAAGGCGATACAGATTGCGCTATTCACACCAGGATCCACACGCTCATGATGAATTAGCTGATCGACGCGTAGAGAGGTGGTGCTTTACTCTTATTTGGTTATTCTCTGCTGTTTTTTTGCTGTTGCGATCTTTTATTTTGTTTTTCACCTAAAGACGATGAAAAAGGGGGATTATTTTCGCTGTAAGTGTTTTTGTTAACTTACGCTGATGAGCAAATAAATTTTAAGGGACATTTTTGCTCACTGTAGTCATCTACTCTCACCAGAACCACACGTAAGCAATGACGCACATTGTGTAGCTTATCCGAATACCCCCTACTTCATTTTTTGGTCTTATTCTCGTCCAGCCCCTTTTTTAGCGACTTTTCAGAAGCCTTTCACCACTTTGAAAACACCAATTCTCGTGCTTTCTTCGCTTCCATTGTACTATTCTCCACCTTCTCTTTCATTTTTCGTCATCATCTGAATAGCCCGAAATTATCGCGAACTGTGTCTTCAGAGTTATCGCTTACAGTGCCTTTGAAAAGAGTACTTTCGAGTTCTCAAAGAACTCAAATGGGGTTAAAAGGCTCAAACAGGGTTGCAGTCCACTTCATCTCGCGTATATTAGAATTTATCGGCTATACGTCCACCCTGGTCATGCCCCATTAAGCTTCTCTCTAGCTGTTCAGTGTCATGAACTGAATGATTAGACCGATGCACTAATAAACACGGTGGTAACCACTGCATCACTATGTTCACGACTTCAAGTATTTCGTGGCGATTACTTCATTATGTGATCACCAACTCCAAATTCGACATTTGCCCAGACGCTGCAGTCTACGACACGAATGCATACTGTGAGTCCGGCACGCCGTTCGGGACCGAATTCCCACTACCATAAATATGTACATATGTATACCTGTTATGTCTTAGGTGCCCTTCTCTGAAGCCGCGGCCAAGATGATACAATTTTGGCCGTCTTCTTTTGAACATCTGAGGCACTGACAAGGGAGACTATCCCGAACGTTAGCCTCATGTAAGCTGCATCATCTTGACCGAGGCTTCAAAGAACAACACCTAACGCAACGAGATACCATGCCAAGATTATGTGATAGTAAACATGGTCGCTTCTATACCAGTAATATTTTGTGTTCTTCAAAAGTTCAATGCCCAGCGATCTTTTGATCTTGCCCATGGTTGGACAGCTTTTAATATGAAAGATTCTTATTTCGAACCCGAATTCCAAACATAATGGCAGTTTTTTGCATGACTGAGATAATCGGCAAAACGAGTTCCCAGAAAAAATGGTCAAACCTGAGGTTTATAGCACAGATCAGTTTCTCGTGCCATATTTTGTAGTCCGCTCAGGGTATTTATGAATGACGATCCGACCAGCTTTTGCCCTCCTTTCGGTTCTGAAGTACTTATACAACATAATGAAAAAGGTCAAACTAGGAAGCTGGAACATTCGAATGAGAATAGCCGGAAACAGAGAAAGGAGAACTCACGCGACTGCTTCCATTTGATATAAATGTAAAATTTGAGGAAGGTTAAAATTGCTGCGTTTGTGAGCTTCCAGCTAACAGCAAGCATAATATGAACACATAGTAACGAACATATCAATGCTAACCACCGATTGAACCACCGATACATAGGCTTCTCAGCTGCAAAATTTCAATTTTTCGGAAACAACTCAACGACTTCAGTAGAATTAGGACAAACGGCACTTTTGCACTGTAGGATTACGTGATAGTCAGCCTGGATGTGCGCTGGCTTCATCTCAGCACATCGCGCGTGTGGAAGGAATAACGAATAATATACCCAAAAAGTAGGGATATCTTTTGGAATTTTCTTCTTCAAAGGCACTCCTATGGCGCTCCAGGGCGCTTCAGGTAGAGGTATACAGAGCTCTGGCAGAGCCTTCGATTCGTCATAGCAGCGAGTTGTGCCGGTAGATACGAACCATCAAACTACATCCAGCTGAAATGAGGATGATGGAATGGGTCTCCATATATCTGGCCGAGACTGAAGCCCTCAGGACTGCCACACAGTAACCTCTCTTCAGGCAAGAAAGCAGCACGCGCTATGATACCTATACTACGAACGACCTGGGTTCTCACAATGAGAGAAAAATACACTCCGTAACTCAGCAGAAGCGAGTGCTAGCATATACAAGGTGATGATACAGGATCCTGGAGAACACCGACTATGCTTCCGGAAAACGAGGTGGAGGGAACCAGTTCTGTGTTCTTCGCATAATTGAAGAATGGTTAGGCACAGCTCTAATGATGATCTTAAGCACTTGAAAGTGATCTTTGAGATTGAAAAAGGTGTTTGCATCCAAAACTCTTTGGACGCTAATTTTGACCAACTTCCTAGCGGTAAAATCTTGAGAGTTATCAATCTTTTCGATCCTAGAAGTCAATTACCAAATTAACCAACTGCAAAGAATCGAAAATTTCATATATGTCTGAATTCTTCACTAGCAGAGCTTTCAGCTAATCTTACCTTCAACTTGATCGAGACTTTAACAAAAGTTGTGGTGAAGCGACGATATGCGAAGGATTTATCTGAGATAGCCACAAATTGATAGCAGTATTGTTGGAACAGTCAGTCGCCCGACTTCTCGGTCCCGACGCTGTAAAAAGAAGTGAGGAACTTTGGGATCAGAATTTTATTAGAATTTTAGAACCCCTTAGAATTTCCCTTAGAATTTTATTTTCGTGATTCAAAAGTGTAACCTAAGGAATCACAATCACAAATATAATTCGACTTACACGCTCCGAAGAAGGCGGTGGCGGCGAAACTTTAGCTGTGAATAAGAAGTTTTTATCAATCTCGGAGGCTAAGGTAACTCATGACGAGCGTTGTTGGCGATCTCGAAACTACTTTGAAACCCGGAAAAGGCGATTATGAAAGCAGCTGAAAAAGACGATCAGAGCCTGTGCACTTTCGTTTCTAGAATTGCAAACAATTTTGACCTCTGAGGCTTTTCTTTTCAGAAAAGTGAAACGAACTGCGAGAAATCAATCATGTTCATACTACATATTGCTCAAGATTCCTGCACATTATTACGGAGACTTGTCCTGAGCAATATATATAGCATGGACATGAATGATTCCTCGGAGTTCGTTTCACTTTCCTGAAAAACCTTAGAGGCCAAAATTGTTTGCATTTCTAAAAACGAAAGTTCACAGGCTCTGATCGCCTCTTTCAGCTGCTTTTTAATCGTCTTTTCCCGGTCTGAAAGTCGTTTCGAGATCGCAACAACGGACTTATTCGCCGTGAGTTAACTTAGCCTCCTAGTTGATAAGAATTTCTTATTCACAGCTAAAGTTTCGACGGAACCGCCTTCTTCGGAGCGTGTGAGTCGAATTATATTTGCGATTGTGATTCTTTGGGTTACATTTTTAAATCACAAAATTAACATTCTAAGGGCTGCGAAGCAGAAGCGATGAAGCTGACCTGTATTCGATTGGGGCTGTTTGTAGGCACCCTGTGCCAAGAGTTCCTCACGGTGTTTTGACAGTGTCGGGACGGAGAGGTCGAGCGACTGACTGTTCCTACATAATTGTTTCAAAGGTTAGTTAGCTCGAATCAAATAAACAAAGGAGAGAGACACAGAACGGAAAATTGGATAAAATCTGTTAGTATAATTTCTGAGCATCGCCAGCAACAGAACGAATAAGGGCATCAACGAAACTCACATTTAAGTGTTGCCATGAAGACGGAATAGTTAAGAATACAAAACGTAGCCAAATAATAGATAGTCATGATACTTGCGATAATATTGAAATCACCTGAATAAATCAAATCCCAGAAATTCATAATAAGTAAGGATTAGGTACAAAAAACTAACACGCTTTTTCAAAATGAAAACATAAAAAGGTTTTTCCAGACATACCTATCATTGTTAAGGCGATACCCACAACGGTGATGACTATGAAAGCGATTCGTGGACTATGTTCCTCACCATATCCTCGTCCCAGCTTATCCCAGCCGGGCACAAGACCATTGCTTTTCCCAACAGCCTAAAATTAACTAGCATTTATATGGCTTAAATTCTCGATAATTACTACTGCTACTTCAAATCAAATTCTAGCATGTATGTTGTTAAAAAGGAACAGAAACAATATGGAACCGAAACAGAAAAATCTGTTACAGAATAGCTAAAATAAGGAGTTTTCCTCACCCGTTTTGCGCTGTGATGAGTGATATGAAGGAACTGAAATCGAAACTAACTACCGAGTTCGAAAAGAGGGAGGTCTAAGGACCATCCACTACCGCTTACATGGTTAGGTACTGCTTTTTTGTTCCATAAATTTGTTCCCCAATGCTCGATGGGGTGGATATTCAGTTACGGTACACGTCGCAAACTATTTCGATTGATTTGACGAACCACCACTTATCATCCACCTTTATGTGGCATTCCTAGAAATATTAATTGAACTGTCTATCCTAGCTCTCAAGAGAAACCCCTATCCGGACGAACCATTCAGAAAAAGGACGTGGACTGGCGCAAGCCACTGATGCTCTACATATTGACCACTTCGATCTGAAGGGGAAAAAGATTAGTATTCCTCTCATAAGCCTAAATCTACATGAGTGAAGTACTGAAGAATGTACGTCTCAAATGCCTTACTCAGGTAATTTACTTCTGACGCCCAAAGCCCAAGCACGAGGTGAAGTTGAACCGCCCAAAGCAAACGATTCCAACGCAACTCGTTTATGAAATCCTGTGCAAAAGATGAAAGAGGGCCAAACGATGTGAGGCCTACCCGACTTGGTATATTTGCCATTTCTTCAGGCACTTGAACAATAGAAGCAAGGGACACTAGAGCATGTGTTGTTCATGTCCTACTTTTTTGTTTTTGTTCTATATGTTTCTTTTTTCCATCTTTATTTGGAGACAACCCTTCTATCTTCTCGTCCACATTTCTCTGTGAGGCAAAGTTGATCTACTGTGGTAGTTTTTTTTCCTTTTCTCCTTCATCGTTGTCAGTTGTGCTGACAATTTTGCCTTCGCTACAACTTACTCCCCTCTGGTGTTACGAATTCTTCAGCTGTAGCACGTTCTTTGAGCATGATAAATGAAATGAAACAAAAAACAGGAAGTGGGGGTCACCCGCTTAGGCGGTGTTACGGGAAGACGGAGACTGTCGCATCCTCACATTAAAAAAGGTGAAATTCCTTGGGCAACGATCAATCCCGTCTGAGGAATGCGCCCCGCATTCGACTTCCACTCAGAATCGTAGGGGCATATCGAAAGCGCATGTGGTCTATACAATGACATGAGGTGACCAGCCGATGTACAAGTCAGTGCTTTTAGCCATACAAGCACGGTACCATTTGAAGGCATGGAGGCTTGGATGCCCTAGGCGTATATTGATCCGCGATTCGAACCTGTGACAACAGTAGCGCTCAAAAGTCTTCGGTGAAATGCTTCATCGGTCAAACTTTTCAGTCGTAACTCCTTTCCTACAAGATCTAATCATGCGAAATTTCTATATTTGGATCGTGGATGTATTGTGAATATTTACCACTATTAGCCTGCGATCTGACCATGTTCCAGATATTGCAAAGAGCATGAACTCAAAATCGACTAAATATACAGATGATGGTTCTTCCAAAACCTCTTTCTTTTTGTCATGTCTAAAGTGAACGAGCGGTAACGCCGATTACAATAGATGAGAAAAACGCACATAGGGTGCGAATAAGTGTAGACGTCAACAAGTTTAGTTTTAGCAAAATCTGCTACCGCAACGAACACCCTGCTCTATCTGAGTATACTGCAGCTTTGCAGTCAAATAGTGTTGGGTAGGGTGAAATATGCTCTAGTTAAACGTATCCAAATATCGCGCGATTTGGTCTACTATGGAAAAAGTTATGGACGGGAAAACGTCAAAGCATTTCATTTCATTAGCATTTCAGCATTTCACTTTTGAACGCTACTGTATCTGTTGTTGCCGCCACACCACCTCTGCCGATTCTCCTTACTTATTCACCTTTCAATTATCGTCATTTACGATAAGAAAAAGCCTCAAACGATTTTCGAAGCATGGACCTTGAATGATACTTGAATAAGTACTATTTTGAATACTAGAAATGCTGCTCACCTGAACCGTCTGCGATGCACTGATAAATGCTGTGTAAGCGCAGTAGAAACACGATAGCAGCACTACGACGGTAACCGGTAGGGACCTCAACAAGGCCTGAACGAACCGAAGTCTTTCTTAGTTTCGACAATTCATTGAAATTCTTCATGAACAAATGTTTTCATTGTGTTTTACTATAACACCAAGACCAATTATCTTTCGTCACTTGACAATGTGCCATTTACGTTAATCGGTTGTCTCAAAAGTTCGTGCACACTAAATTTGATCAGCGACGTTCTCTGATAGAAGCGAATCGGTATTGCTCCCCAGCAATCATACTCAGCTGCTAGGAATATTCGGTTAACAATATTCCTCATGAGTTTATCAGTCCTCACGGATGGAGTGTCTACAACGTCCTTCCCGCTCCCGCCAAACGGACTGACTAAACATCGTTATCACAAGAGATGAGACGAGGTGCATTCATCGGAATCGCAGGCGGAAACATCGGCATTTCGATCCATCAGAAGGGGCTGAACGGACTGCGAGATCAGGTCTGTCTAATTAGAAGACCATGCTGTCCATCTGGTGAGGCGTTCTCTGAGTACATCACAAGGAGCTCCTTCCTTTCAATGCCACGATTACGAGTGGGGTCTACTTCAGTCAGCTATGAACTCTGGGTAGACTTCAGCGCTCGACTTTTCAAAGCTCATACCTGCTCCACAACAATGCTAGACCACATGTTTGGTAGACGACACGGCTCGAGACCCTGGGACTTGGCTAAGAAGTTCTACTCTCTATATGACCCCGATGTGTTCCACTCAAGAATGACCACTATTTTTCGGATCGATGCCGCTGGACTTCTACAGGCGGGTCGTATACACCCTGTCTGCGTTGGCAACAGGCTCCGGATAGTGATGATGCATATGGTGTACATTGCTGTTGAATTTCTTCTTGAAATAAAAGTATGCAAATGGCACGAACTTTCGGGAGAACGACATGGAGCGATGGTTACTTTAATCGGAAATATTGGGTCGCCCGGAAAGTTTCCGCCGTTTTTGTACACCATGGATTTATCAATTGTTGTGCCAAAGATCAACTACCTAACCTTATAAAGTCACATATTTTCTGGAGGGATATGTCTTTCCCTATATCCATTGTTTGATTTTGTCAACATTCCTCGAAGTCTGTCTGCTTAGGATCGTGTGGAAAATGAAGATCGTCGCGGTACATTTTCGGTACCTGATGCTTTTCTTCTACCACAAGGGCGAAAAAGCGGCTCAAGCAGCGAGAAAGATTTGTGACGCTTGTGAGACCATGCTCTCGGGTAGCGTGCGGTGGAAGGGTGTTTTTTATAATCTAAACAGGGTGAATTCACTATCGAAGATCGGCAACACTGAAGGAGACATCATCAGTTGAACAAGACTAAATCAAAACGCTGATCGAAACGAATCGGCGTATCACTCACTACTGGTGAAATAGGAGTGAGACTTAGTGTTTCGAAATCAACCATCCATGATCATTTGCTGGGACTGAGTTTTTGTAAAGCGCCTTGATGTTCGGGAATCTCACAAACCGAACGAGTGCAATCTGATGGCCCGCTCCTCCGTGTGTGACCAGTTGCCAAGCAAAACAAAAATGAGCTGTGCCTGAAGCGCACGAAAAAGGGAGACGAAAAGTGGGTTGTGCAGAGCATCGTGGAGCGGAAACAGATCTGGGAGCATTCCCTGTGAGCCATCACGAACCAATCCAAAAGTCATGATCCGGTGCGGAAGATTACGCTATGTTGCTAGTGGGATTCAAAGGGAATATTCTCTTACGAGCTGTTGCCGCATAATCGAACGATAACCTCGGAAAGGTACTAAACTCGGCCAGACAACTTAAAGGCACGGATAGACCAGATGCGCGCAGAACTGGTCAATCCTAATGGCGTTGCCCTCCAACAGGACAACTCCAGACCACACGCATTTTTGGCTATTTGTCAAACATTTCTGGGGCTTGGGTGGAATGTCTTACCACATCTCCCACATATTCTTTCATAGCTCCATCGTACTACTGTTTAGGTTTCTGCAGAATTCTTTGAATGGAAAATCGTTCCCGCTGGAGGATTGCGAGAAGCACCTGAGAGCGTTCCTCGTTCTCAAGTCTTGAACCTATTATGAATGTGGGATAATAAAAGTTACAGGAAAATGGCAAAGCATCACCGAACAGAAAGAAGGATGTATCGTTTCAAGAATGGATTCCTTCTTCTAGAAGTTTTCACCCAAAGATGACTCAAAAATCGGCGGAGACCTCCCGGACAACCCAATACTTTGATGGGCTTCTAAACAAAAAACAAAAAAAACAATAATTAATAAACAAAGAATTGGAACACAAGTACAGTTCCCGTATCGTAATTGCCCCCCCCCCCCACCCAGAAATCAGGGAAAGATGAATCTTTGCAAAGCAATTGGTTCGGCTGGGCTAATTGGGGTCTGGTAGTAATAGTTCGGTATTGACCGTCACTTGGGGTGATAACGGATTTTGTCTTCTCAAACCTAGGCGAGCTTTGGCCTTTGAATCGGGAAATGAATGGGAGAAATCTGTCAGAAATACCGCGAGGCACAAGCGTACCCTATTATGTAATATGTGCAAAGAAAATGTTACTTGCTGAGTCATGAAAACTTATTACTCGAGAAAGAAAAAAGAAGAAATAAGATGGCGAACATACCATAGCATGCAGTTTTTGACCGGGCTCAATGATATGGCTGAGTACCAAGTGGCTCACTGCAAAAAAGTGTGCTTCCAAAACCGCTGTCAGTATGTATAGCAATGAGGATAGTACCAGCGCTAATGAAGTGCCGTGAAAAATATTATCCTGAAATTGAAATTTTAGAGTGAGAAATTGCATAGGAAATCGAAGACAACCGGGAGGTCTCATACTGCTTCTCAATTTCTCACTTTGGACCTCTATATTGTGGGCATGGTTTCATGAACTGAGCCACTCAACGGTAGTAAGCATCAAATGGTATAGACGAGAAATGCGCCACCACTTACTCGACCTCTTCCATGAAACTCCGGTCTCAAAACGAATTTTGTCATACTTCAACTATACGAGAAGTCCCTCATCTTAGTATTACCCACAATGCCATGAAATTCTCGCACGAGGAAAGGCGCTTGGTTCGATCTTCTAGTAACTATCGAACAAGGTCCTTTATGAAGATTTTAGACACTGTAAGGCACGGATCGCGATAAAATTAATCCTAACGTTTCTCTTTGGGACGAATCTTCAACCTCTAAGTATGCCATTTGGGGCACTGTCGGATCGAATAGCGGCCTAGATGGGGTGCAACAAGCTTTTGAAGCTTTCTTCACTGCATGCTTTACAGTGAAGGAAGTGACCTGTTCAAGGAGCCTCTTAGAATCATAACATAAAGCTTCTATTCTTGACTGTATACAGTCCAGTCGCATGATGAGAGAGAAGGTATTTTCGTACTACTGTAGCCAGCTCTTTGCAGGAAGCGAATTCTCGTCCAAATATCCCTCCCGTGCTATTCCGTCATCATAAAGTCGTACATCCGGTAATTTCACTGTTTAAAAGCCTTGTATTTCTCAAATTCCGTGGTTTTTCTCGCTTTCTTCGCCATCGATGGGTTTTGCATCTTTTCCGTGTTTTCCGTTATTAGGCTCAAAATAGTTACTTCTAAATTACCAATTACATCGGCGATACAATTGGGCTCTACACTTATTCAGACAAACTACTCAAGGTCAAGGATAGTAACTGAACCGAAAAGATTTTTTACAACTCCATTATACTATCTTTCTGTACCTGTCAACAAACTGATTGGATGAACCTCGCAATACCTTTTTTCGTACGAAGCTGCCTGGAATGGTCAAGCCAGCAAATATACAAGTAACAGCGGGGAAATAGACGACGAATCCCATCGCTTTCTCATCGTAAGGATTGTAGTCGGAGATTTTGAACGCTGAATAAGAAGCTGTATTATTCTGAAATATATTGGTAATATACAAAGGTTGAACGCCTCAAAATGAAGTGGATTCGGCGATGGTAAAAAGTCCAAAAGACTGAGTGCTTTGTCCGAAAGAAATGGGCTCGTCAAAAGGGCCTGCTCCCACATTGCATGTTGATCTCAATGCGTTCTCTTTCGCTATTCAAGAAAACTTCATCTGAAATCAGAATGCTACCTCCTCTCACTTCTCCGTACCCCCAGAACGCATAGTGGGGGAGAATGGAAGGAGTTCCCCACTGGAATTTGCGGTGATAAGAAACTCTTTGCTAAATACTGTGCACTGAGACATATTACCTATCCGGGATCAAATATCAATTCCAGTAATAATACCAGTTATACTGACCAGTTGAATTAATTCGTCGTTCGATAGTCAATGATGGCATCGTAAGTCCAACTATCTGTACTAGTACAGCGATCAGTACCAACAGCATCACGATAACACGACATTTGAAATAATCCTTTGAGCGGAAGGTTGCGACAAGCAAGACAAGAATACAGAACACTGAAGCATATGCATTAATTTACTTAAGAAAAAACAGAAAATTTCTTCAAAGGCAAGCAACTCAAGGAAAAAGGTTGTTCATACTTTAGGTGTAAGAACTCATTAAAAAAATTCCTCAGGGAATTAGAGAGCATCCCTTTTTGGTTGTTGTTCAAGTTTCCTCCATGGGTGAATCTATGCCATACCGTTCAATTCCACATCGCCTTCCCTGCACTTGCTTTCTCTTCTTTCACTCTTGATTCCCCCTATAGTTTTCGAAGCCAGAGAGATCTCTAAAGGAAATTACAGAGGTGGCTATTGCATACTTACTGCAACTGTATCCCTGAAGCAAACAAGCGTGACAGACCTATTATATCTCATACCCGTGAAGCTGACCACCACGCTTCACACTCGCTGACTTCTCCTGCCATTACTGTTTGTCGGGTGATACGGATCCTTCTCATCTTCTCTCATTGCCCAACTCTTTTCCCCTTTGCTCTCTCTAATGTATGACAAACAATCTTGGATTCGTATTCAGCTGTCTGATTCAGTTTATGTCTTACAAATGGATTCCTCCACGAAGTCTCTACTATTCCAAACAGTGACGGGGATAACTATGATGACTAGAGTTCAATTTGCATTAAGTAGAAATGGGGATTGTGAGCGACTGATGATTTAGGGGGAAATTCGAAATAGAACAAAGATGGTTTCATACAGATCCAAGCATACAAGTCTCTGAGGCTTCTCCCAGACTCATTCTTTGATTTGTCCGTTTACTTCTGCAAACCCACAAGAAATTACGAATGCCTTGGCCTGTTCACCTGACCAGATCTACACCATAGTGTCAGTCGTTCAGCCTTCGTAACCACCAAAAGGTGGCGAAGTGACACGGCCCTAAAGCGAGAGCATAGGCAGTTTGAGCCGTTTCTTCACCGTGAACACGGCTGTGCTTCAATTTCTGGGGCAGGTATCGATAATCGATATCGATATCAAACTTTTGCAAAAAATATCAATTTACTTAAAGCCCTTGTTCCTGCTTCTACGCTTTGGGTAATTCACGCACTCTACCCAGACTACTCCACCGTTCAAGACCCTTATACCCTCCTAGACACCCACACGATGAAATAGCATAATAAAATATGGATCCTGACCTGCTGAGAAAATACGCATATCATTAATGGAACCGTCGATGATCGTGGATCCAGAATTCCTCAAGAAGTTCACCAACGTCTCAGCGAGGGCGACGATGAATGCCGCAAAAGCGATCACATTGCTGAACACGTACAGTACAGCAACGCCTGCCGCAACAGCTGAGCTTGCATATGTAGATATCTGGAATTTATTTTTGCTTGAGTAATTTGATTATTCGCCATTTCCTTGTCCCTATGCTAAGACCAACTGACCGTAGAAAAGAATCCGACCCTCTGATCCGTGGTTATAGCTGCCACAGACATTGTTGTCAAAAATGATATCAGGAATCCGAGAAAAATAAAGAAGATCGTCATTCCTGAATTGGTAATGTATCGCTAAAGATTCCTTGGAGGCGGTGGTCGTGTTAGAGGAGTGGGTGGAGTGCTAGGGTGAACACCCACTGAGGAAGGTTCTAATGCGCCTATGACGCCTAGACTTATGTATTCTTGAGAGCACCGTATCCCCCTTCGCAGTATTTTTGTTGATTTCAAAAGACTGATCGCCCATTTTGGTAAGTTGTGGGATTGAAAAATTATGAAAAAAAAATGCAGAAGACAATGCAGTACCGAGCACTCAATAAACAAATAAACAAGTGGAGTACTAATGCAGTAAGAAAAGGGATTATTTTCATCCCAGCTCTTAACACTGTCTTTCCTGCACAGGAAAACTGCTGGGTAAATTTATGCTGAAAATAAAATGAATTCCAATTAAAAGGTTGTTTTTCGCCTTACCGAGTCCGACTTGATCTGTAATCCAGATGATTCGAATAAATATGATTACACCAAGCATATTCTGAATGCATCGTACGAATACATGAGGCCAACTCCATTTGCGATCCACGCATAAGTCCATATCGGCACCGCCATGCACATTGATCTATGAAAAAATCATGAAGAATGTATTTTTCGGCATAGTTCAGTCTCCTTTCTGCTACAGCCATGCACTGCTCTGTGGAAGTCTTAGTCTTGTTTTTGTTGCAAATTTGGACCAAGCACATAATGTGATTTCGGGATGACTATTGAACTCGAGCAATTACTGACTGAATTACTTCGGACTCAAAAACACCAGGACAGCAAACAACCCGACAGTTATGGACTTCTACAAAAGCTCTGATTAAAGGAATGTTCTGCCCTAAGGCCTTGTAGCGAGAACGATCCCCAGAACTACAGTGGGTCGCTACAGGGACGAATGGATAGGTTGGTGGTGCCTGCTAGCGAAAATCGATAATCAACATTTGATATAAATGACACACGTTTCAAAAAATGATCAATATCCAGTTCTACAGGAGTAAAATTTTTGTGGTCATTGAACAAACTTCAGATCAAAGCCAATTCCTATAAATGAGATCTCTGTCCATGAATCTATTTGATTTCTTCGAACATGTAATCCTAATGCAAACGTCAGCTGTTAGACACAATCTGCCGAAACCATTTCCCCTCCAGATCCCGCCCCTTGCAAGGATTCACCCTACCAGTCGTTGGTTACAGCAGTTTGAGCTTGAAATTCCCTTGAGAGTTTGAAAACAGAAACGAATAAATTATTTCTTGCAATGAACGCAGTAAATTTGCAAAAATAAAAATACGTACCGGCATGACGTGCTTCAAAAACCACCAACTTATAATTGATGAATAGAATTGCAGACGACTTGAGATCGATCTGAAAATCGTTTGGAGGCAAAATTCGAAAACCAAAAAAAGAAGCGAAAAAAATCGAGATTGAACAAGGTTCAGTGACAGAAGCTGCTTGGAAAATTGATTCAAGTTTATGCTTCCAACAGAATAAAGCATCGGCATGAAAGAGTTGGCGGAGATGTTTGACAGTGGCGATTACCACTGAGTAAACATTACCATTCACAATAAGCAGTCGATGTTACGAATGATGTTGCTTGAGGAAATGTTTCTCAAATAGAAGATTTCCTCCGTGGAGATATTAGAATAAGTAGCACCAAAACTCAAAGTAACAGTTCAAGTATTCGGCTTTGTTTCCACGGAATTCCCGTTGGCATGACTGAAGAACTTCACGAGACTGTGCTGGTTTAGACTCCCAAAGACCCCTAACCTTAGTAGTTACACTGTTCAGTGTGGACGTATACAGGGCTAGGCTTCAATTCTTGATCAACACCGTATTCTTCGTCGATTAATTCGTTCCACTGTGGCACTCATTCATGATATGCTCAAGAAATACAGTTGAAGCACAGAAATGGCTTTCATGAAGTAAATTTTGTCGGCCTCTCTCACAAGTCTAATTATTTGTTTTCAGAAACATGTGCAATCGGTACATGAAACATTTGACAAATCAAAAATCACACCCTGAGACAACATCACATCGCCCCTGACAGCAACAACGAAAAAAATCACAAAAGACATCTCGCACAGGAAAATTTCAGTTTTTATGGCATGTATCATCAAATCATAAAAATAAAATCAAGTAAAAATAAAAAGGTAAAGAAATAACAAATAAAAAACACGAATAAAAATTTTATCACAAGGATTTGAAAAAATTTTGGGGCCTAGTCAATTATCAGTAGATTGAAAAAATCAGTCGACATGTAGGCTATACCACCAAAAATCCTTGGCCCATATTTACTGAATCAAACTGAACTCCGCAGTCGATTTGGAGTGACCCGTAAGAACCGACACCGAGACATCTCCAACCTCCAGCAGCTCTTTCTCCAATATCATATACAATACATATAATAACTTAGAGGTGGAGGTGGTGTCGTGGAAATGGCGCATTATCACACACGCATAGCCCTGGTAATAAATACAGGATCAATACTTGCCCACGTAAACCAAGCCTTCCATAGCTTTGGGGATGATTGACTGCCACCACATGTCTGGGAGTACAAAAGCACTGACTTTTCAGTGGCCATCGAAAGTCATTCCACAGACTACATACGCCTTCAATACGCCATTACGATTTCAAATTGAAGTGGGGGGCGGGACGCAACCCACAAACGGGATCGATCGACGCCGAAAAATTTTATCCTCAATCCTTCGTAACAACATCACTTATAGTACGTTATACAACAGTATTACTATTATATTATATATCCTAGAAGACACTAATTACATTAGCAACGATGTTCCTCCAAAGGATGGCATAAGGTTTATTGGTTTGTATGCTGCAAATGTTAATAATAAAATCATTTAAAAACTCATTAACTTTATCATCTACTGAGCCAAAGTGCTAACACTGAAAAACAGCAGAACTCAGCACTAACTCTGCCAGAATACAGAACGGTAAACTACTAGATAAGCCCAATGCGATGTCCTCTTTATCACCCAACTCAATGAAATGGCATCAACTGCTATGAGAAGAAGAATAAGAAGGAAGCGTCAGCCCGGCTAAAAAAGACGGTTCTGCAAAAAAAAAACTGGAAATGGCCGGCATTCGCGAAACTGCCCGCATGAATATGTCGCATGCGCCCCTCCATACAACTTGTATTGTTGTATTGAGAATCGTAGAGACTTTGGATGCGTTCGACTATGGCCTATACCGTAACTTAAGGGGGGGGGGGCATCTAATGTTCAAGACAAGGTTCTTATCCTTCCGAACTTTGTTGGTACCGATCAACCGACTCAGATGGAATGAAAGGCTTGGTTAGCCTATGCGGATATTAATCCGGAATTCGAACCCTTGACCAAGCGCGTGTGACAGTGCGCCCTTTGCCACTACTTCACACGTGAAAGTACTATCTGTAAACATAGTATGCAGACGGTATCTGAATAAATTTTATTCCGAGGAAGTAACGTGAAAAGCTCTAAAAAAGAGCTTCACACCATTGCAGCGTAAGGCTAATTATCAATTCCCGTGGGCACTACCTCAGACTACTTCAAATGCAAGCGACGAGGGGATGTAGCGCAAGCCAGAGTAGAGGTAGTACCCGAAAAGCTTGTTTACCATGAAGGCTACCTTTTTCGAAACATAGTTCTCATTGACAATGGGGGCAGATTTGAGGCAGTGAACCTAATCATATCCCTGCCATCTGAACCCGTGGTACTTATAGGCAGATTATAGATTATGGGATATTATTTTTTTATTACCGGCCTCATTTGGTAGAGCCCAAACAGACACATACAACAACTATCTCTAACAACACACTCATAGCGTCGGACCGTGCATGTGAATCAGGTGGGGGGGGGGGGGGTAGGCGTAGAACCTTGGCTGAACCTTCACAATCGAATGTGCCGGGAACCAACGAGTTTCACCACTCTCTTCGGTCTGACGGATCATACCTATTTTAAGGACGATGACCATGACTTCCACTTCAGCACAGTCACACAACTGCCTCGGGTGCGGGGTATTCTTAGAAGATTGAACTGTCCAGTCTTCTTATAATATGAAAAAACTCAAATTTCGAAAGCCCGAACGGTACGAATTTAATCTCTTCTCTAAGCCGAAGCTGTAGATAGCTGCACATATACAATAATCAAATCTATGGGAGGAAGTGGTGTAGGGACATGTGGTGCACTATCATACAGCATAGTCCCGGTATAAAGTCGTGGCTTGATATCCGCCCACGGTTATGCATCCTTCCTGTCACGAGACTCGTCTGGGAAGATAAAAGCCTCGGTTAAACAGTGAACATCGGCCGGCTGCCGCAATTCTTTGTATAGGTCACAATTGTCTTCACAACGCCCCAACGATTTCTAATGGGAGCTTTATGAAGGAGAACATCCTGGAGACGGAGATGATCAACGCCAAATAGCTTTATTTTTTATACTTCCTCGTATTCATTGCAAACTATGTACCTCACTATAGGCCTTGACAAAACCAATAAAACACCAACGCAGCTTAGACGAGATGGCGCAAACGAGCTATGCAGGCGTCTAACTCGTACAATGATGAAAATTGGGTGGGATGGTCCCATTCATTTCGAATTTTTCTAGTTTTCCTACGGATCATATAGCATCATTCATGAACGATGTTATCATGAATCCTCTCGGCGTGGCTTTTACCCTTAAGTAAAGAAGGGAATGGTGATAAAGAACTATGGTGATATTGAAGCTGGGGTTCCGTAGAAGTGATGAGCCATTCGAACCACTTTTAGAACCCAAGAGCCTTTTATTTGATGATGAGAGCAATCCAACGAATAACTGGAGGAACTGAAGCGAAAGAGAACCGACGACTTCTGAGAAAGAAGACAACACTGTTAACCGGTAAGATGATAAGTACAGATTCATCCACAACCGCAACACATGAAGATCTTAATCGAATTTAAATCAAAATGCCTACAAAACGATAATCAAGTAATAGGTAACCAGTGAATAAGGGAAAGTTGATCAGATGAATGAGTCTCAAGAAAAGTGACTGAAAGGAACGCCGCGAGTTGTGTCAGCCGACAAAATGCCAACAAACCGTCCTCTTTGACAGCCCAAGAGCGATGGCTCGATGATGATCTCCGAAAATCCGTTATCGATTGATTAATTGACGGTAATGATCACATTGGTAGCACGGGTGGCCATTGATCTGATGCAAAACTGGTCACAATTTCACTAATTGATTGTGGTAAACAACTGTTGAAGGTGAAAGGTAGGGTAGAGGGGGGTGGAAATTGGGAATTTTCCCAACATACTGGTGGAAATTGGGACCTGCCCCCTGTAGAAGAGAGTTTATTTTTCCCACATACTGGTGGGAATTGGGAACTGTCCCTGTAAAAGAGAGTCTATTTTCCTCACAAGCTGGTGGGAATTGCAAACTCTCCCCTGTAAAAGAGAGTTTCCTAAGCCCTATATCTCCTTACAACGTATCAATCAGAGAGTAAATAAATCTGTAAGGATGCATATAGGGCGGATACTAGACATATTGTGAGCTTGCTATACTCATCTTCTGGATGATCCATCTGCGTTGAAAACCGGTAATTCCTCCACCTTGAGTTCTGACGTGGTGATAGCAGTCTTCTAAGTATGCCTGATCAGCTAATCCAATCCTCGGCTAAATTCATGCCATTCACAACCTCCATCCCTATGAGAAAGTTATTCGATACCATAATGGCCCTACACGGTAGCTTTTCCCCTTTCTTTTTTTATTCTTACATCGTAATTCTTTTTTGCAATTCGGAGCTTGCCACATCTATCGACTAACCGATTTTTGGGTGGAAAAGTAATTCATGAGGCAAACTTTGAAGGATATTTGTCTTTGCATTGATCACTCCGAACTACACAATTTGACGATGTACAGATAGGCAAGCACTTTAACGCTCCAACGCTTACCGACAAATGAGTATAAACGTTAAGTTTTACAACTTTGCATGAATTTGAAATGGCACGTGTCGAGATCCGATCAGGCCCCCTATAAAAACATGACACCTCTTTTACTAATCGCATGGAGGTCGCGTCACTTTTCGTTCCTTGAATGAAGCTGTAAAACATATCGGGAAACTCTAGCCAAAAAGACCATAACATGCTGAGATACTATAGCATTAGAAACTTTTTGTGGCTCCGGACTCACCAACGACGTGAACACAATAAAGCACCACTCCTGAGAGATCCAATGGAAATCACTGGTTTAACAGAAGTAAAGGCTAAGAGAAGGAATTGAGAGTTTTCAACTTGCTTCAGATCACATGGCGAAAAATGGTGAACAAATTTACACATTGAATGATATTGCGCCACCATTATGTCGCAAATTCATAAACAAGGAAATTACAGTAACCACAATAATGAGTACGTGTGCCGTAGGTATTATGGAACTTGCAGATCGTAGTAAAGTATTGCTGTTATGACTACCATGTTGTTGTTCTGTTTTGCCCGCATTACTAGTTATACTTGTCAACAAAGGAACTACCATTTGACATAATGATGCGCTCGGTGAGGCGTTGCGAACACCCTTCACCCAATTATGAAAAGAGTCATGTAAGAGCCCACGCTCAGTCCCCTATTCTCTTCTTTAGAAGTTATTTAACTGTATATTATTAGGACGAAGATGGTGTAGTGGGATGTGGTGCACTATCACACACGCATGGTCACGGATTTGAATCCCACATCGATATCCGCCCAGGCCAACCAACCGTTCCATTCCTCCGGGGTCGGTTAATTGGTACCAAACTCATTCGGGAGGATAAAGCCACTAACTTTTGTATCGGCTGGCCACTGCAAGTCATTGCATAGGGCACGTACGCATTCAATACGCCACTACGATTCTGAATAGAAGTCGAGTGCGTGGGCGCATCCCTCAGGATTGATTGATGCCTCAAGACTTTACCCTTTATCTTCTATGGTCAGAATGTTATGCTAGAAGTTATACATCAAGTTACTTCCTGCCGTTTCCTGCTTTTGCTCTACAGATTTCCTTCAAATTTTGAAAAATAATTTTGTTGGATTAAGGATGGGAGAAAATTAACAAAACTAGTACAAACAAAAGCGAAATCTAAACCCAAATACTGGAAAAGATGAATATGAAAACACAAATGTGAAGGATTTATTTTCATTGTATTTCTGGTAAATCTTAAAAATAGAAATGAACATATGAATAACAATTTCCACATTCTTGTGAGACTTTTGATAAAACTGTGACCACGATGGTAAACAAATTCTTAGTGACTCAGGTTTCAGCCTTTCCGCCTTCGTCAGAGTCTGGAAACTCAAAGGTAGTAGCTATCCATCCCTTATAAAACAATTAAAATCCCAAAAAACTGTTCCTTAGACCATCACAAACACTTTTTAGCAACCGTAAAGGGGGATCGGTCTTTTAGTCGACCACCGCTAAACTGACTAATTTTCAATAACGAGTACCTGTGTCATAGGGACCGTATGCCATTACTGTGAGCATGGTTTTTATGAGAATTACAACCATTATTATAGCTATTATATTATGCCTAATCTAAAATTATAATAGTGTTAGTATCTGAATTGGATTGCACAGTATTAATAGCAGTATATGCAAAATAGCTGGCTGAGTGCCGAAATCCCAGTGATTCTGTATGAAAACCGAATTGGTAACGTTTCACTATGTACGTAGCTGATTGATTCGAATCCATCTTTTATTACTGAGAAGTAGAAGATTTCAAAAAAAATTGAAGAAAAATGCAGAGAAACTTAAAAAACGAGCCCATGTGAGCTTGGAGCACCGAGCTCTCTGCAATGCATTTCTGCGCTATGCTATCAAGTCCATTTTTAATAAAAATTGAGGACCGGTTGGAATAATGCCAAACGGTGCGTTTCACACAAGCAATGTCCTGAGATTGAATCCCGGAATGATAGCTACCCAGGTCAACCAAGTGTAATTGCGTAGGCCAAAAATTCATCTAAGCTCCTCTGCACCTCGAACAGAGTGGAATGTAGGGGCCCATTCATCGATTGATCACGCTAAAAATCTTCACCGTCTAGCAGAAGAGGAAGCAGACTAGGCCTACAAATTATTCAAAAAATTAAGGTTAGAGATTTTTCCCTCTGCTATTCCATCTCTGCTCCGGAACTAGGCAAATAAGTTAGGAGGATCGAGAGGGAAAGAGTTCTTCGAGAGCGAGACTAGGGCCCGAGTTCATGAGCAGGAAGAAGTACTGCTGGTCACCCTATCCATGATGTGGTTCAAGCGTTATTTTTGCAGACATTACAATCTCCTTAATCGGAGAATTCGACAAATATGATAGCGATAATCGTACATAATATCATGGTCTGATAGCAAGAATGAAAATGTGATCAAGATTGATTCCTTTCCGAAGGTGAGAGTTGCGATAAAACCTGTCTTACCGTCCCTGATGTTACAATCATTATCGCTCATAAATTAGGTTTTTCTTCGCGCTTCCCTTTTGAAACAACTCAATCAACTTTTTGAAAGAAAACTATGCGGACTGAAGGAAATAGCGACAGAGCCAGATGATGATTTCATGCGCTACTCCGACTTCGTTGCCTGTATCTATATTTCCAGTGCCCTCCAGCCACCTCCACCTCCGTTCCTGACCCTCCCCTCCAATCCCTTCCTGCGGATGTGCTTCAATTTCTCAGATGATCGTACAATTGATCGGGAAGTATCCCTACGGGGGGTGTTTACTTGGCGCATGACTCGTTTGGGAAAATAGAAGCACTGACTTACACATCGGCTAGCCACCCCAAGTCGTATGGACAAGTCAAACACCACCACAATTTTGAATAGAACTGAAATACGAAGCTCACCTCGATCGAATAATTAATAGGATTTTAAACTACATTTCATGATTTACTCAACAGAAGGTATAGACACGAGTAATGCTGATAACCATGATCTACCGTTTCATTCACGCTTTCAAATTGCTCCACAATTGCTAGCTAAAGTCGATTGCGTAGCCAATATTATAGATTTTCTCCAATAGAAACTAAGCTAGCTCCGATCAATGAGGTTTAGTTATTGCTCCGGCCAATTTCGATTTTTGACAGATTGAATCATTCAATCTGTCACGTTTTGAACCCTCAAGTTCCTCACTCTACACTTCAGCCCTTATTCGAAACATCCATTAAAAAACCATACAATATTTTATAGAAGGGACTAGGTTTTAGAGAATCTCTTGACGACATTCGAAAAACGTTTAAGAGTAGCTATCTGCACCTTGTACGAAGTCAACGATGGCCTCCATGATATTATTTTTACATTTTTACATCGATATAGAAAGTTGGTGATTAATTAAGTGCTTCTGGTCCAATCTGACCAAAGACCATAAGATGCTGTGACGTACAAAACGCAACAGCAAACTGGTTTCTATATACCTTCCGATGTTTGCTGCTATAATGAAACGAGACAATGGGAGCAATCCCATTTGGTCTTCGGTCAAAAGAAATCAGTTGAACCCAAAATGTAGAGATTCTGCTCAGTGCATCGGATTGATGTAGGGGGTTAAGACCACCACCACCCATCATGAAGGTCTGCCTTCAGAGGTACCGTTTACCAAAGATAACTTCTGACATGTCCTCATAATATGAATTCGAAGCCCTGCCTTGTACCATACCTGCCGTTATAAGGTTCGTAAAACGTACTGGGTAGTCGGGTAAATGCCACATTCATAGTGTACGAGATTCAACGGCGTTGTAGAGGCTGCTCTATCTCAAGATGCTTCCAAGTAGGGAGTTCAAGCAACTTGTCATAAACCATGGCGTCAGTGAAGACAATTTCGGACAATTTTGGCTCAATGTAGTCAGTCCTTTGCGCAGTTGGAGCAAGTGAAATCTCGTCCAAACGACCCGTACGTGCAATTCCGTCATGGTGATCTCATGCAACCTCTAATTCCATTACTTTTAAAAAAGCCTGGTTTTCCGCGGAGTAGATTTTCTCGCTACCGATGTACTGCTCTACATCAACTTTTCTACTTTTCAACTCAGGAAGGGTACCTCGAAATTATCGTGAACTGTGCTTCAAAGCCTTTTTTTTTTATTCTGAACCAAAGATTCTGTAAAATACCGCGAGGACCGAATACCGCCCATTTTCTTGCTCTTCAATCACTCTGAGCTCATGCGTCATCGTTTCATTGATTGAAAAACTCACCTCAAGTACCACGATGGAATGTGGTATTGGCGAGTGGCGCCGCTATTGCGAACATGTACCGTAGATCGAATTCTGTTCAAGGCAAAAAACAGAAACACCTCATTTCAGAGCGATAGCAAGGTCATAACCTGAGACACTTGTCTTTCCAAAAGAGGCTCTTAAATAAGGTTGTTTCATTTAGAGGGCGTCAGCGACTTCAATAAGTGAGCTACTAGCAGGTTCCTCCGGCAGGAGCAGAGTGCTCTATCCACCCTATCAGCTAGTTTTTTGTAACGAATCATTTAAAAATCCGCATTATGCCATAATTTTGTGCCATTTCTTCAACTCCATCTATAATACACGGTAGAGATTGGAAGGCTCTCACTCTAATCGCTTGCTCTCAATTCCCAATGTAAAAGCCCTACCTATTCCAAGCTAAGGAAAAAACCGCCATGAACGACCCCACCCACATTGCGCATGCCAAAAGAAACGATAGGAACAAGCCACAGTAATGATTCTTCTCTAGTTCACTTCTTGATGTCGTTTAGATGCATCCAGAAGAAGCAATCAAGAAGTCGGTAAAAACTCAACCCTTTAGGACACACTATCTCACAGAGTGCTGCCATTGAAGGTAGAAAGAAAATTCTTGAAAAATTATGGAAAAGCGTGATCAAAAAAACCAAGGCATAGTTAAAAATTCGAATAGTTCGAAAAATGAGCGAGCTTATAGGGTCAGGAAGGGTCGACAGAAGGATAAAAGTAAAGTGGTGAAACATTAATCAATCCCGTCTCAGGGATGCACCCACCCACTCGACTTCCATTCAGAATCGAGGTGGCGTATTGAATTTATGTGCAGCCTATTGGCTCCGGCCGATGTATAAGTCAACGCTCTTTCCTCCCAGACGAGTCAGCTGACCCCGAAGAGATGAAAGGCTTGATTGGCCTGGGCGGACATCAATCAAAGATTCCAACCCAAGACCATGCGTGTGTGAAGCCCACCACTTGTCACTGCACCACCTTCGCCCAGAAATAGTCGATATCAAAGCTTAAATGTTCCGCTTTTGCTGCTAGTCAGCACTTCTGAGGCAGAAAATCACTTTGCAAACAAAAACAGGAGTCTATAGAACAAACCATTCACTACTAGTTACATTTACTCATACAAAACGTATACAACACCACGATTTGAGACCCGCAGTGAGAGTTAATCGAGAAATAAAGAAGAGAGTAGAGAGAGGGAGACACTTTATCCTCGAGCTAATTCATTCTATGAGATTAACTTTTGTGACGAGAATTATGTCTGGGCTATCACAGTGGAACGACCAGACATTCAGAGCGCAGCTTCACTGCACATGAAAAGCGAAAAATTTGAAGAAAAGAATGAAAAACCGAGACTCATTCGAACATGACATACAAACTGGAAGCCGTAAGATTCTCAAAGGAGGCATTCAGAGTTCGAGATGATGTATACGTAGGGAGTCACCGACGGCCAGCACTAAAGCAGAACTGCCAGCTCGTCCACCCCAAGCAGAAGAGTAGACAACTCGTGGGAAGTCAGTCCGGTCGTCAACAGGTCGGGGACATGGTACAGCACACAGCAAATCTCCGGACGCCAGTGACCAACCACGTGTGCAACCGTCGCTGCCAACTGAAAAAAGCTCAGATTTAGAAAAGGCAATCAAAAACCCGAATTCAGCAGTGGAAACGTTGTCATAGCCAATGGCAAAGGAATCAGCCTTCAAAAAGGGAGAGTATAGCGAAAAGGTGTTAAGAGTTTGCGACACCTACCGGCAAAGACAAAATTCTCCTGGCAATCGACGGCGCATGGAAGGCGGAAGTGAGTGTTTCTGTGACCTTTGAACGACATCAGCTCTCTATCCGTTCGCCGTTGATCATACAATTTTAACTGGAATGAGTGTAACTGTGCTGACAAAATCACAAGAAGACCAAGCTCATTGTTCACTGCCTTTCGAACGGCATACCTCTCCTCGAAAATTTTCTATGAGTACACATTGCGGGTATGACAAACGTAGCTGACGAATCCATCCACTTGAACGAGAACCTGAAACAGCCACGATTTGGAAGCTCACTGTAGCTAGTCAGACAGACTTTATTTATTCATTTATTTACTCTGTGCCCAAAGCACAACAGCAAACTCCCGAACTTGTAGACTTTTTGTGCTGAAATCCAAGAGATGTTGGTTACACAAGTTCGAAATCAAAGCGAAGTTAAAAGGATTAAGAGTAATACAAAAATCTTTATTTCAACAACGTCAGGCCCAGGTTCACAGCAAAAGCATTAAGCAAAGGTTAGGGGGGGGGGGGGGGTGAAGGAATGAAGATAAACTTACTGTACAATATTTTTTGATGTTATCGACAAGACGATGCTTCAAAAATTTTGACCAAACGAATTCAAACAGTCAAATTTTCGCAAATGGGGAGAATAGAGTGATCGAGGTTACCGTGTCCCATTTCTTCACTCAAAATTGCCGAAGAAAGCACTACATGAAGGTATCGTTTCCAAACGTCAACATCCATATTCACGATACCGCTCAACAATCACTTTATCATTTATATGATCAGCATTGATATCATATCAAAGCACGAAATTCGAGCTGTATAAAAGGTACAGTTCACGATAAAAACAGTTTCTGAGATTTCCTGATAGTGTGAATTCGAGGCTCTCCCAACACCATAGCTGTCGCTATAAGGGCGGAAAACGTCAATGATAGGGCACAATAAGAGGCCAGAGACTGTATCTAGAATGCCACATCCATCGTGGATGAGTTTCAACAACTTTGTAGCGGCTGCACTATCTCGAGGAGCTCCCATGTAGGAAGTCTTAACAACTTGCCAGTACCCACGGCGACAGGGAAAGGCAGTTTTGAACAATTTTGGCTTGATATAGTCATCTCTTTGCGCAATAGGAGCCAGTTAAATTTTGTCCGAATGCTCTTACATTATACCGGTCGTGCAGGTCTCCTACAAACCACACTAACACTACTTTAAAGATTTGAAGTAGGCGGATTTTCGTCACCAATGTACTCCTCTATATCAACACTTTCACTTTTCATCCTGAGAAAAAGCATCTTAAAATTATCGCGAACTGTGCCTTTGAGTAAATGAGATTGTATATCCCATCGCTCGTCTGAAACAAAGTTATGAATGTTTTTGGGGCATCGTGCTGCATGCTGTATGCTTCTTGTATTGAGGGAAAAATTCATTTTTTGTTTTTGTAATTGTGAGAAAAGCTCGAAGTGAGAAAAGTTAGTAAGAAAAAAAAAATAGAAACATGAAGTACCTTTGAGTGATCCCGTCACGTGATGGCTTTTCATTCTCAGATCGGAGAGGATGACGTCGCTATCTCTTAGGCCCATATATATCAAATTACCATCCTCAAAACAAATGAATATTATTCAGACCACGGCATTCGGATTTCATAGAGAAAAAGCATTTCTTTTGGGTGACTCAAGCTATAAGACACTGAAAAGTGGAAAGGAAAACTATAGCTCACTCCACTGCAAAAGTTTGGGCGCTAATCAGATTAAGCAAGTAGAAGCAAAAAAAAATCATTTTCACCTAAGCATCATTCTGAGGTACTCAATTGTCACTATCACGAATGCGACATAGCTGCAGCGTAGCGCCTCGTGACAGTATCGAACACCAACTTTCTTTCACCAAACTCCTTCGAATATAAGAAAAAGTTAAAATTTAATTTCAATCTCATTTTAATTAATTCTAATAATTTTTAATCTTAAACAGAATTTAAAAGAAAATTCTAAGCTCTGCAGCGTTGAAAAATTGTGCGTTCGATAATTCTAATAAAAATAATTCAGCACTGGACTACTACGACTTTAATGGGCATAAAATAAAATTCGTAATAACAAAGTGACGTCTGTGCTGGGAACGATTGCCAGATTCGTGATTTGGACAACCAATCACCCTTATGTTTGAATGAAATTTCGGCGAAAACAATTTGCTTTTTAACCAGTAAGGTGTAATTTAACGGGTCCGGAACCTCTCCCCGAATTCTTACGTCAAACGGCAAAAGTCACGCAGCGGCTACCCTATTCTTGCACTGGGAATTCAAACCTTTCTCTTCGAAGCGCGCGATCGGGTGCGGCGCGTTTTGGAGGAGAAGATGCTGGACCCTAACTTAACTATAATACGGAGCTGCAGAACAATACAAAATCACAAACAAGTTCAGAACAAAGCTCAAACCACTCACTGGGGCAAAATGTTGACTGATCACATTTCGGCGACGGCTTGATATTGTAAACGATTTCTCAGTGATCACATCCGTAATCTTGGCTGACTCTTCCATACCTGACAATACGACGATAATATCAAATAGCTATACTATTATGAATGAAAAAACTCACCCAAAGCTATGCGTGTCTTATAGGAATTCCACGCACAACTGTATATAGCCGACGACTCAACAGACCACTGAATATTGTAGATGGGAGAATTCCGAACTTCAAAATCGTCATCATCCGAGCACAGTGCAGACATTGGTTGTAAAACCACGTTGCACACAGACGATATTCCTTGTCCTGTTACTCTAAACATATTCCTAGAGATAGATCTTAATAAACTTCCGGTATAATCTATTCCTAAATAGGTGATCCATTTTTCGATCTTAAACCTTGATTGGCTTTATCTATTTGGATACAAAAATTACCTGGATTCTGCAGTGACATATAGAACACAAGTCACATCAGAATCAACTGGAGCCATTGCCATATCTACGAGAACTGGCTGGGCCACATCTACGGTTTCACCATCCAATACAAATTCCAGGCCTGAACAATTATAGGAAGTGTTAATAGGAATATAACAGGAATAGTAGCGTAAAAATCACCAGATGCAAAGAATTACAACCCACCTAATGTATTGCATGATGTACCAAATGTATTACGCAATTTGAAATCATCTACGCTCTCGGCAGCTTTCCTGAAGAAACTAAATCATCACAACGGGGACGCTGAATAAAAGAGAAAAGGTGCTCTCTCGGGCAGAACTCAAAGCTCAAACTTCCTAACATCGTGTTTAAATGATCAGTGTGGCTGAGATGGGGCAATTTTCCCAAACGAGGCAAAGAGGAGACATTATCGTTGTAAACCGGCGAAAAATAGAGCAAACACAATATTTAGAATTGATCTTATCCCTTAAGAAGCGCCATGGCTTTAAATGCCTTGATAGATGTTGCACAAACCTTGCCAGATTGTCGTTGAAGTGTGCTCTTAAGCAGGCAAACTTTGCCGCTTTTCTGCTATTTCTTGAACCGTCTCCAATAGCCCAGCAACCCATCACTTTAGAATCGTCGCAGCCTCCCACAAGTTCCAGGAACTGACACCCTTTAACATGCTCGCCTGATGAACCCAAAGGAGTCTGAAAACGAAAATTAACAAGAACACTATTGGAACTGATAGTTTTTCTGCTTCCTTAACACTATGCAGAAGTATATCGATAAGCGTAATGCCCTATTCCGTGCTGGTCAATGCCGGGAAAATTTCCATTAATCGATAAAAAGCTCATTTGAGAATTAAGACCGAGAATTTCACTGCCTACCTTCCTCTCATTCACTCCTTTCTGCAACTAACCAATCAATATGATCCCTTACTGGCGTCTAGGGCGGAGCGTTTATGCTGAGCTCAGCACTAAAACTCGCTGGAAAGGAGCAACCATCGCTGCTCGCTTACATTTAAAATCATCGATATATAATTTCCGAGCATTTTCGCCACTGTTTCTGTTATACTTTTAGCAGCAGGTAATGATTAAGTGAATATCTCAAACCATAGTACCCCCAGAATTGAGGTCCTAGACCACAAAATGCTGTTGGATCGCTGACGTGCACAACCGGCGGTGCACGAATTTCATACGCAGTAGTTTCCGCGTGCATATCCAACGGCTCAAGTGGGTGTAAAAGAGTCGAAGATAAACAGCAGCAACTGATTCATCCATGCCCTCTTGCAACGAAATCAAACTATGATGCTGCTCGAGTGATGATCCAAACAATCAAAAATGTTTCAATAAAAAATACCTCTTGGACGGCATTCGGAGTAGAACCAATCCTTAGCAAACGGCTTTCATACACATTCCTTATTACATGATTGAATCTCCGAACACCCAGAGAACGATCTGAACCATTTCAGGTGTGCCATTCAGAAAAACAACTGAACAAGAGACGAACCAAATGAAACCAACCTGATACGGTGGTTATTGTAGGAATAGTTGATCGGATACGACCAGAAATGCTCTCCTGAGAACGGCCTAAGGCTAACTGTTCGCATCGCTCCCTTTCTCGTCGACTTCTAGCGATACCTTTTTGCGTGTAGTTGTTGATCTCAAACATTTACTTTCACGTGATGTTAAGCGGATGCAATTGAGTATAAATAACTCCAAAGACAGAACAGCGAACAATCACGAGCAGAGACAAAGAAGTTTTCAGAGCAAACCTTCAGGCAGCGTCTGCGTTCGAGGATTCATGTATTTAATGGTACAAAGAACATGAATACATCAAACAGTGAACTAATTGTGACTCAGAACTACCCAACTCTCCCTCTTTGAAAAAGGATTCGATACGGAGAAGAACCAATAATAACTAACAAAACTAGAACCATGACTATATCAGCAAAAACATGAACGTACCCCGCTGTTGTCGGGTGCTATCCTAAAGTGCTTCCTAGTAGTCGGATCAAAAACGAAACCAGGAAAATATGGGTATGTTTCATCTAATGGATTTCTCTCTTCAACGACAGCGAACTCGTCGCCCATTATGACATCTGAAAATGAAATTTATGGTTGAACAATGAAAGCAAGACTGATTACGTACTTACCGTGGACCTCCGTATGATTTCTGCTACGGCGTCCACGCCTTCGTTTATGGCCAGTTTCCCTGCCATTGATTGAAAAATTTTGTCGACGAATAGTGTGGTTCGAATTGTACTGGAAAGAAAATGTTTGTTTATAGGTATACCAGCAGCGTCGATTCAAATTCGATGCATAACCAATCAAAAAAAGACAAAAGACTTCTGAAAACCTACCTGAGGACAAGCAATGTGGGTCACCTGCAGTTGTGGTTCCTGTCTGTATGCCCAACGTCTTCGGTTACCATTACCTGAACAACGAATCGTTTGTACAGCCTCACTGCTCTAGAACGACGAAAACCATGAATATCGTGACAAAGATGAATTCCAGAACAAATCGTTTCGGTTCCATTTTTCTCTTTTGCCTCCGCTCGTAGCGCTGCTTTTAACTGGGCTTTTTATGATGTTGACTTTACGTATTTCATAAGCATTACGTAAGAAATATGCGAATAAATGACATGTGAGTCAGACCTCCTATTCAAATAGTTCAGGAGCACATTCTCTCTAAGAAGGTTTCACTGTCTTCATAAACTTCGTGTTTAGAACTATAAGTACCGAGCGCTGGTCGTTCACCGTTATATATATATACATATATATATATATATATAATATTATATATACTAATTCTTTTTCTAACTAAGGAGCTAGATAGTGAGCTTTTCGGGCTTCTTCTCTGTTTGGAAAATTGAAACCGATAGCAAAATCAGAAGTATATCGTGAGATCAAAGCATGCCATGGAAAGAATCAAGTCAAATGTCTTTCTAGAATCTTCTTCTAACAAGAAAGTCTTTCGCGACGAAACCAAAACTCTCTGAGCTAGCACAATGCAGTTCTATATACCTTGAATCACAAAGTGCAAGCATTTACCACTTTGAGCAGATGCTCGCTGTGATAATTATATTTTTGAATACCTTACGAACAGCGGGTTTAGGCTCTGACGTCTTTCTTGTAGCAGCGGCATTCATTTGATCGCCAATAGGTTATAAAACGCTATTAATGTGCAAGATAACAAAAATGCCTACGAAATGTGATTGCTCGGGGTACCGATTCCTTTCGGTCGTCTTTTTCGAACACAAATCGAAATGAACAGATGTTTTGCAAAGTTCAAGAAATGGTAATGAAAGTAGATTGGCTCACCACGAACAGTTGATGAAGTAGGAATCCCAAGTCCACCGTCTTGGGAGTTGAAACATGTACGTCGGGTAGAAGCGTTTCTTGAACGAGGTTGATCTTCCCGTGAAGACGAAGCGTTCAGGCCCACTCGCCCCCCACTATTCATCCAGTGTGTGCTCCTGCTTACTATGAGAAGTTTCTATGTCAATTGGCCGAGCTCTATCTGAAAAATTCTTAATTCAAGTGTAGAAATGGGAACATGGCAATTTCTGATTGGTTCGGAAACAACAGAACCAGGCTTGAACTGTTCTACAAGGAAGAATGAGAAATGAGGAAAAACAAATAAACAAAAGTTCAAATCCTATTTCGTCCAGGTAATTTTTATTTCAAAGCTTAGACATCACCAATAGCTAGAAACAGAGGTAACAAAGGTTCGAATAAGTTGATAAGAAGGTAGAAACCCTGAGATTTATCCGTGCTATCAGAGAAATCGCTACAAGAGTTTCGCATCATCAGCTGATGTCATGTGGTTGTTGCTGCGTTGTCATTAGAGCGCGACATTGTTCGGGGCAGTTACGGGAACGACTCTAACGTAGAGAAGGCTCGAGTGGGCATGGAATGGCGTCGGCTCGTAGTAGGACGTGCTTCAAGTTCTCTTTGAACGATATTGCTCTCTTCTCTGCCTGCTACTGTAGGCTTACAAGATTTATGCGCCCATAAAGGGGTCTCAATGTACGAATCTTTGTTAGAATGCTTAGCCGTCATACACACCCCAAAACGGACGAGTTTTCACGGCGTTGCAGAGGCCGTAGAGGTTGCAAACCGCATCAGAACCCACAGTTGCACGCAGGCAACTTACTGTAGTCAGCTGTAAGCAATGGCACACATTTGGACAACTCGTCAACGTACCCTTTCCATGCAACTTGTGGAACGGTACGAACGTGCGTCTGAGGGTGCGCGCGGCAAATTGCGCGGCGAAGTTGGTGACGATTTGTACGACTGGGGCGCCAATTTTCGGGGCACAAACTCGAAGTAGTGTAGTTTATTAGGGTCAGATGATCCTCCTAATCCACTCCATTTCGAATTCGGGCTCCAATGATAGGCGCCAAAGTCGTTCAAATCATTACGAACTTCGCCGCGCAATTTGCCGCGCGCAACCTCGGATGCACGTTCGTACACATACCCATGCAACTGCTATCGTCACATCCTTGTGTAATCCCTATTTATGTTATGTTATGTTTATTACGCTGCCTAAGGCAAACGCAGTAAAAAAGAAGCTTCTAAAATCAACGTAATAGACCAGGCGAAACAGAGTTAAAAGTGGAAGACAAATCAAACTTAGACGATAGCCACACAACACATAAGCAGCATCAACCCAGATATTAAAAAAAAGACAAAAGTATGGAAACATTTGATCAGTCTCAGAAAACTAGGAAACTAGGAAAGCTCATGCTCGGTTAGAACCACTGTCATTTTACGCTTGAACCTATTCAAAGCCTCGGGGACGACCAGATTTTTTGTTACTTTTAAGTACAGACTACCAGCTCTGAAAGTGAAGCTTGTGGCTCTCAAGTTGGTTTTAGGCCCAGGCAGAATAATTTTAGTCTGCCCACCTCTCGTCCGAGAATGCGTTTTGATACATTGGTACAGAAGTTTGTGAACCATGCACACATCGAACACCTTGCGCCGCGATTCCAATACTGAGAGTTCAAGATATCTGTTACGAATGGAGGCTCTTGGAATACCAGAATAAAAGAAGCATCTACATTGGAGAAGAATTTTACGCGCGAAGTTATTTTGTACTTTTTCAAGGGCAATGACGTCCTTCCTCCGGCCGGGATGGAACACTGTGGCACCACTCTCAACCAGAGGACGGACATATGTCTTATAAGCTTTCAGAAGGATTGACTTGTTCGTGTTAGACAGCCCCTTGAAAATGTGCGACGTGCGTAGTAATGCTAGCTTGCACCGAGAGCGATTGTGCGGTGAAAAGTCGAGAGCGCTGGTATAGAGCAAGCCAGATCCCTTATACACCTCACGCGGGAAATGGTAACTCCATCCATGGTATAGGTGCAGGAGGGAAAGGGGAAAGGATTGTTGCCGATCGTCATATACATCGTTTTATGTGGGGCCAAGGGCAGCTGCCACCGCTTAGCCCAGTCGCTCAACAAGTTAATGGCCTGTTGTATCTCCTCTCGGTCCTTAAGCCCGGTGACGACTTTATAAATCTTTACATCAACAGCATACTTTTTCGTTACAACATGTAACCTATCGAATAAAGTAGTTACCTCAGCAGTGTACAAATTAAACAGCACCGGAGAAAGAACCCCTCCTTGCGGCACTCCACTCAACACTCTCATGCTATCGGAGCATGCCTGCCCAACTCGGACTTGAAAGGTCCTACCATGTAGATAACTAGAAATCCATTTTACAAGAGTAGGATGAAAGCACCAGACCCCTAGTTTGTGAACCAGCTTATTGTGAGACACAATATCGAAGGCTTTTGCAAAGTCAAAGTATACGACGTCACAGCAACAGTTTTTGTCAAGCGAAGTAGTCCAGTCATCCAAGCTCTCAATCAAATTTGTCTCGACCAACCTCCCTGGGATAAATCCATGTTGGGCTCGCGGTATGATTCCATGAGCGGCAACATACCTAAGAATATGCTCCTTGATAGTTTTTTCAAAGAGTCTGCAAAACAAAGATGTAATACTGACAGGTCGATAGTTAGCCGGGTCCGATGAAGGTTCCTTCTTCAGAACAGGGGTGATGAAAGAGTGCTTCCAGCGTTGAGGTACTTCTCCACTCATAAGTGACTGATTGAAAATATACGCCAACGGCTCAACAATAACATCAGCTATATTCTGTATGAAAACCAGCGGTATGAAGTCAGGTGTCACAGACGTAGACCTAGGCCAGCGCATGATCCGCTCATACAACTGATCCCCATAGAACCATGGCACCTCATTCATGGTAGAGATAACAGACAAAGAAAATTCGGGAACATTAACATCATCACTCGTGAACGACTTCGAAAACTGATCAGCAAACATGTTGGCCTTGTCTGCTGGACTACGCGCTATGAGATCACCACACTTTAAAACCCCAATGCGCCTTCTATCGCGTATTTTACTCTTAAGATACCTGTAAAAGCTTCCTTCACTGAGCTTGCACAATTTTCTTTTCCATATTGCTGAAGTACTTTTTGAGACGGGAAAGGAAACATTTTGTGAATTCATTATACTTTGACCAAATCCCTGTCCTTGCTTCATAAAAAAGACAGTCCCTATTCTCACTCATGTTCCTCAAGTTTCGCGGTAGATTGACGGACTTAAACGTGGTCGTCCGCTCCCAAGGAACATAGTAGTCGATGGCGGTATGCAGCACCTTCAATAACAACTCGTACTTTGCATTAACACTGTCGCAGCTTTCAAGCAGGTTAACCCAGCGTATACGGGAAAGATCACAGCGTCAAGCTGCAAAGTTGCATGCTGAGTAAACTCTGCGAAAAGCACTCCCAGCCATGCTATCACAACCAGTGATGTCAAAAACAACGCTGCTGTGATCGCTATGTCCAACACGCGGACGAATTTTTAGATTGCTAGCTAAGTCTGGCTCACTACTCAGAACCAACTTCAAGACCCTGCCAAGCTTAGTCGGTTCCTTGACATGCTGGGTTAAGTTGTGAGTGTACACCAGTTCGTAAAATTCCGATACTATGGAGCCATCCCCATGAGCACTGGCATTGTGAAAAATTTCTGGCAAGTTAAAATCCCCCACAACTACTACAACAAGCTCGCAAGCAATTAGATTACTGAGAACTTTAAACATCTGCTTAGTCTTTGCTGCAACGCATGATGGAGTTCTATATATTACTATGAGCCCCAAGCTTGAACTCCCATTCAGAATATCGACACAAAGTACATCGTGTGCACATTCCACAGACTCCTTACAAAGGAGGGCCATAGAAAGCCTTGAGTGAACTAATATCATCACTCCACCGCCGGAATTTTTAGGTCGATCACATTTCTACTTCTTTTTTGTGACCCTATATTTCTCTGAAAACACCGATTTTCGCGTTTTCTTCGCCACTGTTGCGCTTTTCTGGACTCTCAGATGAATTATCGACTAAAACTAGATACAGCTGAATTAACGTGAACTGTGCCTTTAGGAGGAAGGGCCTGTCGTTTATTTTCACTAAGGTTATGTGTTGAGTCAATGGGATGTCCTACCAACAGTCAGGAGTATGTCGGTATTTATTTATTTATTTATTTCATACACTCAAAGGTGTGCCTTACTTAGAGGACAGAGGTCTCAAACCATGAAAAAAAATTGACTGAAATAGAAATGCAAACTTGTACGTACAGAAGTGACCATTTAAAATTAAAATTTGAAAATGAAAGGATTCCCATCACAGCAAGTCGCCTGCCGAGATAAACTCCCATCTTAACCAGCAGCCAAGCGTGATAGTCGACTTCCCTGGTAGTAGGATGAATTTTTCGCTTTTCAGAAGACATTACATTTAAGGGGTACTTTCCAAAACAAATAGACAGCTTGCCATCTTATAGAATGGCCCGTATCGACGTGGGCTCCAGATTAAAACGATTGAGGAAGATCTCGAGAAATATAGTTGAATAATCTCCAGGATCCTTGTGCGACTAGCTGGCTACCTTTTGGACAGGACGGAAAGGTCGGCAGGCGGGGGGTAATCGAAGAAACGCACTACTTATCCTCAGATCAAAAACATCAATATTTCGTATATAATACCGATGCTAATGCTATAAATCAATGCTTGAAAGTATTGCGGAGGAGCTGAAGAGGAAGAGGCTCTCGTCCTGTAAGTGAGTGAGTGCAACGGGTGCAAGTTCCTCGACGGTCTTGAAGAATGGTGAAAGGCTACTCTGGAAAATTCGAGTATTGTAGAATATGCCTGGATTGCTTCGATCGAATCGAAAGTTAAGATTCAGCACTTCCCCAAAATCAACGTTCTTCAGTTTTTCTCTGAAAACCTCACCACTTGGTGATCGCAGTAATTCAGTCGGGAGGCAAACAAGCCACCTCGCAGTCCGGTAGAAGAAGTTGTTGAAGAGTAAAGTATGGTGCTTCCTCAAAATCTTTGCGTTGTGCAGGTTGAAACCGCTTGTTCTACCACTGCTTGGGCGGAACACCCAGTATTTGCTTGACCTTAATTTAGTTTCGTTCCTTAGGATACGAAATGCGAGGGTCAAGTCAGCTCCGATTCTCCTATGAGTTAGCTGTGCTAGTCCAAGCGTTTTCAACCTTTCTGTGTAACTTGGCAAGTTAGTATGATTGGTACTAGAAAAACACCTGAAATAAAGTAGTCTTGTAAAAGTCCGTTGCACTCTCTCTAACTTCGATATACCCTTTTTGCGAACTGGATTCCATATGGAGGAGCAGTACTCAAGATGGGGGAGAACGAAAGCTTTGTATAAAGCAAGTAAGGCTTTCGAGTCTTTGCTCAAGAAATTCCGAAAGATCAGATAGACAATGCTGAATGCTTTTTTAGATATTTTTTCTATATGTTTAGAAAATTTCAAGTTTTAACTCATGAGAACTCCGAGATCTTTCACTGAGTCACATGTTTTCAACTTAACACCGTCAATGTAATAGTCTGCATCACATCCTTCTCCAACATGGAATACAGCGCATTTGTTCAGATTAAGAGTTAAACCCCATGTCATGGCCCATTCTTTCATTTTCACTATAGACTGCCGCAAGGCTGATTGAACTTCCTGCCGCCTGTCGTTGTCGTAAGCAGCATAAATTTTAATTTCGTCTGCGTACATTTGAACCTTAATATCCATTGAGGTTCTAATGAACGCAGGAAGATCGATGGTGTAAATTAGGAACAGTAGGGGAGATAAAACACTTCCCTGAGGGACACCACTGGAACAGCCATGTCTCTCAGAAAAGCTGTGGCCCACTTTAACAGTGAAAAATCGGTTATCCAAATATGACTTGAACCACTCCAGAAGTTGCCCGGTCACACCAAGGGTCTTGAGTTTCATGATCAGTTTCGAATGACATACCGTGTCAAATGCTTTGGAAAGGTCAACGCAAATTACATCGATGGCTTGTCCTCTATTCAAGGACTGAGACCAGTCGAAAGTGCAGTCGAGGAGGTTGGTTGTCCTTGATGCTCCATTAAGAAAGCCGTGCTGTGGAATGTGGAATTAGACCAAATCTATGAAGCCATGACAGGAGTTTATCCCTAATTGTTCGTTCCATCACTTTGGCTGGAGTAGGCGTTATACTTATCGGGCGGAATTCTGAGAGTAAATGACTACAAGGAGTTTTTGGAATAGCAGTAACAATAGCTTCTTTCCACAAATCAGGAACCTCACCCAGAAGCATTGATATGTTCAAAATATGAGATAGTGGATGACAAAGAGAAGCGGCACATTTCCTAAATATAATCTGAGGAATACCATCATAAACTTCGGAAGTGGAAGGTGTTAGGCTCTTCAGGATTTTGTAAACTTCATGGGGGTCAATAAAAACTTCAGAGAGGCGTTGCGGAATCTCATGAAAGCCGCACGATAGTACTCCATCACTGGTGCTATCAACTGTGAACACACTTGCAAAGTACTCTCCCAAAGCATCAGCTTTTTCTTTGTCGGAGGTGAAAGTAGAACCCGAAGAGTTGGATAGTGTTGGGACATATGGCCGAAGCTTGGCTTTTTGTCTGATGTAATGAAAGAGTTCTTTCGTTTTGGTTCTGGAAAGCAGACGTCTTTCCTGGTTAGCTGTGAATTTTTTAATATGATAATCAAGATCCGAGCATATCTTTTCATAAAGAGGGGATTTCACTGAATTAGACAGGAAAAGACGTCGCTTTTGATCGAATAAGTTCAGTACGTGACGTGGACAGCTTAGCCATGATGAGCGAGGGAACTTAAAAGGAACACAACACGACATGGCACTGTAAATCTGAGAGCAAAATCTTCGGTAGACGTCGCTCGCAGAGACGTAATTATCAAAAACATCGAGCCAGTCTATACGTTGTAAATAAAGGTTCATAAGTTTGAAATCAGTTTTAAGGAAATCTGGCATAGGAAGGCAATTGTTGATAGACCCATTATGGAGAACATTAAAAGCAACGGTATTATGGTCAGAATTACCAAATGGAGACAAAATTGAGATGCTGGTTACAATCGGCGAAGTAGAAAGGATAAGATCTAGAATATAGCTTCCATGAGTGGGATGAGAAACCAGTTGTGTAAAACCGACATTCTCGAAGAAGTCTAGGAATAGAGCTGAAGATGAGTTAAAAGCCTTATTCTCTTCCCAATCAATTCTGAGGTTGAGATCACCTAGAAGGATGGTATTGCGCCTGGTAGAGCTCAAATCAGAAAGTAGAGCGAGAAGTTGAGAGTCATCAGCTGCATTAGAATTCGGAGGACGGTAAACAGCGATGAATCTTATTCTGGATAGGATATTAGAAGTACAGAGTTCAGAAGATAAGACATCAGAGTTGCCTGTGTAATCAAGAATGATATTTTTGGGAACTGAAAGGGAGTTGATCAGGCAGCAGACTCCGCCACCTTTTCTTCCTTCTCGGTCACGGCGATACACTAAGTAAGGTAAACTAGCATTTAATTTGAATCGGCTATGTGGCTGTTTAACCAAGTTTCCGTAATGATCACAAGATCAGGTTTTTCAATATTCAAAATTGCATGCAAGTTGGAAATTTTGTTCGTTAGGCTTCGAGCATTAAAGAGAAAACAGTGCAAGGTATTCAGATTGCCGTGCTCACTCAGTGGTTTCCCAACTTTTGAGAGTGAGAAAGATCTGATATCTTCCTGAGTTCTCCCCTGAACACGACCCATTCGCGTTTCGATTTTCCTCTATTCCGTTCTCTTGCTTCCTGCCGTAGCTCGTATTCGTGTCTTCGTTCTTCAGCCGTCATGCTCTTCCTCACAACCCCACATTGGCTAAGCCCGCGGACCTCAAGTTTTTGGCGTTGGCCAATGCAGTTCGCCAGTGTGCCTTTGAGGGGAGCAGAATTTTCACCAGCCTGGGGCGGGAGGGATCAAGCTTCCCCATCCTGTAGATTTCCACAGGGCGGCACTCAACTTCCAAAATATCGAGTAGGTCAGCCACCTTATTTTCGAGATCCTTCTGGCGTTCCGAGGGTTTGAGTTGATGTGGCGCCTCGTCGATACCACTCACCACCAGACTTCTAGCTCGCTTCTCGGCCTCAACTTGCTCAGATATTTCATTTGGGATTTTTTCCGAAAGAACGTTGAGCATTTTGCCAACAATCGGGTCGGTATTGCGCTCAAGGAGCGGCTTTAGAAGCTCGCTCGCTATTGTATTATAGTATTGAGGATTGTTCTGGTAGAACGTCAAAGCAAGGATGAAATCCAGTTGTTTACCACCACAGAGCAGAATGAACCAGTTCTTCACAGAGGCGGATGTGATCAGCTTAGCTGGTAACTATCAGCTAACTTAAAAGTCAATCTTTCTTAAACCTTCTCAGATGATTCTTAATCAGATTAACGTTTACTGTGGCAGATAGGCAGTACGTAAGTGTCTAGTAGGAGAAGTGGAGAAGTGGCGAATAGTTTTCGGCCAGTGAAATTGAAAATCCAAAAACGGAGCTCGCAAGCCAAAAAAATTGAACAAACAGAGATTCAGAGAATACTGCGTTGGAAAAGGCTGACTAATCCAGTATATGACTGGTTATCCGAGCCATTTCCATAGCTTTTCAGGGTCGTAGACCAACAATTCAGTATGGGTCAGGGTTCCTGCAGCAATACTCGTCGTTAAACTAACTGAATCAATATCATAAAGTAAAGTTTAATGCCATAGAAAATTTTATTAGTAACATGTGTTATTTGATGGCAAGAATCGTGAATGGATAATGTGATTGCAGTAGAGATTCAGATCAGTCTCGTTTTTCGCCCTCGTCGCAAACTATTTCCTTCTAGCAGATAGGAGTAGTAGACCAGTGGGCGAGATTTTCCCCAACTGATGAGTCATATGATGGATTGCCATTGAACTCTGGCAAATACAGGAAAGAGCAGAAATTAAGTGTGCGATTCAGCTGCATAAAAAAGTCCTGGAGACGTTTCTCTAAGCTGTCAGGGATCCGTAGAACTTCACCACTTCCCTTTCTGACTCTCTTATAGAGCGTTTGGGGGAAGCAGGAAGGAAGAGGGTATATAAAAAAAAGGATAATGTCTATTGGATTTGGATCAATTCCTTCTGAGGGGTACGCCCCATATTGGACATCCATTCAGAATTGCAATGGCGTATTGAATGCATTTGTGGCCTGAACAATGGCTTGCGGCGGCCAGCCGATGTACAAGTTAGTGCTTTTGTCCTCCCAGACGAGATTGGTAACAACCACTCGATTCGGTAGGGATGGACACCTTGGTTAGCAAGCATTTGAAAATAAGCAGAGAGATGATTTCATTGAAGTTTTCTCTGTGTCTGTATTTTTCGATAAAAAAAACATATTGCGTGGTCAAACACCTCTACCACCCATGATGCATTGAGAAGGCAAATTTTTCTGTGGTGCTGACGAGCTATTGTCCTGAAAAGCTCGAAAAACTGTTCCAAAAACCTCTGCTCAAAAACGTTAATTTTTTTCAGTGCCGATCGATTTGATTCAACTACTTTTTCTCACCTTCTTTTATTCCATGATAAGTTTATTGGGTATAGCAATAGTTCTATCTTGAAGCAGTTTTTGAAGACCAACCGCTACCTCCATTCGGGAGCGCTTCTTATGCATGTAATATGGTTGAAATCAACCTTATCGAATAACCAAAACAAGGGTTGCTTAAAAGGTGGACTATCCGTCAGGGATGTTTCAGTCCCATCACCACTTCATGCGGAAGCAACGGTCGACGAGCAAGCGTCGGCAGAACGCTGGACGACGACGAAGAGCACGATGTTGTTGCGAGAACTGTGGTATGCTGTTCATACAGGCAGAAAGATCGTACCAAAGGTGTAATGCTTGTTCCAGATGTTGAAAATGGATGTTTTGGTAACTGCAAGACTTCTGGTTCGGAACTACCACGAAGGTTCGTGATTCATTTGTCGTCGTAACCTGCTTAAGTGATGCTCACATTCATAGCACCCTGGAACGCTCAAATTAAGACCTGATGCTTGCGCTCAGATTCCCTATCACAAGAGTGCAGAACTGAGTCCATCGTTACCAAGCTGGAGCTGGCATGGGAAAGGTTCTTGCTTGACCTAACAATGCACCTATGGACTCGACACCATGACGTGAACTGAATGAATGACGATGACAGAACTGAATTCTTCGTTCATAACACGGGAGAAGTGCTGTCGGAGCATTAATCTGGTTGAAGTTCTTTCGGCACCCTCCTTTTCTGGTGGTGTTCGTTCTCGAAACCCCCATACTCCACCTATTCAACCATTTAGCTACTCGTACTTACCGGAACATGAAACTTGATGTTTACGATTGTGCCGCACCCGTTCACAGTTCGGACCGGTTCTCTGACGGTGGGAGCTAGAAATGAGTTCTTGGACCGAGTCCACATTCACCCCTCCGGATATGTGGGTTCGCCGGTATGGCTATGCCATGATTATGATAGGGAAAGCGATATGGACGACCACCACTAGCTGAGGAAACTTAAAAGCCAGGTGGTAATAGCAGTAGCGCTTACTGGGCAGATATCGTATCATAGGCATCTACCTCTTCACAGTGATTTCGATCATTTGACATCAGCTAGTAATGATATGTAGTGTGACTGATCAGGTGATCGGAACTTACCTCCCCTTCGCAGTATAGCTACTAAATCGCTGAAGGTGCGGGTGCAGATGTTTAGGTGAAGGCCTCAGCTTCGTGATATCTTTCGATACTGATAGGGTACACTTCAATACAGTAATATCGATCGCTACCATCAATCAATATCAACGGTTTTCATACTGTTTACACAACAGTGCGACTGGCGAATTTACTAGACCATTACGTAGCCCTCCTTATAATCATACTCATATTGAACTTCAGACGATCTTAGTGCTGCCGTCTCTGAGAATTGGTTTTTTTGTGGGACTCTTAAATTTCCCCGGCTCTAAGCCTTTCACGGATCTCACTGATTTTCTAATGCGGCTTGAGCCAAGCTGAGCCAGACTCTTCTCATAGTTCTTTGCGGTCGATTGACTCTGTGAAGAGCTTTGCTCCTTCATGAAGATTATGGGAAACCAACCTGGAAGGCAGATCCTGTTTCACTATAGAACTATACTATATTAAAAGCCATTGCTCTGATTTTTCCTGGATGGTTAGACAGTTCTTTTTCCAGATGCTTGATCATTAAACGAACCCATCCTGAAGATGGTATAGAAAGAACGGAACTACGTTTGGTTACCTATCAAAAAGCTGGAGCCAAGGCTGATGTGGGTTTGTATAGTCACTGTCACTTGAAGATGTTTCAGCGGGTATATTTTTGAACTATCAAGAGGAATTTGTGTTAGGAATCGGATTTAACACGGAAGGCACCTCAACCGATGGTTTTACAGCAGGCTCATGTACTGATGGAAGCAGCTCGATATCTGCAAGATAGAGCAGATGATGCCGCATGCGATGAGGATCGAGGGACAGGAGGTCGATCAAGACCTATCAGCAGAGGACCTAGTCCCTGTATAAGGGTTTGTGAAATTTTCAAGCTTGTTCTTCAGCAAACGACTCCATATAGGCACTCAAAGGCACTTTCTGCGATAGGCGAGCACGGGTGCCCAATACGGTTAGTATGTCCGCGCTCTCTTGAATCCGCATAGAAACTGACAAGAAGTTCATTCAACTATGAGTACTTCCTGCAGAGATTTGGACTCTAACACTTCAAGGACAGTTGGGTTGTTTGCAATACTTTTTCTCATGGAGTAACTCCATACATTGTCTCACTTGCCCCAAATTGGGTACCTCCCCAGAAAGTTGCATGCTAATCCAACTTTCGCTTCGGGTGTGTCGTCAGCGGAATAGCTGTAAATAAAGTGTGGCTAATAAGTAGAGGAGGGTGGCGAGGGACCTCAAGAATAAATTGAAATGGCTCGGAAGAGGGGAGGTGGACCTGTGACATGCTTAGAAGGGGTATGTGGTATGCACTAAGTAGGAGGAGGTGGCAGAAAAAGTACAACATTGAGTGAAATGCGAAAAATAGTCGCGCGAAAAACTAGCAGTGTGGATGAATAAACGTTTGGCTTTCACTCTGAATTGGAAAAGTAATATATCAGCACTTCACTGTCGTATTATGAATGTTGTGGGTTCAAGCCATTGCATAGTTAGCGTTTTAATTCTTCCAAAGAGGTCCTCTTCTAGTTAACTCTCAGAGTGATGGAATAGGGAACAATAGTAAACATTAAGAGGGGAGATAGGAGGTTCAGGGTGGGGGAAGGGAGATGCTCCGCGAGTAGATTCCTGTGCGAAACTCCTACTTCAGTTCCGATATGTGTGATTGTCGTCAGGCCGAGTTACGGCCTAAGATAAGGCAATAAGAGCAAGAGGTCTGTTTAATGTGCCCTTCGAATGAAGGGGCCTAGTTGGCGGACTTCGGCTTCTTTCTGCGTTATTCCACGACTGCCACCCGTATCCCGTCGAGGCAACTCCGTACATCGACTTCTGGAAGCTAACGATCTCTGGCAATACCCCAACACATAATCTAATGAAATACTACTACACTACTTATGAAATAAGTCTTTAAGCGCAGAAATTGAGGTTGAAATTCGAGAAGGGCCCTTTTCTACAGAATAACAAGCGTTGATTCGGAGCCTCCGATCTCTGACACCGATTACAAACGGATGTATAAATCTAAATATTTGAGGAAACGACAAAGCACTAGTTGGTAATCTAAGTAAAAGTGGTTTTGAGATCCTCTCTTATCTCTCGCTTACTTCTTCATAGTACATCCAGGCGAAAAAATCCATACTTGGGTGTTCCCAATGCATCATCACCTATACAGGAGCTTTCGGTTCTTCAATTATGATTCTCTGGGGAAAATCGAAGGGAATTAAATATTATTGTAGCCTTGGTGCCACGGATAATCCTGCCAACAACCTTTATGGTGATTTTCAGTCACTTTGCAATTTACTACTCATATATAACTTAGATTGCATTTCCAGAAAGGGAGGCGTTCTGCGTCCAATAGTGCCTTCTCAGCAACCAACGAGCAAAGCCCAACGAGTGCAAGCGGAGCCAGTGGATTAAGTGGAGTCAGTGAGGAAAGCGAAGCCAGTAAAGAAGATAAGGAAAGCAAAGGAAGCAAGTCCGAAGACCGTACGATAGATCAGGAGCAACTTCGAAAAAGTCTAGAGGTACGGATGGTTGCCTTTGTCATGGACACTGTAGACACTGGTAGGACTAAGCGGAGTGAAAGCAATCCTATCGCGAGTCCTTTCGGGTCCATCGCTAACTGAAGAAAAGGAGCATAATATTCGTGGGAGAGCAGCAGTCATAATGTCCTTATCCAAACATTCATCGTCTTTTTTTGTCTTTGAAAAGCAAATCGTAGCCACAGATTTCTGAGCCACTCTTTTGAAGAATTTGGTCCGATACTTTGCTCGACGTGCTGATGAATCTGACGACCGAGAATGGTCGACGATTACGGGAATTGCTGAACGCCTACTGATGGATGTCACTGATTGTATTCGCAAAAACAAGCCTATCAGTCATGGTCTTCTATGCAGAATCAAGGTGATCCCTTCAAACAAGCATACCAACAATGTGTCTTGACTTGAATTCGTGAACCAACAGAGGCCGATTTGTTCCAGGGGTTGAACGAGACGGCCAAAGAAGCAACGCTGCAATCCCAGGAAAATCGGAAGAGGAAGAAAGAGGTTAAATTCAGCGAATTATTTCTTTCACGTCTTTTCCCATTCGGTTTATCTCTTCTTGGATGCAAATGGTGGCAAGAGGGTCTTGTACAATAAGGAGTGCAAGGTGAAGAAAAGATCGAGAGAAAAAACGAGGTCGAGGAAAGTGAGATATCTAGAAGTAGCTGCCAAGCGATCCTTAACAGTTTCGGTAGCGCGGTAGCGATAACATGTGCGAAATCTCAGGAGTGTGTTGACAGACGGTGGAACTCTGTTTCACCTCCAACCTCCTCCCAGAAAAGTTGGGACATGAATCGGTCAGTGACCAGAAGAGTAGTAGCTACGTCTGTAGGTGTTCCCCCTTCCTCCCGCCTTTACCCCCTCCCCCCCCCCTCCTTTCACTCCTTTCCCTGCGAACAGTAGAGTTATCACGTCTGCTGTCCGCAGGGAAAAATATTAGGGAAAACCAGACCAATGCCCAATATTAGGGTTGGGGAAAAATATATGCTCCTAGATTCTCCTAGGAAAGAGGTGGTCAGTCTGATAGCAGCGCCACTTTGCGTTGCTTAGGGTGGGTGGGGATGGGTGTATGGAAGCTGTAGGAACTTACCAATTAAAGTAATAGGTGTAGTAAGCAATAGTAACAGTAGGATCGATGCAAGATTTCCTAATTGTGACTTGAATGCATCAAAAAATTCTTTTCAGCCGAAATGCACACTGGGACGATCTCACATGCGCATCTAAATGCAATCGAATCGATGAATGATACAGATCATGTAGCACATTTTTTATTTGCGAATAAACATGAAAATACAAAAGTGCTTTTTGTACATCTCTGACTATTTTTTTATCCTAACGGTGGCAAGCAAAGGCCTTGTACTTGAAGCACGAAAAAAGCCAAATAAGAAGGCAGTTTTGAAACTGTTATGAGCCAAGTTTTAGCCGAACGATTCTTGTGAGGATAGTGTCGTGCCTTCCATTCTACTTCATAGGTCGGTTGGCGTGGCGCGCACCTCGGTTCCGCCGAGAAAGTACAGTAAGCTGCAGAAAGCGAGAGGTCGCTACGTGGGTGCTTAGACTCTGGCTGCTCATGCCATCACGCGACGATTGCATCATTCATTCTCGTCACCGTCGTTGCCTGGTCGTCTCCGTCTTCTGGTACGCACTCATGTCAACGCCATCGACGCAGCTTCAGAGGATCCAGCAGCACCACTAAACTGCCATCGGTGCTACAGCTGCCAAATCAACTCCATGCAAGGAAGATCTGGTGGAATGGTTCGCAGCCAAGGATGAACCACGGAGCAGCACTACCGCAAGGACAAGACGGGGTTAACAGTCCCTTGAATGTGTAACACAGTAACCCGAGTTTTCAAGCGCGTCGTTTGCATTAGAGCGCGGGTAGTTAATCCTTCAAGCTTCCTCTTTCGAGATCTTTCCTCGTTAGAAAAAAGTGAGGTTTTGTGTTGCCAATAGGAATAGTGGTCACCATATTCGCTCAAGTTAGGTTCCTTTTGGATATTACTAACCAGCGCTTTTTAGGCACAACCTTGCAAAGGTTAATTCTTCCTGTTCAAGTTTTGAGAATTTTGAGATGAGTTTTTTCGTATATCTACTGCCATCTTTTAATCCTTGCAGATCACATCTGTTTTTGCTATAGTTGCGAAGAGTCTTGCGTTTTGACGTGAGTTCATTTTGAATACCCCTTACTATTGTTCAATTAATCCTTGCATATCTGTTTCTGTCATCGTGCGTTATGTTGCACTGTTACGTTTTGAGAAGTTCCTTTCGATACCCTTCATCCCTTCGTGTAGAAGTATCCTTGCAGATCACACCAGTTTTTATCATCGCTGAGAGCATCGATCTGTTTCTGTTATTGTGTGACAAGTGGGTTTTGAGGTGAGTTACTTTGGATATCTATTACCATTGCTCATTTGAAATCATCTTTGTAAATCATATTTCTGTGAAAATTTTGAAGAGTAGGATATGTTTTTAGGGATGTGTTTTTTGTGTTACAACTTTTTTTATCTCTTTTCTACTGATGCTTTTCTTGCGGTTTCCTTTCACTTTCTACTTGCTGTTTTTGCTTTTTTTTTGCTGAGTAGCGCTTCATAGGGATTCTGAACAATGTCGGAGGAATGCTTCCTGTAAGGTGAAGAAGTTAGACATAGGAATCTATACCAACATATTTTTTTATCGGCATGAGTACACCAAGGAGCAGTTGAACAACCTGAAATGCCATGGACCCGAGGCAAAAAAGAGAGGGTATTCAGAGAACGAAGAGATCATTACATGTGAGAACAGCGAAAAGAACTTCTCGCGGAGAAATTCTGTCCTCGTGCATCACCGACCCTGCATACAGCTTGACGGATATTCTTTAATAAGGAAGGTAAAAGTTCTCTCACTCCTCCAGATCGGAGTGTGATATGTCCAGAATGCGGTGAGAGCGCACGGAAATTGAAAGAACTCGTTAACCACCGTGCGAGTTCGCATGGTGGAATCGAGCAATACCAAGTTGGCAAGTTATCATTTGACAACAACGACGATTTCGAGGTAAAAGACGGTGTACCGACCGAGTTCTTTGAGCGAGCAAATCGCGACTCCAGACGTGGCTGAAAGCAACACAGGGAAAACCTATGACAACCTTCACGGAGCAAGAAAACGGACGAGGGTGTTACACGAGTGCACCATAGGTGCCATCGGTCAGGAACACTACCCTTGTCTGCAGATTCGTCTAATACCTGCAAACGAATCGATCATTGCACAGCATTTATAAGTGTGAGTCGTCGCAAAATAGCCGTGCATCGCAGACGGTGATAAAGATAGATGCTTCATGAGAGGCATAACTCAGACATGGATACCAGATCGAATTCGGCCTTGCCCATATAGGATGTGAAGCACATCCTTCGCAACTGTGGTTAGGCAAATCTGACGAAATGTTCGTGGTGAAATTAATTCGTGAAGGATCCAGTCATGAACAGGTCAAGCAGAAGATAAGAGAAAATTCAGTCGTGCAGGAGGCTTCACTGGGAAAAAAAGTCGTTTCTTTTTTCATTACGGCTAGCGATATAAGGTTAGCTGACGTACACTATATATGAGAAACTGTTCTTTAATCACGCGCCACATCTTTCAAAAAAAAAGCTATGAGCGATGTTCTTCTGCCTGGAAGGCGTGATTCGAATGATCGTGCGTCATCCTATCACTCGAAAAGCGCATCAATGAAAATAACGACGGGTTTCGTTACCATGCCTCAGTTTCGCAGCACGGGTGATGAATTTGTTTAAATAAGGGTGGCTTCACGACAAACTGTCTTTGAAGGCATTGATTTTTTACTATCAACAAACGAAACACAGCGAAGGTAGCTGGCCAAGTTTTCACACAAACGGCTTGGAATTGATGACACATTCTACGCGTCTATGTACAAGCTTCTCCTTGCTACAATCATTGTAGCTTGGCATTGTGACCGTGCGCGTTCAGCTGCATTCATGCTAAGTTTAGGTACCGGTTAGTTGAATCTTCTGATGCTATACCGTAAGATCCGCTTTGCAGATTGAGTAAAAACGAACTGGTTATTCTTTTCGACGAAGTCAGGGAAGTGTGTCTATTTTTCTCGCCTAGCTTTTTCATGAGCGACGACGCTGCATCGTTTTACAATGCGTTTCGAAAAGTTTTCCTGGCGCAGTCACGAGGAAAATACTTTGTAATTGGCACGCCCTACAATCGTTCAAGCGTTCGGCGAGGAAGAAATTGATGAAGGTTCTTTGTGTCAAGAACAAGCCCGCTCACTGGCTTAGTTCCAATTTGTAATATTGCAGCAGTCTCTGATCGGCGAATTTAGGTCAGGGATCCAACTCGTCAGCAAGTCTTCTAGTGCTGTGAGCTTTACAAAAAGCTATGGAGACTGCCCGGCGTGAGGGAGAATCAACACGAAATGGTCAACCACATGCATCAAAACTGGTAAATTTCTCTGGATTCCGACGACTTTGTGTAAATATTTTTGACATGACAGGACGCCGAGAATAGAAGCATGGAGCTCTCATCACAGGAAAGGTGCAATAATGAACCTGTCTATGATGTGTGAAAGATGACAAAGGCGAGGAGCTAACTGCAAGCACTTCCACGCAACTATTGGATTCTACTCACGAAAGTCGCCTTTACGCTGCATGCACTTCTACGCAACAATTGGACTCTACTTATGAAATTCACCAAGACACTGCAAGCACTTCAACGCAGCGACACTAATAAGGAATTGATTCAGCGTATCGAAATGGTAGATCTTTGAAACTCTTCTCTATATCTTTCTTCTCGAAGTGGGTACTAAAAAGATTTTTCGCATGAGTATGCTGCTATTCCCTCGATGTTACGACGCATGGCATCTATTCCTTCTGGAGAAGCTGAAAAATGCCCGAATTATGTGCTAATCTCTATGAAATCAACGCACTCAGTTTTGATGGGCAGGTTGTCCACCATGGTTCCTTCTGCAGAGGAGAAACCTTCCATTTCGCTGCGTCCCGTGTCCCTCTGAGGGATCCTGCACCTGCCGATGCCAAACCAACTTGGCTCAAAAGAGTGATTTTAAATGACTCTCTTATGTTCTCTTCGGTCCGTGTATCCCGGTTTTTCAGGCTTCATCTTCGAACAGGTATAAAAGGGGAACGAAAGGTGGAAGGGAAGGAATTTGCCTTGGGAAAAGTGCTCGTTTGTGGCATCCGTGCTTTTCGGAACTTCCTGTAAACTGTGAGGGTAGTAGTATTTACTGGTTGAAATGTGCCTTCCGTGATACTTGGGGTCAAATGGATTATTGTGTTGTGCAGGACGCTGTACGTTCTGTTTGCTCACTAGGCCATTGCAGTATAGCTAAGCTTGATTTGTCGATACCGTAGTTTTTCGATAGAATTGCGTTATTATTGCGTGACTTTATTACTAATCTCTACTTGTAATTGTATACCGTACTACTTTTGTTGTTTGGATTCCGATCGTTGATCATCATTTGCTCATACTGCTCCTTAATATATATATATAAAGCGCTAGCGTCTGTCTGTCTGTACATCTGTTTGTTTGCACGGAAATTTACAACTCCTGTCCCCATGAACCGTTCATAGCAAGACACGAAGTTAGGGGATCGTATTTTGGGAACGGCTATCGCCAAACCCTTCATCTAGTCATTAACCAATTAGTAATCTGGCGCTTGAGTGATTTTCTTCAGGGAGGACAGCTTTTTATATCAAGCTTTTTATTTTATACCAATGCTCATGGATCCTTCAGCAAGAAGACGAGTTGAAAGAGAATCTGATTCGTTTTCCCACAGAAGTCCGGGCATGACGCCCAGGGAAAAGTCGGAATCGGGAGCTACAATGAATGTGGGAATCCTGTTATCTTTGCATTGACGAACGAGGTCGAGGACAGCTTTCATTGAGCAGGAACCATATTATAGGGTTTTGACCCCTATTACAACACTTATATGATGTGAAATGAAGAGGCCCATTTATACTGCAGAAAGTGTGAAGCCTGGAAGCTCCTTCATTGATAGTGCTCCACACATCGAATTCTTACGATTTGTAGAGGTTGTAGGTGGTCCTGGTTACGACCATGACCAGTCAGGCACTTGCTTTGACCCTGGTGCAATATGGAGCCAATTTGGAGGTGGCAGCATAAAATGCAAAAACGGCAATGACCCAGGGATTCGAGCCACCAACCCAGCCTAGCCGCCCCAACTCGAAGTTCACATCGTTATCCACCACGCCATCCGCCGCTGCTTGCAGCTCAGAGTGCATATGAAACCTCCCCGCACTCTTCAACATGTTTCAACATGTGGCTCCCTTTTTTGGCTACCGTTCGCGTTATTTTCAATGCGCAGCCCACCGGCGCTTTCTATTGTGCAAACAGTTTAAGCCATGTAAGAAACAAGCGACGCTTAGTGGGTTAAAACGGCGATTTCTGACAAAATCATTTTCACTCCTTTTTTGGCGTTCAGAAGGCCATTTAACGGAAATGGACCATAGTTCTGTACCCATTGCTCATGCCCCTACACCATGCAAAGACCATTTTCAAAAAACGTCCCACACCCTAAAAGACCTCCCTCATCAGAGGGCGAGAGCCCTCTGTCCTGTTCACTAACGTCAAGTTACATCACCCACAGCGCTCACGTAGCCTACCGTCTCCAACCGTCTGGAATGGTCGGCATACCTTGTTTTGAAGTTTCGATAAGCCCCTGTGACTCTGGCGCATGTGGCGGTTGGGCATGTGGCCAACTGATGCAGGTCTGCGCCGCGAGTTGCGTCTGGACGTTCTGGGTGCAGTGTACAGGCTAGTCTCTCTTTCTGGAACGCACAGAAGCCTTTATGTTTGCAATGACTAAGGGGTTTGTCTTTTGAATTATCGATAGGGACTTCTCGTGCCTTGATTCTTCCCCTGTCTTTAGTCGTTTTGAAAGTGATCCGAGTCGCTCGTCGAGTTAGCCTAATGCTTATTCCGACTTCCTCAAATAGTCGTCTTTCTCGCCGATATTCAGCGATTGCTCAACCGCTTCTACAATATTGTTTCTTTGCTTGAAATGACTGCTGCTTGCTGTAGTTCTCCGTCTGTCTAACTGTAGCGCGTCTTGAGGGCGCAGAGTAAATAAAAGATTTCAGTAAGATATCTAAGCGCACATGGTGCCATGGTATGTGTTATTTTCTGATTACAGACTAACATCGAAATTTTCTGGCGAACTCATCGCGAAAATCTCGATAAAGCCAAAGATATACAAAGATATTGAACGAAGAATTAATAATGCTAGCCCAGTTGAACGTTTGCGATATCCATTCATCCATTCCAGCCTGCAACGATTGGCCTTTACTTAATTCCTTCACGCGAAATAATGAAGGTAAGCAGTCATCACTCTCCTCAGGACAGGTACCAAATCCAGTTTTCATTTGCGATTACAAAGACGCGTGAATGACTAATCACCAGGTTACACAATTACCCATCTTCAAAAGAGTTATGTGGGGGTGCCGTAATTCTGTTGCTAAGTAAGCCATGAAAAGGGAATGATCACATCCCACAGGAAACCTCAGCGGATCAAATCTTAGGAACGCCGAAAGAGGTTAGCAAAGATATTCGCTCTACGAAAATTATGCTACCGGTCTGGGAGAGTGTACGGGCGCATCTATTGTATAGATGCGCCCGTACACTCGCATCTACTGGCAAATGCTGGATGAAGGAACTACTTCCCCTACGAATCTCTACACGCAACAGCTAGGGGATATGAAACGAATCGTCGATCAGCGGAAAAGAATTGCCCGTATAGTCCCCTCCTAGCACGACGATGTAAGAGCTCACTTTTCTAGAGAGGTGAAATTGGAATACCTTGTTTTAGATTCATAGTCTAAGTCATCGCCCAGGATAGTGCGAATGGGGCGAAGAAAACGCGAAAATCGAACAGAAAACAGAAATGTATGGCTTCGAGAATGAAGAAAATTTATGGGCTGGACGAGAATCTGACGATAAAGAGGGTATTCGGAGTATTAGGACGAACTGTCGCACGACGCACGCCAATGCATACTGCTGTAAGCAGGCTGCGTGCAAGGTGTGGGTTTCGGTGCAGATGGTGCAACCTCTACAGCTTCTACTACACCCAAGAACTGGTCCGCTCCAGATGTATAGGTTGGCTAAGCCGGCTTTGGAACCCTTATTACGCCCCATCCTGGCCGTTCTTCGATCCAACAGCGTCCTTCCGACAATCTTCGGAGGTCGTAATTTCAACCTGGGCGGAAATCTCAGGAAACACCTCAACCGTGAACTGTGGCATAAAGCATGTTGTCAGGAAATGGGGTAGAACTTCCAGCCAATCTGATAGTTGTGGTTTCCCGCCGTAGTTCGACCTAGTTAGGGAACTTCCGAAATTACCTAAGTACCCAACTTTCACTTGAAAGTATTTACATTTCTTGACTGAAAAAGTTGTAAAGTGTGGAGCCTTGGAGAGAAGCAATGTCTTACGAAGCGGAGTTGATCGAGGAACAGCGATTTCACGTTTGGAATTGACACCAGTACCGTTGAGAGCACGCCAAGTGCTAGTCCATATCGTATCCTCTTCATTTGCTCTCGAACTGATCTGCAGTTAGAAGAAAAATATCGAGATATTTCAGCATCAATCACTGTTTATCAGTAGCAACAATAGAGCCTAGCCATCAGGAATTTGATACGGATTTTGAGAGCGGAAGAGAAACATACGGTGTTTTTATAATCGATTTCGCTTGCAAATAAGCTGCAATGTTCATCAGGAGGCCGAAGAAATAGCCTAACATTTCCCAATAGTAAATGGATTGAGCATAGGATAATGAAAACGTTACTTTTCTCCCTGAAATAAGGATAATCGTTGCTACTAGTAGAGTACAGTTGTAAGAAAAAAGGCATTTGATGGTTGTTACTCATTAATTGACTTAACTACGTGCCGTATCACTTGTCTTTCTTTTCTAACAGTGGGGACTATCATTCATTTTTGCAGTGGACGAATGCGACACTTGAACGAGACACGAGAATTTGGGCAGTAAGCACGATGAGAGCATGGACGCGGATTAGGTCGCATGGCAGTCAACACTTTTCCCTTACTGTAAACGAGCTACTTTCAGAGTCTCCTTTCTGTCATGGTCGGCTTCAAGTTCTACAGTAGAAATGGAACGATAGAAGTTGAAAATAAGACAGTCGGGGCTTTGAATGGAGGGCGAGGAACCTTTATCTATTTAGTGGACTATTATAATCCACTAATTCGTTCGTAACGGACTAAGTTGTCAGCATGCCTCGGTTCTTCTGTCTCTTTGCGTTCTGGATCAAAGACCAGAATCTTGGTGGGGGACCCCTCAACTGCTTGACAGGGGGAAACAACCTCATCGACCGCACAATGTAATGCCATAGCTCCTTTCGTTTTTAATGACATCTCGACATGCTAACCTATCTGCTTTTCTCATTGATGTCTAAATCTGATCCTTTATCTTGTTTTTGTTGTTATTCACTTCTATTTTTCTTTGTTTACAGGCCAAATGAGACCATAGTTTCTACATTCTTCTTTTTGTGTTCTCAATGGGCACACCCTTGAGGTGCATTTGAATAAATAAATAAATAAATAATCCCAGCAACTTTGTCAAATTCTGCCCTGGTACAAATTCAGTGCTTTCTAGCAGTGCGGTCGAAGCAGTTCTGACTTTTCAACACGTACCACAATCGAACTTTACGTAACCATTCCCGTTGTTCATGATCGCCAAAGCTATTCCAACAGCACAAAAGAATAGAACAGTGAAAACGCTGAAGGCACATAAATGAAGTGTCCTAAAAATATATATTTCAGAGACGAGAATTCCCTGAGACCCCAAACAAACAGCCTACTTAGAATGCAAGTATAAAATTTTTCTATTTCAATGATGAGCTCTTCTTTATCACTTGTACCCATGGTCATTTTCAAAGCATTATATGTAGATAGCATTTCAATAGTTTCTTTCGCTTACAGTTTTGAAAACTGGAGAATCGTATTTATCTATTCTTTACCTTCCCTAGAGTATCTTTATTCTTGAACTCCCTCTTCTGAAAATCTTTGACAAATCTCACGGGTTCCAAAAGAGTTGCTGGCAAGCATCGGCACATCTGACACCGCCGTAGTCCAGAGGTGATTTTTTCAGGTGTCAATAACATAAATTCGATTTGTGGTAAGGGTCTAGCGGGGTACGGTAATGGGCCCAGGAGATCGATGGTGGGAGCAGGCGGTGGCCGATGGAATTCCTGGATGAAAGCACTGATTACAGGCTGCGCGGAGAACAACGCGGTGTGCTGGTATTCGGCACAGGCGATAGGACGAGGATCGGCGGCTTGCACCAATGGCCTCTGGCTCAGGACGTCTTCCGCTCCCGGCTGCTGCCCATCGAACGACCCAATGGATCCTCCTCGACTACTCGTTTGTGCTACCTGGCGTAACCTATTCTCGCCTATTTGTTATTCTGCATTCGCGACATGTAATTATGCTATGACTGTTAATAAATCCGTATAAGACATCGCGTCTTCATACTTTGTAAACCTTAACTACCAACATGGCTTGGCTAAGCACAGGAATGGAGGAGCTTGTATGTGCATACCCGTGCCTTTCTCGAAGGAAGCTCATAAGAAGCTGACGCCATCATACCCTAGCAACTCATATGATTCCTTACTTCATACCCTAGCAACTAATAAGATTCCTTACCATTTCGAAAGTTTTTGGTAATCAATTTTAGTGAAGAATCGCAAACAAACAGTTTCACAAGCACAGATTGATTCACCTATCACGGACGTATTTAATGTAGGCAATAGGTGTCATGCATGCAATCACACGCTCCAATCCCATAATCAGTTGTATTACAGGAGGCCAAACATTTCCAATTATTCTGAAAATAAACGTCAATTCTTAGCTAGATAATTCTATTGTACTACAAAGAAGTGAACAGGTTGGTTAATCAACGTGTAAATGAAAGGGCTATTGATTTAGGCTAAGGCTCTGAGACCACGGTTCTGGAATAAAGTCAAAGCTGGGCCGTCGTGGAAACAGCACTGATCGACGCCGTAAAAATTAATTCTTTAGGCAATTGATGAGAATGAGTGTATAAAATCAGTCCTACCTGAGCCAAATGTACAGTCCGCTGGCACATGACAAAGATGTCTGCAAGGGAACAGCCTGGAGTTGTAAGGAATGAGTAAAGAGGACGAATCTATCGAATCCCATCATCGACAAAGCCAAACAATTGATTAAATTGCCAATAGTAAGGCAGATTATCAGCTGAAATTTGGATGAGAAAATGCAATAAATCTAAACAGCAGAACAGCAGCAAAAAACAAACCTTAGCTTCTCGACGGAGCTTTTTTGAGGCTAGAAGAGTCACCGACAGAGGTATGTTAAGTAGACTGCCAATGAAACCAAAAACACCAAGAGCACAATAAGCTGATAAGAGACTACTCATGGTTCCCATCAGAGCATCATCGGCTCTTGCCATGCCCTGTGGAACTGACAACATACTATCTCTCATAGATGTCGTCAGAATCTGAAATAAAAAGCACTGCAGAGAACAGGAGAAACTAACAGTGCATGATAATCTCGAGACGCCCTTTTCTAATCGGGAGGGAAGTATGGGAGGAGAATAGTTCATCGGTTGCGAAGAAAGCGTAAAAATTCGCCGATTCTGCGAATATTAAGGCTCCTCAAAAGTAGTGAAAATAGAGGTTGTACGAGATTATCGTGACGGAAATGACCCCAATGGGTATTTGGCCGAGATTTTAATTGTTGCAAAAGTGTAAAGAGCTGACTACATCAAGCCAAAACTGTCGCTATGGGTCATGACAAATCGTTTGAACTTCCTACATGGGTTCTCTCCTGATTGGTGCAGCCTCTACAATGCCGTTGAAGCTCGCCCGCGCATACTCACGGGACATTCTCTGGGTCATTATGACGCCCAATCTAGGCCGTTTTCCGACTGACAGCGCAACATATGATAAACAGAGCGAGCTACAGATTTACCCTACGGTAATATCTCAAGAGCCATTTTTGCCGTGAGCTGTGCCTCCAGTGTGAACTAGAAGGCCATCTCAATGTTTGCCAAGTCTATATTGGGTTATCCCACGCATCCAACTCTGTGCAAAATAGCTGTGACAATTGAATGGATGCATGATCTGGACAATCTTGCATTTGCTCCACGATGAGGACGGGCAGCTGCGTTTTTTTTATGTCCAAGTACGAAAACGTCGAGACTGGAGGGATAAAAGGCTCGGTGGACCCACGACGGCATTCTAGGACCTGATCGAAGGGTACTGCCAGCGAAGCAGGGTCCCTGCTTGCCCGTCGTTCGATTTTACGCGCACAAGGAAAGGGCAGAGAGAATCCAGATACAGTCAAAGCAAGTCGTTCAGGGGCAGCATTTTGTCCCAGATGCCATGAAACAGTGAAACAGCAAAACAAAATCAACACAATTTTAGCGCAGGAGCGATTTGAGCTGTTGAGCCCCTCGCAGATTGGTGATCAGCAGTAAGAAGCCGTAGGAAACTGCCAAAGTGGCAGAAAGACGCGAAAGCTGTTTTGGTAATCTTAAAATCTAGGTTGGTCAGTAATTTTTTATTTAGATGAAGATAACTGGCTCTAACATGATTGAATGCAATCGTCGCCTGTGTGGCAAATTGCCTGAAGGCCTTCTTTATATTCAAGAGGACACAGAATAAATTACTCTTAGATGGCAATTACAGACAACTTCTCTAATTACAGTGTAAGTGGGAGTAAATGAACTACTACACCATGCTTCATGTTCAACGATTATGGTTGAAACTGACGAAAACACGGTATATGGTAGTAGTTCTTCGTCCGGTGTAATTATATGGTCGTAAGTGGGAGACGGAAACAATCTAATAGAAACCTAATCTAGAACATTACAAATCAGAATGCCTAGCTACAAGCACAGCCTACCTTAACCATTCGGGTTTAGTTGAAAGATATCAGATTCAAATTCGAGAATAAAAACGCAGAGTTCTACATGGTGTGGGGCCTACAAACTATTTCATAGAAAAAAGTCACAATGATCCTGAATGAAAGACGAATACGTAGGAGCACTTCAACAATGGAATTGGTCAATGGCGAAAGATTTTTCTTTTCAGGGTTTGCCTTGTAATCTTTCTCCTTTGAAGGAATGAGCTAAGGGATTCGAGTAATAGCTGTATCATAAGAAAGAAATCCCGTCTGGGGAATGCGTCCCTGCACTAGATTTCCATTCAAAATCGTAGTGGAGTAATGAGTGCGCATGTGGCCTATACAATGACTTGCGGTGGCCAGCCGATGTACAAGTCAGTGCTTTTACCTCCCCAGACGAGACTGGCACCAATTTACCAACCCCGATGGGATGAATAGCTACGCTATTCAAGTATTACGGTTAGAATTATCTTTCTTAGCTTTCACAAGGTTTCCTCTTATCTTCGTAACTGATCTCATGAGAAACTTTTCTAGGCTCCGATATGTTTTCATTCCTGATGCCGCCGCCATGGTAACCACCGTATAAAAGGAACGCCAAAAAAACCATGGCGGATTCGTCCACATCATCTTCGCGCAATATGCTTTCAATAACCTGCTTTTCTAACCTTCCAATAATCTGCTCGCTCCTTAATAGCCGACCTCCGCTGTGCAATAGCCTCAAACAACGTATTCGCTTATCTCAGTAAACCGTATAAAGAAAACCCGCGTGCCACATCAAACGAGTCCACAGTAGGAAGGCTCGGTTGGTCAAGGCCCATGTCGATCCGGGATTCGAACCCGTGACTGTCCTTTGCAATACCAATATCTTCCTTCTGCTTTTGAGAATTTTAAAGATTGTTCCTAGAATCCTACGTTATTCTGTGCTCTCCCACTTTGCTGGAAAATATCTGTATCAAGTTAACCATTTTGCCAATTTAGTCACGGGTTCGGATCCCGGATCGATATGGGCCTTGACCAACCGAGCCTTCCATCCTGTAGATTCGTTTGATGTGCCACGCGGATTTTCTTTATAACGGTTGAGGTATCGCGGTTCATTGAGATAAGCGAATACGTTGTTTGAGGCTATAGCACAGCGGAGGTCGAGGGAAGAGCAGGTTATTGAAAGGTTAGAAGAGCAGGTTATTGAAAGCTTATTGCGCGAAGATGATGTGGACGAATCCGCCATGGCTTTCTTGGCGTTCCTTTTATACGGTGGTTACCTTGGCGGCGGCATCAGGAATGAAATCATATCGAAACCTAGAAAAATTTCTCATGAGATCAGTTACGAAGATAAGAGGAAACCTTGTGAAAGCTAAGAAAGATAATTCTAACCGTAATACTTGAATAGCGTAGCTATACATCCCATCGGGGTCGGTAAATTGGTACCAGTTTCGTCGGGTAAGATAAAAGCACTGGCTTGTACATCGACTGGCCACCGCAAGTCATTGCATAGGCCACATGCGCACTCATTACTCCACTTCGATTTTGAATGGAAATCTGGTGCAGGGGCACATTCCTCAGACAGGATTTCTTCCTTATGATACAGCTATCACTATAAGCTTAGCTCATTCCTTCAAGAGAGAAAGATTACAAGGCAAACCCTGAAAAGAAAAATCTTTCGCCATTGACCAATTCCATTGTTGAAGTGCTCCTACGTATTCGTCTTTCATTCAGGATCATTGTGACTTTTTTCTATGAAATAGTTTGTAGGCCCCACACCATGTAGAACTCTGCGTTTTTATTCTCGAATTTGAATCTGATATCCTTCACCTAAACCCGAATGGGTAAGGCAGGCTGTGCTTGTAGCTAGGCATTCTGATTTGTAATGTTCTAGATTAGGTTTCTATCAGATTGTTTCCGTCTCCCACTTACGACCGTATAATTACATCGGACGAAGAACTACTACCATATACCGTGTTTTCGTCAGTTTCGACCATAATAGTTGAATATGAAGTATGGTGTAGTATTTCATTTACTCTCACTTACACTGTAATTATTATAGAAAAGCGGTCTGTGATTGTCGTCTAGGAGTAATTTATTCTGTGTCCTCTTAAATATAAAGAAGGTCTCCAGGCAATTTGCCACACAGGCGACGATTTCATTCGATCGTGTTAGAACCAGTAATCTTCATCTAAGTGAAAAATTACTGACCAACCTAGATTTTAAGATTGTCCAAACAGCTTTCGTGTCTTTCTGCTACTTTGGCACAGTTTTCTACGGCTTCTTACTGCTGATCACCAATCTGCGAGGGGGCTCAACAGCTCAAATCGCTCCTGCGCTAAAATTGTGTTGATTTTGTTTTGCTCGCTCTGTTTTATGACATCTGGAACAAAATGCTGCCTCTGAACGACTTGCTTCGACTGTATCTGGATTCCCTCTGCCCTTTCCTTTTGCGCGTAAAATCGAACCAAGTGCAAGCAGGGACCCTGTTTCGCTGGCAGCAGCCTTCGATTAGATATTAGAATGTCGTCGTGGGTCAACCGAACCTCCTATCCCTCCAGCCTCGACTTTTCCGGACATAGGACATAAAAAACGCAACTGCCCATCCTCATCGTGGTGTAGCAACTGCTACCATACAGTACATGTTAAAACGTGGCAATCACTACACTAACACTCTTTCGTCGAGGTGGGTCTACGCGCTAACATGTAAAGATCAATAACTGCGTGTGATCTGATCTTTGATCTTTGGTCCGACCGAGGGGTATAAATAGCCGTAGGGCTTTTCAGTCGGTTCATTCCTGGACTTGGCGATCCACAATACGGCAATACCGTATCCGCAATATCCAACCGACTCAATACTCAATATTCGACACTATCCGGCACAATATCCGTCACAATATCTTACCATAATATCCGACTCCACATCACGCAGGAGAAGAAAGCATACTTGTTAGTAATTTGTTGTATTAATAAATATTAGTATTATTAGGTGATAAGAAACCTTATCACGACGAAGACAAGGACATGTACTAGAGAATCAGGAGAGGTGGATCGAAGAATTGCAAGAATTTTGGAAGAGAACGGCTATACGACGGAACAACCAAGAACATGGCGTCCTTTCTTTGCTGCGGGAGGAACACCGCTAGTTTTACCGTATGTCAATGAAAGAGTAGCAAAGAAAGTGAACGATGTCGTCAAGTCGTCAGGGCTTCCAGTCCGATTGATATTTCGACCACCCGCGAACTTGAAAAGCTTGCTGACATCATCACGGATTTATGAAGAAAAATGTGGCCGGAGGAACTGGAGTACGTCGGTGAATCCAAGCGTCTGTTGCACAAACGGATGGATGAACATACACGAGCGCATCATCCTACCCAGGAAGTGCGTTCTCGCGTCATCGTGTACTGTGCATCGTCAAGAGGCATCCCCCTTACTGAAAGTTGCCATATTATACCGCACGAAGGATGCCCCATTGGAGAGAAGACTGCTTGAAGCGCTCGTATCAAGCGTTTATCACCAAAAATGAACAACAGGGATGAGCTAATGGAGGCATTAAAATTAATATCATAGCGGCTGCGATAAAGAGATCTTGACTATAGCCACACACGTGGCATTTCTAGTAGCTTTCATTTACTTGGGGACTGCTGCCAGGGTGAGCCGTTCACTTCGATGTCTTCTTAATACTTACTAGTCGGGCTCATGTTGTATTACAGAATTCCACGAGCCTGGTTAGTAACTTTATGTTTATGAGACGCATGTTGTATATTTGTGTGTTAGTTTTAAGGTCTGCCGGAGCTGGTAATACAGCGAAAGCTCACCAATAAACCTTCATGATTAAGCCCTCAGTGCTATTCTTTTAAGAAGATGTATTAATAAAGTTTAACACCAAGCCGTGCACTCGAGCAGTTGGGAGGTATCGGCGTGGCAAAGCTCATAGATTTTGGGTGAGCAACCTCACCACACTAGTGACCACAATCTGCCAGCAAATGCAGGATTGTCCAGATCAAGCATCCATTCAATTGTCATAGCTTTTTTGCACAGAGTTGGATGCGTGGGATGATCCAATATAGACTTTGTAAACATTGAACTTGCCTTCTCGTTCACATTGGAGGCACAGTTCACGGTAAAAATGGCTCTTAAGATATTACCGTGCGATGAATCTGTAGCTCGTTCTGTTTATCATATGTGGCGCTGTCAGGTTGAAGAGCGGCCAGGATCGGACGTTATGATGAATCAGAGACTGTCCTGTGAGTATGCGCGGGCGAGTTTTAACGGCATTGTAGAGGCTGCACCACTCAGGAGAGAACCCATGTACGCAGTTCAAACAATTTGTAATTACCCATAGCGACAGTGAAAGGCAATTCTGGACATGGCTTTATGTAGTCAGCTCTTTACACTTTTGCAACAATTAAAATCTCGGCCAAATACCCATTAGGGTCATTTCCGTCGCGATAGTCTCGTACAACCTCTATTTTCACTAGTTTTGAGTAGCCTTATTTTTCGCAAATTCAGCGAATTTTCTTGCTTTCTTCGCAACCGATGAGCTATTCTCATCCAATACTTCCCTCCCGACTTGAAAAAGGCGTTTCAACGGTCGTAGCAACTCGAAGTCCATATATCGCTATCCTCCCCACCGTCCGTCGATGCTAGCAGCTTAACCTTGGAGAGCGCATATGAAACCTCCCCGCACTCTCCAACATGTTTCAACATGTGGCTCCTTTTTTTGACTACCGTTCACGTTATTTTCAATGCGCAGTCCGGTGGCGCCGTCTACTGTGCGGACAGTCGACGCCATGAATGAAATAAACGACGCTTAGTGGGTTGAAACGACAATTTCTGACAAAATCATTATAACTCCTTTTTTGGCGCTCAGAAGGCCATTTAGCGGAAATGGACCACAGTTCTATACTCAGTGCTCACGCCCCTAAACCATGCAGAAAACCATTTTCAAAAAGCGTCTCACGGCCTGAAAGACCTTACTTGTAAGAGCCTGAAAGATGCTGTGGTAGCACTACGAGGAGAAAACAGTTGGTGAGCTGGTTCCCTGTAGTGTCTGCCATGAACCTCGGTTAATGATGTATTATCCGCCCCACCAGGGAGGTATAAAGGCTCAGGAGAGCTTCAGGCGAGAGAGAAAGTTTGCAGCCTCTAGTGGGGGACGCCGCAGCAACCGCTTTCCCTGCGGCTCGAGGATCGGCCCTCGCAGCCAAGACTAACCAAGGAGGGGTAGTCTACTTACCGTGGGACTTTGAATGGAGACCCAGATGAATCGATAGAGTTTTGAAGGCTGTTTACGAAAATGGAAATTAAAACTGCAAAATGGCTTTCCTTAAAAAGTTACGGGGGCTGGAAATTTGCTTGACAGTAGTACTATTTGGATATGCGAAATCGTAGCTTCCGTATCAAGTGCCTACGTGGCCTAGTGGTAGTAATCTCGCTAGGCGTACGTCACGGGTTTGCTTCCCGCCATCGGCGGCATTTTTGCAAATTGTGTTTTCATTTCATAGAAGACTCTCTAAATCTTTTCTGACATTTATTTAGGTGAACGCCTTACTTCTGCTTTTATTTTCACTCGTCACCCCTATCCACGGAATGTGGTTCTGCACATCAATTGTACGACTCTGTTTTACTTTGAACTTCAAGAAACATGCAACAGAAAGATACTAGAGATAAGTTGGATGCCAGCAAGTTGCCAGCGCGCGGTTCATTGCTTCAATAACACTTCGCTGCGGGATGTATTATAAAATTGAAGAACACAATATTCCTGCCGGCGCGACGTCAATGATTTAGCCATTGGACGTCTTTTTCTTCGGTTCTATGAAGAACATTATGAAGAGGGGTAGAACTAGAGCTATGTTGAACGCTGCGGATTTGATATGACACAGAGGGATAGTATACTTGAGGTTCTATCCCAAGTGTATCGAATGTTTTGTGCACCACGTTTTTCTAATATTCTAAAATGCTCATGGTACAAAGCTGGGTATATTAATGAATACCCAGGTTCCTGCGTGACACCGGCCGAATATTTGTTCAGTCTTGAGACGATTGACTGTTTTGTCACCGGATGTAGTCAGTATGTATAAGATGTGCAGTTTGCGAACAACCTGCGTGCTTCACGCAATTTGAAAATTTTTTCCATTAATGTTGAGTTTCTTGCTGGCATCCAGCCTATCTTTAGTATCTTTCTGTTGCATGTTTCTTGGAGTTCAAAATAAAACAGAGACGTACAATTGATGTGCAGAACCACATTCCCTGGATAGGGGTGACGAGTGAAAATAAAAGCTGAAGTAAGGTGTTCACCTAAATAAATGTCAGAAAAGATTTAGAGAGTCTTTTATGAAATGAAAAAACACTTTGCAAAAATTCCGACGATGGCGTGCAGCAAAGCCGCGACGTACGCCTATGACGCGAGACCATTACTACTAGGCCACGTGGGCACTTAATACAGAACGACGAGTTCGCATATCCAAATAATACTACTGTCAAGCAAGTTTCCAGCCACCATAACTTTTTAAAGAAAACCATTTTGCAGTTTTAATTCCCATTTTCGTAAACAGCATTCAAGACTCTATCAATTCATCTGGGTCTCCATTCAAAGCCCCACGGTAAGTAGACTACCCTTCCCTGGTAAGGATCCCACGTGCAATAGCTGACCACGGATGGAGGCTGAGCCGGGGAAGGTCTGGCTGCCAGTCTCATCTGCAGGTGGACCTACGAAGACGTAGGTGAGCAAAAGGTACGGGTACTCAATGTTAACTCAACGATCAACAAGATTCGAGTCCAACAAGACTCAAGTGGCCTGGTAGCATCACTGACGATTTGATGTAAAATGACTGTTGTTGGCAATGTTGTATTGTCACACCCACGCAATGTTCTTAATCGTCGGACTTTATGTTGTCAGTAAGCGAGGGAATAAGAGAGTTGTATGTCTCAAGGTGTAAAGCTACTCGACAGAACCATCAACCCTAAATTTGGGGGTGATGCCCCAAAACATGGTGCATCGGCCGAATTTTCAATATCATGGCAACATGGTGCATCGAGCAGGATCCTACTCGGGCAACCCACTGGGCGGAGGTGGTGTAGTGGCAAGTGGCGCACTATATCACACGCACGGTCAGGGGTTCGAATCTCGGATCGATGCCCGCCTAGGCCAACCAAGCCTTCCATCCCTCCGGGGTCGGTGAATTGGTACCAGACTCGTCTGGGAGGATAAAAGCACTGACTTGTACATCGGCTGGCCACCGCAAGTCATTGTATAGGCCACATACGCACTCATTACGCCACTACGATTCTGAATGGAAGTCGAGTGCGGGGGCGCATCCCTCAGACGGGATTGATTAACGCCAAAAACTTTAACTTTAACTTTTAACCCACTGCCGATATCCGATATTTAAGTCTCTGTATAAAAATCGAATCCAACGAATCCAACACAATGTTTAAAGGAGGTCTCAACCCCTCTGAACCGACACGACAACCACGGACTTTTCCAAACCAGCAATACACCAACTTACGAAGAGTGCTCCCCTAGGGCCAAGGGAGCGCATCCGCCTCAAGGCATACTAACGATGAGTCCGTCAGCTTCAAGCTACGACAGCATTTCCAAATCCTTTCTGTTGGGGCAGGCCGAATGCACTATACCTTCCTCATAAAATGAACTACAGTATTGGAATTGGAGCTGTCATTTCTCACCGCTATCCCGATGGAACAGAGAAAGCTGTTTACCGTGCTAGCCCTTCACTCACTGATGCAGAAAAGAACTACGGACAAATAGAAAAGGAAGGTCTTGCACTCGTTCATGCGGTTCATCTACGGACGCCACTTCATCCTCCTCACAGACCACAAACCACTCTTAGCCATATTCGGATCTAAGAAAGGAGTACCTGCCTACTCCGCAAACCGTCTACAGCGGTGGAGACTCACACTACTTGCTTACATTTTCGACATAGAATACCGGAACATGAACACCTTTGGACAAGTAGACGCACTCTCCCGCCTCACCGCCACCCAATCACCACCGGAAGAAGATGTCATAATAGCGAAAATCGCTTACGACATAACTGCCATCTTTCACGAAAACGTCAACCGCTTACCGGTCACAGCCAAGGATGTTGCCCGCGCTACAGCTGAAGACGACCCTCTACGACAAGTACTCGACCACATCGCCCTCAACAATTGGCCAAAGAAACCATCATCGGCAATCGCTAGTTACGCTCACTTGCAAACTATCTGTCGACTCAGCAAGGATGTCTACATTTCGGAGGCCGTATCATCATTCCCAGGTCCCTTCAGCCACAGACCATGAAAAAGCTTCACGAAGGACATAGAGGAATTAACAGAATGAATTTCCTAGCCCGCAGCTACGTATTCTGGACGAGGATCAACAAAGACTTGGAAAAATTGGTTCGCACCTGTACCGATTGTCAAGTCACCAGTCAGAATCACGCTCTGCTCGTGGCCCCGCTCAGACTCACCACGGACGCAGATCCACATAGACTTTGCCGGTCCACATGGAGGAATCTCTTACCTCGTAATCGTCGACGCCTTCTCCAAATGGCCCGAAGTCATTCCAATGATATTCCACGACCACTACCGCAACCCTAAGAGAGTTCAACCACCTTTTCGCCCAGTTCGGATTCCCTCACGTCATTGTTTCCGATAATGGGACTCGATTCACTCTGGCCGAGTTCCAAAATTTCTGCCGTCACAGAGGAATCGAACACGTTCGATCACTCCTGTTCCATCCCCAATCCAATGGGCGAGTCGAGCGATCGTGGACACCTTCAAGCGATCGCTTCCGAAAATGAATCAATGAAGGATCACGGTCTAACCCTTGATGCCCTTCATACATTTCTGTTCACCTACAGAAACACACCCTGCACCGCATCTCCTAACGGACGCTGTCCTGCAAAAAACTTCGTAACGCCTTAGATCTGTTGAAACCTAGTGAGTTTGCAGAAACTTCGAGAAGTTACTAAATGGAAGCTCAGTTCAACCGCCGACACGGAGCTAAACTAGAAGATTCGAGCCAAATGATCTAGTCTATGCACGAGACTTCCGTTCCAATCAACGCACATGAATTTCAGGACGCATTACACGCCGCCATGGACGCGCTCTCTACGATGTATCTGTTCAAGGAGCCGTATGGAAACGGCACATAAATCAACTAATCCCACGTGTTTTGCCGGAAGCAGTACCTGAATTGAGCAACGCTTTGAATGTGCCATTGGAACCTTCACTGAATACAACTACCGTGACATCACCGACTCCAGTGGATACCGCTGCTGCTCCAACGACAACATTTACAGCAAGATCACCACAGCCGACGTCGCCCACCTCCGGATATCGTCGATCTATCCACATTCGACGTCCTCCTGATTTCCTCCATATTGACCCTTGCGCCAAGTCGTACCGCGGACGTCAATCTTAAGGGGGAGGTGTTGGGGCAGGCTGAATGCACTGTACCTTCCTCATAAAATGAACTGCAGTATATTTGTGTTTACTGTAAGAGTGATAGTACATCATGATCACATAAACAAATTGCCTATATAAACTCTCATGAGTATGGTCGCATTCACTTTTGTCTCGTCTCATGCCTTCGAATAAAGCTTCCACTCAACACGACAAGGACATAACACTTCCTCGATTGCCAACGGCTTTAGCGCCACTCCAATGAGACAAAATCAAATGTTCAATTTATGGCCAATAGCATAATGACGACGAGAAGGAAACTCATCAGAAACCCGGTGACAGACCGACAGTCTGGTCCTAACAAGAGACCGTCGCGTGACCAATTATTAGTAAGTGAACCATGAAAAGGTTACTCAACAGAAAACCCAGTGGACGACCGACAGTCGTGCCAACTTAAGAGGGCATCCACAAAAAAACAGCTCCAGCTGATGTAAGTACTTACAAGTTTTTTGAATTCTTATCAGAACGCTATTCAACATAGCACAAGCCGTTGGCGAAGCTCCTTAACAGGAGCTGCTCAAACCAACAATTTTAGTTCAGTTAAAACTTGTTTTCAAGATTCTAAAAAACCAAAAATAATAATCGCAAAAATTTCCTCCATAATCATATCAGATCCCAACCTAGTGATTTCAAAACAAAAAGAGCTCCACGATTCTCATAACATTCGCACGGGAACATGTACATCGTCATTGTCTCGCAACAAACTCTCATAACAATTGACAAGGAATCTTCATTCCGATGCTAATAGATAACAACGACAGGATATAAACTTTGTGATGAGCTCTGTCCTCGCACTGTCAATCGTGAATGACAGTGAGCCTCCCTCAAAGAGGTTCACTATTCAACGCGTTGTCAAGAAGGTATCCAAAACAGCATGTCGCTGCAACCATTCCTCCTGAAAAATGTCAAACAAAAGCTCACTAGACAACTCAACGCATTAATCGGTTTACTATTCGAAGCTCAAAAGTTTGAGGAACCATGGCGCCTCTCCACCCAAGCTCAAGAGTTAGAAATGTTCCTTATTTCGAAAGAAATAGTCGTCAAAAATCTGATGTCTCAACTAGAGCAGCGGAAGAACGACATCAGCGCCTACTACGCCGAATGTAATCAGTCCATCAACGACCTTCTTGAAGAAGAAGTCAAAGCAGACATCGAATAGCAGTTCGATGAGTACTGGCAGGGTAAAAGAGGAGAAGAACTACTCAGTCAAGCAGAAGACTTCAAACGCAAACTAGAAACAAGGCTGGTAGAGCTTTATGCCAAGAAACAAGCGCTGAACTGGAATTCAAAAGAAAACCACAGCAAGGTAGTTCAAGTCAATCCCAGTCTCCACAAATCCTTGACCATTCAACTTTACCAGGCAACGTTAGGACGCTGGAACATAGGTTGCCCGGAAATGAACTTCGAGCGCCTAACTTCTATGGTAACCCCTCGACGTTTAACTCGTTTGTGGATTTGAAGAGTTGGTACACAAGCAACCATATTCAAAAGTCGAAAAGTTGTCATTTCTCATGAACTGCTGCAAAGGAGACACAGCAAGAACGCTCCAAATGATTCCTCGAACTGGCGAATCGTACAAGAAAGCGATTGCTTGATTAGAAAGCCAGTATCAGGACCCAGGGCGAATAATCAAGCAGATGACTAGGAAACTGAAATCAAGAAATTGCCCCACATGGCATGAAACTGTCCAACTCTCATAATCGAACAAACTTATACTCACGACGTGCACGGAGTATTCACAGGAGAAGTTAAACCTTACACCATTCGTACCCGGAGAGCGCGCGATTCACGCGTGACCCCATTGGAGCTTTTCGTGCACGCAGCATTGCTTCAGTACCATTTTGTTGAAATGGACCAAATAAATTTGCAGTAGTCCACGGTTTCACCATGAATTGAAGCAAATCTCTACACTATGGCAATAAACCCCCTTTGAGACTAAACATTCACTCTACAAGTCAACAATTTACTTGTTAAACGTTCAAAATGAGAATAACTTCAAATTTTTTGATGCTGATGAAAGCAATCCTTCTGTTAACGTGCATAGTTGGTCATTTCTTTACTTGTTCTACTTATAAGTTCTTATTTCTTCCGTTATGATGGTGGGCATGATGTTATAGCGAATTTTGGCCGATGACCTCATTATATTGACGCGTGAATCGCACCACACCATTCGCACCCTCGCAAACACCAAAATAGAAGTAACATCTTGCTTCAGCCCTTCAATAGCCATCCAATACAAACGCTTCGTAACTAACAAGAAAACAACAGCATATTTAGATGACGACGCTACATTTAGCTACGCTTGCACTAGCAAACCTTCCCCTTTCAACACCTTCACCTCAACATTTGCCATAAAAGACACTTGCAAATGCAACCCTGCAGAAGACTCAATATCACGCTATTGCATGCAAAACGACGTTTCACAACTGCGCCACTTACCCAATGTACTACCACTTCCAATTGAAAATGGAGTCATCATAGCATGACCAAAGAAGATACCCCAAACCCATACAAGTACATTTGCCGCAGAGCTAGCAATACGTCTTGATCCAACAAGCTTTCAAATAAAACAACACATAGTGGATTTCTCTTGCACTATTATACCAATTAGTTTTGGCGGGTGTTACGACTGCTATAAGGGAGCGGAGGCCGAAATCACTTGCGCGGCAGATGTGCAGCACGCAATAGCACAGGTGACGTGCTGAACGCAACATTTCGTACTCACCTGCACAAGACAGGGAAAAAACAAACCAAATACGTCTATTCTTTAACGGTGCACGCGTCAAAGAACAATGTCAAGCCCAATGCGGGTCTCAAACAACGATATTCGAAGTCGATGGTGCACTAAATTACGTCACCGGTTTAAGACCCTTGTGGAATTATACAAAACAATGGAACAAACTACACAAGATGACTGCACCTTTTACATATCATTGAACTTTCCAGACTTTAACCGTTTTCTTGCAATATGCAGCATCTTTTTCTCGTTCACCGCTACAGTTCTTATCATTATGTCATTTCTCATGGCTATCAGCATAGCGTATCTATGCTCAAGTAAAATAAAAACATCAACGCCAGCTTCTCGATCCTCAACATTGGCACTCCTCATACCATTCCCGATGCTGCTCGGCTTCTCACTCTTAACTCTCCTATTCAATCTTCTTTCTAATTTCTTGTATTATACGTCTCCCCTTTACGCTAGCAAAGTTCTCAATGCATAGACTGTTCTAATAACATAATCCTGCGCGGTTACCGTATTTATTGATCAAAAGTAGCCCGTACCAGAAGGTTAGAAAGTCAAATTTCAGCAATGGCGGATGGGGAACAAAATGTTGTCGAAGAAGAAGTACCAGACGTACCTGCGGAACCCGACAACAATAATGTCGATTAACAGCAAGATCAACAAGAAGAAGAAGAACATCAACAAGGACCTTAGCAACAATAACAAGGACCTCAACAACAACAACAAGGGCACGACCAAGAGCAACAAGCGTTCAACTTCGAGGGTCTTCGACGTCAAATACTCGAAGAGGAGATCTCTCACTAATGCACGCCAAAATTCAAAGAAGCTTGGGTCGCACAGACGCTATCAATGAAGAATAGCATAGATATGATCCACGTGAGTACCCTAATATTCAAATCAATTTCTTGTTTCAATATCAATCTTTTCAAGTGCTTTGTTCTTATTTTTTCCTTTCTTTATCTCCTTTTCGATTCGAACCTATCAATTTTGCAACAAACAACCTCAAGTTTAGGAATGACCTTTGTGCGTTCAATAACAGAAGAGGAAAAAGAAAAGAAAAGAGAGAAGAGGACATAAGAAAGAGAGGACATCCCCGAAAAAGGAAAAAATTCACGGGACGTTAAAACCCCTCTGATGGAAAAAACTTCACAACAACACCCACAGAAAAAACGCTAAATTGATGAGGATCTGCCTCCGTATTAAGCCAAATTTGGTTAAACTATAGTCAACCATTTTTACATAACTCAACATTTCCAGCGTGAAGTGCACATGGTTGAACACTGCGCACAGTCAGTCAAGGACCTCATGGAGGAAGCGATGAACGGTTTCCTGAAAGTCTACAACCTTCAAAAACAGATTCTCAATTAAATTCAAGCTCAAGTCAATGCACCACAAGACGACCCCCATGCTCAAGCCATGCAACCGGGTCCGAGCTGGGCCGTCGCAGTACCCGTCACCAAGCGGTGCGCGTTCTGCGACGGCGATCACTACGCCTGCGATTGCGGGCGCTTCTATAACCTACGTGATAGACGACGCTGCTTATTTGAGCGTGATCGTTGCGAGCGGTGCCTCCTAAAGGCGACAAACCTCGCAACATCATGCCCAGCTTCATCAATCTGTTTTTATTGTAAAACTGCTGAACGCGATAAAGAAATGCACTCACACCATTCGGCTTTTGCCCATTCAAATTTCCAATGTAATATTATATGCAATTTTCATTTCTTTTCAATTGTACTTCGCTCTTCAATTGTAATGTTCCTTCAAGTAGTTGTTAATTCAATATCAATTTAACCTTGCTATCCAACCGTAGTTGCTCACTCGATAGTACGCATTTTTTCAATTAACGTTCTTCAGTCACTATATCAATGTCATTTACAACTTGCATACTCAACATTTATATTGAAATTGGTCAATTTGGTAAAACATTGGACGATTGAGCATGATATTCAATAAATCATCAATATCATAACCTTATCATACAGAAATAGCATAATAGTGAAAACCAAACAAGGTTACAAAATAAAAACAAACAAAAAAACAAAAACAAAAACCAAAAAACAAAAAAATCAATGATTACCGCAAACGGAAGACAAGCCTATACCTAAGAACCCCGTCAAATGTAAGAGCAAGATGTGTGTGTAAGTGTCTACTAGCCAAATCGAACTTTTATTCAGACTTTAGCTGCACCATCACCAACGACGCCATGTACAACTAACTTATGGAGTCAGCACATGGACACCGAAAAATGCGATCCACAACTGGAAACAGCGGGTGCAGTACAAGACGTGGTAGCGACCAACTCAGATGTTAGGAAACAGATCATCCCTCGAACTTCAACATCGTAAACTAGACGACGTTATAAATTCCTTTGTTAACTGACACCATTGTTGAACATTTTTCTTGATGGAATGCCTTTATTTATCCAAACTACTGCAGCTCAATATCTCAACCTTCAAGTCTTCCTAATTCACTCGAAAAAAACAACCTAATTTATCAACCTTTCGCCTTGTGGGGAGGAAGCCAGAACAAAGTCAATTTGTTGCTGGCTATGACGTTGCTTACTTGGGGAGTGTCATGAACCTCGGTTCATGATGTATTGTTCGCCCCGTCCAGGAGGTTTGAAGGCTATGGAGAGCTTCAGGCGAGACACCCTACCGGCAAGATGCTGCACCGGCTCTCTATGCGCCCATCATTTCCTATGCACCCCTTGAAATTGCTCATCTTCTTCCCAGCTCTCTTCCGACCAAGTGTTTCACTTCATCATATCTATAGCCTTTGTTATGTTAGGTATATGTCACTGGTTTAATTACCCAAGTTTGAGGTGAAATAAATACTGCTGCTGGTGGTATTCGTATTTCTCCGCGTGGCAACCGAGTTTCATTTTATGGTACATCGGCCTGATATCAACGGATTTGGACCACAAACAAGTGGACACCGGTACGCCTTTCATTATTCGCCTCACTAAGTATTCGCCTTTGGATACTGCGCCGACTTTGATCAACGAAACATATCCATTTCTTTACATTTGCTTGCTTCCTTTTCATACCTTTCGCTCTTCGGATCTGTGCTAGTGAAAGATCCAGAGTGCATTTTGACAATAAGGATTTCTTTTTTTCTTCTTTCTCATCTTTCATTTTTCATTTCTTTGCGCCCTTATTGCTTATTCATTAAGGATGGCTCATAGAAATTGAGCTCGAAAAAAGGTCTTTTAACACGTTATTGTAACAATGTGAGCTCTTCGCTGGACACCTATATAGAATACAAACAGTCTATGGAAGGTCCGCATCAGGTGTCAGCTTATAATTTACGAATCAAAGAATTGGTCTTGCAACTTCATTCAACTTCCCAACTTGTATCGGAAGCCTTGTTTGATTTTACAACTACCATTGACTCATTGGCGGATAGTCTCACGCCCGAGCATCAGCAGCAGGCAGATGTTTATATTGAAAAAGCAGAGGCAGCCATCGATAACGCGCAAAAGCCGCTATAGAACTCGAAGCAAAAAGAATAAGCGCCTTGGACGCAAACGAGGGACGGACAAGAAATACTAATGCGCCGCATTCGGGGATAGCACAAACATAGATAGAACCCCTAATTGCGAAACTACGCCATTCCTACACCTACCTTTAGTGGGAAAGTATGGGAATTGGAGAACCTTTGGACGCTTTGTGAAGCTAATGTCCACAATCAAGCTCTGACAAACCTTCAAAAAATTGATTATTTGATCAGTGCGCTCAGAGGAGAAGCAAAAGGCTCAGTGCGCCGTTTCAATGTCGCAGAAGGGAATATGAAAAAGCGGTTATGTTTTTACATAATAAGTATGGGGATGAGTCACGCCTCATCGATAGCCTTTATACGCGATTAGAGAATACTCGCACCGAAAATTCAAGCCTAGAGGAGCAGCGCCGCCTCCTCCAGACAGTTCTACCTATTGTGTCACAATTACAGGATAAAGGAGTATCCTTAGACGGTTCTTTCTTCAGCCAAAAGGTTTTGTCAAAATTCAGGGTAGACCTTCAGCGCAAAGTACTCGAATTCTGTGTTGGTACTTCAACACAGACTCAGTCTTGGGTCCTTAGTGATATTCTTTCACATTTGGATAAAGTCATAACTAGAGAGGAGCGGATTAACTATATGGTGAACAGGAACCCTTTTCAAAACAGCGCCGTCCCAGCCAAGGGATTCAAATCCGCACCTCGCAACAAATCAGCCGAACTTGTACCTTGTCTCTTTTGCAATGCAACCAGTCATAAATCAATGGCATGCACAAAATACGCCACTACTGAAGAAAGCAGCAAAATCTTCAGAGACACTAACCGCTGCCTCAACTGTGGAACAGTAGGCCATTTTCTCACTGATTGTCAAAGAGCAGGATGCAAGTTTTGTCATGGGAGAAAGCATCACCACACTTTATGTCCCTTACGGGTCATCCAGTCCCACTGCGCCTTACCTCAGCAAACACCACCCACACCGGAGGAGAGCTGTATAGTCCCGAAAGCAGGGGCACGGCAGCAACAAAAGTTGATCAGACATGTCGAGGGGCAGCGTAGTGAAAAACCGATCCGAGCACATGCGCGCATTCTCGGGATGGTTAGTCCCTCAGAACCCCCAAGTGCACTGCAAGTGGAAGACGCCTCACCAGAAACAGGCACCGTCTTAGCTTCTTCACACTATCGTGAAGCCCCATCGGAATATCCGGACACCCCCTAGCCTACTGCTAACAACGTTCTCTTGCTAACTGGAGTGGCCCAAGTGAGAGACACACAACGGGACCAGTGGAAGGATGTGGAAATCCACTAGACACCGGGACAGATGAGTCCTTCATCACTGATACTCTGGCCAACGAATTGGGTTGAGAGTGCGCGACAACAAAAATTTTCCATGTATACACCTCCGGCATTGAGCAACCCAAACGCATTGCATGCAACCTAACAACACTGGGGTTATGGGACAGGAGGGGAATAAATCACAACATGCACCTGCATACGCTTCCGGTTATCACCAAAGCCGTCTGTGCGCCCAATAAATTTTTTACAGCGTGATATCGTCGTAAAATTCTCAGAAATTGGGACCGCCGTAAACGACGACGATTCTTTTTACCTCCCTTCAGATGCGCGCCGCACCCTGCAATATCGCCAGCAAGTGATAGAGGCGATCCAATCATCGATCCAAGAAACGGAAAAGTTCTGGAGGATATGGCAAGAACAATACTTAACTTCTCTTCTCGAAATACAAAAAAGGCTTCCGACAAACAGCAGACTCGGACAAGATACTCCTGCTGTAGGAGCCGTTGTCCTCGTGAGCGACCCTCTTCTCCCTCGACACGAATGGAGAATGGCGCCCATAACGAATATAAAAAAGGGTAGTGACGGTAAAATTCGTGAAGTAGAACTCCAAACTTCCAACAGAAGGACCGTACGGCAGCCAAAAAACTTACTAATTCCCTTAAAAGTCCAAGAGACAGCGGAAAGGTCGGGAAGTCTAAGAACTTCAGCGGCAGAACCACAAAATTCGGAAGCTGTTCACTCTCCTGTCCGTAGGACCACCCATTACGATTTGCGTCGCCGCCGTCCAGTTCACTATGCGGAAACGTGTACCGCTATAATGACCTTCCTGAAAACCACGGGAAACTCGAAATGGTTCCTCTTTTACATGATGATTCTCTCCTTGTTCGGACATACGCTTGGGAGAGAGTCACCTTCAGTGCAACTATTTTGTACGGAAATGGTATCAGAGTTAATTCAACTACACCACTAGCATTTGAAGTTTGCGCCGACATGACCTGCAAGATGGAACACTCCGATGGAACTCCGCAAATTATACGATTTCCGCCCGAAGTCACGCTGCATGATCACAAGGTATGTAGTATTGAAATGGCACGCAAACGGCCAACTCGCAGCTATTGAAACGACATGCGAAGGACTAGACTTTTGTGCGAACGTTGATTGCTGGGTTTGCACTTCCACCTTTCTCGATCCTGAATGTAGGCCTCATGGAGCAATTTTTGTGCTCGTCCTTACACTCTATGGGATTCTTAGTCTCATTTACGCGCTGCTATATGTGCCGGTAGTAATTGGGAGGCCATTACGCCTTCTGTTAGCTGGAGCAGTGTCACTAGTTCGGTGCCTGCTATACGTCGTTAGTCAGCTCTTACTAAACTACTGCAAAAATCCCGAATAAGACCTAGAGCCTCTCTTAGCGCTCGTTCAACAGCAGCACTTGCAATAATAGCATCACTGTGCTGTATGGTAGAACCGGCATTCTCATGTCAACAAGTTAATTTACTAGAGCACCAGCTACGGTTTGCACCAACAAAGATGGCAAAGAGCTTTGCTCAGTTAGGCTGACCGAAGTATTGAAATTGAACACCTTCACGCAACGCGCTTGTTTGCGCCTGGTCAGAAACTCTACTCTAGTGGCCGATGTTAAAATTAGATGGATAGGCTTATACCTACGTTGTAAGGAAGAAACGGAATACTATACACGTTCTACGACTGTGCACGTTGTTGACAGTAAACGTTGTCCGTATATGGGGTCATGTTCAGGTGAAAAGTGCGCCAGTATCAACAGCACTAGTATGATCCCAGAGCTTGAAAGCGGCAAGCTTATCCAGAACGTACTGACTGTTCGAGTCCTGTGGAGGATGGGGCTGCGATTGCGCCTCCTTCAGTTCCGGTTGCCTCTTCTTCCTCCTTTTTGTCAGGCCTAATAACCCGACCATCTACAGAACATTTCGTTGTCTGCGCTGGACGGAAGAGGTCAAAGTAGAGATCATAATTGAAGACCTCTATTCAAATGACGGACGGTATTGGTATGTCGCCCAGCTCGTCCCAAATGTTCCAGTGAACTTCGAAACCGTACAGATCACCATGACGTCACTCACAATGCCTCCTACTCCGCAGCTGAACAGTCGGTACTGCCCGCTCTTCTCAGGCAGTACGGTCCAAAGTAGTCACGTGGTTATCAACCGATTTGTCGATCAATATCAAATCCGTCATGCAGCTCTTTTATTGCGTTTCGGGCTACACGTCTAAAATAACAAAATTCCTGAGTGGCAACTCGTAAATAACCAAAAGAATGCTCGCATCACAAAAAAGAACAAACAGTAAACAACACAACACTGTGGAGGTAGTGTTTTGGGAAACTCCCAAACGGGATTGTGGTCGAGGAGATTCAAAAGAATAAAAGCGAACAAACAACACAACTTATTTCTGAAAACAAGGGATTAGGAACCGCTATTCGATTCCCAAAAAACGGATGAGGCAAAACAAATGAAGGGGAACCTAGGGGGGTTCGGTGCCTGAGGGGTTCCTTTCCTTAGGGGAAGAGCGGTGGGCTGGTTGTTGGGGTTGCGAAACGTCGAATGGCTGCCTCTGCACGAGGCTTTCGCTCAACGCCACTTTCCCGCGCAATATCTGCAATGGATTATTGATAGGTCAAGAATTGATTATTTGACCCCCTTCCTAACAGAACAGCGCCTTTATCACAAACGGGACGACACGGCGGTTTGGACCAGTACGATAGCACCAAATCTACTTTGCGAAAGCCAAAGAGCAGCCGAGACACTAAACTGCACGTTTTCAGAAAACTGTAAGTGCGCAGCGGCTGAATCGAAGGTGCGATGCGAATGCCCTACGTCTAATTTGGCTGAGGAACTTAATCACATTCCGCTAAAGCTACCAGTCCGAACACCATCTTGGGAACTGAGGAAAGACACAAATCCCCCCTGGTGGCGAAAATCCCTCATCTAGTTTCTTCCGAATTTCTTCTCACATCTCAAAGGACCTTTGACACAACTTTCGTGGAAGTACGGAGCCCTACTTGCGCCGTCGAGGACACAACATTAAGAGGCTATTATAATTGCGCAAAAGGTGCCGTAGCAGACGTAAAATATAATTCGCCAGAGGAAACTTATGGGGAGGTCGTATGCGCCTCACACTCTTTTGTTGTTCCCTGTGCATCGACTGAACCACAGTCAAGCCTGCGATTTCATCTAGGTTCTGCACGCCAACTCTTGAACTGCACTATTTCCTGCGGAACTATCAAATACAACTTCAAAATGGGGGAGGGGCTTGTTGAAATACGTTAACACTCTACATTACCCCTTATTGTCAAAACTCCAAGGAAATAGCAATACTCACCATGAGTTTGTTTGGCCTGATATAACGCACATTTTTGACGTCATAATGCTTTGGTACAAGACCATAATTATGGCACTTCTCATAGTTGCGCTATCAGCCTTTCTCGTGTATATATGCTCGAGTACAATTGGATTACAAATTTTAAAACTAGTACTGCGCATCCTTCGAATTTCATGCTGCTTACCTTTCCATTTAATATTTCGTGCTATGTCATGCATTCTCATGAAAAAGCATGAAACTCAAAATGCGCCAATCAAAAAGTATACGTAATATTACCCATTGCGCCACAACCCAATTAACTGAAATCCTTCAGATTCCGATTCCGCCACAGACACCACTCATCCCACAATTGCGCCTTAAAGAATTTCAGTAAGCAATCATGCCTGAAGAGGTACCTCATAGGTGCACCTTTTTCCGCCAACACTGTATCGTAGACAGTCTTAATACTTTCATTTCAGATTACGGTATAATTACATCAAAGACCTCAGCGAAGAACTTCGGTACACTAAGCATAGGCTGCGAGAGTTGCAGAAAGCTATCCCACCCCTCCCTGAACCTCATATCCTGTACGAAACAATTGTGTCTCAATGTTTCAATATTTATGCTTGTACGGAAGCTGTAACTTTTTTTGAACGAAAAATTCACTCATTGTACATCTCTTCTAAACCGTTTCAGCAACGTCTTCCTGAGACAGATTCAGTGGAATCACGTATTGAGCACTGTTGTTTGCAATTTTTATGTTGTAGGTCTTGATAGCGAACCTTGTTTGCACTCCCTCCATTGCTTGTCTCCTTGAGAAAAATGTCAGAAGAGTTCTGGGGAACCCTCATGCGCCAGCCCCAAGAAGTGCGCCAAGGTGAACCCCTATTGATGGACATTGAAACCATCGAGATAGTCATTTCAGATCATTTGCAAACACTCATGTCACTGCACGACACCCTTGCTAATTTGCACCTGAACGTGCAAAATATGAAGGACCAAGAAACCCTAGCGTTCGAGAATTACGTTCGTTCCACCCTTAGTAGGCTGGGACAGCTCACAGTGGAAGTGAAAACCATCGTGGTCGATTCAGCCCATAGTAGGGAACGTAACCCAGACCCACCAGAACATGACAACGTCGACAATTGAAAAAGAAGATGAAGAAGATGACAATTCAAGAAGAAGATGACACCATTGAAAGAAACGCAAATTTTATGAAGATATAGAGGAACCTGAGGGGGCGGAGGAAGGAGATTGGGAACCTGCCGAACATGAAGAGGCGGCGGAGGAAGGAGATGGAGAACCGTCGGTGCGGAAGGAGACCCAGTGGACGATTTCCCTCAATGGTCTCATGGAAGAGGATGATGAAGCAATATCTCGAATTCAACGAGAACTCAGGAACATGGAACAAGCTATTCTCGATTTCGACAGGATTTTGCGTCATCTAGAAGGAGAGCGTCTGTGCCCCTCTCGACGATACCATCAGGGACACATCAGCAAGCTCATGAACGCTTTATGGGATGTGTTTTCTGCGAGGCAGCCGAACATCATTACTCCGACTCCTGCACGGCGGTCCGCGACGTAGCGAGCAGAAACCAGTTCATTGAAAGCAACAAAAGATGCAAGCAATGTCTTTAAGTGATTTGCGCCCGAGGACGTTAGCAAAGTCATTCCGAGACCGGGAGTATCGCAGCTCCGATGCGATCGGAACTTTAGAGTTCGGGTCACATGATGGTAGTGAGAAAGCGAGCTTATCCTCAGATCCTCAGTAAGCTCCTGTTGCTTCTTGGTGATGGGAATTGAACTTATCTTTAACAGAATCTGAAAGAACTCATAAACAATATAAATATGACCAACCCTCAGTTGCGTCTCAGATGTTCTTACACCATGGTCCCTCACCACTCTGCCAGCGAGATGCTGCACCGGCTCTCTATGCGCCCATCATTTCCTATGCACCCCTTGAACTTGCTCATCTTCTTCCCAGCTCTCATCTGACCAAGTGTTTCACTTCATCATGTCGATAGCCTTTGTTATGTTAGGTATATGTCACTGGTTTAATTACCCAAGTTTGAGGTGAAATAAATACTGCTACTGGTGGTATTCGTATTTCTCCGCGTGGCAACCGAGTTTCATTTTATACTTGAGGAATGCGACAACATAACATGACATGAAGACATTTGAACCACAACAGCATCGGTAAGCACTCGAGTCTTTGATCTTACTTCGACTTGTACTCTCAGAGAGTAGACTCTCCTATCTGTCATTTAGGAAAAGCTCTCTTCAAAGAGAGCTTTTTATAAGAACCCAGCCTAAGAAAATTGAGTGAGGATCAGTTGAATATGTGCATCAAACAGTGGCATGTTGTTCAAACTTTTATTTTTCTCAAATAACCGTCGCAACACATCATACAAAGTGATTATCCTCGAGTAGCACCCATGTTCGATTGCGATCTGGAAATCACTCATCAGTCATCTTCGAAATAATCATTTAACATGGGAACGCATCGAAGTGCTTTTTTCATCAACTCATTTGGAAGGTGGAGATAGTATGAGCTAGACCAGTCCTTTGAAGAAAAATGCACTTCTGAGTGTTGAAGTTGCCCTCTTTCTTGACGTACACGAAACTTACTGATCGTTGTGAACGTTAAAAAGTGTCTGAAAAACTGACTCAATCTCGCGCAAATCCGATAAGTCATTGCAATTGTATGGACGGTATCGTACACCACATCCGGATGTGCTGAAAACAGGGATTTCAGTAGAAAGTAAGCAGTTTTGGTGAAGGGCTATCGCTCCCATACATCAATTTTTTCAGTTTTCTTTGCAATACATTTCACAACTGCATAGCAGTTGAAAATAAACAGTGTAAACAATACAAATTTCGACAAAGAGATTGTGATTCATTCTTACTACTATGTGGCCATTATGGTTTACAGAGGGTGGTAAAAGGTAGGCAACCTATTAATGAATTTCGTTCCAAAATGCATCACATAAAGCTTTCCATCCGAAACCATAGTAAGATTTGCCCTTCATCTTCTACAATGAATTCAGAGGTGATAGGCAAAAGGGACGTTTTGTGAAAGATTTCTTTACGAAGCACTAAGTCCAGGATCCCAAAAAGGGTGGAAATTGTTGCACTTTTGGCAGCATTCCTAACTACACCCCATTCTTTCAGATTACATCCTGCATAATCTATTGATGGAAGCTGTTATTAAAACTGGCCGCTTCACGTCCTAGCGCTAGTGAAACGGTGCTTGTCACACGAAGATCCTTTCAAACCACCTAACAACTTGAATGAAAAGAGTTACCTTGCAGCCGACATGAAGCTTTCACTATGTTCCTCCCCAGTTATGCAATCCTCCGACCTGAATTATTAAATTCTGGTGGGACTATTCACAACGAATACCTGCTATTCGCCACTGGGCTTGTTAACAACCAGAACACTTTGGTTGTACTAGGTAATCCTGGCGAGTTACGTACCCGATTTCAAATTCAACTGACATGATTACTTAATATGTCTCAAAATAAGCGGTGGCTATTTGGAGTATGAGATAGTTGACGGTAAACTGAAGGTATTTGACGAGAAAGAATGTAAGAATTGTGAAGATCAAGGAACAGCTAGCATGCCGTAGGCAAAAGGGAAATGAGACAACCGCTGAATCAGTCACTCTGAAATGCAGCGCACACGTTATTCTTAAAGGCACAGTTCACGCTAATTCTGGGGTATCCGGTTTTTCGGCGAAATTTGACAAAAAATGTTAGATACGGCTTACAATAGTACAATGGTAAAAGAGAAAACGCGAAAAAAGATGAATATATAAAAATAGAGAGCCACAAAAAACAAGGGAAAAGGGGGCTGGGCAGGCTAAATGGCGAAAAAACGGCGATAAGGGGATTTTTCGGGCGACTCAGACAAACGCGACGCAGTGTCTGCCATTGCACACAACACACCAACAGCTGATTTTGGCTTATTCATTAAAACTAATTCTCCTACCGCTATTAATCGGATTTATTATGCAGTATCAATTTCGACCTTTCAGCGTCGGCTGAGGAAAATTAATTAGAATAGAAAAGCGTAGAATATAGTCGAATACTAGAAAAACAGCCTAATAGTAGTCCCAATACGAGGCGGTTGACCAGCTGACCATTCCTGGCAATTTGCCAATCAGCGTATCGATTATTCACCAACTTCGCTCCAATGCGAAAGTGGTGAAGGAAAATTCGAACCCCTAGCCAGCCTAGCGAGGGGCGGAGGCCTGACGTCCCCCAAAGTTCCTGCCCTTATTGTGCCTATCCAGACCGTTTTCCGACCTAATTCCTGCACGAATGGTATCAGAGGGGGCATCGAATTCAAACTATGTGCAAATCTCCGAAACCACTTTTTCGTGACCTGTGCCTTTAAGCGGTCAGGAATGGATTTGGAAAAGACAAACATCAATTTCATTTAGGCTTACATAGGATTTGCTGTGTTGTCGCTGACGGTCCTTTCCCATGCTGTACGCAAATGAATTGGTCCTTCGCTGAAAGTGAAACATCGCTAAGTTTATTTGATATCAGCTTCTCTGACGCATGGGTAATTACATTCTGGGATTCCATTCCTAACAAAAGATGACCAAACTCCGATGGGGTCCCAGAAACAGCACTCAGGAGCGGTTCAAGTCTCGTCTTCCTGGTTCTTGTGCTGAACATTGTTTCTATAGACTGCTGTCCTTACTCGGGTACGCTTATATTCCGTTCCGTGAGTGTGTTAAACACAGTTCCGGCTTTCTTGGGAAGTAACCATGCATTGAATAACGTAATTGTAAATGTAATATATAAGAGAGAGCGACTCACACTGCGGTTTGAGTATCGTCCGTGTCAAGTAGTGGTCCCCACATCAACTTCGTCTTCAAATTTTCAAAAGAATTCGAGTTTGCTGTTCTCACGTTGGCTCCACCATCACTCTCTTCGTCTCCACTTTCTTTCTGCACATCTGCGCATTTGGCGCTGAGTATGATATCAAAGACTCGATTCGCCGCCTCGATTTCGGACTCGGCAGCCTCGGCGGTTTCCATGTCTCCTGTGTATAAATCGGCTGTCATGATTTCAACAGATGAGAGACTGCGAGCAGAGCAAAGGCTACTCGGAGGTTCCGTACAGTTTGACAGCCAAATGCCAGTCGATACAGAATTCACTCGACGAGGAATGTTCAAACCGTCCAACCACCAACCGTAGTTCGCTGTATGGACGGATTCTTGGCAGGACTCCGACTCAGATGGATCGCTGCTGAAACTGCACGTGGCAGCGGTTGGATAGAGCATAGAGGGATCATCGGCAGTATCAAGGCTGCTGTTCGTAGTCGAGTAACTGTAGCATGAATCTGAGATGCCATCGCTCGTATACAGTAACTCCAGAGGGTCATCTTCTTCAGTGCTGTGATCTTCACTCGAGTTTGTTTTTCCAGCTGCACCTCGAATCGCTATAGACGAGCCAGACGATGGCTCTGATGAGAAGGATGAGCTTCTCGCAGTTGCAACTCTTTTAGGTGAAGAACGAGACGGACATTTAACTTTTTCCGGTTCATTGATCGTTTCTTTCGAATTCCTGGCTATCTGGTTGGTTCTGAAAATGGTTAGCTCAACTTACTGGGTCCTAACCGATAGTCGAAAATTTATGATTATTATTCACGCATATGGAAACCCCCTGGGATTGGTCTGTACCATTTGTTAGACATGATTTGTACAAAGGTCCCGACTTTGAAGGTTGTGATTAGTCCAGCTCTACAGATACAGTGCCCACTGCTTGAAGGACTTCATTCCTTGCCTAGGCCACGATTGGTTATCGAACCCATAACCATGTCATGGTCATGGTTTTCACTATGGCCAGATCTAGTCGCATGCCTGCTATGTTGTCTTGGCATCACAAGGCTCTATGTCAATACTGTACCGAATCACCATCAGAAACGGAACCCGGGCGGCCCTCGTGACAGGCTAGCACTCCATCAGTGGGTAACCGACTGTGTTTGACGCAAGCCCTTCTATATCTCCATTGCCTACACAGCGATATTATCAGAGCCTTATTTCTGCCTCTTATCCATTCCAAAAGGATATCGGGGAGCCCTTTCTGGAACGACTGCTTCAGTGACTCATGTTCAGTGACTAAACACTTCTTGGGTCATTTCTCTGAGCTGACTCTGTTGAAGATACAATTTGTCCATTTCTCAGTCATTTTTTGTTGGGTGGTTTTCATACTTACACCAGTTCCGCATATTTCTTATTTAATTCAGTCTCAGATTGTGCCAGCTCCACCAACGATGGTCGGTTGCATAGAAATGCAGCCCCTTGGATTTCTTTTATTCGCTCACAATCAAACTCATCTATATTGCTTTCCAGTAATAGATCAGATAAGCTTGATTCTGCCCTGAAATTCATGAATACCATTCGAATTCATCCGAAAAACGAGTACAAGTAAACGTGGAAAATCCACTGGATTTACTCAAAGCTAAGACTCAGCAATGGCGGCTATGTAGTTGCCATGCTACTCAACAACTCAATAAGTAATTGCGCCTACGAAGAACCTGACTATACCCCGCAAATTCAAGGTGCACCGAACTGAAAGGGGGCTAAAAAGGAAACAGTCGACAATTAATCAAAAGTCAAGTTCAGTAGGTATGGGTGGGGATGGGTGTGTTTGCATAAACATTTGAGAATACGACCTCTGTTACGCAATGGAAAAGAAGATCAGCGTGGTAAAAAAGCTTGCTGACTGGCTAAATACAGAATGCGAAGCGTCCGCATGATGGAAGCGTCATGGTAGCCCCAGAATGAATTTTACATGGGAAAAACTTCTTAATCGCCATCTGAATGGATGTAGCATTATCGCTAATCCATGGGGATATCACTAATGGATGGTACTAAGGATGACAAGATGGCTAATTAGTAATTGTTTTATTTAAAGATAGTGTATTTTGCTTTGAGGGATCTAGAGCTTGATTGTGGTACTTTTTGAAGCTTTTTCCGTTGAAAGGGCCTACACTGTGTTTTCTGTCAGGTGATTTGTAGTACTACAATCTTCTTATTATTCCATTCAACCTATCCTTTGTTTTCATGCTTAAGATGGAAACGGAAAAGCTGGTAATTGCCTATGTGGTATGTTTGGAGACGAACCAGAAAAAGTCCACATCACAATCGTTGAGAGCAAGTATTATAACTCAAATCGCAAACTGTGAACATTACTCCAGCCTTCGACGCGTAGAAATTGGCCATCGTACATAAGTGGATTGCGAAGGTACTGGCTTTTCGCCACATACCCTGCCCCAAACTGGCACATACAGGTGTATACTGACCACAATTGTTGGATTTACTAGACAGTCTTCATGAGTTACTAGATCAATCACTTATATAAGAAAGTAGATGAAATATTTTTTCTCTACAACGCTCATAGGCTTTGAAATTCGCGTAATCGGTCATGAACAATTCGAATTCAAAGATCGTCACCCGTCTAGTTCATCGTCGACCATCACCACTGGTTGCGTCTGAAATGTTCCCTGTTAGAACCCAAGTAGCAAAGCTAGGTGGGAGCTTTGAGGTTATAAAATTCACTCACTGTGTTTTTAGCTTGGTCAGCCAGTTGATTCAACAATGGACCCAACTGAAAAACAACCGAAAACTCTCAGTTACCAGTGTGACAGTGTGAAAATTGATTTGAAAAGCCGACATTGCAAAGATTGCTTAGGTGCAAGGTAGCTGGCTTTCGTGCAGCACCTTCTACCGCTGTATTTAGAGGGACCCTTCACGAATTTGATGCTTTTTGCTCAAGTTAAAAACTAGTTCATGTAGATGCTGATATAAAATGTGAAGCATTTTATATATTAGGTTGGAAGGAAAGTCTTGCAACACAATGAAGGTGTTCTTCAAAACATTTCTGAAATTTTCCAGACCAATCAACTTTCGGAAATATATTTACCAAAGAGGTCATCAACCTTCTATTATGATTTGAGTAAATCACTGATGCCTTCTATCCAGGAGTGAGGAAGCTGTGACTCAAAGAAGTAATCGACTGCCGTTTTCAGATCACATTAAGTTACGAATTTTTTCTCAACAACGGGATGCTCAAGAAGGCGGAGCGCATGGTAGGTAAAAGGGGCAACACTTAGGGTACGACTGATGAACAACCTGGAACCAATTGGAATCGTAGAGCTTTTGACGCGTGTTTAAAGCGAAATATCGACGTGCGTTGATCCTCTGTAGGGACATGGTTTACGGTTTTGATCGTCCTTCTCTAACTCTGTTAGCCAAATTTCGGGGTTCATAGGGGTAACCGATAGCTGTGTCCATCTAGTCTGCGTTTAGCAACTCATAATGGATGGATCCCTATAACCTCCATTGAATTAAGGGACGATGCTTGCGTAACTTCGAAGGCTAGTTTCTCCTCCAGAGAAGCGATCCAACCGATTGTTGTCCGTTGATCGGTGAGCACTGCCAGCATTGAATAAGTTGCTGATAATTTGAACTGCTACATCCGCGTTTTTCCCTTGGCGTGCTTAGTAGAAGGTGATGGTACGAGTTGGGTGTTGTCCATTTACCGACCGTAATGCTGCTAAAGCCCACACGCGTGCCCTTGCTTACTCACGTGTTGATTACCTGAGGACTGTCCTACAAGTTTATCTTTCTTGGTACCGTGTTCACACTGTTGATACAAAATGCTGACGCTTCAATTTTTTGTTGCAGGACTTTCCTTCCAACCTAATAAAAGAAAAATGGCCCTACAAAACTTAATTTGTTGCACAAGGTGCTTGCTGATATTTCTAATAGGCATAGCCAACGTTCCTTGGAAGGCGAGTTCCTATAGGTCGACAAAATGGTAAGAGTGTAGCAAAATCCATCCACTCACTTTTTTGTTTTGATCTTCCAAAGTTTGTGAGTCAACTTGACAAAGCTGAAAGCAGCAAAACACTCAATCTTGAAGATTCAAAATCCTCAACGCACGTCACATGCTTGGAAATCATTGGAAGATTTGTTTGCAAAAAGATCTTGGAAATGCTTATGATACATTTTCTTCAGGGCATGGGTGAGATGAATTGGTCGTACATTTTGAGTAGGAATGATGGAGAAGGCTGGGTGAAAAATTCGGTGCTCCAAAGAAGGTTTTGAAGAATTTAAAGCCAGTCCGCACCACGACGATAGTTGTGGCTGGCTTTGAATTCTTCAGAACTTTTCTTAGCTGTGAATTCTTCAGATACTTTGATCAACGACGTTCCTCCGATTGAATGTGATCGCAAGTGTGAAAATACAACAACACAATTAGCCTTCCTATTTGAGCTACATTTACTGTAAAAATAGCCTTCTTATTTGAGCTAAGAAGTCCTACCGTTTCTAAGGCAGTTCTCAGCTGATTTCGCCATTCCTGGGAATCTTCTCTGGGCGGATTTGTGCCATTTCCTTGTTGTAAATCAGACTCCATCTGAAGATATGAACCTGGTTGAATGCCTTCTCGTAACGAGAACAGTCTCAACCTCTTAACAAGTTGTATCAAAACTCAGCACAACTAGTGTTACCTTAGCTTGGGTAAATAAGCGCTTCATGGTATTAGGCCCAAATATGGCCTTTAACTGGGCGTATGTATACGATACGGTGGACAGTTCTCGGTTTAGACTTGTCTGCGACGGTGCAGGTTTTGCCTGAAGTGATTTGTCCCTCCTTAGAAAGTTAGATATCAATATAGCATATTCGTTAGAATAACAAAGAACAAAATCAAGAGGGTGAAGATTTCTGTTTGTCGGGCTAAGCTGGCATAGAATCGAAAAAGTTTACAGAAGTCATATCGCCATCAACAACTCACCGTCCCCTTGTAATCACTCGCATCTTCTTTCTCATGTCTAATAAAGTAGAGTGCACCATTGTGCAAGAAAGGGATGAATTTTTTGTCCATTAACGAAGGGCTGCTACTTCTGTAAAACTGAGTTATCTTCGAGGAATCACAAAAGGTAGGTCTTTCTGTAATCGCACAGGCCCTACCAAGTTATCATGCTGAGCAGTCACTGAACATACTTAGCAATCAGATTTTGGGAACTCGTTGCAGGGGAGGGTTTGGGTAAAAGATTCGAGGCTCGGTTGCCTTAGGTGGATATCGATACGGGTTCTAATCCCGCATCGATATCCGCCTAAGGCAACCGAGCCTCAATTCCTTTGTCATTATCTTAGTGAGGGGAGTCTGTGTTCCAGGGGAAAAATAAATGGAAGCTGCTAATTCTAGTTTCTCAGCCTCCTTCACTCCTTCACATTATCATACAGAGCTCTGCTACCCTTCGCTGTGAGGAAAATATCTGCTTACAAAACACTATTTTAGAGTTACATATGAACTCTAGCGACAATCATTCACCACCTTATCGAGGGTTCAACTTGGAATGAATCCAGCCCATCGCGTAAACTTCATCATTTATCTGCAACTTCTGACCGTTCTTTTGTTCAGGAAAGGGCAGTTATGATTAGGAGGCTTGGATAAACTCGAAATCATTCTGCAGTCGATCTTCATGTAGTTTCAGCCTGCACATTTCTGACGCCGTGGAATCATAATTGTTTCACATTTTTTACCCACTCTCCTTCGCTTCCATCTATGGACAAAACACCTCTGGTGATTAGTAGCGTTTACAATATTGTCCGATCAAAAGAAGTAAAGAAGTAAACTCACTGTTTTTGAGGTTCCTTTGATGATTTTTCTTTGTCGCTTTTAGCCGTTTTCTGAAAATCGCATTTTCAGCAATTTATCGCAGACGAATGGATGAAATCACTCAGGGATACAATTTGCCAAAACGACTGCTCGCTTCAGGCATTTTCTTGGTTGCTGCTACATACACCGAGCTCAGGAAACATCTCCTCATGCCAGATTTCAGATCTAACTTAATAAGCGTTTGTACAAATACAACGTTCATTGATAGATTTTTATTCTTTAGAGGGCTACGAGTGAAAGCTGATGGAGAGCGCCTCCTATTCCAAAAACGTCTGTAATTATTACTTTTGAGTTGCATGAATTTACCCACATCATGCACTTCAATTCTTTCCGTACAGTCATCAAGTCTTTTCGAACATTTGGAGCTCTTCATGAAAAACCGAGCGTCCTCCCTTGTGTAACTACCTTTTCGGTATTAAAAAGTGATCTAGTGGCATGTGGTGTTCTATAATAAAAGGTTCAGAAATCGGATTCCGGATCGTATTTGCCTTGAACAACCAGGTCTGCTATCTCTCCAGCATCGGTAGTAAGTCCCAAGTCGTTTGGGAACACAAACGCATCAACTCGAGCATAGGCTAGCCACCATTCCCAAAGCGTGACTAATTAACGCAACATGACTTTAATCTTCATTCATATTTTATCAAAAGTTCCAATTGGGCAGCTTACACATAGGGCATGTGAAAGCTCCTTTTCAAGAAAAGACTTTTTAATTTTGCATAGATAGGAAAACCCACTATTTCAGGTGGAGGATCATCTGTTAGCCCATCAATCTGGTTAAGTTCATTGTTGTAGGTTGCATTAGCTGTAATGTAGAAGATTGAGCATATTATCATTGAAACACGGTTTCGATCTTCGCCTACAGATGTGAATGTGCTTTGACGATCAAAAGGTTGAGGTGCGGCTATACAGTGCGTTTCATAATTATAAGGTCACCCCAGATTTTTGCGATTCCGGAGAAAGCAGTCAGAGTGGAATTTTTCGGCAAACACTGGTAGATTCCTCGTCACAATGTACCTGCGTATTCAAATTTTGGTCGCAATATCCATCACCTCGATTTTTTTACGAATTTTTTAAAGATAGTGTCGGCTTTTGCACCGTTTCATAATTATAAGGTCACCCTGAGAAAGTAAATGATTTATCAATGTTAATGGCATATGTACAACAGTTAATAATCTATAGCGCCTCCTTGTTTAAGAGCAACATCAAAGAGCCCGTGTGACATACTAGGAACTAGGTTTCGAAGATTTTCCTCATCGATTGCTCTCCATGCTTCGATAACTGCCCGCTTCAGCTCTTCTGTGCCCTGGAACTGACGGTTATTCGCATAAACCTGTCTGACTATTATGCCCCAGATATGTTTCATCGGATTGAGATCGGGACTGCAGGCTGGTCATGTCAGGACGCTTATTTATTGGCATTGCAGCCACTCATCCGTTGCATGGCTCACATGAATGGAGGCGTTGTTCTGTTGAAAGACATAGTTGAGGTGACGGCGATGGCGTAGAAAGGGTACTAGGTGATGCTCCAGGACGTTCTGGTAATCCTTGCAATACATACTGCAGCTCACGACAGGTAGATCCAACACGACATCATTGCAGAATGCACCCCATACCATAGACTTCCTCCACCGAAATTGCGACGGCTGAAGTAGACTGGTTCCTTCCTCAAGTCGCGTTAGTACCGCTTGTTTCCGTCAGATTGAATTTCTTTTCATCCGAAAAGACGACCTGAGTAGGAATTATTCAGCTCTATGGTGAGATTTCGATGCAGATCTACCTTTGCCCAATCTCTCCCCAGGTTCATCTTTGCAAATCCGAGTCGAGCCTCTTTGTGACGATCGGTGATTCGTGGCACCTTCTCCATTGCTTGCCTGGTGATGTTCTCGCACCTTCTCACTGCTCTCCAGACTGTAGTTTTCGACACAGAGAGGTTTAATTCCGATCGGATCTGGTTCAAGGAGGACGTACTGTTGGAAACAGTCCTCAGAATTTTTCGCTCGTTACGGGTAGTAATCTTTCATAGGTGTCCACGGTTGGTGTTATATCTAACGACATCAGGGCTCTCCAGAAATCTTTGAATGGACCGAGGGGATCTCCCTATTTGCCTGGAAATGGCTCGAGTACGGAGCCCACCTTCATGATGAGCCTTCTCGTCAGAGGAAAGCAGATGACCACGAGCCATGTTGACAGTCAGGTTTAGAAATGCCTTTGCTACACATGCTCACCTTTACAAGTATCTTCAAACATGAAATTTCCTCTCTTTCGTCAATAATTGTTTACTTTCTCAGGGTGACCTTATAATTATGAAACGGTGCAAAAACCGATAAACTGTTCTAAAAAAGTTCAGAAGAATGCAGCAGCAGCTAAGAAACGGATACCTAGGTTATTCGTGCTGGGGAATCTGTTCATGATACTAGAAAAAGTCCTTAATGATTACTTTTTTTGAGAGTGCAAAAATTGAGGGTGACCTTATAATTATGAAACGCAGTGTACTTCGACGGATATCGCTCACTAACGCAAAATGGGCGCGTTTATAGTAGGTGCGGTTATACGGGGTGAGCATCGTTGCGCGTGTCCGTCGAAACTAGGTCACGCCGCAGCCGTCGCATGCGGCGGGTCAGCCCGCGACACTTGATAGACGCCGCAGTTGTCCGTGGGGCATACGGTTTGTGCTCGGTTCATGGCAGTCCGCCAATGAGAAGATAACTCGGACAAATGCAAATCATCCGCCCCACTCACACTTGGTGGTACTGTAATGTCATCTTGAGATCTCAGTGGAGTGCGCCGCACGCGAAGTGGGCCGGGTGACCAACTTTCGACGGACGCGCGCAACGGATGTTCGCCGTCTTTACGGATTATCTGCGTAAAAACGCATCTACTACGAATGCGCCCGACGGGAAATGAATGATCGCAATGGGCATGAACTACCAAATGACCTTTTGAAGTTGCAATGAGTCAGACTTATCACGGTAGAGCACGAGATTAGGAGAATGCTTACGAGTCAAAAGTTCAGTAAGAAAAACATTAGACCTCATCGATCACGTAGGCTCTACGACTCTACCTTATTCTGAGAACCAGCACGATTGTAGACTTGGCGATTCTAACCAAGGGGGAGGAGTATAGTGGCTTCGTCTTATAGCCACCACTCAACCAGTTTTGAGGTAGTGGCTTTACCAACAAAACTCCCATGGCAGGCGATTGTGGTTTCGCGGCAATTACCATGATCTTCCACTGGGAATTCGAATCCGTACGGCGTCCTTCTCCTACGACAGTGAAGTGATCTTCCCAGATTAGAAGATCAGAAGAGTATCAGGGCTCGAACTTATCACCACCAGCAGTATTTCATCATCTACATTGATAATGATATCTGAGAGACTAGCACTCTTTCTCTCTGCTCCTTAGGATCGGTGGTTCTTTCGAATCGTCACGTGGGAGCTTTGCTCAACATCTACAGGGACCGTTACAAACGGCGAGCGCACGAGCATAAACAGCTGTAGCCCAGGCCGGAGCAAAGCGCTGATAGCGATGGCTCTTTTCAGCTAACGACCCTGAAATTGAACACTTGTAACTTATGCTTGGATTTTGATTTTGTTTACTGTAATAGCCCAACTCGTGCCAGACAGACAGATAATAACTGAAAATGTCGCTTTCATCTTTCCGCTCATTGATGGAGCTTTTGATTAATGATTACATCATCCTTACATTCATCTGTGGGAAAGGATACGAAGTTTTGGTGAGGTGACTTGAATGAATTAACTTTTTTCTATAGGGACAGAGTGACTTCTACTAAAACAAGTAAACTTACTGAATGCTTTGTAATGGTTCATAATGAATTCGCTTTCGACAGGTCCAATAAGTCTCTGTGACGAGCAGGTCGCCATCTCCACGACGAATTCGTACTGTAGAAGCTGCAAAATGACCAAACCCACCCCATTAGATAGTATTTATAGACACTCTTATCAAGTGTGGCAAAGAATAGGGTAAACCCTTACTTCATGCTTGCCACTCGTAGCGGGATGGTGGTGGTTTACACTCGTAATAAAGATGTAGAAGATTAATATGTAACCATAAAAGCTACCACGCACTATAGAACGAACGAGACCGGTTATATACATAGATCTCTTCGAATGTCATCTTCCAAAGCCCAACGTCATTCAGAATTAGGGAATAGCCTTAGGCAAATGAGTACGCCGGGACTGTACCGGGCTAGTTCGCGGTTAGTCGCGCGTAATTCCCGCACCCTAGCCTATCTATTTCGAATCACACAACCCTGTTTTTTTAAATATTTCCGGTGATAACGGAGTAAATGCTCGCGTGCATGTGTATGTGTATGTGTATGTATGTGTGTGTGGTGTGTGTGGTGTGTGTGGGTGTATGTGTGTGTATGTATGTGTATGTGTGTATGTGTGTGTAGGTGTGTGTATGTGAGTATGTGTGTATGTGTGTATGTGTGTATGTGTGTATGTGTATATGTGTGTATGTGTGTATGTGTGTATGTGTATGTGTGTATGTGTGAATGTGTGTATGTGTGTATGTGTGTGTGTGTGTGAGCCAATCCATCTAGTTTTCCTAGAGACGCTCATATTTGTTTTGTTTCGGGAGGACATCTGTATGATTCTTTCCTTCATTCGATGACTTTTCTATTTATCCGTAACTCCTAAGCTTACCTGTCTCTAGACCCTAATGCCGAAATGTCAGCCTAATAAAGCAAATTTTCAAACCTCGTGAAGAGTTCAAGACAACAATAAACTCAGTAATACTACTATGCCGAGGTTCATTGAAAGCTTTCATGGAAGTGAGTGGCGGCGATGTTATTTGAACTGCTCAATGATCTGTGCACAAGATGTCATGGACATTTCCAAGAAATCGGAGCATAGATGATCACGGCAGTGCAGGCCACCGTCCAATTCATGGCCTCATTCTTCGTTATCATCAGATTTTGTATTCCAATCGCTCCTTGTTGAAATACCCTTGCAATTTTAAAGTGGACGGGATTATAAACACTGAGTTTAATATGGCATTTTATGGGAAACTGGGTTTTTCAGGCTACACTCACCATCCGAATTTTCATTCATGAGAAACATAGAACGACACGCAAATAATTAAGTGTTCTGAATTCAGAACTTAAGTCTTGGCAAGCAATAGTGTCAGTCTTCAACTACTAGCCATTCAAAAATTGCTTTGAATGTGATTTTTCTTTGTAGAACTTGAAGTTTTTTTGTTCACATACGTACAACTACCAGCTGATCGAGTTGATATAGAACTGCTCCAAGATGCGTCAAGAAAAGAAGCTGAAAAGAAGCTCAAAACAGATAATAACCTCGATAAACAGTTTTGTTTACGAAATTCTCTCAAATGCAGTTCGAATTTTGATCTCAGACGGATAAAAATTGGTTTTTTTGTTGGGTCTGTGTTGAATACGCAGTCGTTTTCGATTTTCGAGTTTTTCGTAAGCACGTAAGAACTGTGAACTGTCACGTCTTCCTCTCTATTGAAAAGGTAACGAATGAATACTGACTCGGAAAAATACTTACTGCCTCTTCCCACAAATCCTGATGCGGTCTCATATCTTCAAGGAGCTTTTTATTCTGCATGAGAATATCACATTACCATTGTTTTTTGTATTCTACTTACGACGTTAACGCCTATTCCGTCGATGCCGCGCTCCCGCGCTTTGATCTGCTCGTGACCCCACATCGATGCGGACGCCCGTATATAAACCTTCGACGCTAGAACTGGCGTCTCTTTTTCCTTTTATCTTCTTTTGTTCTCGTTCGGGTCCTTCCTTCTCTGAGCCGGAACTCATTATTCTATGTATTCTCGCTTTCTATGGTATTCTAGATCTCCTGCTCGCTACCTGAGGTTTGTTTTTTGTGAAGGGCTTTGCAAAATTGTTTTCGCAGCTGTCCCTATCGCCATTCGTTTTTTTCCTGTGCACTATTCTTTTGTGCGTTGGTACGTTTCAAAAATAATACTTATCATCTCCAGGAGCCTTTGACACCAAAGTAGACGAATCGCGGAAAGGATTTTCTTCGTCATCGGTCCACTCCTCACGATTCACCCAGTCGCTTGACAACATCGCCGAAACGTTGTACATGCTGATGCCGATCTTAAAAGAATAGGCTCTGCAGCGATTTCAGCTCCATGAAACGAAAGACTTGAAAAGGACGACAAAGAAGTGTAATAGGAAAGAAGCAATCAACAGAATAGTGATGTCCACTTTCTACTAGACTATGGTGAGCGCATGCAATCTTATAGCTTCATGGCATGTGGATAGAGTTAAGCAACAAAGAGCAGAAAAGCTGTCAGTGAGTTAAGATTAGGGCGTGAGGGCTCTTTGTGCATGTACCTCCTCTCTATTCTAAAAAGGAAGTAACACGCAAATCGAGTTTTGTGTGGATGTGTAAATTCACCTCATTCGCTAGTATAGGAGGATCTCTATGGGTTGCCAACCATATCACCCGGCTTTCAATAGGCATTCGGACTAGTTTTCCTTACAGAACCGCAACAACCCTTAAATTCTTCAATTTTGCAAGGGTTTCAAGTGTTCCATCGATGTTCTTCTGATGGGACATTTCTTTCACCTTGGCCAGTGTTTTGAGCCGCCCACAGTTAAGCTGTGTAATATTGGATGGAGTAGAAGGACAAGAAACCCCATTTTAGCAGAAATTCTCTTACTAGAGTTCGTGTGTCTGCGCATCTAAGAAGCTATTGGCTAAAAAGAGACGAATGGGCTGAAAGTAGAAAAACAATGTCGATATGTCGATGTGTTTCTGCAGCATTGTTTACAAATTAGAGATTGTTTAGGAATATTCCATTAATGCGAAGCACAGAGTAAGTCTTAGTGCATTCGTTTCGCTCAAGTTCAGACTGAAACTTTTCCCGTCCATTATTTGTTATTTCGATCTCAACTCAAAGCATCATAACACATGATAGAAAGAACCTGAATGATCTATAATTTAATGTCATTCTATACAGACCATCCTCTTTTCTTCCCCTCTCATTTTACTCTATGATTCGTACTGAACCAAACGTGCGACAGGTTATCTTACAGTCTCTTGCGGGAATGTTGTTGGGGAAAGTTGAATGAAATGTTTCGGGGGGACCAGAGTTATCATCTTGGTGTCACCACGTGGAGGTGTGGCTTACGCCCAGAACAGGATCGATGTATCGATGTATCAGGCCGTGGATCTTGCGACGAAGACAGCTGCCTTAATGCCACGTAACATCACAAGCATGATCCTGTTGATTGAACGAGCCATCGCACGGTCTCGCAGCACACCCGAGGAGACGCAGCATCGAACGACAGAAACAATGTCCGAGTACCTGGGCGCCATGATGCAATACAAAAATCAGCGGTGCGACTCCCCGCATTAGTTGAGATGTCGATGAGGTCAACGAGAGCTGAACGTGTGCGCAGATACTTCGAGGAGAAGAGAAAGGAGCGCAGACTTGGAGGATACCATGATCATACATTCAGGAACTTCAACCACTTCCGTTCCAAAACCGGTCAATCATACACAAGGACACCAGCGACGTTCAATTTTCCATGCAGAGGACACCACTTCCGTCGTGGAAGAGGATCACACTGATATCTATCAAGCTCCAAAGCGGCGAGGACGCCGCTTCACCCGACGGGGAAGATATCACACTACCATTGTTTTCTTATCCTTACAGGCGACCCTAACGCATTGTTCGTCGATGCCGCGGTTCGCGCTTTCATCTGCTCGTAACCCCACATCGATGTCGATATCGACGGGCGCCCATATACATACATAAACCCTCGACGCTAGGACTGACGTCTTTTTTTGATTCGGTTCGGGTTGTTCTTCTCTGAGCCGGGATTTAACCCCCTCTCCTTGTCGTTTATTTTCTGGTCTTCCCAGAGTTATATTCTAGCTCTCTCGCTCTTTACCTGAAACTTGTTTTTTTTTGTGTCGGTGCTTTATGAAATAGTTTTCGCAGCTGTCTATATCGCCATAGCGTTCTTTGTACACTATTTTGTTTGTTTGTTCGGTTGCTTTTGTAGCTCTGATAAAACATTTGTTGCTTGTTCTCTGTCATCTCGGTAAACCCGATCAGCGCCGATCAAAACCTGTCTACTAGAACCATCTGACATACATGTATGTCCCTTTGAAGGGATGTGAAGCAAGACCCACGAGTTAGTTAAAGGCAGTGTTTACAAAAAAGTTAGGGTACCCTTTTTGACGGGAATTGATAGGACTACTCTAGAATAAAGCGATAACAACGAAACAAGCGCAAAGAACGATGAACAAAAATAATTACAAAGGGTCAAAAAAAGAGCTGGAAAGGGGGGTTAGACGTATTTCACATTGAAAAAACGACGGTTAGGGAGTGTTCGAGCGAGAATGCACGAACGCGACGCAATGTCCGCAGTACAGACAACACATCGAAATTAACGGAATTTTTGAAATAAAAAAACATTTGCATGCAATAATCTACACAAAATATGTTAAAATCTTCAATAAACTTATGAGAATAGTTAAAGAATGATACCGTAAAAAATTAATAACAAAAAAAAACAAATGATACGCGAATAATAGAAATAACAGCCGAATACTAGCCCCTGTGCGAGGCGGTCGACCAGCTGATCATTCCTGGCAATTTGCCAACCTGCGTATCGATTTTTGCCAACTTCGCTCCAGTGCGAATGTGGTGAAGGACAATTGGAACAAGTAGTCAACCTAGCGAGGGGCGGAGGCATCCCGTCCCCCAAAGTTCCTGCCCTTATCGTGCCCTATCCAGCCGTTTTCCGACCTAATTCCTGCACAAATGGTATCAGAGGGGGCTTCGAATTCAAACCATGTGCAAATCTCCGAAACCATTTTTTCGTGAAAAGTGCCTTTAATCTAACAATGGAAAAACCCATTTTGAAAAGATTCCAAGAAAAGGCAAAGATGAAAATGGATGAAGACGACGTGACAAGTTGGCATGATCGATGTCGGTCAGTGACCTCCACTCTGAAGCACCAACACGTTTTTTGATGAGTCTAATGACTGAATCCTGTGTATATTCAGGTTCTAGTACTCACCACTCCTACGAAAAAGTTGAAAATCAAAAACTACACATTCATTCCAAGCCCAGAGAGAAAAACCAATTATCTGAGTGAATTGCTTGAATAGAACCGTTTTCAAATCATTTTCTTCAAATTGGTTTCTGCTTTGAGCCACAACTTTTTTCGTTGTACATCTTGAAAGTTAGCTGGTAGTTGTACATATCTGAACAAAAAACTTCAAATCCTATCAAAAAATGGCTAGAAGCTGAAAACTGACTCTACTGCTTGCACAAGGCGTAAATATAAATTTGGATCATTTAAATATTTACATGCCATTCTACATTTTCCATAGACGCAAATTCGGCTGGTGAGGGTAACCTGAAAAACCCAATTTCCTATAAAATGCCATATTGAACTGATTACTCGTAGGAGCAGAAAAAGTCGTACAGAGGTTTCAACATATGGAAGACTCGCCTTGTAGCTATATTTCTTTGCGAGCTGAGTTCGTTCAATTTAGTTCACAAAAAGCCATCTTGTTTGAGTGTTGTGTCCTGGTTGGAACACATCTTCATGCCACCAGTACCATCTCCGATATAGTATATTGATTTTGAGAAGATCTCTCTCAACAGAAAGGCTCTCAAACATTTTCTACACAGCGGTAAGTTTGTCATTCACAGGAACGTGCCGCGAATCATAGCTGAACTGAATAAACGATCAAATACACTGATAACGAGATATTTTAACTCTCATGGGCAGACATTATCTGATTGCTACGGATCTAGCAACACCGTTCACGTCTCCTTCGGCTCAATCGAGGCCAGCCTCCCCTCATTCTGTCTTGGAGGTTCAAATTTTTTTACAGACAAGAAAATTTCTCGACTTTCACCGTTATAGACATGTAACCATCACCTGCCCCTGTAACTTAGGGCTTTCGCAACTTTCTAAGCAGGCTGGTAGTTGCACATCTGGAATCCATGAAGTAATTGCCAGTACAATGTACTTCAGTGTATATTTCGAGTCCGCGATCAATTTTTTCACCATCTTCAAAGCAAACACTCTCATTACAGGAAGGAGGAAGTCCAAAGGAAACATTTCCATTATATTGAGGAGAAAGTCGACAATAAAAGC